>JAACJT020000032.1:8047430-8060679 GCA_009936485.2 Gymnarchus niloticus | reverse complement strand
CCTTCCGGGCCGGTACTGCCCACTCTTGCTCCTCCCTCTCCTCCCCCCCCCCCCCCCCCCCCCCCCCCCCCGCGCGCGGCCTGGCACCCCCACACGCCCCGATCCCCGGACCCAAGCCTCAAAAATAGACGGAGCCGCTTTGAGCCAGGCTATTCCGCACTCCTCCACCCCATCCCCCCATCCCCATCCTCCCCCCCTCTCTCTGCCCTGACTGTCAGCGCTGGGAAACGTCACGCATTTTGTACATCAGGACGTGCGAGGCAGCACTAAATATACCAAACTGGAACAGTGGGTGTCTGTAGGGGGATAACAGGAGAATTCACACGCCAGGCTGGTGGGGAAAATAGCAAGGAGGGGAGGATAAGCAGAGAATCCACGAAATAAGGTGAGTCCGAGCAGCCCGGGCACACTCTTCAACTCCTACGCCACTGCGGCGGAGTTGGTCCCCGTCCCAAGGGCACACGGCCGGTCTGCCGTCCTCCTGTGCGGGACACGGGGAGGAGGAGGAGAAGCCGGCGGTGGCGGTGCGCTGAGACGCTCGTGGGCAGGCGTGGCTACTGGTGCGGAGAGAGGTTCGCATCCCCCCAGCGGTGCCATCAAACGGTGGCAGGTGTCCATATGTGCCGGACGGGCAGTGTCTCCTTCGCCTTTCACCTGGAAGAAAGACGGAAAAGCGTGTAATTGTACCTCACTGCTCAGCATAAAAAGTGACAGCGACTTGGGCAGACGGGTAGGTATGGGGAGGGGGTCCAGATTGGCATTTCTATATTAGGAAAGTGACCGTGTCATTCTTTCCCCTGTCTGGTAAGAGGAGTCCTCACTCAGGCGTGTGGCAACTTTTAATATCCGCAAAGAATAAATAAGTCAAGTACAGACCACCGTGGCAATGGGGAGGCAGTCTGTTGAGTTGTCTGTACTGTCATTGTAAATATCGGATAGATTAATGGCACGTTGTCATCTCCTTATGGAAGGTGCTTTTAATAACTGAAAAGTTTTTTTTTTTTTTGCGCAGTCTGCGACCCGTTTGCAGAGACACTGCGCATACGCTGTGTTACATTGAACATTAGGAGCGATTCGGACCGAGGTCGATAATGCGCGTCACTTTCGATATTGATATCGGATTATCGGTGCAGTGTGAAAGTCCAAATGAGAAGAGGGGTGTCAGGCGCTCATCACTCTTTCAGATCACACAGCAATGTTTGCCAATTAAATTTCTTCACTGATTTGTTATTTTCAAATGTATTTTTTTTTCTTTTCCCACTAGTCTAACGGGAATCAAGTCAATAAATTGTTCTTAGATTCCCGTGGGTCCACATCTGAAACCGTGAAAGCTCCGTCTACATTAACATTTTACAAGGACACGACTCTGATGTATGGCACTAATATTATGCTGCAGGTGTTTGGTCATTTGAAAAGTGTCCTCTCTATATCAACTCATGCAGACGTTCGCCAAAGTGAGGCTGCGAAACATATTGATATGTAATAAGTCATGACACATTAACTTATGCTTAATTTCCTAAGAAACTAAGATAAACTACTCCAGTGGTGGGTTTGAACCCATAATTCTCTGATCACATATCCATAGCAATCCCCGTCCTTTGATACAAAATTATATGATCCTGGCTTTTAACTGAGACATGGTGAAATTTAGCTAAGCAGGGTTACAGAGATAATTACATTATAGTGTAAAAGAGACAGAACTGGTATGTTTACTGTGTTTTTACAGGAGGTGGACAGAATGAGGGCAATGGGGACCATGCAAAGATCCTGTGCAGTGTGTGGATACATAAATGAGGCACACAGAACAATGCGTAGTTTGTAGTACATCAGTGAGGCGCTGTACGATGTGTAGTGTATGTGCTGGATGCTGGATCTATGAGACACCATATAGTGTCTATATAGGTTTGAGATGCTGGGCAGCATGCCGTACATGAGTGATATACTGAATAGAATGTCATAGAGGAATGAGGCTTTGTACACTGCATAGTAGACGAGTGAGGCATTGTTCAGTGTGTGGTAGAGGAGTGAGGCATTGTACAGTGTGTGGTAGAGAAGTGAGGCTTTGTACAGTGTGTGGTAGAGGAGTGAGGCATTGTTCAGTGTGTGGTAGAGGAGTGAGGCTTTGTACAGTGCTTGGTAGAGGAGTGAGGCATTTTTCAGTGTGTGGTAGAGGAGTGAGGCTTTGTACAGTGTGTGGTAGAGGAGTGAGGCTTTGTTCAGTGTGTGGTAGAGGAGTGAGGCTTTGTACAGTGCTTGGTAGAGGAGTGAGGCATTGTACAGTGTGTGGTAGAGAAGTGAGGCTTTGTACAGTGCTTGGTAGAGGAGTGAGGCTTTGTACAGTGTGTGGTAGAGGAGTGAGGCATTGTACAGTGTGTGGTGTGTCATTTAAAAATTGTAATGTCAAATTTACGTGACTGAGATATAGTACATTGTGTGGTACACCAACAGACTGTTTGGCCAGGAGGCATGGTGGACTGAAGTACGTTGCTGACAAACATGCTGTTTTGTTGTGCATTCACACGTTGTGTATTGTTTATGTGTCTCCCTACCCCATTGAGTCTGTTTGTTGGGATATGTTTGTATGTCACAACATCCAGTTGTCCTGTTAATACCCATCCTGAGAGTACTCAGATCAGCAGATCAGGGTCGTCATGGCGACTGTGTCCACTGTGTCATGTCCCGAATATAAAATGTACATTCCTGTTGGTAATCAGTGCTGTTATCACACATAAAAATGAGCAAGTTATACATTAAATGACTCATTATCACTGCTATTATGTGAATATGTGTTTTTTAAGGATTTCTAACTACACTTTTTATCAAGTATTTAGAGACTGAACACAACCATGCTTACTTGTAATGAATACCCTGGATGAATCCAAGTGCGGAGATACCGGCAATAAATAAAGTGGAAATCAAAGTATTCAATGATAGGCAGGAAATTCGGGAAACGGCAAAGAAAATCCATAAGAGTCCACAATCCAGGCTGGTATTCCAGAAAGCAGATTTAACATAACTTATAGTTAAGCCTGAATTCTGATTGACGAAAACTGAAAACCTGACTTCAGGATTTGAACCTCAACAACACTCATGCACAGGTAATCCAAAAATACAAGCCAACTCAGTCAGTAAGCTGGCAAATGCTGAATAGCTCACAGTGAGGCAGGGGAAGTCAAGGCAATTTAAAGACCAATATTCAGGTGATAAGGAATGAGGTTATCTTGGGTGTGACTCACTTGGTGTGAGATTAGTCTTTTTCCTGTAACTTTAGCTATTTTTTTTTTTTTTTCTATTTGAGGGCTTTAATGATCTTTGGTTAGATGGATCTTTTGGGTGTTGGAGGAGTCCTGAATACATTGTGCCATTCTGAGCACTTATTAATTGGCCACTCATTGTCTGTCGACAGCCTGACCTTAAGTGCCACCTGACTGACTCACTTTGGATTAAAATTCAGCCACAGCACCCAGAAGCTGCAGGTGTTCTTGGACAGACTTTACTGGAGCTGACAGGTCTTTTGAGAAACACCTTTTATTTTGTCCTCCTATCTATGACGTGCTGCTTTCTATACCTCCTTTCTCCTCCCTCCATTTTTACTTTCACTGTCTATCTCCATATTTCTCTTCTGACTTCCATGGATTGACGATTTCTCCCTACTCAGGCATGTTGTTCTCCACTTTTTCTTTCTTCTCTGAGTTGTTTTGTTGTTTCCTTTTCTTCTACTGTCTTCTTTTATTGGCTGGTCCATCTTAGTTATCCCTCTCGCCTGTCTCTTAGTCTCTTTCTGCCTCTCTTTCTCTCTGTCTTTCTCCCTCTCTCTTTTGCGTGGTCTCTGTCTCTCTTTCTCCCCCCTCTCGCTAACTTTCTCTCCCTCTTCCCCCCTCTTTATCTCCCTCTTTCTCTTCGTCTTTCTCTTCCACTCTCTCTCTTTCTCTCCCCCTTTATCTGTCTCTCCCCCCTTTGTCTCTTTTTGTCTCTCTCGCTACCCCTCTCTCCCTCTCTTTTTCTCCCCCTTTATCCTGATCTCTGCCTCTACCTCCCCCCCGCTCTCTTTCTGTCTTCTGTTCCTGCTATTTGTTTACCCACTCCAGTCTGGCTTGCACATAACCAACCTTTCTCTCTCACTCATCACTATAGCGATGAGTCGCAGCATCGTGCGCCAGAGCAAGTTCCGCCACGTCTTCGGGCAGGCCGCAAAAGCAGAGCAGTGCTACGATGACATCCGCGTCTCCAAGGTGACTTGGGACAGTTCCTTCTGCGCTGTCAACCCCAAGTTCCTGGCTGTCATCGTGGAGTCTAGTGGTGGGGGTGCCATCCTGGTGCTGCCTCTTTCAAAGGTCAGTGGCTGCAGCTGATTTCTCATTTTTTTACAGTCTGATTTCAGTATTTATCAGATTAATTTTAGTGTGTCCAGACATGCCCAGCAGGGGATGCACCGGTTAAGGTGAAGGCTTAAGGTTGCAGTCCCAGGTAAACTACTGCTGTCCAAGTTGCTGCAGGTTGTTAACCATCTGTGTGTGATTAAAGTCACACTGAATAAACAGTAAAGTAAACATAATACACACAGACAGTGAACACAAGAAAACAATGAATTCTTGCTGAAATTAGTGACTTTAGCGGAGTAGATAAACATTTGGGCTACTGTGTGATGGACTGGATTCTTGGCTAGGCTGCCCTGTGATACGATGTTACAGTGTTCCACTCGTTTGAACCCACTGCATCGCAGTTCCGGCTTTCTAACCACCCCAGTTCCGTGCCCCTGGGACGAGGGTCATTTTACTTGGCTTCTTGTCCCCTGCGGTCATTCTGCGCCCCAGTCAGGCAGAAACCCCTGTGCTCAGACCATTAGCTATAAATACACAACAGCCACCCTGCCCCCCCAACCCCCCCGGCCTTTTCCTCACCTCATCACTGGACTATAAATAAACATCCTGGGCAATTGTGGGGGTAGGGGGTGGGCGGGTGCCAACAAGTGTTCACACTGACAAAACATAGTGGCATTGTGAAGAAGTGACACCACTGATCAAGGGAACGCTGTCTAAGGGGTTGATGGAGGTCGGTAACATAAATGTTGAGAACATATAGGAGGACCATGGGACGTGACCAGCATAATCTCACCAGTTTGATGAATTACATTGTGGGATATTGATCTGGAGGACGACAAGCTCACAGGTTTGTGTGTATTTCCATACACATATTTAAAAAAAACTGTCTGAGTTGTCTTTGTAACATTAATATAAAAATGTATTCACAAATTAAGAGGGAAGATGGTCGAATTCGCATCAAAGTCAACACCGTCATCTGCCTTTAGGGTCTGCAGGGACATCACCTGCCAAAAGTGAACTTGTTGTTTGCCGTTTATGTCAGTTTCTCGCATGTGTGCCTGTCTCCATGATGTCTTGCTCTATAATCATTGTGTTGTTTTAAGTTTGGTGGTATTTTAAATTAATTGAAAGACATTATTGATATATTTATTGCTTGGTCTTATCAAACTATTTATTGTTGTTATTAGAGCTTTATTATTTACTAATGGAGTTAAATGTAGTGAATTTTAAACTTTTGCGGTTTATTTGATTGGTGTAATACTGTTTATTGATGGATATTAATGAGTATGGTTTATCTGATGCCTTTTTCTGTATGTTGTTATTGACTTGTTTTATGTTTTTGTTGGAACCTGATTAGCCTTGAGTATTTGAACATAATCTGGTGTTTTATGGATTCCAACTTTGTATTTATGTGTAATAAAGTCATGATTATAGAAAAAAAATCCCTTCCTTCACTGTTCTGCACTGTCTGTTCCAGATGGGCCGTCTGGATAAGAGCTATCCCCTGGTGGCAGGACACACGGGTCCCGTTCTGGATATTGACTGGTGTCCTCACAACGACAACATCCTGGCCAGCTGCTCTGAGGACTGTACAGCCATGGTAATTGACCCGTTGGCCAGTCGACACCTTGGATCCCGAAATACCAAAAGCCGTAAAATATCTTAAGAACAGGCGGACAATCCCCAACGGTGATGCAGTGGCCTCCAGCACAGAGCGTGCATGCTGTGTTAACCAGTTGACACTACCCACCTCATTCCTCAGTTACTCAGGAGGGGCATGTCGACATGATTCGTATATGTAATCCCTAACAGTCCGCCATTGAGAGAGAAGTCAAGCTCACCATAGGAGGTTGCGTAGTGTACCAGCTGCTAGTTTTCACATATACTATAATATAACATAACTATAATAATAATAATATAATAATAATAATCATATAATAATATAACATAACTATAATACTCTACTACTCTGCACATGAGTGGGGGGGCTCTGCTCTTTCAGCACCCAGCAGTTTAGTGGTCTCTTTACCAAGGGGGGAGCGCCATACTGCCACATGCATGTTGTCACGTCGCCATACTGATTCACAGTCCACGAGCCATCAAGGGGAGGCGGGGCAGGGACATGGCAGAGCAGCGAGGATGACAGTGTAGGATGATGTGGCCGTCACTCTGAGTTCCGCAATGACCGTGTGAAATTCCTCAGCTGTGACGACAACAAAAAAAAAAACTACAGGAGGGAAAGTGAAGATCATATCAGATTCAGAACAATCGTTCCCAACATGGGAGGGGTCTCTGATGGTTTGTGGTCCTGCAAGGGATCAACCTACTGCTGTAGAGAAGGATGAAGCAGGGGAAGATGTCTCTCACACACACACACATACACACACACACCATGCACTGGCACACTGTCACACAAAGCTAATGATTTAAACACAGTCAGTGTGTGACCCTGGCTTCTGTATGATTAGGAGTACAGAACAGCCTTTGTCCTGCTCTCTGTATGTCCAAAACCACGCAGGAGCTCTTAGACTGTAAGACAATCCACCCTGATGAATTCAGATTAAATACCAACAGGTATACAAGTCTGTGTATGTTTTGCACATGGGCCTACAGCTGTCCCGTCCACATAGCTCCCTCAACATGCTCCCCATGCCGCCCTTCAGGTACTGAGAAATGGATTACCCGTCTATTAGAGCATCCTGTCTGTCAGCAGGGGATTACAGGAGCAGCCCGTCAGCCTGTTATAGCGCACTGCCTACAGTACACAACAGGGCTGCTCTGGGCCTCACACGTCAGCGACACAGTGCTCTCCTGCTTGACGCTCTCCTCCCTAACACTGTCCTCATTGACACTTTCTTCCATGACACACTCCTCTCTCACTCTACCCTATCTAACATCTGAGGGCGAAATTTTTAGAAAGCACGAAATCTTCCTTTTAGGTTTGTGTTACAGTGTATGTGAGTTGTATGTATTTTCACTTTATGAATTTATTCTGAGTACAGCTCTAGTTGTATCCCTATGTGAATCTTGGGGTGCTTTCTGCCCTTTTAAAACCACTGTTTTGATTTAACATTTTTCCTGTCTTCTCTTATCCGGCATACGTCTGTTTCATGACATTATACGTCCATATTTTATGTGCTCCCCCCTTGCAAGTCTTTGTGTCTGACATCACGCTGCATCAACCATCGTGTTACCTGAATATAGATTCGATGGACTTCCTCCCAAAATGTCCTGTACAGGTGTGGCAGATCCCGGACCACACCTTCGTGCGACCCTTGACTGAGCCTGTTGTCACCCTGGAGGGTCACTCTAAGCGAGTGGGTATCGTCAGCTGGCACCCCACGGCCCGAAACATTCTCCTCACTGCAGGTTCGCCCCTGCCTGTTGTTGCTATGGTTACGGCCATAATGAGCGTGACAAGACTGTCCATCCATCATCCTTCACAGCTGGGCTGATTTCGTTTATTTCCACAGCTTAAAATCCTTTCATTCTGCAATAGATTATATGCAGATTATTTTAGGGTACAACAGTAAGATCTCTCCTGATCTCTGAAATCCCAGCCATGTAGTAAATCTGGGTGTCAATAAAAATAAATACTAAATTATGCTGAATTTTTTTTGTATCAGATATGGACTTATGGCTAGACCTCTGACCAACAGGTTCAAATTCCAGTATTGTACCATTTTTCCAAGTAACCTGAACAATATTCAGAGGTGTATTTGATAAAACAAGAGGTAAACAAATAGTGGTGACAATGATGACGATGATGATGAAGAATACACCTCTACATCTTTCTGTGTTCTACAGGCAGCGATAACCTGATCATCATCTGGAACGTTGGCACAGGGGAGCCCCTTATTGCCATGGGCGATCACCCCGACCTCATTTACAGCATTAGCTGGAACCGTAATGGAAGCCTGTTTTGCACCACCTGCAAGGACCGGCGGCTCCGTGTGTGTGACCCCCGCAAGAGGGAAGTGGTGGCGGTGAGCACTGAGGAGGCAGCCCATCTGTATTTTAGGTTTAAATGACATCCTCCTCTATGGGGACGTTGTAAAGTTTTTAACACAGCTGGCTAATGCAGTTACTTTTAAGCAATTGTGCATCTTAGTGTGGGACAGTTTGACTCTGTGATCAGTGTTTGAATGAAGTGGTCTGCCTGTGTGTGTTTGAGGCTGTCTGCGATCAGTGTGTGTGACTGAGGCTGTCTATGGTTGATGTGTGACTGAGGCTGTCTGTGATCGGTGTGTGACTGAGGCTGTGTGTCTCTGTGATCAGTGTTTGAATGAGGCTGTCTGTGATTGGTGTGTGACTGAGGCCGTATGTCTCGTTGACCAGGGTGTAATGTTTGCCTCCCATCCATTCTGGCAGGAGCGATTGGCCCCCCATGAAGGCATCCGGCCCATGCGAGCGATCTTCACGAGGGAGGGAAACATCTTCACCACAGGCTTCACTCGGATGAGCCAGAGGGAGCTGGGGCTGTGGGATCCGGTGAAGATCAAACTGTCTCGCATACACAGCCCAGTTCTCAGCCTTATTAACCCCTTGTAGTATCCCCATGGTGACACCCCTTTCGGACATTCACACGTTTCTCTCCCCCCTCACCACATGCACCCAGACGAGTTTTGAGGAGCCCATTGCCCTGCTGGAGATGGACACCAGTAACGGGGTCCTGCTGCCGTTTTATGACCCTGACACCAACATCGTGTACCTGTGTGGAAAGGTGACCTGGTGTAGGAAATTGATGTCTGTACACCATGGGAAAATCCCAGATGACCATAAATTATATCTGTCGTCTGTTTTTTCCCTTTCCTGTTCCTCTTTCTATGTTACTGTTTTCTGCCCTCTGGTGGTCAGTCCAGGATCTTGCGGTCATGGGAGGTGCAGGTCTTTAGTGTTCCCCTCCTCTGTTACCCCTTTTCCACAGCACTGGTGCAGGTGCCCTTCCGGTGCCAGTTCCCAATTTGGAACCGCTTCCACCTTTTTCAACTGAGAAAAAAAACGTTGCTGATGCCGCAAACTTGTCTCCGAACTGGCACCAAAACTTTGCTGGTCTGGAACCAAGATCCCGTGACGTCATCAGAGGTGGGCGGAGTGAGCGAGTCAACTTTAGACAACGAAAAATGCTGCATATACCTTATAAAATAAATAAGTCGTGTTGAAAGAAAAACCTAACTATATAGATAGCATTACCATTAGCATTTGAGCTAACGTTAGTTTGGGGCTAGGAAAAAAACTCTTACATGTCTTGCGTGTAATCGTTGACGATGACCATCTCTTTCAACAGCAAAAACACGCAGAATAAGCTTGCTTTGAATATTGAGATATTTTCTCAAAGCTTTAAGTAGCACGAGAAAAAACAAGACGTGTTCCGCGATTTTTTGTTGTTGCTTTGTTTAGTAGGCGTGGTATGTGAGGTAGTCGCGATGTTATCACCCGGCTCCCACTGGGCACTCAAATCTGTGGAAATGCAAGCCAGTTCTCGCTGGTTCCCAACTTCAGCACCGGCCAAGCGCCAGCATCAGTGCTGTGGAAAAGGGGTATGAAAGGTGCGATTGTCGCGGTTCAGTCACTGCGTCACTTTCTTTAGAACAGTGAGAGCTGCCACTGAAACACTTAAGCACTCTGTGACCTGCCCATCAAAACTGGGGCTCTAATGCCCTAACCTCGTATCCTACTCCCCCCCCCCCCACAGGGTGACAGCAGCATCCGGTACTTCGAGATCACGGACGAGTCCCCCTATGTTCATTACCTCAGCACCTACAGCAGCAAGGAGCCCCAGCGGGGGATGGGCTTCATGCCCAAGAGAGGCGTTGATGTCAGCAAGTGTGAGATTGCCAGGTCGGCAGTCACGTGTGTGTCTGTCAGTGCCCCAGTGTGTAGCATCAGTCAAAATGACACTCAGTTATAACCCCGGTGTGTGGTGTAAATCACTATCACAGTCAGTGCCCTGGTACGTAGTGTAAGACAGAGTAACAGTGGACCAGGGCCTCAGTATGTGGTGTCAGTTGCTATGATGCCTCAGTAGAGTGTCAGTCAGTTTGCCAGGACCCCAGGAGAGCTGTCAGTTGTATTGCAGAACTGTTTTGTTTAGATACTGGAAAAGTGTGTCTGGCAGTAGTGTTTGCCCAGCTGGCCAACATGACCCTCATGCTATCTCTGCCGTACGGCAGGTTGTACAAGCTTCACGAGAGGAAGTGTGAGCCCATCATGATGACGGTACCCAGGAAGGTCAGTGCTGAAGCCCGCCGAGCTTCCATTGCAACACACCTTGCTTTTCTCCTCCATCTCTGTATGGCTTCCCAGCCACCCATGAATTTACACATCAATCTATGGCAAAGACACCCGGAAGTGTTTTATTGCTGCAGATTTCCCAGAGCAGTTCTTTCCCGGTCTTCTATAGGACCTGTTAGACACTTCCCTCTCTGGCTTCTCCCCCCACCCCACCCCACCTCCCTTTTCTTTACACAGTCAGATCTGTTCCAAGATGACCTTTACCCAGACACAGCAGGCCCAGAGCCAGCACTGGAGCCTGAAGAGTGGCTGGCAGGTCGAGATGAGGAACCAGTGTTAGTGTCCTTGCGGGAGGGTTACGTGCCCCCAAAAAGCCGGGAGCTCAAGGTGGCTCGGAAGAATATCCTGGATTCACGGCCAATGCCACGCCGGTCCATGTCCTCCTATGATGGTAGCAGCCTGCCAGTGAGTGCCTGAGTGACATCACCTCATGACCTCTGACCCCAACAAGTGGAGCCACCCATGTACAGACAGGACCTGGTATTCAGGTTTTCATTCAGTGACAGTCACAAGCACTGCATGTTCCCATAGCTGAAGTAGGGTCCAGCAATCTTGTCACCAGTCTGATTCTAAGTGTGTTCCTTTCCGGTGTCTATTCCAGCATTCCTGGATGTTTACAGACCTTGTGTAGGTGGTTTTATTTTTACATGTTCTTGATGCTATTGATCTAGTAGTTTTGTTTGCTGTTTATACATGTTCTGGATTTTGTTTTGTTGACATCCTTGCACTGGTTGTGAAGCTCCATTCTCCGTGATTAAGCAGCAGGCTCTCTTCAAACTTCACCCTCAGTCCCTCTGTCCTGTCTTCCCCTCTCTCACCTTAGGCTCTTCAGCTTTACTCTTCTCTGTATGATCTTAAGCCAGTGGATGTTTGGTCCTTGCTCACTCCTTTACCTGCTTCTTTCTTTTTTCTTCTTCCTTCCATCCCACTCTCCTCCTGTCCCTTTCAACTCCTTGCTCCAGCCCCAGTTTGTGGAGAAGCTGTTGGAGGAGATACAGAGCCTGAAGGCCACCGTTCTCTCTCAGGAGAAGCGAATTTGTGACCTGGAGAACAAGCTTTCCAAATATACCAATGGCACAGCCTGAACTCCGACTTCTCAGCTCCACAGCCAGTTAGAGGTTCTCTGGATTCAGGGTCAACCCAAATCGACCCACAGATCCACTCTAACCTCATCAGCACAACATAGACACTCCCAGACTCACAAAAACACCCAAATTTCATATAAGCTCTTTTCACCAGGGAATCCCCCATAAGGCATATCTCTCCACATGAACTTGTTCCACTTTTTAATTGCCCCCTGCTACAAAGTCTGATGGATTGTGGGTAAAATGCTTCACCAAGGGTCACAGTGGCTGTCTGCACAGAAAACTCATCACCCTTGTGTTTTTCTACTTATGACCTTTGACCCATGACCTTTGACCACTCCAACTACCAGTGCCCATTCTAGGAAAATTGGATAGAGACTGGATGTACTAAAGCCTTTCAAAGTAAACATAATACTGTAAATAAGATGCAGATGAATAAGGGATTTAGGTTGCAAAACATTTTGTGTTCTGTATAAAAATAGAAACAAGTAATAAAATTAAGATTTTTTTAAAGGTTATTCTTGTTTTCTTCTAAAGTGCATATCACTTAATGCAAAGCTGACTGCTCTACTAAAATATCGTACGCATGACCAGTAACTTTCAAACATACACTGGAACAGACTTCAATGGTTAGGTGTTGATGCTTATTATTTCAGTCTCAGTTGGAGTTCTTTGAAATGTCGTTTTAGGGTAAAATCACTTGATTGTGGGCGAAATGCTGAGGTGTAGTTTTGTCTTGTGATATTTGGTCAAAGGATCAGTGATTTGTTTAAATTTGTGTTAGGAGCATACAGGCTCTCAGAATGGCCTGCAGTGATGCTCTTTCAATATGAAGTGCAAAGCTCAGGCCTCAGTTGTGTATTTTACTGACTCTGCACTTTGAGTTGTTCCTCTGTGGGGCCCTCAGAGATTACATCATTCTCTGTCTCTTCTTCCTCAAGCTCCTTAACCAAACTCACTAAATGCACAACCAGGTCTTGTAGACATGCACATATCACAACACACTGACACTTGACTCCTGCTCACCTACCACCAGATACAGTACATATACATAACAACATAACCATGTATAGTAATTGTATTTGGGCTTATAATTACACTTGTCCAAGTGGAATCCATTTTCGCCTTAATGAAAGAAGGAGAGACGATTGGATTCATTCTTTGGCAATTGTGCCGAGGCTACAGGAGAGAGGCATGTTTGTTTCACATGATCTTCTGCATAAAAAAGCCACACTCATCCATGTGCAGAAAGTCACTGGTGTGTGTGGCCCAGATGGGTGCGGAGGAATTCTGGGAATTCACACAAAAGGTAAAAATGGACGACTCACATCAGGTGATGTAATTTCAGATCAGTGTAACTTCAGGAAATGTGCAACAGACAATGCATATTAAAAGATTATTATTATTATTTATTGTTCTACTCGGACTCATTAATTTGTCCTGCCCGGTGCTAGCCTGAGGAGGACAGGCCTCCCCTTTGAGTCTGGCTCCTCCCAAGGTTTCTTCCTCTTGAGGGAGTTTTTCCTTGCCACTGTCACCTTTGGCTTA
>JAACJT020000032.1:7982170-8033511 GCA_009936485.2 Gymnarchus niloticus | reverse complement strand
TGCAGGACACAGTGGTCAGTGGGTAGAGAAAAGGGCTACACTGCAGGACACAGTGGTCAGTGGGTAGAGAAAAGGGCCACACTGCAGGACACAGTGGTCAGTGGGTAGAGAAAAGGGCTACACTGCAGGACACAGTGGTCAGTGGGTAGAGAAAAGGGCTATACTACAGGACATGGTCGTCAGCACTTAGAAGAGAGGTAGTCTACGCTACATCTTTTTCCATGGAGGCCTGGTGCTTCTTGAGCAGCTTCTCCATCTCAGCAGCAAAGCTGCTCCTCTGGGTCTCTAGCTCCTTGTCCAGACGCAATCGGTGTTCGTCCATCTCAGCCTTCAGCTTGTTCTCCAGCGCCATCAGCTGCTTTTGGTGTTGTCGTCGCATGCGCTTGTATCCTGTCATCTGCTCCCGTAGCTCCGAGTCCTGCTCGTGCTCCTGCGCCTGCCGCGTGACCTGGTACGCAGACAGGAACGGGTGAACGTGACGGATGGGGGCAGAAGGAAGCAGGCCGATGACTCCCGCGTGATTCACGCATGGGTTTCCCCTCTACTGTGAGCATATAGCAGTTATTTTTTCTGCCAGTCTGAAAACTGAATTTAAGCACAGAGGGAAGACGACAAGGCAGCTAAGTGAGTAACCATTTGGTCTGGGGGGCAAAAACCACGAGTCACCTGGTAAAAGGTGACAAATCACATGTATGCATGCAGGCTAAAGTAACATTTTGGGAAACTCAGAGTTATATTAAGGTGAGCCACCTGAGGCCCCACATAACATTACACCTGTGAGTGGATGTAATGAGCTGTCCAGAGACCTGCTCCTGAGCTGTGTGGGGTGGGGGGGAGAGAAATAGGGGAGCTCATACCAGAGATGCGGTCCGGATGGTGGCAAAGTGCTCCCGGTTACGATATGGCTTCTGCCGGGATGTCGGCGCCAGGGCCGACGGTGGCTCTGAAGGGCGGTTGCGTGGCTCCTGTTCATCATGGTAACTCTCCTCTTCCTCCTAATGATGGAGAACAGTGACAGCGTTATGGAGATACTGAAGCCTCTTCCCGCAGGTTGATAGCCGGGCGGCAGAAGGGGAGACACACTGGCTTGAGGTGGATGACTGAGCTATTGGACATGACGGTATGGTCGCCCTCCATCAGCTCCAGCTCGCTGTGGTCATCGGCGGCGCCGGCAGCATCGGGCAGACTGTTGACAGAGCTGCTCTGGGAGCTGGCGCTGATGGACATGCTTGGGATGGACTGGTTGCTGCCCACACTGCTTACGGTACCGGTGCGGCCTGGGCCGTGCTCTGGCTCCTGGGGGGGGGGTGTCAGTGAACATGGAGTGTGGAGAGGGTATGGGAGAGATGGGCCAGAGAGTCAGTGAGAGGAATAGCCTGAGAGTCAAGATGGGTCACAACTTTTCAGGATACCAAGAAGAGACTGAAAGTGAGATTTAATAAAAACAGACAGAGAGGCAGTAACTGACATAACAAAAACAAGGTGTGAAAAGAACTAGACAGAACCGGACGGTGTGAAAAAATAGAGAGGCCCACCTCTTCTCCATCAGGCGGCTCTGCTACGGGCCCATTGTGGGCCTCCTGGAACAGGATCTTCTTCATCTTGCGGTACTGCAGGTTGTCCAGCTCTCGGACGGCATCCTTTGTCCTCTGGATCAGGTCCATCAGCACTGACTCGGGCCGCTCCCGCAAGAGGAAGGCATGCTGGGAAGTGGGGAGACACAAAACAAGATGTTCAAACAGACCTTAAGCTTAACCACTTATATTCCACAGCATGTACACAGAAAGAATCAGACCCTTTAGAGCCCATGAGTGTTTGGCTGTGTGTGAAAATGGGCTTATTCCTTCAATGTAAACGGAGCTCAGAGGGTGAAGGGTCATCTTTGAACTTTGACCTTGGCGAAACCTGAGCACTGGGACTGTAACATCCTTGGTCTGAGATATTAACATCTCTGCTACATCTGAACTTTTCTTTTTCTAAAGCAAAAAACAGAAGCAGGAAATTTGCTGCCAGTCGGTCACAAGGCACTGAGACACACAGACCAGAGTGGAGGTATTATAAGCGACATGCGACCCTGGCAGCTAAGAAGGCACCACTATGACAAAAGTCAGCAGGATGCACCGTCAGAACGACTGCCAGTGTGACCTTCAGGCTGCTCGTGACAGATAGCTAATAGGAGCACGAGGATGGTTGGGGGCTCACTCACCTTTAGGAGCTCTTCAGAGTGCGGTCTGTCTTGAGGGATTTTCTGAAGGCAAGAATCTACAAAGTTCCTAAAGTAATCTGACCTGAAGTGGAGGAATGAAGCATGAATGAAGGATATGAAAATCTGGATCAACATAGAACTGCAAACATAAAACCACAAGTTACATAGTCAGATGCACGTCAGAACACTGACCGCATCCCATCACAAATGACAGTAGGCCCAGCTGACTATGCTCGTGTGTTGGCTTTGAATGACGGACCTTAATATGATGAGAACCCAGACTCACCATTCACTCGATTGCAGCGTGGGGCTCTCATTCTGCGCTATGTGGTATAAGGCACTCATCGCATTCATGTTGAATAGGGGAGGCTTTCTCTCCGCTGAAAACAGGAGCCATTAGAGAGGGTGGTTAAGGGAGCCTGCATCTGGCTGTCCATTAAAGAACCGCCCAGTCCCCAGAACATGTGGGCCTTCATCAGGAAACAGACACGCAAAACATTCTAGAACCTTCCCTGGTGAACAGCCCTTTGTCACATTTCGAGAACGCTGGAGGAGATGCCTTCAGGATGCCACAGACAAGACAGAGCAGGCACACAACACAGAAAGACGGCAGTAAGGAAACAAAAACAAGGATCAACAGCAACCATGTGAAAAGGAGGAGTTACCACAAAGCATAGACAGGTACAATAAGGAGGTGATGAAGAAAGGAATCAGCTCAGTCAGGGACACGGGTACCTGCACAGCCCGTTCCTCACCTAACTCGATGCAGGTGATTCCCAGAGACCAGACATCCACCTTTCCATCATACTGACCCTCATCCATGGCCAGAATCACCTCAGGGGCCATCCTGAGGACAAGAGGGTGGGAGGGGACAATTCAAAATAGCTGTTCAAAGGACAGGACCGTGCCCAGGGTAATCACAGTGATCTGTTAAAAAGTAGGGCTGGATATTGCCAACCAGCCCAATGATATGATATTCATCGTGACAGCAGTATCACGGTATCACCATTATATCCTGATGGTTAACTCCAATATCGAAATGATGTCACTACTACAATTTAATAGGCATAATTTAATTATCAGGCTTTAACAGCCTTTAACTGCATAGGATGAGTCAGCCTTCTGAAACTGAAAGTTACTGTAAATGTGGAAAATATATTTAGAACATTTGACTTGTACTTTAACATTTTATAGACAACTTCACAGCATTTCTGCATTCCAGTGCACTTAGCATAGGCTCCATAAACAGCATATTGTTAATAAGCAAATGTTGAAAAATTACATTTGTAAAACAAAACATTTGATTCAAACTTTAACCTTCCAGTAAAAAAGCCCAATATTACAAATAAAGTGCAACATGAAGCCAAAACATGCCTGAATGGTACCACCAGTATGACTTTCATATAAAACCGCAAAAGATGTGCTGCCAATTTTCAGTCAATGAAATGAAGTGACCAGTTACGGTCAGGTAAGATTCGGTTGCTCTGATGTCCGTGTGTCATAAGTTAAAGTAACTCTGTCTGCTTTGCTAAGGGACTCAACAACTTGCGGTTTCACATCACCATACAGTTTTGGGACAGCAGTGTCTGCAATGAAACGACAGTGGGAGTTACATAGTGAGACACTGGCATATTTAGCATGCTTTTAACCCCTTCATTCGCAACACTGTGAGGTCTCGTCTTTAAAGATGAAGACAACTATAAACTTAATTTTTTTTGTATGTCTAGAATCAGGATTCGACTTTGCAATTTGGATCGTTTCAAGGTTTGACCGAGGTGGCTTTGTTTCCTTAAGGTGAAACCTGGACAGATATGTCTGAAAACTTGTTCTATTTCCAGAACATTTTATGCTGGTGTGGCAAAGCTTACAAACCACATTACTCGTGTCCAATTCAAGAGACTCCTTTTAATAAAATGAAAGTATACCTACACGTCCATCTTCAAAGCCACAGAAAGTGTTCTTATCTTCGCTATGGTGAATGTTTAGCTAGCTAAAGTCAACGACTACAGCTAAGCCTTACTAGAATCATAGCTACTGCCATCTGCGTGTGTTAACGGTATTGCATGGACATGTGTGTGAATAGACTGAGAAATAAATTGAACTTTTGCATCAGTTTATTAAAGTAGATGAACAATCAAGACAAACCAAATCGTGATTCATCAATTAGTAATTGCACTGTTGACATAACCGCATTAAGAGGTTAGTTAGTCAGATTAAGTCAGTTAAGTTAGTCAGATGAACACCCTCCGACCAGGCCCCAGACCAACCACAGGGGACAACAAGCACCCTCCTAACCACCTCTGGAGAGGTCTCTAAGGTGACAGGCCTCCAAAGAGGAACTCAAGCAGATGACCCAGCTAATCAATGCACTAGAGGAGGACTTGTTACCACATCTTACCAATATGGCGTCCCCACAAAGGAGTTGGCAGGGGAGGCAATGGAGGCAGAACCAAAATCAGCCAGCTTCACCTGTCCAGGTTCTGTCAGTAGGATGTTCCCAGCCTTGATGTCCCTGCAGCATCCAACGACACAGAAGGCACGAAAGGTGGAGATAGTGAGCAAAGGGACATGCATCCTCAAACTGTAAAAAGGCTGAGATTCAGTCACACTCACCTGTGAATCATATTGTGAGAATGAAGGTAGGCCAGGCCCTGCAGTGCACCATGGGTAATGGCCGCTATTTCCACCTCCTGTAAGGGCTTTTTATGTACTGAAAAAAAGAACAGAGAAACCAACTTCAGACATACCGGGAGCAAATCCAGACTTAGATCAAAAAGAACGTTAGATTCAGAATTGCAATACATATCACCAACAGGGGCCGGAATCATGTGCGTGTATGTGTGCACACGCATGCATGCACACACACACACTTCACAGGAAGCGCTATAATGGATAGTCACTACTGTTCCACAACCCACCACTAACAGGTTCTGTCAGTGGTTCCTTTTCTACTTTGTGAAAACACTAAAATCACACAACTACCAAAACAGGAGGTATGAAATAAGCAAAATTTACCTTCCAGAAGGTCAGAGGCAGAACCCAGACAGTACTCCATGACGAGCTACAGAGAAAGACAGAGAGAATACCCAAGTTGAAATGCGCTGAAAAGCCACCTAACTAGCTACACATCACCAATGCCATGGTGAATGCAGAAACCCACGTCTGCTCTCACTAAATCCTCATCCACATTTCTAAAGCTGTAGAGACAGCCTTACAATCACCACAGAGCCCTAAAAATACAACCAGAGCAATCCATCTAAGGTCATGGGGGCAGAACAAAACTACGTAAGGTCCTCAAAAACTGGCTGAAAGTAACTCTCCAAAAGCTACGCTTCAGAACCTCATACTATTCAACACAGCATTCAAACAGACTTACTGATACAAAAATAAACATTCAATTCCATTTTGATATATATATATATAAAAAACTCTAAATGCAACTTTTAAACCACAATAAAGGTGCGGGTTAAGTCCAAAGCAACAGCAGACACTAACATAAGCATTTTAAATGATTAAACCACAGTCTCACCCAGGCCGTGTGCTCACGCAGGTAACAGCCCTTGTACTCGATGCTGTTGGGGTGCTGTATCCTTTGCAGAAACTTAACCTCTTTGATAATATCCTGCCATTTCTGGAAGTTGGGGGAAAGACAGAAAAAGAGAGGCTGTCAACTGTATGTCTGCACGTTTAACACCTGACCTGACGGAAATAATCAATTTTGTATAAATACAGAGTAAAGGAAAAAACCATAGTGATAGGACACTGAATGGTGGATGAATGCTTGAAATTGAAGTAAAACTGTCACAAATACAACTTCTGGATAGACAGTAAGTAATCAGTGAAAAATAAATTTAAACCCAGTACAAGAGGTGCCATTTTCAATTGGGTGACACCCAAAAAAGCCACAATCAACTAAAGCTAATTAGCTTAAATGTAAACTCACAATCGCACTATGACAGCAGTGAGAGGTTTCCAAACAGCCCATGCTCTATACAGGCCCATTCCATAAAGGTGCTCTGAAATCAGCCATCCTGCCTAATCAGAGAAGCTGAACTGGGGCTCGACTTGCTGCACTACACTAAACTGTCAGCAGATGGTGCAGAACAGACAGATAGATTTGCAGCTCTTCTATACATTATTGTCATGGCAAAGATCTACACAGGAATATAAGCAGCAGGGCTTTGAAGTAACCATGGATTCCGAAACAGCAGGCTCCACCTGAGAGAGTTTTACCAGTCAAAGCTTTACAAGAAGACCAGTCACGTGACTCCACATCTGCGGAGTGACATCCACGCCCCTCAGCAGTGCCACCCAACAGAGCCTCCACTCCTTCCCCCAAATAACCCATTTCGGGAACACCCAAACAAGAGTGGGTGAGACAGGAACAACGGAGTCATTCCCATATGTGCAGGTGAATGGTATGTCTTGAGGCACAGGCACACCATCCATGCATAAAGTAGTGAAACACTTCTCCACAAGAGGGGGCTCATGTGCTGACTGCTCACCTCGTTTGACTGCTTTCCGCTATAGGACATCTTCTTGATGGCCACCACTTCTGCGGTCCGCACATCCCGTGCCTGAGATGGAGAGAGAGGAAGAATCGGTACAGTAAGCAGTCTGAGTAGCAAGTGAAGCACAGTAGTGAAAACAACTGTACTGTACAGCACAGCAGACAGTGAGGATAACAACAATCTGCATGTTATAGTGGACAGTCTATACAGGCTTTTGTGCATTTGTATGTACGAATTATAATGTAAAACTCATGTCATGCATGGCAAATACAGCTTGATGTTTCAGATGTGGAAAGACGATTGAATTTTTCAAAATCTTTTATACTTTGAGACAATACAGGATCAGTACTAAAACACTACCACTGTTGATCTGGGTTCAAATTCCTTTGAAAATGAGAGCAACTTAAAAAAACAAAAAAACAAAAAACTAATACATAAATACAAATAAGCCCTAGCAACAGACTTTTGATTAACAGGGTTTGTAAGGCCTCCACTGAATGCGCAGGCACGTACAAAGTAAACAGCCCCAAAGCTGCCATGGCCGATTTCACGCAGGTCCGTGAAGAGCTTCTCAGGGTCCTCCTTGAAGAAGAGCTCTGCGATCTCGGGGTCCTTCAGGCTCCCTGCCCGGCTGGTGGAGGGCATGCTGGGAGTGCTCCGCCGCCGTCGCCGGGGACTATCTGGGCCTGCGACTGCGACTGAGCTGCAAAAGCCCCCAGTGCTGGCTCATCTGCAACAGGACGGCCTTGTACGCATGGGCACCTGGGGGGGTGGGGGCAACTCTTTAGTTCAGTGTTTCGTGGCATTACACATATGTATCACACAGCAAATAAGCACATCAAAGACAGAAGAATGGCATCCCAGGGAGATTGAAGGAGGGCTGTTCCTGTGTGGTATGATAAGCAAGCAGAGCAACACCCTATCTGGGTCTACCCTACCACCTCAAGAAGGCCTAGCCACTGACTGACAGATGCTCTGTCCAAACCTCAAAGATGAGTAGGAGTCACATTTCCCATAAACAACCCATTGTGCCCAGAAGGCAGGCCACACCCCTTCACCCTTAGAGCTCTGCATGGGGGGGGGGGGTTGTTGAGTGGTGACTGGTAGCAGCAAGAAAGTCTTTTTTTTTTTTTTTTAAATGACAGCACTGCAACTCATTATATCATTATAAGTGACCCTTCCAGTATTCACATTTCATGGCAAGTGAGCTAATAAATAAAAATCAGATCAAAGCAGTTCAAGGCTCTAGCGGGACCTAAAAACGGACGTACCATAACACATCATGGCCACAGCACCAAGTGGCAGGAAGCAAGACAAGGGCTGTGTGTAAAACCAGTTCTCCCAGCCTGGTCTGAGCTACTCCCTCTCCATATCCTCCTCTTGCTCATCTCCTCCCCTCTGTTTTGGTATCTCTTTCCCATTCATCCCCTCCATTTAATCCACTGAATGACTTGACTTCACATGCAGCTCACAGCGCCAAGGAAAAGGATTTTAAACCATTAAAAACTGCTACGGCTGAATGGCTGGGAATCGATTGAGGTCAAGTGCCTAGCTCAAATGTACACCATCAGATGTCTCCCTGGGATTTGAAGTGGACACATAGCAAGGCTAACCTAAGTAACATTCAAGAATGGAAATACTATGGAAGCACACAACAGTAAACTGTTGCCTCGGATATGGTTTTGTAAGCACAAAAATCTGCCTTTGTGTACTAAATACACAGCTCACCTAAATTTCAGGCAAATGGCTCATCTGGTCTGGCCGATTCTCTCATGGCTGGAGAGAAACAGCTGGACCACATTAAGAGGTCTCATGCCAAGACAGACGGCAGAAATTCATGCAAACTGTATGTGGGGAAACTGTTTCCTCTCTGTCAATCATTATAATTATCTGGTCCATCCTGAGGTGGGATATGCTATTAAGCTTTCAGGTTCAGCTTTCAGCCTTTTACACACAAAAGTCTGCACTGACACTTTAGAAGTGATAGTTTAACAAAGTGTTAAATTATACAGTCTTGTACATACACATTACTTTGTCTATCCATCTATCCTGGTCAGGGTCACAGGGGCAGACACATGTATACACACAATCAGGCATAATGGCAATTTAGAGATGCCTAACTGCATGTCTTTGGACTACAGGAGGAAAATGAACTACCGGAGGAAACCCACAGAACATGGTGAGAACATGCAAACACACATTACAGAGGACAGATGTGAACACCCGATCCTAAAGTTATGAGGCAACAGTTTTACCCCCACTGAACCACCGTGCCACTGGCATTGCGGCTACGAGGCTACAGTCTGGCCATTTAATTGACAAGCACCCTTCTGGCCTGGGGTTCGTTCTCAGAGGGCAGGAGGTTTGATGCTCATTGACAGTGGCCCCAAGGTCCCCTACCTCCACTGGGCTCTGTGGGAATGAGCCCAATTATAAGACTCAGGGCAAGACTGGCGGCACTCTCTGCCCCTGACACCTCCCATTCCCTCCCTGAGATGCAGGACCATGGGCTATGTGGTCCTCGTTTCTGATCACTGCCTCTTTTCTTTTTTAACACAGTCTTCCATACAAAACAACATACAAGCAAACACTGTCCCACACAAAACATAAGCAGCCTCCTTCATCCTATCAAAAAAAAAACCTACAACAGAGGAGTGCACGAGTGTGAAGGTGGTTGTCAGAGACGAAGCAGCATCAGCCACCCTAGGATTTCACACCAGTGAGACTTCTAGGGATCCTCCGATGCAGAAGCCACCACATTCCCCCACATGGCTGTCTTCACCAATTTAAACTAAACAATGATAGTGGTTCTAAACTTGAAAAACAAAAATCAGCTTTCCTCAAACATCTAAATTGACAAAGTATTATTAGCAAACATGCACAAGCCACACAAAACAGCTCTCTTTTGAAATAAAAGCCTCATTTAGCCTCCCGCCTCTATCTGGCTGGGTGTTGTGACTGGGGGGGGGGCTTGGCCCCTGCAGCCTTGCTCAGATGATCAGCTGCACGGAAAGCCAACGCCCGGGTCACAAGACAACTCCCCCCCCATTCCCTTGATTACAGAGCACTGTTCAACCCATATGGGAACAGAGTATAGCTGGAAAAGGGCTGCTGGAGAATCAGCAGCTCAGGGGTTGGAAGGTAACTCATTGATAGAAAGGATGGATTCATCAATTCAAATTAAAAGGAATTTAAACCCATCAAGAAACACCACTGTTAATACAAAAAGAAATATTGACTCAATGATAAAAAGCAAGGCATCCCAGCAGGGGGCACCCCAGCTTTGTGCCCTATACTGCCTGAGAGCAGCCCCATGGCCCTCCGTGACCCTTCTTGGGATAAGTGGTTAGATAATGGATGGTTGGATTAATAGCATGTTTTTAAAATGTCTTTTTCTGACATATAATTGAGTTAGAATGTCAACAATAATATTGCTTGCCAAGGAATCTGCTTATCGTGATAAAGGACTGCACGTTTTAGCACGTTCGCAGACACGTTAGCTTAACAGGTGGTGCAAAAAACTGCATGAAACTATACAAGCGTCACAACCAGACTACTCACACAGGTTTACAAATCTTAGGAAAAGACACACAAATTAACTATACATATTTGAACTCTACTTCAGCATTTTAATCATCATTACAACTGGAACACAAAAAGCAACAGATTTCTCTGTAAACCTCCCCCTCCCACTTAAAGAATGTTCTTCATTAACCCACAAGCAACAGGCGTTTTCTCATCATGCCAATGACAGGGGTGTTTACACAGTACATTACACTAAAGCATTAGAACAGGCACACATTAAGAGCAGCACAAACAAAACATCAGCCACCAAGTAAATGCTGTATTTGTGCTGACTGCATACAACACAGAATCGAATGGTAGGTAATGAGACCAAATCGTGACCACGAGGCTCCCAGGTCAATTTCCTGGGAAGTGGAGGCTTTCCTAGCACCTTACTTGAATTGCTTTAAGTAAAAATATCCAGCATAACAGGTCTCAAGTATGAAATCTAACAGCGTAAATCCCTCAGGGAACACACATGTAAATAAATAATGCAGTAATGTGCATTGGGCTGATTAAAAATTTCCTAAGAGACCGTGGAGTAAACAACTGTGCAGTACCCCTTGTCCTGTTGTCAATTTGTTCACAGTACAAGTTGGCCAAACCAAGTATGATTGTTCACTATCTGTTCTTTCTGCTAAGAACAACTGTTTAAAAAACTGTTCCTTGAACAAAAGTCTAATAACTCTGCTGAAGTGAATGAATGCAAACCCACAAACCTTAAAAACCAAGGCAGGCAGAACCAGCAGTCTAAGCAATTTTATATTAGGAACACAACCTTGAGCCGAAGGCCGAGTGGATCTCACATGGTGCTCAAGACTGCAGCGTTCTCAAACAGCTGAAGACTGAGCTCCCATTAACAGAGAGCTGCAGTGTTTGTGTACATTCTGGGAAAGGGCGGGGGGCCATGATATGGGGAATTGAAGGGAAGTTAGGGGGGAGAGGGGTGTTGGCTGAAATTCAGCTACTGTGAAGAGATTGCGCCGATACAGCGCTCCTCAATAACTGCGGCACAGGGGTTTGTGGCACCGCCTAGCCATAAGCGTGACGGGAAAAAGAATCAGTCTATATAGTACAGGCAGCCACTCAAGCGGGGCGGGGCCGGATTCCTTCCGGGTACACGCTGTTGCCACGTTACTCGGCCTTCTCCAGTGCTCAAAGACTACCGCATTAGCAGGGGTGGCAACAAGCATGCCGCTCAACATGCTGCAGCATTTTTCCATCCTGTCTTTAAATCCCAGCTTCCCCCATAATTAGCATGAAAAAATAATTTGTTATTCTAGGAAAAAGAGAGAACCATAAATGGACAACATTACCTAACCTACACAGCACCATTTTTGACTTTTTCCCTAGCTTAAACAACTTTCTTTCCTTACCCAAACTTTTCTGTCCATCTTATCAAGGTGATCAGACAAGGAGCTCCCCTGTCACAGTGCTCACTCCTACTCTGTTATGTTAACTTAAACAAACCAGACCCCCAAGCTAACAATAACAAACTCTAGCTTGTGCCATTTCCTTCACAATCCTCAAGCCTAAATGACATGTTCAATGGTCATGGGGAGAGCCAGCAATGAGGATGAATGTTTGTGTTTCGTCTTGGCTTTTGCAAGCAAATTGAAGGACAGTGAGATTGCTTTCAAGCATGCCACATGTGAGTCCTCTTCAAAGGGCACCGCGGGGAAGTAATCCCAGTAGGCACAACCCTGGCAGGTTCACAACACCTGACCCCGATTAAAAACAATCATGCCCACAATCATAGCTGTGCCACTGGAGCTTCCAGAGCATCACCTTTCTTTGAATAGAGTGCACTCATTAAACACATAAGTGACTGCAAGACAAGGCCTCCTTATTGTTTGTGCTGTGAGCCATGTGATTTCAGCCCTAAGGATATATCTGTGCACCATCCAACACATCTACAAGAGGCAAAAATCAGTGCTTTGAATACTTCTGAATCAATACAGGTCTCTGAGTTTCACCAAAAACAAGTACAATGTCCCCTCTTTCAAGTCATCTTGCATTTAGGGAATAAGATCCAGCAATTTCTGAATGCAATGTACAAAACCCATTCCAGACATTCAAGGTATACCTGTCTGGTTACCAACACACACACGCATGAACACACGCGCACACACGCTTACAAAGCAACTCATTGTTTCTATGGTTTTCATGCAGACTATTTCCAATCTGAAAGTATACTCATGAAACCCAGATCCGACAGCTCACAAACAACTGTCAGAGGGCTGACAATGAAAGACTCATGTTATTATGGCACATATAGATAGAGCAATTTAAAAACTTCAGATTCTGCCCGAAAAATATTTTCATAATCCAAATAGCCATGCAGTCTTTCTGAGCTCCCATAATAATACAAAGAATTTTGTACAAACTGGTTTCTTGTTCAGTGCCCTTTTATCTCATTGCATAAATCTTTATCCATACCAAGTGATAACCAGCATTTTTTGTACATTTTTTTCCAGTCAACAGATCTGTAAAACTGGCAAGCAGTCAAATAGAAAATCTTCCACCAAGATCTACCACTCGATATCAAGTTTCATAGAATAATAAGTTGCTTATCAAACAGTTCCCATTTAAAACAGTTCCCATTTAAAGCACTTCACCTGCATTAAACAGTCAGTAATGAACAAGTACAATGGGAGGACTGTCAGTATCTGAAATGGGCAAGAAGGTGCCACAGTGTCAGGCTCAGGGGAGTGGGGAGGCAAGGCATCAAGCTAATGGTCAGTGGTTTCACCAGATCCTGCGATGGGAGAAAACATCACAAATTCCCAATAAAGACAACAGTAAGACAACTGCTAACATTTCGGTAAGGTTACAGGGTCAAATCTGAGGCGGAACAGTGCTGATATTCCAGCCACATACCAAACCTCACAAGCTTTGCAAGAATCTTTCTATTTATTAATGGGACATGGTCTATAATGTGGTCTGGGTAGATGCCAGTCAAAACAATGTGTTAAACTGTCTTTTTCTTTACATGGAGTTGTGTCCAACTGAAGAATTTCACTCATTAACGTGACTGTTTCCAAGAGTGCTCATGTACAGTTGCCAAGTACTCAGACAGTATAGAGCCATACCTCACAGCAGAACCTTAAAGAGTGACCGAAGCCTTTGAGCAGATGGCGATTGGACTAATCCCAGTTTATGAGCATTACCACTGAATGCAGGAAAAGTCCACCAGGTCCTTTCCCATGGTTACTTCTTTAGCAACCGCCTTTACACATAGCCACGTCTGTAACCTATGAAGAAAAACACCCTGCTCCATCCACCCCCAACAAAAAACATCACAACAAAGACGGCTGGAATCACAAAGAGGTGCAGCCATAGTGCATACTCCAGAGGGCAAGAGTCATATCTTAAAATCGCAGGTGACCAGAAGGGTTGAGTGTTAAGTGTCAAAAAAAAAAAAAGTGCAAACTAGCAAGGCCTGCAGTGAAAATCCAGCAGGTGTCAGGGTTACATTCCCCAGCCAAAGAACCAACAGCTGAAATGTAATCCAAAACAGTAACAGTGCCCAGCTAACTTGTCAGGGCGTAAGACTTGGAGCTACTACATCCAAATGTCCACTGGTCTGAAATATGGAGAAGTATCTAGCCAGAATGCAAATTCCCATTTAATCTAGATTTTATCACAGATTCACCCCAATTCTGTGCATTTAAAATTTCTAACAAATTAGCACCTTTTTTTTTTTTTTTTTTTTTTAAATCGAAAACAGCCCCAGGTGCACTAATCTTTAAATGCTATCAGGGCATATATTTTAAGATTTTAAAGGACTGAAAGTTTTACACAGCCTAACAAAAGAACATTTCCTGATTACAAACAAGTTCACCCAATAATTATGGGTGCTATGACACTGTGAAGCAGAGT
This sequence comes from Gymnarchus niloticus, assembly GCA_009936485.2. Lineage (NCBI taxonomy): Eukaryota > Metazoa > Chordata > Actinopteri > Osteoglossiformes > Gymnarchidae > Gymnarchus > Gymnarchus niloticus. The sequence continues at coordinate 8,019,348 of JAACJT020000032.1, read as the reverse complement.
TAATGAGGTCTCTCTTCCACATTTCTCTAAATGCTCAAAAGGTAAATGTACAAGCAAACAACACAAATGTCAGTGATAATATGTCACACACACACATTTTAACACCACATTAAAGAGGGTGCCACCAAAGGTGGCAGTAACAATTATCCTGAGAACTGGGCAGCTTTCTCAACATCAGTTTAATATGTTTTGTACTGAATGCTACCAAGTAGTAAAACCAGTCTTAGATATAATCAAGACAAATAGCAGAAGATCACATTGTAGGTAGAGGGAAAACAGCTGATAAGTCCCAACACTTAGCTTCCTCACACCTTTCAATAATCATTCCTCAAAACTTTCTGGCTTGTTCTAAAAATAACTAAAGAAACATTAAATGATTTACTTCTAGCTACTGTATTTTAAAACCCATGGGTTGTTTGTTTATTTATGCTCTCATTAGGGTATTATAACACAGCCTGATTCCTCAGAAATGGCAGGCTCCCGTGAGGTACCTTTGGCCTCAAGGCTGTAATACAACTTCCTCAGATGTGACCTCAAAACTCACTCACACCCCACAAGTTAACCCATTCCTCACACAAGGAGGGGGGAAAAGAATATTTAGCTCAAAAAAAAACTGCACACAAAACAATCTGAGGTCAAGCAAGACTTTCTTTTTAAGCAGGAGTAGGGGTTAGGGACATAACTGTCAAGAACTCCAGTTCTGGTTGCAAAATACAGGGAATCAAATGACTAGCGCTTTAACAGTCATGTCTGCCCCAATGCCCACAGATTACCTGGTATACCTACGCTGGATCCGGAGCTCTACTCAAAATATGAAATCCGCCGTTTAGCATTTCCAGGACTGAGGGAATAATCAGTGGAATGATAAGGGATTCAATACTCAAATGCTAAAGTAATACAAAATGATATAACCAAATCCAGGTGGACTGACAATGACCATAACCAAAGACGTACAAGTCCTACTCAGAGATGAGGTGACTGTCAGCTAGCTCTCACAGGCTCTGTACCACCCATAATGCCTGGACAGTTCATTCATTCTGCTCTCCTTCTATTAAGCATTTTCACTGGCTTGTGGAGTGGAGGTTTTTTCTCAATGGACATTTCCCTAACACCAATTTACCCAACACCAATGTACCCAAGACTGAAGATAGTCTTACCCAGTCTGGACCCAGCTGGTGGCTTTAGAAGTCAATGGGGTCATATGAATACACTTTCAGTGGTTTACCTAATCATCTTATGTTGACAAATTTTTTCAGAGCCATATTTCACATAAACAGTTGCATTGTGGTTTAGTGGAATATTCAATCATCTTATTTCCCCTTTAACAATGCAGGCAAAAAAAAAACACCCAAAAATGTCAATATTCATCCCCATATCACAAAATAAACTACTGAGTGTTTGGTTTCAGTAAGGTTTTATCTGAACTGCTACCCACAACTTCAACACACCCAAATTGAGCCTCTGGGGGGTGGAGAGCATAAACAGTAATAAATTCCACAATAAATTCTTAGCCAATGGGCAAAGTACAAACTTTGAACTAGTACTGATACTAAATAAATATATGCAGTACAACAAAACATAAGAACCTATGACCACACCTTCATTCAACAGGCTTCTGGAAACAACCTTTTCCCGAGATATAAAGCACAACTTAGCTAATACTGTTGGGACAATACAGAAGTGAACAACTGTAACAAAAGGTTTATTGGGATCTACTAACGTAGGCAGCCGGGAATTAACTCTGAAGAAACGTCGTTTGACATGAATATCCGCACTGCCATCACTTCCTCACACATGCATAATACTCCATATGCCATATGAAGGGGAAAACAACGAATTCCCAAACTAGCCTTTCAGGTATTTGTTGTGACTTTATAGTTACATTCACTTTATATTCACTGCACAGGCCTCATGGTCTGCACAGATGAATAACAATCCAAGCTTTTGTCCTCATCTTCAATGTAATTTTTTCAAACTATGAACAAAAAGCTTAATTTTACACAAAATATAATACTACAACAAACCAGACTTTATACTGTATGACGATGCAAAAGTTTTTTTAATGAACACGTCTAAATTCCTAATGAGCGTTGATTCCATAAACCATGACCTGTAGTGCTGTAAAGAACAGACGTTCAAGACAAAGGTACAACATTATCGGGACATGAGCAGACTTTGCCAAAAGACCACAAGGCACAGCCGGCTGGTAAGGCTGGTTCTGGAAGACTGCAAGTGACAAGGATCACTTTATTTAACCTTATGCAGACATTTAAAATATGACATTACCTACTGCTAAAGAGCTAACACACAATAGAAGCCAGTACAGTCAGATGAATAGTTAGCAACCAGTGACAAAGTTTATGGGGAGAGATCAAAACACAGGCAAAGATTGGAGGTAAATGCTCAGTGGTGTCAACAGAAGAATGTATGGGAGCCAAAATCAAACACCTTAACCCACATCCCGGGGAATACAGCACCCCGCAGACCAGCACTGGGAATTACACCGCACTTTACTCAAAAATGGCCTGGGATTATGCTGCAGGTCATTTTATTCCAGAGTATCAATACATTACCTTAAGATGTTGAGACAGCCGGAATGGGCCCAAAATAACATCACCCATCTGAGGTGATAGCTTCTTTCTCAGTCAAAGGGTACTATGTTAAATAAAGCGGCGGGGGGATAAGGATCGATCAAGGGAAGGAATTTCACTTCAGATCAGCTACACTGCAAACGGGGGAAAGACACGAACGGCACACGTAAACAGTGCCTTGCCGTGGTCTTAGCGTTACTGTATGTCCACTGCACCTTAGAAGGGAACCCGATGTTATTCTGCAACATCGAGCGGCACTGCACAAAAACCTCAGCATCCTTAACATTAAGGTGACGGAGGGGTAATCCAGCGAACAAAAACACGTAACACTGTGGCTGACCGACGTTCACTTACAGTGTTACACCCATCTCTACTGGCCGCGGCCAGAAATACCACTGCCACGGTTCGAGCTAGCAAACGAAGCTACGTAACGTTTAGCGGCGCGCCGACGCTCGGCCCACTCGGTAACGTGGTTCTGGCTGTCTCTGGAGCTCCTGTCCAGTTCCGTTTGTCCGGCTTGGCCGAGTGGCCGACCCAGGCCCGCCGCGGTGCGCTACAGAAGCGACCACTTACCCGTCCGACAGGCCGGCTTTAAGGGGAAGCGGGGGGTGAACCACCGTGTCTTCCCCTCCCCCCGCCCAGATACCGACTCGGTTAGCGGCTGCCGCTGCTCTGTATTGTCACACCGTGTAGGGAGTCTCCCCCAGGACCAAAGGGGCTTCGGAAGCTCGCTTTCCAGGCACAGGCAGGTCCCAAAGATGGCGGCCGTGTGCACACTCCCTCCTCCCTCCCGTCGCAAACACGGGAGGAAAAATATGAAGGAACTGCCAGAAAACTGCCTCAAACTAACCGGCGGCCACACCCTCACTTGCAGCCCAGGGGGATTGCAGGTCTCCGGGGCTCGGAGGCGTCTCTGTCCTCCTTTATCTCCGCTGTTTTTGCCAGGCACCGCGGGCCCTCCGACTTTCGTTCTCCGTCGCCTGTCTGCGCGCTCCTCCTCGGGCCGCGAGCTCCGCCGCCTCGCGCCCACCGATTCCTACTGGCCGGGGCGCGCGGCGCACGAGCGGCGCAGCCAAGTCCCGCGGGGCGGGGACATCGCGAGAGGGAGCCGGGAGTTCGGGGTTACGGGACAGTGCCAGCCCTGGGTTCCGGGACCCTTACCTGACAGATCACGACCACCTTCACCCTGGCATGCGTTCCGCTCCTCGTTAGGAAAATGTTGAGTCTAGTTGCCGAAGACAGACATAAGCGTTTCATCGATTATTTCGTTTTCTCTTTGAAATCTTATATTATTATGCAATCTGTACGATTGAAACTGAACGATATTTCCTTTTTAACAACATATCCATAGGAGTTCGCCGTGCATTTCCCTTAGACATCACTCTCGAATTCCATTACAGGTTCAAACACATACAACTGTTAGTCAGACATGGGCAGTTTTGCAGCTTGACATTTTGCTTAGTACAATGCAAAATGAATTTAGAAGTCATTCGTCTTGGTAATTACCTGATAATTTGTAAATTGCCAAGAACTGTGTAATATTTTCAAAAAACTATATCAAAGTATTATTAGGCATTCAGCAAACAGAATAGTTGATCAGAATCAGAATCCTTTTCAGTAGCCAGGTATGTATCCATACAAGGAATTTGCCTTGGTGGTGCTTTACAAAGAGACATTACAAAAGAACATTCAACATTTAGCAAAAAGTATCTACAGGAAAGTAAAAACTAGATTATTAAGTATTAGGTCATTAAGTGTTAGATTTTAGAGTATTTGCATTATAAGAAGCAGTTTCATTTTTAATTTTCATTTCAAAAACATTTATTAGGAGGACATTTCCTGCAAAAAGACAGAACAATATCAATACGTGCACTACTGCTAATAATAATAGTCCGATGAAGAATACTTAAAAATACTTTCTAAATGTCGAAATTAATCCTGAATAGAAAATTCCTGTTTCTGGAAAGAAACGAAGGAAGAAACCAAGCAGTTGGTGTTTGTGCGTTCATACCTCAGTTTTTGGCCATTAAAGACCGGACACAGAGGACGATATAAAGGCGTACTTGGAGACCAGTGGAGGAGTAGATTGTATCTCGGACCCACATCTTTGAAAGCTTGAATCTTCGAAATCATATCGACTGTCACAAAGCGGATACGGAAAGTTCACTTGTCGCCGTACTTGTGTTTCCAACTGTATTCCAGAAATAATTTGCTGTACACTTTACACCGCTTAGCTTTTACAAGTACAGTTATGAAAGCAGACCACTTGGATCACTACGTCTGTGACCACGAAGTTGCATCTTGTGACCTACCTTAGTCATTTCAGACTACTGGCACGCAAATGTCTCATTTTGAAGGGGCGCTGGTATTAAGCGTTTCACAATAAATCTTGAGTTTCCTATAGATTGCCTTCGTCCTTCTTCTATGTCTCATTATTTGTGTTCCGACCTAATGAGCTACTGTAAAAAACCATCGCGGTGGGTCTTGGTGTGTCCGATCAGTGTCAATTACCGGGACCCACATCCCAGGCCCCCTTTGCTGCAGCCTGTCCCACTGCATCGAGACTCGCTGATGACTATACGTCCATTTACTCCGTGGCGTCCCTTACACACAATCGACACATTTGTGGTGAACTTAATTAATTTCATAAACATTTATAGCTTACCGACGAAAGTTTGTTTTTCCTACACATTATGATTAAGGTGACTTTTAATGAACCGAACGGCTACTGAACTGGCCACTGAGGGTTAGTATTTCGGCATGTGGTACGAACCCATGTAAAATAAAACAGCACGGCGCTTTATGATGCAGTTATGCGGCGAAACCCTTAGTGTTTGGGTCATTTTCGGGTGGACTTGATGCTTGTGAAGTCCTGCTGCAGTGTGGTTCATAATATATAATCTGTCAACGTCAGTGCACCGAATACTTTGTACACTGCAAGCATATTAAATGTCGATCAACCATTGCTGCATGAAGGCTGTTATTTCTGGTACTCTTGGTATTTGAGGTATTTATTTACAAGTCAAACGCCGCAACAGTGTATGGCTTCTGCCTTTTTAACTATAGTGTTAAGAGTATTTATTTGCTTTCTACTGGCTTCTATCCAAACTCGTACCCAAACTGTTTTACACCTGTTTATATGTAATCCAGAACACACAAAGTTGCAAGAGGTCCCCAGACCGGCGACAAATGCGATTTCTGTCGTGAGAATTTCAAACGCTGGAGGCACACTGCAGACAGAGAGGAGGAAAAACCGACTCTCTAAGCCCGCCCCCGCTGCAGCTGACCAATGGGCAGGCCGGACGGGCTTCCCCTACTCATGATTGGACGTCTTCCCACCCTCCCACGCTCCTATGATGAGAATAAAGCCTGTCTCTGTATCTAGGCGGCTACGCAGTTTTAGCCACGATGCGACCGGTTTATTATTATTATTAATATTAATAATAATAATAATAATAATAATAAAGTGTGTGTGTTTTTGTTTCGTGACTTATTTCACAGTTCCAGTGCTCATATATGTTCACCCGTGTATGGTAAAAGTTACTTCAGGTACGCAGAATGCGTCCTCTAGTAGGCATTCGCAACACGTGATGACGTTTCGGTCGGTTTTCAACTCGTCGCTTTTGCCTTGGTTGCGTTACGTGTAGAGGTTTACAGTCCGAAGCTGATAATGTGGACAATGCGGAGAAAGTAAATATTCCGAAAAGTAGACAACCTCACGAAAACCCCTTAAGTGTAATGATTCGCCAAAAAAATCTGTGCAAGCATCAGGCAGGAAATAAAGACACAAACACAACACTCTAAACACAAAACATACAGGATCCAGAAAAAACATTTGTGTAACAGCACAGTATGTATTAAACATTTTTAAAAACAAACGAAATTCATATAAATTGTCCAATACTTTAAGTCACCGCCTTTATAAACGGTCGTTAAACGGTTTATGGTAAAGCTCATTAAAATCGTTCTGCAAATTACACGGTTTTTTTCTTAAGCAAGAAGAAGGTGCCATCGGATAGGCAGCTGAAGGCTCACGCCTGACTTCAGGCTTGCATGGAACTCCCACTCAGTTCCATCACCACCTGCTGTCGTTTCCTGAGGCAGACCTCGCGCGAGCCGCGTGGCGCACCCACCTTCTGGTGTCTTGGCGCTGTACTAAGATTCACCAGCAGAGGGCACAATCGTCTAAACGTGAAGGGCTGTACAAGATCTTGGGACATCTTTTGTTCTTTTGGGAACTTCTCATATGGACCTAAATCTTTGGGTTTGTCATGGGGCTTCCTGTTTGTGCTAAGGATTTCTGTAGATTGGAAAGTACACACACAATTCCCTTAGCAAAAGTTTAAGGATCATAGCATGTAATTTCAGTTTCATTTGTATGACATGTGCTTCACATGGTAGTAGGAAAGCTTAGGTCAAGTACACAGTTTTTAGTTATGTACCATTCACTTGACATGAACAACAAACACTTCACTAACATTTCCATTCATCCACGCACTCAAAAGCACCAAAGCTATTTTTATTAAATCAGGGGTGTCAGAGATATATTTTGACAAGGAGGTCTTGAAAAGATGTGAATTAGACTTTCATTTTTTCCATTTACAGGTTTATTTCTGCAGAAGCCAAATTCTTTCTGTATCACCCTTTATATATGTGGCATTACATGAAAACCACAGAAAAGACAACATTTCTTGTGCAAATGTTAGCGAGCAGACCTTCTCGATTTTGACACATGAGAGTATTTTTGGGCCCGCGTTACACAATTCAGACCTTTCTTACTGTCATGTTTATGTCACGTCACTTGCTTATGGAGTGCTGCGTCTTGGACTGTTAAAAATAGTGACAGTCTACTAAGTGCTGTGGTTAAAAACAAAATGCTACTTTTGAGCCACACAGCAGAAGGCTTGTGAACTGTGTGGCTGAAAGTTTCCATTAAAAAAAGGTCATTTTGAAGTTCCAAAAACAACACAACGCCAACTTGTGGCTCATTTTTGTATGATCTAGGGCAGAAATCCCATACCCTCACTCCCAGAAATCACCTCATGATGCTCCTTAGTCCTGATCTACATAGTAGGAAGAGAGGTACATCGTATGCAGGACTGGCCCATGAAATCCCATTTCTAACATCAATGCTGTTGCTGGATCAACGTCCTCCTGTGTTGTACCTAGAACCCCATTTCCAAAATAGTTGGGAACATATAGTATTTTTCAAAAAACAATAACATTTCTCAGTTTCAACATTTCATATGTTGTCTGTACTATTTTCTATTAACTGTAGGGTTTAGATGATTTGTAAATCGTCGCATTCTGTTTTTATTGACATTTTACACTTTTTTGGAAAGGGGGTTGTATATTGAATGAATGTACTCGAGGCTATCACAGCTTTGGAATCATGGCCATAAGGCAAAGTGGGTGGGAGACACACCGTAGCTCATTGCCATGAATTCTCCTTTTCCTCTAGTGTTTATTTTGTATAGCGACATCCTGGATGTGAGGACCCTGAGTACTTTTATCTCAGGAACTGCTCCTGTTTGAGGTCTGTTGCCAGACAACTAGGCACTATGTCTTGGTAGACCATTTTCCATTACTGTGGTGCGACTCTTTTCTGATTATGGGATGATGACACTTATGGAATGGTATGTGGCTTTGTGGTTTAGACGTATGTACTCATGTCCAGAAAGTTACTGGTTCGAATCCTGCAGAGTGATTCAATTATTGTTGGGCCATTGAGTGAGGCCCTTAACCCAAAAAAACTGCTCCAGGGTGTCTGATAAGTGGGTGACCCTGTGCTCTAGCCCCAAGCTTCACTCTGACATGTACCTAAATATGTGTGACTTTCATAAAGACCAAGATGGGATATGTAGAAACAAAAGAATTCATATGAACCTGTACTTGTAAGATGGCCAATAAATTATCATAATTTATTTAATTTGTATGACCTGCTCCCTAGTGTTGGAATTAAGCATCATACAACAACTGCCTATTCGATTAAAACTCAGCCTGGGATTGTCAGTTACTTTTATTTTCAACAATTTGAAAATTTGGGATGTTCTGATGAGCTGAATGAAGGTATCTCCCATTGAATGGCTGTCCCCTGAGAGCAACTGCATCTCACTCACAACTTTGAAATCACAGCTCTGCCTCTGATTTTGTCATACTGTGATGCTTTTTGTATCTTCATTACTTTTAGTCTAGAATCAATACCGGCGACTGAGTAGGAGCGTTACTTTACACCGGATGTATAACAAAGTAAAGGTCATTTTGAGAATACGGGCACCAACAATTAGGTTTGTTTCCTGTCAGTAGGGGGCAGCATGGGGCCAGTAGGGAGCATCAGGAGAACAATCGCATCCCTGCATACGTGCTTCCCGGCTTGTTCGCCCCTGCATTTGTTTTGCCTGCATTGGCGACCCCGCATCCGCAGATGGCGGTGCGCCCAGCAACAATGCCGGGGCTCCTGGGAAAAGCCCTCCGCTTTCCTGTACTGATGGCAGCAAGAGCCCCGCCTTCAGGGCCAGCAGGGGGTAAAATGGCAGTGGGGGGTGGCTTCCTTATGACAGTCCTGCTTGAAAGTGGGGGCAAAGTTCACAAGTTTGTCCCGTTTATTGTCATTAACAGCGGTTGGCTCCCTGGTGGAACCCGAACAGGAAGAACATGTTCCTTCTACACAGAACACAGAGGGTAGCAGAATCTGCACTGCATATAGTGCTGTTCCATTGATGTGATCCTTATTAAGAGTGCTGTTTATGTTGTCCATGCTAGGATTGTTTTCAAAGGACAGGAATCCTCCCAGACCAGCAAACAAATTCCTTGCTGAAAACAGCATCATTTGAAAATTCAAAGCGTGTCCTGAGAAGAAAGGGAAAGGCTGGGAACCATAATAAGGGAAGCTTTTCCATAGTAAATCTGTGTGCTACCATTATGGACCACAGGAGACATTTTCTCCAAGAGTCAATTTAAATCCTTTATTGAGTTAATTTTCAGGCTTGTGGGGGGAAGGGGGGACTGGCTGAAATGATGGAAACAGATCACAAGCCTTAGTTTTCCTGGATGAACCATGTGACCAGCATGGACGTGCCAACCAAGACCAGGTCACAGTGTCCATATCCTGCCCTACATTAGGTGCAAAGAAGAGAGTGTATCTCTCTGTCTTGTACAGAGTTGGCACCCATGACTGCTAATTCTTCTCAGTCTCTCTCACTTCCTCCTTCACCTTGTGTCCCTTCTACCCTTCCCCTCAGGGTCAGGGTATGGGCAGCGTGACTGGCAGGCAGCCTCGTTTCCTGTGTTGCAGTCACGGGTTATCACGGGAGGGCCCTGCACACTTTCCCTGTCCGTCACTAGATGGCAGGTGTGGACAGGGTAGTGCGGTAGCTGCCACGAGGGGACACAGCCTGTGCAGACGCTGCACAAGGACAGAAGCAATGGCAACGAGACTTAGCCCTCCGGTTGTGTTGCTGCATGTGGTGAGAGCCGAGCCAATCACGTGATGTGGGCGCCTTAACGGGCACCATTACACCCACAAACGGAACGGACTGGGAATCCATCCTCAGCAGTATTGTTGTAATCATTCTGGCAAAGGTTCAGACCCAGGATGCCTCAGAGTGAGCAGTAAGCAGGTGACTCATATACAGATGACAGTCTCTCTATGAATTCAGGTCATACATTCCACTGCCCAAGTATCAAGCCTGATGTAATTATTGCTTATATTTTCATAGCACTAAATGTCTCAGATGTTATTTTCCAGGCTGAGTGTTTACACGCACATAGAAAGAGCAAGCTAGCCTATCCAGCTCTGAGCTGTCGCTCTCACATCTCCCCTCCGACCTTCTTTAAGGTGATTGTAAGATCGCCAAAAAAAAAAAAAGAACCATAAACTTGTTTAGAGGACTCCCTGTTCACCCCTTCCTCCCTCTCGGCATGCTTGTCTGCTCACATCACAATGTGATCACACCCCTACTTTGCCTTCCTCTCTCCTTGTTTCCTGTCCTCATGATGTCATGCAGTGTGTGGCTTTTCAGCAAGAGCCAGACTGCAGAAGAGATTCTACTCATGGGCAAGAGCGGGACAATGGAAACAATAACTGGGAAAATGGGAACGGTTGCTGGGAGGACAGGGACAAAAAGTGTGTCCAAGTGTCTGTGTCAGGGATGCATGTGGATGTCAGGGTGTGTGTGTGTTCATATGCGCTTCTGAATGCAAATCTGTGTGTCTTTCTGAGGACTCGTGAGTGAATGTGCCTATGTAAATTAGGATATGTGGATGTTTAAATGTGTGTATCTGTGTGTGCACGCCTTTGAGGGTGTGTGTGCACTGTGGTGCTCTGACCTCCCTCTCACCCCGGTGCCACCCAGCCGGAGAGGGTCCCAAGCACGTCGGACCCTGCCAGATCCCCACCGCACCACATCTGGTCCTCATAAACACTGGCTGCATTGGCCCTGCCTCTCCCCCGCACGGCGTTCTCTTACTCTCCCAGTGGGAAGCCTCTGTTTTCTCCCCTCTCCATCTACTCTGCTGCTTCTCGCAATTTTACTGCTTTTTTCCTCTCCATCTCCCTGTACTAGTTCCATCTAAAATGTCATTATCTCTGCCTCTCTTGCCATCCTTCGCTCCCTTCTATTTTCTGTCCCCCTCTCCCTCTCTGTCCCTCCATTTTTATCTGTCACAGAGTTTCTCAGAACCACCAGGCTTTGACAAGTGCCAATTTAGCAGCAATGCTAACCCCTGGGAACCAAAAGTCAGCTGACCTGGCCACAAATACCAATGTCCTGCATAAAAGAAGCATTGTTATGCACGGCATTAGATGAACACCAGGTGTCAAAACCAGTGATTGACAAACATGAAACAATTAAAACCAACACAAAGTAAACATGGAAAACCAACACAAACATCAACAAGTAAAACTATAACCCAACCAAAGATTTTATCAGCAACTAAATCTGGAACAAAAGACCCCAAATGATTTGCTTTGGCATTTACAGGGTTAAACTGCATGTTGTAGAATGGGGACACATTATAAAGCTGGAAAGGGATGTGTGTCTGTGTGTGTATGTGTGGGCAGGGAGGGGGTGTCTCTGCTTTGTGGATTTGAACTGTTTAGCTGACAGAAAAGCAGATGCAGGCAACATCTGGGTCTCACCACCGGAGACTGGCCACAAAGGGTTGTAAGGTGGCCTAAACCCAGTTGTGCGAATGAGTGTGTGCTGTGCTGTGTGAGCCCAGTGAAGATATTGGGGCTACAGAGTGCAACACCAGGAGTACACCTGCCTTTTGCTTGAAAACAGGTACATTCATTGCTGTTGTGTCAGCGTACGCTACAGGCCAGTTAATTGATCATGAGAACATTGGTTGTTTGATGTAGGCAGTGCAATACTGCTCCATCCAGGCCTACTGCATGGCAGTGTGTAAAACAGCCAGTGATTGTTGGCCAATCCTTCCATTTAAGTGTCACAATTAGAGAAGGAAAAGATTAAGTTGAAGGGGAACTGCTGTGAACTGGGCAAACTGGCTTTATTGGCCTCATTACAGTAAGGAGTAAATTCTGTGCTCAGGCAAGCTTGGGGTCTGCTGGAAAAGCCACTGCAGACATGTGCATGAAAGAGCATGAAAGAATGAAAGAGAACCAGTGGGCCTCAGAAAGCAGTTTTTACGGGGGGCACTTGTGCCAAAATGATGGTGTTGGGGGGGTAGTCTTGCCAAATGATGGTCTTGGGACTCTGCATATGTTGTGGAATGTGGTACTTTCATGAAGAAAGAAAGAAAGAAAGAAAGAAAGAAAGAAAGAAAGAAAGAAAGAAAGGGATAGTGGTAAAAAGTGAAAGACGCAGGTCTCCTGTAAGAAGTTAAAAAGCTGCTTGCCACTGACAATGGACATGACCAGGTGATCCAGGGGATAGATTCTCTTTTGCGATGGGTTTAAATGGCATGGAAACTGAGATTTGTCTGTTTTATCTTTGGTTTAAAGTGTATTAATCCATGGCAATAAAGCTGATAACCTGCATTAAGGGGGTGTGTCAGAGAGAGAGAGAGAGAGAGAGAGAGAGAGCGAGAGAGAGAGAGAGATGCGAGTCTGTTAGAGAGAGAGAGAGAGAGAGCGAGAGAGAGATGCGAGTCTGTTAGAGAGAGAGAGAGAGAGAGAGAGAGAGAGAGAGAGAGAGAGAGAGAGAGAGATGCGAGTCTGTTAGAGAGAGAGAGAGAGAGAGAGAGAGAGAGATGCGAGTCTGTTATTTCCCTTTCCCGGGAATTTGTCACATCTGGAATTCCTGGGTCGTTCCAGCAGCGGCGGCAACCCCACCTCCCCCGGGCAACGTGCCAGACCGTAACGAAGCGCAATAACCTGATAGCAATGCTATTCAGTAGAACGTCGATTATTCGAACCGTCAATTATCCAAACCGGCCCCCCCAGACAAACAAATATAATATCTACGTTTAGTGCACTGGGTTGTTATTATAAAGTATTACTCTTCCTGTTCAAAGTTATAAGCAAGTATTGCATAAAAATAGTCATAAAAGCTACTGTGTGGACTCCCACGAGCTTGACGTGCCATAGTCCGTTGTCAGCGCGGAAGTGTGCTGGGGGGTAGCAGCTAGTTATAACTTAATTTGTTTGGTATAAACTGGGAATTCGCATGTGTCTCATTATATGAAGTCTTTGATTAACCGAACCGGCGAACGGCAGCGAGGCCTGACAAGACGACTTGCGCCAACCGGAGGACACGCGCACAGTGGCGACAAGCAATTCAAGAAGCAAATACCAGACGGCCCCCAACCCAAACACCACTTAATGGAATTCAAATCGTTTTTGGAGAGGATGGCCTCCTGCGTAGTCCAAAAGTTCCCGTCATACTGCTGCAGCCGTGGCTATAGCTTAAGACGCTTCCCATTGCGTTAAAATGACGAGTTATTGTATGTGGTTGTTTTACAAATGGGACGAAACAAAAGACAAAGATGGGCATCGATACACCTTTGCGAATTCCAGATATGGCGAGGAGAATGTCCCTTTTCATGTACACTAGCTTCGCTTTCCACTACTGCTTTTCTAACTATACGTCATTTATAAGTGCAGTTTCAATCTGTCGTTTAGCGCGCACGAAAACCACAATTTCCTCACAATTAACCTGACTTCGAAATGAATCATTCGCGCACACCAGTGAATCCTCGTACGCTCCCCCATGGAACACGCGCATCGGATGGCCGTACATTGGGCGCGTTCACCGCTGGGTGGCGCTGCGCCCATACTCACCGGGACAGGCCGAGGACCCATCACACGGCCGACTCGTCAGAGGTCTGATGTGAAACCGAGCGCGATAAATGAAATCCTATAGGAGAGAGCCAACTGGGGGCTGCGAGAAGGGGAAAGAAAACAGAATCTGAAGTATAAATTCTTGTAAGAACAGTGAAGTCTTGATATGAAGAAGTGCCGCTGCATGCAGGCAGGAGTCTGCAGTGAGTTTGGGATTTCGGGAGAGAATATTCTCAATGCTTATGTCTTTTTGCATCAAGTGAACACCGCCCGTCGTTTCCCCCATGTATTTGTTTATCAATTTGTTGATTTGTATAAGCTATAAAGCAGTGCGCGTCTGACAGCTGGATTCAGTATAAATGTCGAGGGAATCCGACTCCTATAACCCCCCTCCTTTTTGAGGCCAGAACCAAAATCTCATACATCACAATTTAACATCTGGGAAGTATTTCTCCCCCTTTACCATTTCCGTTTGAACCTTCTCGCGTCTGTGCTATTATTTCTCTCGTGGATTTGAGAAAATCTGCACGCACGAAGCCAATCGTGAACTGTGGACGATCCTGGCCTCGCAGAACGATGCCATCAGACCATAACAGATCACCGGCGGCCAAGCGGGCTGTTTGGGGCTTTTCGTAAAAAAACGCTGATTAAATAGGACCTCACCACTCGCGATGCAAATGTGGCGAGGATGACGAAGTGCATGCCGTAGATCTGTTCCAGTAGTGTGACCCGACATACCGCGTTAATTGCCATAGGTCAGTTATATCCCTTTGAATAAAGCCAGATGTTTTGTCAACGATTCATTACCGCTGCCCGAGCAGTAAAGGAAACAGACAAATCCCACGGTTCTGCCCCATCCAGCTGAAAAATTACTATAGATGACAGCGAGGTTTCGTAATGCGAAGCTGCATGCAAACACGCTGTTGCAAATAAGTTTTGATTTATTGATTGATCGGTGGATGATACTTGAAAACTGCGTGTCAATAGCAGCGAGAACACGCCGAATCATTTTGCTCCAGTCAAGCTGTTGTAACAGGTGTCATGTAAACAGACAGTCTTACATCGTACGCAGGAAAAAAGGTGACAATGCCTACTGAGTACTCCGGATAACACACAAAAAAAAATCATTATTTTGTCAGTGTTTCTTCGCCGACATCCCTAACCCAAAAGTTTACTACACACCAGTGGTGCTGGCCAATTGCCAGGGGAAGATATTCAATATCCAACTTTGTCCGCTCAGAAAGCGATACAAATCATACTAAAAATCTTTAGTTAAACACCGAATAGAGACACTTTCGCGAAAAAAAATCACCTGGTCCCCGAAATGAAAAGCACACGTTTAAGATTGGCAGTATACAGTAAGCCGCCTGTCTCTTTAAGAGAGAGCCTCGACGTGCTGCTCAGTTCAGTGTGGGGTCACTCAGAGTCCCTGCCCCTCGTTTTACCTTTAACTTTTTATTATTGTGTGACATCAGCCAGGGCGCTACAACACTTATGTTCCAGAGACTGACCCTAACATCAGCTCCAAGCCTGTTATTGTCCCGACACGTGAATAACCAGGGAAATTCGTGGAGGAGAAATTAGAGGATATATGCAGTATGTTTTTCTAAGAACGAACTTGTATAGAAGGTGAGAAGGCGAGCGACACAGGAGCGAGTAGCTGGGGAGAGAGGGAGGGAGAGAGAGAGAGAGAGGGAGAGAGTAAAAAAGAAACTCATCGCAATTAATAAAGTGTTGGCAGTGGTGTCTGGAAAACTGGTCCGGGCATTTTTTTTTTTTTTTTTTTTTTTTTATTTGGAGGCTGGCAGTTCAAAGTTGAATCGTCAGAAATGACTCCAGTAGACCGCTGAGATGATCATCAAGGGAAGCGCAGATCGCATGGCTGAAGAGTCCAGGCGTCCAGGTAACGCGTTAACGTTCATTCAATCCCTTCACAAGACGGGAGTGGTCCCGATCGCTCCAGTGAGGGGCATATCTCTATTTCTTCTTCATTGTTTTGAGTCGTACTATTTCATCTGCAAGGTTATATTCGCCGCCTGTTCATG
Organism: Gymnarchus niloticus; assembly: GCA_009936485.2. Taxonomy (NCBI): domain Eukaryota; kingdom Metazoa; phylum Chordata; class Actinopteri; order Osteoglossiformes; family Gymnarchidae; genus Gymnarchus; species Gymnarchus niloticus. The sequence goes on along the minus strand of JAACJT020000032.1, from coordinate 8,003,470 downwards.
TTTGGGGGCAGTCAGTTTTTCTGGCAGCTTTCCGACCTTCTGAAACGCGTGGATTTATCCATCCAGCACGGCGAAGTTGCATCTGCGCCGCCAAAAGCGAGTGTCAGCCAGAGATTAGCGGATCATTGTGTCGAGGCTCAGATGGGGTGAGTGGCACACTTCTCAGTCCGCTCTGATTTTAGATGAACCGAATGAGCGGCTAGTGTTGGCTTGTCCAGTGGAGCGCCGAGATACGCGGATCTTAAGGCGATCATATCATACAAGCAGCGCATAATTTTTCATATTTTTAATTTGTCTCAGACAAACAGTCTGCGCAGTCTGGGCAAACTGAGCCGCCGTCACGGTTTACTTAACTTCGTTTATACTTCGCTTTCAGAAACGGTTTTTTTTATACAAAAAGGAAACGTTATATTTACGTTAGAATAACCTTAATTGGGGTTTCTAAACCATTCTCGACAAGGAGGACGCCCAGTAACGATATACGCGCTGTTGTATATATCTGTGCGTCCTGAAAGTTTTCTGCAGGAAATTGAATGACAGATGTGCCACTTTGAAGCAGCGTGGTTTTACCACGGCGCCGTATCATTCTGTCGGATCCTCTCTATCTGGGTTGTATGAAAGTGAAACTGCCGGACAGTAATGATGTTCATTAGGACGCATGCTATCCACGACTGGCTCATTTTTATAACAGCCTGTACAGCTTTTCTCTTTCTTGTACAGTGTTAAACTAAATGACATTACGTAAAACTACTATTTTTTCCCTCTTGTCGTTGTAAACACACTGTCTCTGCACATATTCCTAAATTCGCAGCTCTCATTTCAAGTTAATCCGTGTTTGTTTCGCTTGATTTCATGCTCTTTTGTTTTCCGTTCTCATCGCATAGATGCAACATCCTGTTTAATGATAATGATTATTCATTTTCAAACAAACAGACGTGGCAATATCGCCATCACTGTAACTTATGCTCATGTGTCATATCTTTTCCTGTGGCTCGTGTGGTTTGCAGGCTGAGCTCATGAACCATTTTATTTATTTAATGACATGTGAAAAGCAAAATAGCAACGTAATTAAATTTAAGTACAACATTGAAATGTTGCAGCCTAGTAATGCGTTGCTGTATTTGATAAAATTACGCGATTAAACCGTTGCGTATTCATTTATTGATAATGCCAATAACAATATTAATAATGACAAGAAGGAGAGCAGAAAAAAATTCTTACATAATGGAAATTTAGACAGTTGAATCTACCGAATAAATGAATGGTACTACGAGCTACGTGTAACATGCTGCATGAAGGATAATCTGTCCCAGATTAGGAGTGGGTCTAAAGTTTGCTTTGCAGTGGAAGGGCAGGGTAGCCGTGCGGCGTTCAGGGTCCCCGATATACTCACTGGAAGCGACCTGCACGGCTTGGTTCGGCTCGCCAATGCACGAGTGTTCCAGTAGAAAAGGAGGGATCCCCTGCGTGTCAGAACAGCTACATCCGAAATAAACCGAGAAATAGTCGGTCTCGAAAAAACACAAAACACAACTGTGTGAAAGCGCGGCGTATGTGGGCATGGAAGACGTTTTTACGTCGAATATGATCGTTATTCATCAAGAAGATATGCGATTTCAGCTTCGCCTCCAGAGTGAACAGGCCCTCATGCGGGTCTTGGTGCGTGATAATTCAACCATCTGTCCGGGTCGCGTATAGGCAGCCTATGCCATTGGACCAGGTAGTCATCTGGATTAGGCCAGCGACGAGCGTGCAAGTTCAGGAACGACTCTCCGTTATTTACTGCGATTGTAGTCAAATTATGGCGTGAAAAAATGACCATTTTAAGGCTTTGACTCCGTAGGTAAACTTGATTTTACAGCATCATGCACCGATTTTGTTTCTCTCGTCTTCTTTAGCAGGTGCAATAGCCAGTAAATGATTGATCAAATGTTATTTCACAATTGACAATATTTGTAAATCGGACAATGTCCGAAATAGATGTTTCGTTTACAGAACCCTGTGTGAGAGTATGACTGGCGATAAACAGGAAGGGCCACTTTCCTGGAAAACCAGTAGTCTATACGTATAACACAGCATTTTACAAATATTCTTTTCCATTGCTCAACCTTAAAGGGTCAGTTTGATCAAAAGTGTACTTTCCTCGGTATTTATTTGTAATGTATAATAGTCGCTCTGAGCTTAACCTTGTAGAAGGTATGATGCAAAATAAAACAGCGTTTCAGAAGTTCCGTTGCACACTTGATCATGCGATCTGTTGACTTGCATGCATTGCGTTTTTAAACAAAACAAAAGCAAAACAACTTTCTCACATCGGCCTGTGGAATTGAACTTTCACTGTATTCCGTCATATTTGCGGACCTGAGCAAATCAAGTAAAATACCGTCGAATAAAGCTCTGACACTTTTCTTATGTCCAGAAGTAAATGGTAAATATTTATTTTATGTTATGCCAACGTTTAATGCCGAACTGTTTGCATCTTCGCATGCAAAGCTTGGGAAATGATATTTGATCACGATTAAGTTTTATTCGGTATGCAGTAAGAGGACGCACTCTCTTTGAATCATTTCCTTCAGCTGCATTTAAACAGGTCACCGTGAAGTCTGCTTACCAGCCAGAAATGTTCATGACATTAAATTTCACACTTTGCTTTCCCCCTGTTTCGGTGTTATTGACAGGCTTCACAAGGATATTCCGGAATATAGTTTGCATGGACAAAACTGATAACCTGTATTTATATAGTTCGACTCAGTCTGGTACAATAATCATAACCATACCACTGCTACCAGTAATAATAATAACACGCCTTAAGAGGAAACTGACATTAAAATAGTATCTAAATGTTAATCTTTTAAATAGTGTGTCTTCTACGTTAAATGCTTTAATACAAAAAGCGGGAAGTAAAATGAAAAAATGTGATATTTAAAACGTTTGAAATTTTTGCATTATATATATAACTGGTAAACTCCACTAAGGTAAACTACTGTAAACTATAATTATGCATGACAGCCATAAATCTCTCTGCCTTAAGTTTAGGGTTTGAAAAACGCAGCATAAAATAATTGTCCATGCCTGAAAACTTCACTCCATACCTTGAAGTGTGTTACGGCATCACTGATGCAGAGCTTTAAAACGGGACTGTCAGAGCGGTTTTGACCGTGCTGGGTAGGACCGTGAAAATGGACCCGAATGGACCCGGTTAAAACCTCATTTGAGCAGATCCAGGTAGGTAGATCGGTGAGCAGGGATTCGGGCAGGACCGAACAATTACAGCGTCAGAGAAAGTGAGAAAACAGGAAGAGGACGGGATAGAGCGTTAAAACAGACCGGGGCCGCAAGGTCCTCGGCTTTGGGTTTAGGGATTCCGCCCTCGGGATGATGGCGATCTGGCGCATGTTCGTCGTGTGAAATGTAAAAACGTGCCGCCACACAGACGACCATACGTACCCACAGCCGCCACGTATACATGTTAACACCGATGGGCCTAACTTTCACATTTATCCCTGTTTACTGAAAGAAAACAGAGAACTGTGAAATGAGATTTGTGCATATCACAACGAAGGTTATTTGAAATCAAACGACACTGCTGAGTATCAAGGAAGCAGTGGAGGTTACTTTATACGTGTTTTTGTGACGAGGGGGCAGTGGGTTTGTGTGGCGCAGGTGCCGGGTGAACGCGGACCCTCTGAGACGACAGGAGGGGCTCTTTCCAAACTAGACCTCATAAAGCTCCTCTGAATATCGCTGTAATTACAGAGGCCGCCGGTTCCTCCTGGCCGGGTTTATGGCTGTCCGCCGCAGAGCCAGTTATTTTTTCTAGGTCAAGAACGAAGACGCCGGCTACGGTTTTGAGGCACATGGCGAGCATGTCATGGCCTCGGTGCGGACATTTCTTTCGTGTGTTTCCTGCTCCCTCGTACCCTCTGAGATACACCCGACCCCCGGCGCGATGCGCGGTTACTATTTTAGTATGGTGACTATTTTAGTTTTCAAGAAAGAGGGCACTGGGGGCAGGATGGTGGGATGGGGCAGATGGACACCCGCCTAAAATGAATAGTGACTGTGGAAAACAAAAGCCGAATCCCAGACATTTTTGGCGTATTAGAAATCTTGGCAAGACACATTTTTTAGTTCCAAAAAAGAAGACATGGCCGGGAAATGAAGGACGTATGATCATCCTAATTATGTGTGATTAAAAAATTACTAAGAAGCTGTTTTGTAGAAATGTATTTGCATGGGGAACTTTTGTGAGACCTTTTTAATTTAAATACTATATATTAATTAATTACGCACTCCTCTAGTTGTAATGATTTAGCACACCTGTATACTCTTTTGTGCAGGTTGTCATCCATCGATCTTCTAACCACTTATCCTCATCTGGGTCATGGAGGGGCCTTGAGCTTGTCCCAAGTAGCACAGGACACAAGGCTTGGCTACACCCTGGATGGGATGTCAGTCCATTGTAAGGGACATACACAATCTCATTCTGACACACAACCAAAACACAGGGGAATCATGGAACCTCCACACACAGAAGGATGGTGGACTTTGCATCTCTAACCCTGCAAGCATGGATTTGAACCAACTGTGCCACTCTGTACATGTGGGCTATATTAAAACAAAATAAATTTAGATACATATCATAAACAAGGGACAGTCGCAGCGTTTAGTCATATTTCAAAATTAATCATGACGTTAAATGAAATAAATTAAGACAAATAATACATTTCCTGTGTCATCCAAGGCAGTGTAAGATGCCAGTGCCTTGTCTAAAAACACATCAGTTATTGTGGGACCACTCTGTTATTGGTCTCAGAGGAACTAATTGAATTTATATAGCCTGATATGAGTTATTTGGGAAACATTTTTTTTTGTTGTTCACAGCATACGTAGTTTGCATAGCAAGTTTAATTTGTTTCAGATTATTTAAACACTGCGGAGTTCCCCCATCACATTTTTATTGTGTATTATATTGAGGGAGCCCAAACTGCCTGTTATGTGCCTGAGAAAGAGGGGAAATGCTTTGGGAGGTGTTTTAATTTACTGTCTATGTTTGTGGGTCATCGGATTTTGCTGGCACCACTTGGAGTACCAGCAAGGAGATGCACAATAAGTACATTTATATTAACCCAGCTTCAGTTTAACCTGCTCTCTGGGTCAGTCTAGCCAGCTACATGTTCTCATATGCTGACATTCTCAGTCTTTTATGTCATTATTTAACTAATTTGGCAATGTTTTTGTGGATTTCTTTCGAACCGTTCTGTTTTGAAGTGTTCAGTTCTCTTTTAATCTAAACAATTCTCGAATTTGGAAGCATTTTGCAAACATGGCCAATAACATTTTTGATCTGAAGCCTGGCCTTAACACTTGGCTAGCGATGTAAACTGCCCAGAAATTGAATTTTAAAGTTTTGCCTTGTTTATTTGCTGGATAATTAGCCCTGAAGCACTCGTGAAAAGTGAGTCAGACTGTAACAGCGCTGCTTGGGGTTAGAGTAAGACGTTAAGGCAGCTGCTGTTTTGATTCAGATGCTGACGTTTGCTTACTTTCTACAGGTGGAGGTCTGAAGACAATGCCGGATGCCATGGAAGCCCCCAGTCATGCTCGACACCTCCTCCTGCAGCTGAACACGCAGCGTTCCAAGGGCTTCCTGTGTGACGTCATCATTGTGGTGCAGAACGCCCTTTTCCGCGCTCACAAGAACATCCTGGCTGCCAGCAGCCTTTACCTGAAGTCTCTGGTAGTCCACGACAATCTGATCAACCTGGACCATGAGATGGTGAGCCCGGGGGTCTTTCGGGTCATCCTGGACTACATCTACACGGGCCGACTGGGAGAGGATGAAGCCAGGTCTGGGTCGGGTTCCTGTGCCGAACCCAGCCTGACAGCAGTTCTGGCTGCGGCAAGTTACCTGCAGCTTCTGGACCTGGTGGCACTCTGCAGGAAAAGGCTGAAGCGCAATGGGAAGTGTCACCTGCTTCCTGTGGGGGAAAGTGCCCCCTACGGGAGGCTTGGTGAAGCGGCCCGATGCAAGGAGTCAACTCCTGTCATCCAGTCCTGCATCCCCGGGGGTGTGGCAAGTAGCCGGCAGCCCCGCAGCCTTCCGGCAGAGGACCCAGGTGCTCGTCCCTTGGCCGTGCAGCCAGGAGAGCTGTATGCACCACCCCAATCTTCTCCGAGCCACCGGGTCTACCCAGCAACTCCCCCGGCCCTTCAACCCCAGCCCAGCCTGCGCACCCCTCAGCCTGAGAAGGTCCCATCCCCTTTTTATGGGCTAGACCTGTCCAAGAAGAGCCCCGACTCACAGTCACAGCAGATGACGTCCCATTCTGCTCTATCCCTTGGGCACCTGGGGGCTGAGTCTAACGGGGGTCTCCCTCACCCAGGCACAGATTCAGCCCTCTCTGCTGACATGGAGACTGAGGAGAGGGTGGGCTCCTTCTCCCCCAAGTCATCCCACCCTCACTTGGGCCAGGAGCTGCTGGCCCACCTTCCTCACCTTTACCACACGCACTCCCTAGGCCAGGAGGCGTACTCCTGCCTGTCCAGCACTGGCCCTGACGCGGCCGAGGAAGGAGATGGGCTGGGAGGCCTGTACCGCTGGGTGAAGCGTGAGCCCGCCTCGTTTCCCGTTGAGGATGATGAAGACGAGGAAGAGGACGACGATGAGGAAGAGGACGACGAGGATGAAGATGAGGAAGAGGCGAGGGCGGAGCGAGGACAGGAGAATGCGCCCACGCCGCGCCGCCACGGCCGACGACAAAAGCGGACTGAGGACAAGCTGGGTGGCAGCGGAGAGGATGACAAGAGCGGCTCAGCCAGTGAGGAGACGGGCAGCAGCGAAGGCCAGCGGTCACCCCCGGTGGCGCTGGAGCGTTTCCGTCTGGCCTACGAGCCACAAAGTTTCGGTGACAACCTGTACGTATGCATTCCCTGCGACAAAGGCTTCCCCAGCTCCGAGCAGCTCAATGCCCACGTAGAGGCACACGCAGAAGAGGCGCATGGAAACGAATCGCCATTTGGGCAGCCTGCCGCTGAGCCCATTGGTGACGGCATCGAGGCCAACGGTCCCGGGGTGGGCGGACCGACATACCCAGAGGGCAAGCCTGTCCCAAACGGACCAGGGGAAACCGTACGGCCGTACCGCTGCACCTCCTGCGGGAAGTCGTATAAGGACCCCGCGACATTGCGGCAGCACGAGAAGACGCATTGGCTGACACGGCCATACCCCTGTAGCATCTGTGGCAAGAAGTTCACACAGCGCGGCACCATGACGCGCCACATGCGCAGCCACCTGGGCTTGAAGCCGTTCGCCTGCGATGCATGCGGCATGCGCTTCACGCGGCAGTACCGCCTCACTGAGCACATGCGCATCCACTCAGGCGAGAAGCCCTACGAGTGCCAGGTGTGCGGCGGCCGCTTCGCCCAGCAGCGGAACCTCATCAGTCACATGAAGATGCACGGCGTGGCGGCGCCGGCGGGCACCGATGGGCGGCCCCGTGTTGACCTCCCCGAGGGTATCCACCCATTGAGCCGCTATGCGGCTGAGCATCTGGGCGCCGAGCTGCTGTCGCAGGCCTCCCAGCACCTGCTGGCTGATGCCAAGGCCTCTGAGGGCCTGTACCCACTCACCAAGCTGGCTGCCCAGCACCTCGGCCTCCTCCATGACAAGATGGAGGCTCTCAGACTACCGGTGCTTGGGCTGTCAGTCCCTCCCTCTGCTGCCGAGCCACGTGCCATCAGCCGGTACTCCCCCAGCTAAGGAGGGTTCTGATTGGTGGCCGACTGGGCCCACCCCCACAGCGGATTGGAGGGGTCACTTTGCTTTCATTTAAAGAAAGACTAGAAAAACAAACAAAAAAAATGACCTGAGTGCCTTAGTATCAATTGTTTGTTGTTTGTTCTTTAAATGTTTGCACACGTGCATTTGAACCATGAAGGGCGTGAAGGAACTGTGCTGGGAGTGGGACACACTTTCTGGGGGTCTACAACGGTGATGAATAGGACACATGTCCTGTTGTCAATCCAAAAAATATGTAAATAAATGAACAAGATGTCAACATTTTCTGTCACACTCATGCATTCACAATCCATGCTCCAAATAGGATTGAGTCTATGGAAGTGACTGCAGCCGCTCCCAAATCGACATGATGTTTACCACAAAAAACGTGGAACAGTATGGCACGTATGGCCGTGATTTGGGCCTTTTACCCTGACTGAGGGGGAAAGGGAATGACCTGAACCTTTCCGGGAACGTGCAACGCTCAGAAACGTTTCTTACATGATGTGTGTTTGTCTGCTTCAGATGCACCTTGCTCTCCGTTTTCTATTTCTTGCAAATTTCGTCTGTAGAGCTCTGGTCAGGGTGGGAGGGGGGAAGCTGAGGCATTTCCTAGCTGGGTGTACGTGTAGCGTCGCTTGCCATTCCGCGGTGGCGTCCAGCAGCACCCGCCGACTCTCACTTTGAGTCTCCCGCATTGTCCCGTCTGGCCCTTTTCATAAAGCACTTTGTTTACAGGAACCCTTCGGCCGGATGCACTCAGCAGCACAATCCGTACCGCACCCCGTCTCCGACTGGCGCGTAATTCATAAAAAAAGTGATGCCGCGACAGTCTGCACCCTCTGAGGGAGCCCCAGGTCACTTTCAACTCCTCAGCCTGACTTTACGCGGCGTCCGCACTGGGAACGTAAGGAGCATAACCACTATCAAACTGTGATGAACCTCTCTCCTGCTGGCGCTAACACCTGTGGATTTGGACATGAAACTGCTGCACAAACCTCAGGATGAAAACCCGAGAAGCAACACAAGGACCAGGAAATGGGAGACGAAACACAAGGATAAGAACACTGTAGGATTAAGAGCCTGAAGCCCAAGGAGATCCCAACTACCCAGACCAAAAAACAGAGTAAATGTTTGTTTGCTTGAAGGTGCAGTTGAACATTTCACATCCATTTTTTGTAGCATTCCAAAGTGCCTTCTCACTGTCTGGGTTCTGGTCCAGGTTCTGGGTTGACCTTCGTGAGTTTTTGGGTCCTCCTGCCCTGCTGGCGAAATTTATTAAAAGCCTATAGGCTTTTCCCTATAATTTTCATTACACGTGTAATTGTTGGAATGATAATGCCTATTTTTTAAATGGTGTTTTAAAGAAGATGCTGAACTTAATTATTTTGTTATACTCATTTTATACATGCATTTTTTGTACTTATTAACTTTTTATATCCCTTTTTATATCCCAGACATTTAAAAGAGGATGAAGACATGGTTTTTGTCTGTTACAATATAACATTATATAAGTCTTTTATTTACATATACTGTATAACATAATGTGTATTTTTATTACGATTTTAAAAATATATGGTCAAAAATACCATTACCTTGGACATACATTTTATTAGCTTTGTTTTTGTGGTTGTGAAGGTGACCGTTGAAGGATTGTTTGTGTGGAACGTTCCTGTTGTGGTCACTTGAGGCCATTTGTAGGGGATTATAACGCTGTGACTTTGTCCTGTCTTCCTCTGGGGGGGGGGGGGGGGGTTCTGTTCTGTTGTTCCTCAACCTGTGAAAATCTCGTGGGGTCTCTGGTCCGTATCAGCAGGGGCCCCTAGGCAGGTACCATAAACCCGGGGGTATCTATGCGGGTGTTGAAACACTTGATGGGCTTTTCTGATGCCACAGCATATGTAACGGATCTCTGTTACATTGCAGCTCCTAAACGGGAAACAAGCCTTTACAAAAAAAAAAAGATTTGCACTTAAAATAAATAAAGGGCAGTTGGCTGCGAATGTTAGTTTGCAAAAACGGACAGTCATTATTGATCTGTTCAGTTCTGTGATATTGTCCTTGCTGGAGCAGAGAGAAGCAGGTTAGCATGGTTCATTGGAGTCATCATGGATTCCAGGCTTTGTTTAGGGTTGGCTTAGCATTTTGAACGGCGTGATGGGCAGAGTTATTTCAAAATCGTGACATTTTGTGGCAGTTCCTTGGGGTAGTTATGGAATTGCGTGACCCTCACAGGAGCTCCATGTGGCCAACAGTGTGGAGCCTCAGCAGAAACCTCCATTGACCACTTGTTCACCCCCTCGTCCACTCTCCAGTCCAGCCAAACACCACAGGAAGAACAAATAGGGAATGTTTCCACTGCTACTGAGAGTCCCTGGGGGGCAGGGGGGATGAGAGAGGGAGGAGAAAGGCTAAGGCTTCGAGCTTGTTCTCTGTTGGGTTTGGTGGCTTCTGGGACTGCACACATGCTAGGGTTAGGTTTGGAGGACCCAACAAGTAGAGGTTGTACGATGGGGGGGGGGGGGGGCACGGGAGGGCTGAGTGTGTGAGAAAATGACCAAAACCTTCTTTAAGGGTGTGAAAAAAGCAAAAGCAAGTATGTGCTTAGGGAATAGTGTGTGTCTGTGTCTGAGTGTTGGACCGAGAGGCTATGAGAGTGTGGGACGACGCTTTCTGGCTCAGCAACACCCTTGGACAGGATGTACTTAGTATGCGTGTGTGTGTGTGTATGCGCCACCAAAGGGAGATGGGCGATACATGGAGAGGATTTCTGGAGGAATCGAGAGGGGAGGGGAGAACATTAATGGAGGTGTGACCAGTGGGCTGGGGGGGTGGTGGGGGGCATTGTTTGACAGAGGAAATGCAGTGCATCCTTTCAACCCCACCCTGGCCCTGCTTGTCTTTTGTCTTTTTTGGGGCAGGTTGTGCTACTAGAGAGTTCAGCTGGCTTTTAACCCCTCTGACGGTCCCTTGGGAACTGCAGCAGTGGAAAATGTGGTAGCCCAGCTGTGTTCTTGGGGGGGTCCTGACAAGGAGGTACAGCGTAATAGGTGTAGACTGCCCCATTTCGTGTCCTGCCTCATCTTTCTTTCATGGTGACTCATGGTTTTTAAGGCACCACGCATCATCCTGACAGCAGGATGACAGTTCAGCTCTTCGGAGAAAAGTCCGCAATGTTGTGTTTGTGACCTTTGCTGGAAAGGTCATGGGGACCTTGAGAGGTCTGAGGTAACTTTTGGCTCACTCCTGGGCCTGGCAGACTAAATCTCCATGTCCATCTTGGGCTCCCCTGCTTTGTGCATGTGTGTAGGTGTGTGTGTGTGTGTGTGTGTGTATGTTGGGGGATGTTCTCAGAAAACCCATTTTGCCATTTTTAGCCCCATGCTAATGACAGGGATGCATGTGGCTGTCTCTCTTCCAAAATGCTCACGTCAGCCGTGCCCTCATGTTATCGGGTGATGCTTGTCTTCGCAGAAAATGACAGAGAGGCGGGGGGGGCAAAACAAAGGCGGCGATCGGCCAGCATCGCAGTGAGCAAGCTATGCCAGCAGCTGCAAAGAGGAATGGATCTGAGCCAGGGAGCCTGTGTGTGGAAGATCCTGCACATGCCTGTCAGGCCTGGCCGTGCAGAATTACCCCTGAAATGAAGCCGGTTTGCCCACCTTTGGTCTGTTCATGTGTCCCACAATACACTGGGAATGGACCACTGTCGATATTCCTGTCACTGATTTTCAGTTGTGTGTAAATAACTTGAAAGCAGAAAGTGTCTCACCCGTCAGCCTATAAGATCTTCAAGCTTCCGTCTCTAACATCCCACTGACGGGTTGAAAAAAACACCTCTCTGATGTGACTTGTTCTTTGATCCTTTATACATAACTGAGATATGACCAGAAAATGGATAAAAGAATTCAAGGTACATAATGTGACATAAAGAGACAGGTAAGAGAGATATGGAAAGAAACGGGAAGATTGACTAAAGATAGAGTAGAAAGGATGAATGGTTATTAATGACTGGTGTTGATAATATTAAAGTAAGCAATAATATATTTAACACACAGGCACAGCTCTGCACACACACGTTGAAGGAGCACAGTGTCACCTCCCCAAAGACACAGTGTCTGCTTTAACTTCCTCCTCTTATTTTCAGTTAGCACAATGAATGTATTGACTTTACTGCATGTCTGTTAGCTTCCTATTGCTTTTAATTGTGAATTTTCTTTTTTATCACTAAGTAATATGAAATAAAAATATATTTGGATTTTATTGGGTGTAAATGCCACAGTGGAATTGTACATATTGTATATATATTTTTGGTTGATATACTCACAGTAAATCTGGCAATAAAACCCACAGCAAATGAACATCTGTACTATTCTCTTATTGAAAGTGGTTTCCTCCAAATATTGGCGTGGTAATTAGATATGATGACATGTAAATGAAGACATGACTTGCATGATAGAGCAACATCATGTTATTCAGCATGGGGTGGACGTGTAGTCGGATCAACCAAGGATCTGGTGGGGTTCCGACATGCTTGAACTGAGCTCATGGTGTTTAGAGACGCTGTGAGCTGAGATCACTTTCAGGATTATGTGCTGGCAGCGCGTGATGCTCTCTCTCTTTCACACACTCAGTCCCACAGTCTCTTCCTCATATCAGCCTTTTTCCCAGCGTGTCTCTGGGATTTCCCACCCTCCCCCTCCACTTGCCTGACTTAGGGCTACTGAACCCTGCAGAGGCTGCCGGACCCCAGGGTGGGACGGAAGCTGGGGGCAAAAGGCGCAAGTGAAGTGATTGCCAGGCCATTACCCTAGCTGGGGGCGATGGCCGAGGGAAAGACACTCACACAAACAGTGCCATTACCAAACATGAATCTACTCAGGGATAAGCCTCATCTCGGGGCAGGGTCACTCAGCTGACCAATGGCAGCTCAGCTTGAGACTCATCAAACCTGACGCCATTGGTTGGTTCAGGCAGTCCTTTGGTTCAACACTATTGTAAACTGGGGCATTGAGGCCAGGATCCCAGGACAGTGATAGCTGACCAATGACTGCAGCTCACTAAAGGTGAAAGGTGAAAAAAGTATAATAAATACATTTTAATATAATTACTAAAACTTCAGTGAAACATATGGATAGTCATGTTGATATCTGTTTATATCCTTTCATGTTCCAAATGTTTATCCTAGGCAGCATAGGGCAGGAGGACCGGGTACACCCTGGACAGGATGCCAGTCCATTTCCAGTAAATTTGTTTTTATTAGCCTTGTGCATTAGTTATCAATGGTTATATTTAATACAACACTGGTTTACAAGCACATCGTATCTAACCGTGGTGTCGTGTGGCCAGTTTCCCGTGAAGAGTCAGTCAGACAGACAGGCCATAAAGAAGGTAATTGGTTAATAGACCCGAATAACAACACCGATACGTCCAAAGAATCCAGCTATCCTTGGGAGTCTCTCAGGCGAGGCTGACAGTGACAAGAGGCTCCGTGACTCCAGGGTCAGTTAGTGTCATTGTGACTGTGTGTGGAAGCAGGGACATTATTAGGTGTGTCTATAACCACGACGATGTAATTGTGGCAACTTTTTAAAAACCTGGTAAAGAAGACATCTGAGCCTGTTATAATCTTCTTCAATTTTTGTCGTAATGAACAGGAATCATACTTCACATTGAAGTGAAAGCCTCTACAACTGTTTCTTGTGAGTGTGTGTGTGTGTGTGTGGGGCGGGTGAGAATTGTCCCCATAATGCAACTCCTAAAAGACAGACAGTGCACCCACAGAATAAACAACTTTTTTTTTTTCCTAATGTTTTCTGCCAAAACATTTTGCATGTTAACAAATTCCACCTGTTTCTAAGTTTTGTTGGCTTGAGACTAGGGACCGTCAGTAGGAGTTATGCGTAGTGTGCTTTTGTGTGAGCGTGTGTACCACGTTTATGTTACATTGTGAGGACAAAACATCCCCTGGAGGTAATATAAACTTGATTTTTAGCTTGTGGGGACAAAAAAACCCCAAAGAGCCAAAAGTCTTGCATTTTGTTGGGTTACTTATGGTTAAGGTTAGTGCTGGGTAAGGCTAGGGTTGACATAGTTAGGATTAGGGTTAGGGTTAGAAATGAATGGAAGGTCCTCCCACAAGATTAGAAATGCAAAGATGTGCGTGTGTGTGTATGTGTGTCTGTGTGTGTGTAAAAATGTTGAGGCTACAGCTCTGTTAGCTGTGTGATGCAAGCAGGACGCTGGCATATGATACCATGGGATGGCAGACAAGAGTAGAACAAGCTCAGACAGACTGGAATGAAACTGGACTCAGCACAGAACCCAACCAGCCAGAGAGACAGAGGAAGGCTGGGAAGTATGGCAACACGACTGGACTCGGCACAGGAACTGAACTAGCCAGAGAATAGCCATGACAGGGAAGTGAAGGTGTGGGTTGGTAAGCGATGAATTCATACACTGTTTTACCTCATGAGGACAGGTTAGATATGCAAGTCATGCCGGGAGTTTTCTTGATAAAACTGAGGCTTGTGCTGCATTTATACAGGTGAAGTTTTCTGACAAATCCTCTGATCATGGTTCCAAAAGCCCCTGCATTCATCTGTGGACAGTAGACAAAGAGGTTAGTAGAGACAATAGGTGACTTTAATCCACCCAGCAGACAGAGACGCTGGATCTGGTAGGAAATGATATCCAGGGTGGAAACAGATGGAAATTAGGTGGTAGTTCTATGATAGATCACGACCAAGATATAACCGTGACCACGATACGATTCAGATCACAATACGATTCAGATCACGATACGATTCAGACCACGATACGTTTCAGACCACGATACAGTTGTGACCATGTATGATTGTGACCACTATACAACTGAGAGCACAATACGATTCGGACCACAATGCAATGTTGACCATAATACGATTGTGACCTTGACAGGACTAGCACCATGATATGAAGAGCAATCAAAATTCAAAAGTGGAGAGAGCAGTAGAAGCAGATTTATGTTCACGGAGCCCTGAGGCCATACGACATCATCAACAGTATGTGCTATTTTAATCAGTACATTTAAATCATTAAAGGAAGAGATGTGTTGAACCCAGGTCACAATCCAACCAGTAAAGTCCACTTAAGGACATGAAGCCACAGATGGAAAAGCATGATTCATTTGATGACTAGATCGTAAGTCTCCAGACAGGCAAGATGAGCCAAAAGCCTCCTCTGATCTGTAATACACTGCCTGGCCAAAAAAACAAGTCACCTTTTCAATTTAAATAAGCAAATACAGTACTTAAGAACCAACGGTCTGGACTAGGCTCAGCAAAGTTATGCAGCAATAAAATGAAATCATCTGAGTACCTGAATCTACTGAATGACCAGGTTATCCCATCAATGGATTTTTTCTTCCCTGACAACACGGGTGTATTCCAGGACACAAATGCCAAGATTCTTTGGGCTCAAATTGTGAAAGAGTGGTTCAGGGAGCATGAAGAATCATTTTCACACATGAACTAACCATCACAGAGTCCCGACATTAACCCCATTGAATGTCTTTGGGATGTGGTAGAGAAGACTTCATGGAGGGGTCCAACTCTCCTGTTGTCAATACAAGATTCAATGAAAAATTAATGCAAATCTAGGATGAAAAAAATTTTGAGACATTGCATAAGGTCGTCCAAACAATGCCACGATGAACGTTCTTTAATCAAGCTAAAGATGGTCAGATGAAAGACTGAAATGTGTGACTTTTTTTTTGGCCAGGCAGTGTATATCTTAAGCTCACTACGTATGCAGTGTGTACCGGGTTTGCATGTTATGTACAGGCATGATACGTGTGAACATCCCAGCTCCTGGTCTCGTTCTCGTGCCATCACATAACCGCTTCAGCTTGTCCTGTATGGGGGGGGGGGAGTTCACCATATGAGAACCGCTCCCTTTTCTTTTAACCTAATCTGCTTGGACCGGGTTTGCCAGTTCAACAAAAGATAATTAGTAACAAGTGCCAAGCTTGATAGTTTACTGGGGGGCACAACAAAAAATCTTCTCCAAGGAGTTATGCACACTGTCCAATGATTTTATGGTCATATGAAGGTTAAAGATTCACCAATAGACCCAGCTAAAAAAGTAGGTTTAACAATAAACCACTTAGAGGGTGCCAATGCTACACAAATCATTTGAAATAACCATGTGTGAACTGGATGAAACCACAGGTGTTAGATTTTTTTCAGATGTCTTTCCAGGGGTCTGTAATCCACCCCCCCCCAAAAAAAAGAAGGACAGGTGGGGTCCTTAGTGAAGGCTCCCTTTACTAAGGAGTTAGAGAGTAGCTGAACAGTTCACAGAACTTGTAGCGCGTTATAATGCTGGCTGTGTGTTCATCTTTATTTTTCTAAATGAGAAGATGCCACCACTTGGCAGACGGATGAACAAAAGCAGGGGTCTATCACTTTACCCCGTGAGAACCCTTTTGCAGGGGTAACATAAGACAGCAATGCCTGAACAAGCTTCAGCC
This sequence comes from Gymnarchus niloticus, assembly GCA_009936485.2. NCBI lineage: Eukaryota > Metazoa > Chordata > Actinopteri > Osteoglossiformes > Gymnarchidae > Gymnarchus > Gymnarchus niloticus. The sequence continues at coordinate 7,987,178 of JAACJT020000032.1, read as the reverse complement.
TGTCTGCTTCAGAAAGGCAATAATTAACCTGCAACCACATAAATGAACAAAAGTACACTGGCACCTGTTCTTAGAAGTGAACCTGTAAAATTGTCAAGTCAGGTGAACCAGCTTGAAGATGGTATGTTTTATCATTTGCTCAGCTTCCAATAGACATCTAAATATATCCCATAATCAGTCTGAATTTGTGGCTATGTACTCTGATTCAGGTGTAAGGCTCATCATTTGCGTGCTTCAGTGTGTGGAAACGTGCGAAGATTTGCAAGTGTGTGCAGGTACGGTTGGCCGTGTGTGCGTGTAGGGGAGTGCATGGCATTTTGCACACCCCAGAGTACATCTGTTTTGTTTTTTTTTTGGTTTTTCGCCTATTTGTGTATGTGTGTATTTTTTGGCCACCTTCCCACAGCATGCAGAGAGTCACGTCTTTGGGAAAAAGACAGAAGGACAAGACGTATGGTGTGTTGCGCCGGCAGGAAGCGGGATAGGAGAAGAAAAGATAAAATGAAGATGAAGAAGAGCACACCATAAACCGAGGAAGGAGAGAGGTCTACTTCCGTCTCCTATTGCATCGTGACAAAGGGCAGGTGCTTCTGCGGCTCCCATGTTTACGAGGTCTGACGTCTCCCTGGAGGAACCCAGCTGAGGAGCCTTGGCCACTGGAGGCGGCAGGTTGGTGTCCTACACATCCCAAGTGTCCAGCCAAAAGGACGCCGACCCGTGTGGTGAGCCAGCCGCAGAAGAGCGGACGCGTGTCAGACTGCCACATGCCGCCTGTGACCTGGGCGCCATGGAATGCTCAGTGTAAGAGGAAGGGGAAGATGCGAACGTGGTCCAGATCAGACGCTGACTTCCTGCCACAGAAGGCATGCCGTGTCCCGCAGCGCCACCCCCAGCTGCCTCTTCCCCACACTGCCCTTTGACCTCAGCGCCCCCTGTGGCGGGAGGAAGGTTTCACAGCTGGAGGCCCCCCACCTCCAGGATTTGGCACGGCTGTCCCAGACGCACCAGCTCTGTGGGGGTTAAGTCCGCTCAGACAATCCCTGTGCGTCTCACCCGTTTCCTGCAACTGCGTGGCCTTGACCTGACGTCCCCGGCTGGGGGCCACATTTCCGAGCTGATGGCAAACGCCCCTCTGTGCTCTCCACCCCAAAGTGGTTGTCATGGCTCTTATGATACTGTGTGTGTGATATAACCACTAACAGGGAAGCACACATTTCCCAGTGAATTCAAGTGTGCACACAAACTCAGATTATCAGAAATGTGTACTCACACTCCAGTGTAAATGTGTATTTGAAGTGCCTGGAAGTTGGTGTAGTGAACCAGACTATTGGTGGGGCTCCTCTTTGTTCTTCTGACCAGGTTGCTTGTTCACTCATGCAGCATTATGCTGAAGCAGCAGCGGTATTCTCGGATAAGACAACAATGGCCCTCCTGGGACTTGAGCTGAAAACCTCCAGGTTTATAGGTGCATGTCCTTGCATGCCTCTGCCCCCACCCCTCCAAGACTGCCCCATTCCAAGCTTTCTGTGCCCTATAGGAGCCCCAGAATTTTGGTTGGAATGCCCAAATTAGAGAGGCCAAGTAGTAAATTCTGGGGGGGGGGTCCACATTTGGAATGGAGCGCTGGACACCAGTAAAGCAGATACTGAAACGTAAATTTCATGCACACATACAAACTTGCGGCCGTTCACTTAGCCAAGCAATGTTCTGTGGTACTCACGAGGGTCAAAGGTCATCACCAGTTCATTTGGCATTAGCGCTGTGCCGTCACGCTACTCAGAGTAACCGAACAACGGCGTGCAGCTTAACTGCTTTTGCTATTGGCGTGCCTCGTAAACCCCACAAATGGGCATTTGCTCTTGTAAACAGCTCATTTGAGTTTTTCCTTCTGTGATGCAGTCTCCTATCCCAGTAACGGCAAGAAAAGAAGTCAGCCGCAGAACTAAAACGGTAAAGAGAGAGACTTCAAACCGCTCTCGTAATCGCATTCACACTGCCAAATGATGTTGATGCAGGGGCCACACTGCGCCAGCTGTCTGGCTGTGTGTACCTGCTGCTAACTGCCATGCTCCCAGCTGGGTCCATGTTGCACACAGCTGCCATCACAGCACCTATGCATGGGGCGGTTTATGAAGTCTGCAGGGGGGCCGGGCCTTAAGTAGTTTTCCCTTATGTCCCCCCACAGTAAAATTTGACCTTGGAAGATGGCCTGGATTCTTCTCTGCAGGGTGGCTGGCACAGGTGGCAGGTCTTGAGTAATGGTGACATTCCTCGTTTTCCATACGAGTTAGGAAATGAGGTTGGCAGTCGTCTGCCGACCCTGGAACAGATGTGCTGGACACCCCTCGGCTGAACCATGGATGCTTGTTGATGCTGGAAAAACCTTGGCAAGAAACCACCAGTAGGTGGCACCACCAAGACCCTGACCTGACTGGACATCCAGCAGCTCCGGAGAAAATGACCTGAGTGGTCAGGGCTTGTGCATCCATGCAAGCTGTCCTGGGATGGGCTCAGCTGATGTCGAAGCTTAGTGTGGTCTCATATCTACCAGTAGCAGAAGTCCTTTGAAGGGAGAAACCTCTGACAATCACAGGCCGACTTGCTTATAAGACATGTCTATAATACTCTTTTTAATGTTAAGAGTTTCAAATCTCCTGGATATGATACTCCTGCATCTTTAAGTTTCATACCCTGTGCCAAATGCTACAAGATCCAGATTCGTGGTTAAGTGGTCATGGAAGATGTATGAATAGATAAAGACAATGAATCAAATTGCCAAAAGTAATAAAAGTTGTCAAAGTAGATGTTGAACGATGATAATAAAAAAGGAAACTGTCCACTGGGTTGTGGAACACAGATGCTGATTGAAACATGACCGTTGCCAAGCAGCATCAGCAGAACATATAGAGGGGAGAGCGAACGTGACTGAAACAGACCATGTCAGGCACTCTAACAATCTCAGCACACTCCGTCATGTCTGGTTCTGGCCACAAGTGAAATACCTCTGAACTACCTGCTAAGCCTAATTTTCACTGGTTTCTTGCATGAGTTCACTCCACTGATGGTTTGATGTCCTTCAGAAGCCTGTACCTTGAAAACACCACACCTCCACCAACTGTCATATTCTTTTATGTGGGGTTCAATCCTGCTTTTTCTTAAATATGTATAAGACACAAGCCAATATATCCACATCACACGCATCTCCAGGTGTGTTCTTTGATAGCCACACATTGTCTATAGTCTTTTATATCCAAAGCTCTTCTCCCTTACGGCTTGGATTTCCACAGATAATCTGGGGTCTTAACTCCAGCCCAGGATCTTTAATTGCTCTTACTTTCCTCTCCACCCTGTGACCGGCGCAGATGATCTCAGGCTCTGGTGACGAGCTAGAAAGAGGGCCTTTAAAGCCATCTAACTTTGCTTTTGAACAGGTTTTCACCTCCACCAAAAATCATAGAAAACATTTGTTGCATCTCTTCACGTTTCTGCATGATTTACATGGATGCAGTCTTGGCAGGACTGTAAGCTCCCATTAAACCATTCTGTTATCCCCCCTAACCCATGTTAGGTACTGCCATTCAGAATGTGTGCTCATTTACAGGCTGATTTATGTTAAATGAATTTACTGTGTGAATCACTTAGGACTGTAACGGTTTGGTTAGAGTAATTAAAGTTACTGAAAAAAAACCCACCCAAACCACAGTTATTCTGACAGGCACAGCTGGCAGATACAGGTCATTAAAGTCACTGTCTAAGCGCCCGGGAAGCGCCTGGGAATTCTCTGGAAGTCCCCCTGAGAATGTGATCACACACACACACACACACACACACACACACACACACACACACACACACACACACACGCACACACAGAGTCCCAAATAATCAGTTTGGATTTTAGCTGTTTTTAACAACAGAATCCCTCCTTAGTGGCCCTGACATTTACCATGGTACTCTGGGTACAGGGCTGTGCTGTAGAGTACAGTGTCCTCCTTGGATGGGTTCAGATCTGCAGCCACTCCATCCCAAATCAGACCCTCAACTGTTATCAAGCAAGACAGCAGGTAGCATTAAAAAGGACTGAAGTGATGGAAAACCAGACTGAAACACACACGCGTGTTAGTCATGATACATATTCAGCCGAACGGGCAAACACGCACACACGTGTGCAGTCATGCAGCACACGATGATGTATGAGGGACTGTGAATGTAAATGAGCTGGCTGGCTCATTTCTGACCTTTGGCTGAGTGGCTGTCAGCCATTCCTGTGCGCCCTTAAACTGGCACCGACTGACAAAGTCGCCACTGGGAAGCTGAAGCAGGTTGTGGCCAGCTTTAGGAGAGCGTTCATCACGTGGGGAGCTGGAAAGAGATGTTTTTGGACTTCTCAGGCACCCGAGCACAGAAGTAATCAAGATGAGGGAGTGTAGACGGGTGGAGTTCTGACTAACATCCACGCTTTGGCTCTGCACGAGATGTTGCGGGAACACGATCCAAATTCTAATGTGATATGTGCAAGGCAGCCGTAGGGGGAGGTCTGCCGAGGGTGTGGATGGGAGCACATGATGCTCATGGGGTATTACATCACCCTCATCTTCTGTGGCAGTCCTCCACCCTCAGTGATGACCCTCAGTATTTATCAGCAGTCAACCGTCTTCAGTGGCGCTGCCTCACCTTTACCACCGATCCCCTAACGACAGTGACGGTCCACCATCTTCTCCGCTCATTTCAGGGTGATGTCTCATTCCTGTCATGATAAGGGGACTGATGGAAATTTGTCTCTTGTTAACCTGGCAAGAAATATTGTGATGTTCAGTGATTTATAAGGAAAGGAAAGGAGATAAACTGTGAGCAGGACAGCCAAAGGAGCCTGGGGGGGGGGGGGGGGAGTGGCGGGGGTGGGGGAGCGGTTTGAGGTGAAAGTTGGGGAGGGGGAGGGGGCGAGCATAACTGCGAGGGGCGGGGGTACCGGGGCTGCTTAAGCCAAGGTCAACTATGCCGACAGAGC
>JAACJT020000032.1:7952959-7973294 GCA_009936485.2 Gymnarchus niloticus | reverse complement strand
ACATATCTCTCTGACACAGGGACTGCACTTAATTTCGTTGTACTCGTTACAATGACAATAAAGATATTCTGATTCTGGTCTTCCTGACTCCCAATCTCCATTCCCATAGTCTCCTACTCCAGGTCTTCTATATCTCTCTCTTGCTCATAGCTGGGGCTTCTGCTGTTCAGCTGGGGGCATCAAGGTAGGATTTCCAAAATCAACTTACTGCACATTGTCCAAACTGTCACCTGAGGAGTGTGGAACTGTCTTTTTTGTCATGGACCTGGTCCCATGTCGTCCAGGTCCTGTCGGTATGGCTGGGGATCTGATTACTTCCCCTCCCATTTCAGTCCCTGCTTTCTGGAGGTATAGCAGGAAAATGCAAAGTTCTGGAAATGAACGGTGAAAGACCTCACTCAGAAAGTCGTTGCGATGGTGATACAAACTGAGGCAGTTCGTCACGCTGTGCTGTGAGCTCACTGCGAAGACACAGCCTGGACCGTTTTCTCTCCATTGGTTGGATGGGCTGAACTGTATGACTAGCCTGTGAATTTTTAAAATGTACGTGTTCACAAAAACATTTCTAAACAGTTCCCTTGAAACCGAGCTCGGAAAAATATAGACTGCGTAACGCTTTTTAAAGGGCACGCTTTGGCAACCTCTCAATTTTGCCTGCTGTCAGACTAGAAAAATCCATCTGTCTACCTATAGCAGTCAGTTAAAGGTCCTTCAAAATTCTTCAACGTCGCTCTTAACTGGCTTTGTGCGTGGAGTGCCTTTCAAAATCATGACTATTTCAGTGTGCCAATCACGGAGACCGAAGTCGTGGGCTGAAGCGAGTGGGTGTATGCGGTCGTGCCGTGTAGGCGGCGGGGTGAGGCTGGGTGATTGTAGATGGAGTACACGCGTGAGAAGGGGGCATACGTGGTCTTAAGGACCCAGTTTATAACTTTAAAAGAAGTCTTCGTGTTTCAGCGTCCCCGAGCGGACATTCTGACTTCTTAAACACCCATTTCGGCTCGAAACCGAGATGCACATCCTGTCCGTCTTCATTTCCCGGTCCCTTTGGGACCAAACCCGTCAGATCCGGGTCTCATCCATGACGCTGAGGCTATGCAGCTGGTACGTTTCGGTAGTTCCACTCCAATAAAGTGTTTATTGGTAAAAAGAAAAAAAGATATATGAACTGAAGCGTAGGAGAGGCTTGGGGGATGTTGAGATCGCATTACGTTTTGAATACTTCTGGCCCGATACGTTCTATTAAAGAGAAGTAAAATGATTAGAATATCTGTATAGAAAGTGCAGTAAAATCGGGGTAGAAGGGATGAGATGAGACCCTGGCATATGTTATATTACACGCATATGAATGCCGACTGCAGGTAGTACCTCCGATTCACCTACAATCCCTTATACAGCTGACATGATGATTAAGCCCCTTGGTTACATTTAACTTAAGGTTTATTAATTATAAACACACTCTTGGGTCGGCAAACAAGACGAACGCACTTCTGCATGGCTGTCATTACATTTGCGCACGTTAATGTAAGAGAACGTTCAAAGTGGCTCCGGAACAACGACCTGAACCAGGACCCCTGAGCAGGACCACATGCACCCTCACCTTTCCTTGTCACGACATCCCGTTCGCGGGAAATGTGCGAAGACTCTCAATCAGAAGCGGTTGCAGCCGCATCCTTGCAAGCCTTCGTTAAGTGGCATCGCCAAGTCTTGCATACTAAGCACGTGGAGCGATTCAAACCCGAGGTGCACGGAAATACCCCCCCCCCCCCCATTGCACAACCCCCCGCTCGATTTCTGTTTTCCCCCCACTTTCCCGTAATGCTGAAAGGGATAATATTTTGTGTGGATGGTGGGGTGGAGTGAGTCATGACTCATCTCTCTGAGTCATGTGTTGTGATTTGAGGGGGTTGGGGAGGTGGGTGTGCGTGATGGGGGGGTATCAAGGACATATGCAGGGATATTCGAGGGGACAGTGTGGCAAATTTAAAAACGAGAAAGTAGCTTTTCTATACCTTGATACTTTGCGAATTCCGTACGCCTGGTGTGCTTTACGTGTCAGGACCGCACAGAGAGTCCTCCCATGAACCGTATACTGTGTGTAGCCCACCAGCCACGTTAAAGGCTCATGATGTAATACCAAGAAATCAACAGCAGGTGTCGGCATGGTTGCAGAAATTCTGACTAAATTTGCCGCGTTTTTATTCGGCTTTAAAAATCATGTTATAATATGGATGTTTAAAAAGTCTTGGACTGAAATCGCCTCAGTCTTTTAGGAAAACACGCGGTTAATAGCATCAACTGGCACATTCGCCCAAATGGCTTATATTACGCACACATGAGTGTTTTTGTTTCTACTACATTCTCTTTTTCCCCTGCCAATTTTAATGTAGATGGACGTTTAATGGCTTAAAAGGCCTGCCAATGTTCTAATCATTGTCAGGCAAGAGGTTATAACAGTTTTCAGCTTTAATTATTTACCAGATCATTGTGGAGTGACTGTGGAACTGACAATAGCTCTAACTTGTAGGCCTACTGAAGGCCAATTTATGGACTGACTTACTGAGCAATGCCTGCAGACCAATCTGTGAAAGTCCATTGTGATCATTTGCTTAAGTCTGCCCAATGGCCCCTTACCATGTCTGGCAGATCTGCCTATCTGCACAACATCTTTGTAGTCTTGGGCTTCTTCAGTTGTGAGGTCTTTTGTATTTGGTCATCAAGTCTTCCATGCATACAACTTACAGTTTCCCAAGTCTATCAGGATACTGATACTGTGAAGTGTTATGGTTATTTTTCACACTTATAATGACTGGTTATTATTTCACACATTTGTCATTTTCTAAAAACTTTATTTTAATAACAAGAACTGACCTTTACCTCTAATTCTGACTCATCTCTGTCTACATTTCGGACAGACCTCTACGTCTACTTTTGACTGACCCCTACTTCCAGGTCAGACTGGCACCTTCCGCTGATTCTGACCAACCCCTGCCTACACTTTCGACTGACCCCTAGCTCCAGGTCTGACCAAGACCTTCCTATGGTTCTGACTGTAGGAGCCTAAATATGCTTAATTGATCATTGCTGATTATAGTCTTTATTTTTCATCACTTTGGTGATGCAATTGATAATTTATTAGTTATTGTTACATTCCTTGTCACCTTGATGATGGGATCCTAATAGTATTATTAATAATTAGCAGCCAGTTAGTAGGAAAAAGTAAATTGTAACCTGATTGATAATTTCAGATACGTACTATTTAGTTATTTAGGAAGGAGGGGGCCACACGGTCCTTTGACCTTTGTATCCCTTTGTATCTCTCTTACACCTTGTATGGAACTCAGACTTCTTGGATATAAAACAAAATAGTAATAGGATTATCGAGTGGTCTCTATTTGCGAAGCGGTAAGGAGAGAGTGAAGCATCAACCTAAGGCTTTTTCACAACTGGAACCTACACTGACCAACCCCTAACTGCAGGTTCAGAGGCTTGTGAAGATTGCATTTGTTTTCTCAGTTGTGGGCCTTAGTGAAACAGGCACCGCTTTGATCAGTGATAGATGTATCAGCTGGATCGTGGAATGTTCTTAATTGCTGATTGGTTCCTCCTCCCCTACATGGTCTCTTATTACTGATTTATACCAGGCTGGTGGATGGAGACTGAAGAGAACAAGGGTCTTTCTAGAAGAACAATAGGACAGAATATTGTAGAAAGAATCTATCACTGCCTAAGAAAGGGACTAGAGATGAACCAGAAGCTGAAAGAGCGGGAACTCGAGAGGAGGATTTGGGAGACCAAGGAGAATGGGCAGTGTAAACAGTCGTGTTCCCTTGGCAATGTGTCGTTATGTCGTCTACCTTTCCTTAGTGTCTTTGACATACACAGTGTCTTTGAGGTCCAAATGGAAAGCCAATAAGTAGCCACACTCACAGGAGAGTGATGTTGAAGCACTAACCAGAGTTAAGACTAGAGTTAGTGGTGTGTTCTGCTAGCACACCAGCTGTTAACTTCTACACATGCTAGCGAGGGTCTTTGCAGTTTGTGTGTGTGAACCCTGTGGGGGCAGTCTAGGGGGGCTGCATTGCTGGTAGCACAGTACTATAGCTTGGAGAGGGAGGTGGGGGTGGGCTTTTCTCCAGGTGAATTCTGTGCATGGAAGAGTTTCTCTGGCTGCTGCTAGTACTCCCATTCTCCTTCTCCCTCATCTGCCTCTCTCACACTGTCTTGCTGTCTTCCCCCTTCAGCCTCAGTTTCTTCTCTCTGATTCTCATTGCTTCCAAATATCATTTAAAATATAATTTAAAATTTAATTGGCACAACTCAAACATATTACACTTTTTTTGAAAATAGCTGACATGTGAAGTCGAGATTTTAAATTTTTATTTTGTGCCTGACGTCTTCCACTTCACGGTCTTTTTCATCCGCACCGGTCACACGTTTGACTGAGGAGGGGGGGCTTGGTTTCATCAAGTCTTAGGGTCAGAGGACAAGGGGGCGGAGTCAAAAAGAGAACGAGGAAAAAATCCAGAACTCAAGGATGGAAGTGGAAAAGAGGAAAGGGAGAAGAGGATGAGGGGGAACGATAAAGGGGGTCCGCAGCCCCTGTGTTGAATTCATAGCAGCTGCCGTCATAAGCGGGAAAGAATCCAGCTGTGGCTTTCATGTTTAATTCATGCACTCTTCTGCAAAATGTAGCAGGTGGCAGTGTAACGGAGCTGACCAGAGGCTGAACGCCAGTCATTCGCACCCGAGACACTGGGATCACTCACCTACATCCACTTCATCGCGTCACTGCAGATACCCTCTGATGATACACTTATACAGATCAGATATTGCAACGTGCTTGTCAGACCAGACGGGCATTTATTGGGAGGCTAGTGATGACCTAGCATCCCATCCAATGTGTACGCTGCCTTATGCTGTGAACTTTCCAGATCAGGTCCTGGACCGCTGCAGCCCTGACTGAACAAATGGTTATAAATAATTGATGGATGGATGGGTGGATGGGAGAGTTCATTTTGTTAACAGTACAGCAAAAGATGCTCTTGGAGACCTGAAACTTACAATTTTTGGTCACAGGTCCAGTTTTTTGACCATTAACTACTGTTAATATGTTTGTTATTGAGTCATTCTTTGAGTTGATGTCAGGTGTTTCATCTCCTTCATCCGCCTGCCTGCTGCTGCAGTTTACGCCATCGCTGGAAAGAGAATGTGAGATGAGGTGTGGGTCGTGTGTGTTTGAGGAGGGGGATGAGGAAGGCGGAGGAGGAGAGGGAGTTGAATAAAGGAAAATCTCAGGCGTTCGAGTGCTCAGATGCTCTCCACCTGCTATCCACACACAGACACTTACCCGGTCATGCGCGGACTGCGTCATAACAGAAACACAGATGTACACTGGGTCCCCCAGAGGCTGCCCTGCTTGGAGAGTCCCTGTGACAAGTTTAGGAGAACCTTTTGTGTAAAATGCTAAACTCCAAAAGTGCTGCACAAGTAAAAGTGCGTGCCTCTGCAGTTGTGAGTTCGAATCCCAGGTCTGAGTGGGTGAAGTTTGCATGTTCTCCCCCACATTGGATTGATATGTGTCCTCGTTTACACAAGCTGACTGGGGGGGATCTGCCTACCTCATGTGGAGTTTTTTCTTTTTGAATTCTTTCATTTTAGATTCTCTTGGGGGGCAAGGCAGGTCCAATGTATGTAAAACTGTACTGATACCAAAGCATAATTATCATTAGTCATAAAAAGCAAACTGGATCAGAGAACATAGTAGAATGTTCAGAAAAGAGGAAATACTATCAGCTCTTGTTATGTGTGTTGAATGCTTATTTATGCATGACTGATTGTTTAATCTGTGAGCCTATACAACAAATGAGTGTGTGTAAGCGAGGCTGTGTCTATGTTTTAATGTGAATGTATATGTGTCCAAGTGTGTTTGTGCATAGGCAGAGATTTTAGCGGGGACAGTATATGAACTTTCGGCAGTGTCTGTCTCTCTTCCCTGAGCTTTGCGGTATTCACTGCATTGCTCATTACATGCGAGTGAGATCCCTGGGAGACCCCCCCAGAGTCCACACCCCCCATCTCCACTACATCTGTCCCACTCTCTCTCCAGTCATCCTCATTACATGCAAGTCAGGCAGGAAATCAAGGAGGGAAAACACGAATGAAAGAGAAACCTTCCTGGGGTTGCTGCATGAGTCAGAGAGGGTGGCAGAGGGAGGGGGCGGGCACGATGGGGAGAGGGAGTAAGGGAATAACGAATAGAGGGAGGGTTTTTTATTGATCTGGCTGCCATTCTGTGAGGGAGGGTGGTTACTACTTTGTTCGCTACAGACACACAGCTGGGGAAGCGTTTGGGCTAGTTAACGAGAAATCGGCTCAATCAGCACCGGGACCGAAACAGGAGCAAGATCTGCGATCTGTGAGAATGTGACAGTACGTTTAGATGTGACAGGCAGGGGACACGGCATGAACCGTTAGATGACACGTAGTGATCCAAAAGGAGGCAAACTGTCCGCTGTACCGCACGCACGGAATTAAAACGCCGGCGTACGACTGGGCGGGTGAAACTGGCGCGAAATTTTGGAAACAGAAATTAGCGCAGTGGGTTGGATGGGGGCGGAGGTGAGAGAAAAGCAGAGACAGAGAGAGCTGAAGGGAAAGATGGTTGTCTGCGTGGGCGTTTGCGTTAAGGAGTGAGGGATGGGAGACGGAGGGATGGGAGAGGTGGGTGGAACTGACAGAAAGGGAGACAGCGGTGTGGGGGCGTTTCTGCAGGGGTGGAACGACATACTCAGACTCAGGGGAGATGTGATTCACTCAGGTGTGACAGTGCACTTTAATTACATGCGGGTCCCCCAGTCTAGGCTGCGTAGGGGTATTGTTTGTGTGGGCGTGTTTGTATACGCAGGCATATGTGTAATAGTGTGTACGTGTGTGACTTTGCTTAACTATGTGTATATGTTACGGTGTTTGTACCTGAGTGTGCCACATGTTACGGACTTTCAGTGGGATTTTGTTTCGTCTTTAACCCATCCTGAAATTTAGGACCACACGTGGCTGGTTACAGCTCTGCAATGCCAACCCAAAGGCAGAGGACAAAATGTGGGTTGCTTCTTCTTCCTAAAATCAGTCACTTCTGCAAAGCAAGGAGCCACAAAGGACACAGGAGTCCCAGCAGTCTCTGGGCACCCACACAGACGCCCCGTGCTATTTGTGACGTCCCCAATTACCTTCAGTATGACGTGAGGTGAATGTGTATTTTCATGCAGCAGACGAGCGAGTGGGAATCCCGGAAAGGCGTGGGGTCTGATGTTGTTAAACACGTCTCTATTTTTTCCTTAGGTTTTCACAGTCGACTGCATTCCTTCTCTGTCCATTTTAATCTCACCACCAGGGGGTGATATTTTCCTTCACGCAGGTTTACCGTCCATCCATCCATCCATCCGTCCGTCCGTCCATCTTCTAACCACTAATCCTGAACAGAGCTGCAGGGAGCTTGGGCATATCCCAAGCACCATAAGGCACAAGACTGAGGTACACCCTGGATAGGCTGCCAGTCAATCACAGGGCACACATAAACACAGACATTTACTATGGGAAATTCAGAAATGCTAGTTTGCCTAATCATATGTCTTTGGACTGTAATGGGAAACCACAAGACACAGAAAGAACATATAAACTCCAGACTCACAGAACTGGAACCAATGCAGGTGTGTAGCACCTCACCACCGTGTCATGGTTAATATTCCTTGTACAACATACTTAGACTGTAATTACCCAGTGTAATATCTGATATCAGTTCCATTTCCTTGGTCATATTCTCATGCTTGCTATCACTGGTGCTGAAACTGTACTGCAAGGGGTTCCTAGAAACGTGAAAAGATCAGGATATCCCTGAAACATGTTGTGGAGTGTAGCTAATATTAAACATCTGATTAAAACAGCTCAAGTGAATAAAATGGTCTGCTCTGTATTTTCTTCTGCCTTAAATCTTAAACTAAGCCCCTTAACTTTTCTTCTTTGTTGTCTCTACCTCTTTTGCCGAAGTCTGGTGTATCAGAAACCATTTCCCACTATGTATTAATCTATACAACTGATTTTTTTTTATTTTCATTGTTCATTTTAGTTCATTTTCAAGTGTACCTACTTCAAATGCCACTTGTCATTTGATGCAACGAGTTTGAGTACATATATTAAATTTCATGTCTCATTGCTAATACAGTCACCGCAACACTGAATCCCACATCTGTTCTGTTTATGTGGAGTGTGTATGGTCTACAAATGTTACAATGGTCTCCTCGGGGTATTCTGGGTTTCTCCCATAGTCCAAGGAGCATCTAGTTATGTCAATTGGCTTCTCTAGAATGTGACTGTGTGTACCCTCAATGGATGGCCATCGCATCTAGGGCATCCGCATGATCCTGTAAGTAATTGTAAGATGGATTCATGGATGGCTGGATGTCCATCATGTATCAGTTTCTTCTGATTAATTTTCTCTGCCTGCTTGCCTTGAAATTTAGCCATGTGCCTTAAATCTGACAGCAAGTTGTTCAAAATGCTGAGCAGTCCTATGAAGCCTGGAATATTTTTATTGTCAACAGGTCTGTGTGGTTCTTATAGCAAAGAGGGACAGTCCATCAAATATACAATGTGTCTTTTGTGTCCTGCTTTCGTCTGACAACACAGATCTCTCAAATTATAGACTCATGTAGACAGTGTTACAGTAGAATTTAAGATGTTTCATTCTAATAATGACAGACACGTGTAGACATGTTGAAAAACTGAGTTTAAGACTTGATTCAATAATCTTTGGAGAGCTCTGAATGATATTCCACATATAACAAACAAACAATGGACGCATTTCTTCCACTGTCCATCTATCCACCCCACAACTTTGTATGATATTTGCCGAGTCTCTGGAACAAATCCCAAACAGCATAAGACACGACTATAAGGACAGGAATACACTCTGGATGGAGCGTCCGTTTAGACATATGCCTAATGTATGCACATTCCTTAAATGAAACGGAGTCATTGGACTTTGACTCATAATTTGCCCATGCATGTGATTATTTATACAAGTTTATAATGCCTAAGTTTAACTGCTTGAAATAGCGAATGTATTTATCTACAAGCATAATCGTTTTCCGTTCCATGTCAGCGTTTGTAGTAAATAGTTACTCAGCGCGTGGTATACAGCTGGATAACCGCGGGAGATAATGATAAGTCGTATAAACTTGCGTCGATATGTCTGTATGTTAGAGTGAAGAGGATAAAACGTGCCGTCATATTAAAAGATTTTGAAGTGTGTCATGTTAACCGATTATCTTCGTGGCAAAAAGTCGGACTAGCATCCGTCAGTTTTAACCAGGAATTAGCTCATACTTGTAGCTCCCAAGGAAATTGCCGCCGAAAGCTTCCCCACCGGCTACGTACGATTCTCGGTCAGGAACATCGGTTGATCTAAACTTCACTCAGAATCCTATTTTATTGCGCACAGCAGCGTGCTGGGTTTTCCTCAGATGTTCCGGTACAGCAGACGGTAACATCTGAACAGCCTTTACGTACTGTTCAATACTAACATAACACTGAGTTTACACGTCCACGTTGCAATAATAACGGATCAGGTAGGTTTCTGAAATAAATTACAAATTGATTCAATAAACGTCTGTAATCACAGACGAAGAAAATATAAATTCCAAAACACAGACAATTAGTTTTGCATTATTTACATGTTCGTGCTTATATGGCAACTATACTGTCTCCCATTCGTGCTTGGACTGAGCTTATGTCAGACTAACTTCAACAAGCAGGTAGGTACATCATCTGTGAAATTAGTCTCAATTCCTCGAGCTTTACCAAAGTTTGGGCAGACAGGAGCGTCATTTTCACGGTGTGGCTTTTTTCAGGTATCACTTGCAATGCGACACTTATTGTACCGATTTGGTATTTCCGGCAGGTGGAGAGAGCGACGGGCAAAGGATTCGCACGTCCGACCTGAATGGTTCAAACGCGGTTACATTTCCAACATATTCGTCCGTGTTTGCCATCTTCGACTCAGCCATATCGAGAAAATCAGTCTCCAGGACCTGTTTCTTTTTTTTTTATTTCAGCATTTAACACATGCATACTTCCTCTGCGATTCCTTCTAAGAACTGGAGATGCTGTATAGCCGTGATTAACAGCTTCCCCGCGTCAGTATCTCTATGAGTCAAGTAACATTAACAAATCCTCAGTGAAGGTGATCACGTAGATTAACCTTAAAGAAGGCTATAGGGGAAATATTTTGTTGCCGGATCATGTAAAGATTGAGATTGCGTTCTCCTTTCAGCCGAGTAGGTATATGTATATTATCACCTGAAAGAATAATTTGCTGTTTCTAGTGTGATGCCTTAATTGGGTAGACGTGACAGTCACACTTAACCACGAGAAACACTATTTTAAATTTCACACTATAATTCATTGAGCTTAATAGGCGTTGCGAGCTGATGCTATATGACGAGATAATGTGATATATATCAGCTTGTTTGTTGATGTGTATAGAGAATAACGCGTATAGAATGTAACACGCATGACAATATCACGATAGACCTTAAAGTCGTGCATTAGCGTGCATCATCACTAGTAAAAAAGTCCTTTCTATACTAAATCGTCCTACGAAAACAGGTTTATATTGCAAGCTGGCATTATTCTATTGCCCATTGCTTAAGGTATTTGGATCAAACACAAAAATCCTGATTTAATGCTGCAACGGTTCAAATTGAAAATAAAAAATATATATCTTAATCAGCTACCTCAGTAGTTTTAGATTGAAAATTACATATAATTAATCTGCCTATATATATTTAGAAGAACAAACAACTTTGTTCTTTCCATATTCGGTCCCTGTAAAACGAGAGCCTGTCTCCTTCCTCTCGCTCTATCTCCGCAAGGAAGCCAGTCTTTATAAATAGCATCCCGTTGACAACATTTTCTCAATGACGTAGGAAATGCACGTAGATGTGTAGGTGATGCTTTTCAGTGAATGAGTGCGCCCCCCCCCCCCCCCTGAAATCCCAACCTTGTTACTAGTACTACGGGATCTCTATAAAAAGCGTACGATGGATGGGAGAGCCGGTTGTTGGAAGCGGCGAGTTTCCAGGTAGAAGTGAACACACCGAAACGGATGAAAACAGAGGAGAAGCAACTGGACCAGTATCAGGGTAATGGCGTGTTATCTGACGCTGACCTGATGCTACTAACACCTCCTGCAGTCTTTATTTTCAGTTATCAACAAAACTTCCTTCGTCTTTAAGAGCTGCATTACGGGACGTTGCATGTAAGAACGTCAGAACGAGGTAAGTTATTTCACGGTAATCCGTTTTCGTCTTAATTGTGCGTTTCATGAGACCCAGCAGTCATTTGTGATCTAAATATAGCATTGGGGTAAATATTACGTGTTGTAGAACCGGCTGACATTATCGCTGCGAGCCCTCCACCGTCTGTGTTCCTCGATATTGTGCGATTGTTTTCTGATGCGTGTATTGTCGTTGAAATACGGCGGATTGCGGAAGGGTTGAAAGTTACTGCAGTGTGACTCACTTTCACGCACGTGGGCTGAGGGCCGCTTGAAGGGAGCCGAGGCGATCGGCTAGTCCGAGCCGCCCTCTGAGCGCCTGGCGCCGTGTACCCCCGCACACACCGGGAGCTTTATTTGACCGAGTAACGTTTTCAGTACGTTACAAGCCAAAATACGACTGGATTTGACAGCTATCGTTACACTGTATTTGGTTACATGCTCGATTCAGTTGGCAATAGGTCACTCTGTGCAGGAATCAGCACCTTATGCATCAAGAGATGTATTTAATTCGAAGATATTTGGCTTTACAGAGACAAAATAAAAAGGTAAATGACGCAAGAAGAGTAGGTTTTTTAGTTTCTATATTTAAAGTTTTTCGAGACATAGATCTCGATACAACGACAATAAAGTCAGCAAACTCAACGGTACTGATGTACTGTCCGTCATTCATACATATAAAATAACGCATTCTCACACTTCCAGATATATACACCATTACGTGTTTGTTTTAAGTTCATGAGATTTTTGCTGAGGAAGGCTTTCATCTTATTAGTATAATTGATATTTAATTTCTATTTATTAGCAGTCATTGACGGATTTTCTCGTGGTAGTTTGAGGTGATCTGAAGCATTTCCCCACGCTGTTTCGCTTGTGTGGTGGTTTTTTCAAAGTCACTGACTGTGAAACCACAGCAACAAAATTGTGACTGAGCATCAGTCCTTGAAGTCAGGCTGTCAGGCTCTTAACTATAGCATGCGGCGTTCATCGCCTGGCATTGGCGGGTGATCGGGGAATCACTAACCGCTCCCTGCCCCCGCATCGATGTAACACCTAGTGGGACTGTGAACAGAGTGCATTCCCCTCCCCCGCTCCCAAACCCCTGTCCCCGTTTCAGTCGTTCCCGGTGGGACTCGGCACTAGGAGGTTTCCGGTTATGTGACGTCTGTCCTCACTGACCGGTATGTACTATCTTGGATATATCTTAAATATCTAATTATTAGATGTCTCTTTACAACATGCTCCGAATTCGGAGTCATCACGTTATATTTTATTTAGTCTTTCCCTTCAGCCGTTTCATTTCCTTAGGAGATGTTTTTTTTTTTTTTTTTTTTTAAATTTTCCCATTGAAATTTCGTGACGTGTATTCGGACGCTCTAGTCGGCTCTGCGTCATTATTGCGCACTTTGCGGATGATTCTCAGTCACCTACTGTAACCCCTTAAAGGCACTGCGCACAAATACATTGCCACCGCAGTGCGAACCTCGTGTGAGGTGGTGCACGAGATGTGGGTGGTATTGGCAGAGTTGCCCCTGGAGGGGTTCCTTCCTAGGCGTTTTTCCGAGTGCCGCGTTGCATGATAATGACAAATATTTCGTTAATCGCTCATGGCTCTGTGGAGATACTGCAACTCTGAGCGTTATGTTCAGGATGCAGTAAACGACGCAGTAACGTATAGATAAATGGATCATTTCCATGCAATGAGAGTTTAATGGTAATCGCAAGATTTTCAATAATATTTTTCTTTTTATATCGAAACAAGACGATCAGGGGGGAATTGTTTTCCCGACCTTATATGGACCATATTCATGAAATCGCTATAGGTACAATGTATGTATACGTTCCGTTTACGGTTCATACTACAGAGAGCGTCTCCCCCCTTCACTCGATGTAGTCTGAAAAGAAGTGAAGACTTCATTTCTCCCGTATGAGTCGATGACTGTGGCAGGTGGCGTTTTTATAATGCCGAGGAAACACGAGTGCTGATTAAAGAGCCAACCAAGGCATCAATGAATATTTTGATCGAAGTACCTTCCGTACTGTTACTGAGTTGTACATCGGTGTCCCTAAAGTCCACAGATTTCCTTTAAATCTACTCTCGCTTGCATCATCAGTTGTTTTCCTCAAAATATCTCCTTATACCCCGCCCACTACTTGCCAGGTTTAGCTACCCGTTTTCTCGTTGTGTTATAACGCCGTTCTTTCTGTACCACAGAATTATTAATGCTTAAATAAATCAGCGCGAATCATCAGCTGCATTTTCGGCAGAACCGTGCATTTGCCGTGAGAAAATCCTGTAATCTTTCGCGCTAGTGAGAGAAACGGTTTACTAAGTTTCCTAGAGCAAACCACAGACGTATTCTGTTTCCGTTTAATTAACATACATCTCATGTGACGAGGTGAAGGTAGTGTGTGTGTCCATTGCCATCAGTGCAGCAGAAACACTGGGCGAGATGGGGGAAGTGCGAATGACATGGTCAGTACCATGGACAGCAGTCGCATTGGGAACGAGAGGCAGGTGCTGGAAGGTAAAAAAAGCGGGACGCGGTACCTTTAATGGTGTAACAAGTTCATGTTCTCAACGGTGGAATAAAGAAACCACAGACGGGGGGGCACGTCACGTGGTTCGATCAAAGGGGGCAGGTCCTCGGGCACCCCGCTCTCTCATGCACGTGCCTGCCATTGACATATGATTGAGACTATGATATACAATGAATAGCTACCTTCAACCCAGGGTACATGGAAAATAGATAACGAAAATTCATTTACACGGGGTTTACATTGCTGCAAAAATCACAATTAGTCATTCTCATCATGCAATAGCGTAGCCTACCAGTTAAATAAAAGTAGTTTCAGTTCACTTAAAGCCTATATATAGAGTATGTAGCAGTGGTTTAAAAGATGAATTAGAATGCCTTGTAAAACGTCGGGCGGGCAGACGTCAGAGCGTCGAATTCGTGTTTCCTTTAAGAACACGAAGTTCTCCTGGTGGATCGTTCAGTGGCGTCATTGTAAGCCACGTAACCAGGCGGTCTTATAGCCTTCTAAAATTGACACATCACACGCCTTCTAGGATAAGAGGTCATTCGGCGTCGCGAACATCAGAGAAGTAACGCATGCGGAGGTTATTACGCTCGGATCCAACCAAAACTTATTAAAAAGTTTGCTTTAGGTAAAATTTCTAGCCAGTGATAGCTATAAGTTTAATGAACAGACTTTCTTGTAAAAGTAATTTTCTTTTTTTCACTAAATGCAACTACCAGTCCGTAGTTATCTTAAAATCATCTAAAATGTGCACTCCCATTATCTACTTGAAATAAATATCTATAAAAGAAATGACATGATTCATGGCTGAACGACGCGGCTACAGAATGACCTAAACTAAAATGGAAAGCACATGTGGCAATGAACTTGACACATTCAGCGTTCTTCTATTTTCTGCTTTTACCTGGGACTGAAGCAGGTTTTCATGTTGTGTTTACATAACCAATTGGACATTAATGACGAGCTTAGGTGAAATGTGATGCAACAAAGATTTTTGTTACAGATATCTGCAGAGTACAGTGTGTTAAGGCAAATTAACTGGACCCTATATTATAGTAGTGTATTGGTGTGTTATCAGTTATATTGACGTCAGTCAGTGTCATTGGACTAACACTCTCCATACACCTTCTCCCCTGAGTCAGAGATAAGCCATACATCAGTCACTGGTCTTCTCTAAAACCCAGAATTGGGTCAAGCAGTACCTCCAGGAGGATGTGTGAGAGTTATGGATCTGAGATAAGTTGCAGAGGTTCTCTAACTCTGGACCTGGTACCATCCTTCAGGGCCATTTCTAGGAACCCTCAACAATGCCATGTGACACAGGGAGAAACACAATTAGACCAGGATGTTTTAGGGCCAAGGCCAGTGTAGTATCCTCTGTAGGATGGGCAATTTGGTGGTGCCTCCTGAAATAAGGTCACTAACTTTTAACTGCTTCCTAAAAATACCAGCTATAGAAATGAACCACCTAAAACTACAGGATAATGTAACTTAAGAAAGTGAGTCAGTTACACACAGGCTGATGTAAAACTCAATATAGAGTAAAGTCTTATAAATCATTGTTGATTGTTTTATGCAGAATCTGCACATTTTTTATAAAATTTCTGTACATTGTAACATTTCTGTACATTGTACTATATTTCTGTGAACTACAGGCAGAAATGTTGCCATTTTATCAGGTGTCAAACCATTCTAGATTTGCTTTAAGGATATATGCCTTGTTACTCTGAAATTTTCTGTGTTTGAATTTGCACATTCTTAGGTCCACAAGCGAGGCTTATAATCATCAAGGACTTTCATAATGATGCGATTCTGTTGATCGAACTGAGACTCCACCTTTCTCTATCTAGGAGACAAATGTTGGGCTGGCACCAGCTTCACTGTGGTGTCCTACACAGATGCCTACCCCCACCCCCCAGGTTTCTGCTCTGCATGCCGTGACATTCTGTTTTACTCTGTTAATAATGCCGTGACCAGGATAGCCATGGTGGTTCGGACCTGGACACAAAGTTCCTTGCTATAAACACCTGCTATATCTGGACAAGAAGCACCTGTGATGATCTCTTGGCCAAGTTTCAACACCTTGGCTCTAGACTGCTTACTGGTAAAAATGTCTGACAGTACAGTAACAGTCTACAGTCATGGCTACTGACGCCTGGCGATAGTCTTCTGGCACACACACACACACACACACACACACACACACACACACACACACACACACACAAGAGAGTTGGTCCAGCACTCCATATCCCCTGGTCCTCCCAGGATGCAGCGATCTGTTGTTTCTGACCCCATGGTCACTCTTGACTGGCTCACCCCATTCTAATGATAAAAGGCATTGACACATGTGGTTCCCAAGGTAACAGCACAACATCCTGACCTCCACTTTTAGGGGATGTGTTTATGTCTTGAGCAGCTGCAGTGTAGCTTTATGAGTTAAAGTAACTGAATGTACAGACACAGCAAGGCACCCCAAAAGCCCATCAAAAGAGGCCATCACACTTTAAAAGTAGAAGAATAGGTGTGTGCACTTATAGGAAGATATGCCTGTTGGAGAGTCGACTCACATTAATGTCACAGGGTTTGTTTACATGTGCCTGCATGTACCTAGGTGTGCCGTTGTGTGTGTCTGAGGGTTAACATGTCTGTGAGCACACGTCGGCGTGTGTGTTGGTGTGTGTGTGATACTGCATGCAATCTGGTGGTATGAGGCCTATTTTAGCACGTCTGCAGCATTTCAACCTTAAACCAATCCAATCACATCGTCTCCAGTTTCCAGGGTGATTTCACTCCACTCTCTCCTTACTTTGCTGTTTCCATGGTGACCGTGGCTTTAGATTGTTACTGTAGTAACAGCACCATGGTAACAGTCTACAGCCATGGTCGTCAGGGGGCAGATACCACAGCAATGCTGGAATGAGATGGAAAGCAGAGTCTTACTCACAGCAGACTACCTGCGGACTAACTAAACATCCTGCATACTGAAAATCAATCGACTGGTTTCCGTATCATATGGTAAAGCAGAAGTACCGAACTGTGGAACAGCTTCTTCACTCACCAAACCTCTACCTCTGTCTCAATGTACCTTAGGTATTCTATAACTAGCCTGACTGCTGTGAGGCTGGGAAGGAAAGCAGATAACAAGTGGAATCATGGGATAGCATGGCAGAGCTAGCTCTGTGCTACGGAAACCATTGTTGGTCAATTCCTGTGAAGGCCTGTGCTTACTCATAACCATGCTTTAAAGGTCAGTCGCTTCAAACTCAAACTGCAAACTTTAAACTGTTGTCATGCTGACGGCATGAATCACAGCCCTGTGGGAGGATAAAACATCTGATCCCTGCATTATTTTATTTGAGGCAGAGATTTCTGCTATATTCCATGTAGGTTGCAGTATAGCATGAGGTAGCATGGTGAGTCAGGATATCTTAAGAACTACGCAGATAATTGCAGTACATACAGGTAAATGTAGCCCACCGAACGAGTAGAGAAGCAGCAAGTCAAATGAATTATTTGTGTCGGTTGAGAATTCAGATATGTTGATAGATATCACAGGAACTAGGAAACTAACCATAACTCCCTGTTGATGTAGGCATTAGCTTAACCATGTCACCTATACAGAGCAGCAAATCACTTTCTGTAATATATGTGATTTATTATGGGATCTGTTTCCTTAAGCGGAGGTAGACTGCAGGGTGTGCTGTGTGCAAGGAAAGAAAAAGAAGTTCGGCTGTCACATGGTTATTCGGGGAAAAAGTCAAGACAGTATCATGCAACCGAGGCTTTCATCTCTGTATTGTGTTGTGTTGTGTTTATTAGTCAAACATGATACTTTCTAACACAAACACCGCAACTCTAACTGGTGTCTGGAGAACAAGCTCACCAGTACCAGAAACAGGGAAAGCCTCCTTTGAATACAGGCTTTAGCCTTAGAGGACACAGCAATAACATGTTATCAATTTGAGTGGGCTATAAGTTACATCACACCTCCCAGCAGCTGTGCCTACACTACTGATAATTTATGCACTTGCCTTGCACTTGAATGGAGACTTGGTCTGTATTCTGAGCTGCTCTTTGCAATCTGAATACCTGCACTATGTAGTGCACCTGGCATCTTGTAGTGCAGTTCAAATTCTCAGTGGCAAATTTCACTCGTTAAGTAGTGCACTATGCCAGGATTCCACTTAAAATGTTACATCTTAGGGGAGCATGATTGCTCATTGGTTAGCACTGTCACAACACACCTCCAGGGTTGGGGGTTTGAATCCCACCTCTGCTCTGTTTGTGTGTGGAGGTTGTATATGCTTCACAAGTTTCCTCCTGCAGTTCAAAGATATGCGTTGTAGGCTAACTGACTTGTCTAAATTGTGTGTGACTGTGCCCTGCGATGGGTCCGCACCCCATCCAGGGTCTCCCCCAGCTTGTGCCCCAGGCTACCTGGGATAGACTCCACCCCCCAACCCTGAATAGAATGAAGCGGTTTGGGGAAAAGGCATGGCTGTCACGGCTTCGAATGTAATGTCTAAAACAGCTTCGCTGACTCATTATGTGTATAGTTAGATACATCAGATCTCTGAGACAACAAATAACGAGTAAGTGAAACTGGTTTTACGTTTAGAATCACTCCTTAATACAGAAGTAATGCACTATGTCTGCCATTTTCTATTGTTTGAATGAATGACACCTGACTCACTATGCAGTGCACTATAAAATGCCACAATTCATTGCAAATTGTAGTGCAGAAACGATATAGAAACACTTAATGTATACCACAATGCCACACAAACCATACTTTCTATATAAATGTAAGTATATTTAATTTTTATATAGTAACTCTCAACAATTAATAAGCGAAGTTGGCAATTTGATTTGAACTAATAAAAACTTACTAAAAATAAAAATGTTCATTTAAAATAAAATTTAAATAAATAGGCTTACACATGCATATTCACACGATCTGTTATTTTTTTCGTACAAATGTTAGTTGTCAACGGTTGCTAGTTTATACAGACAGAGCATCCTGAACTGTAGCGGTGTTTGGCTGATTTCATTCGTTCACCACATAGCGACTTACATTTTTCTATATAAACTACAGCAAGTCCGGGAACACCTGACCATTTCCAACACGGCCTCGGCTGCGGGGAGCCTGCAGATTTTCCCAGGGTGCACCTTGGGCCATGGGAGTGTCTGATGCGTGTAGCACGCTGTCATACGGCAGTACTAGTGATCGACAGAGTTTTTCAGAAGTGTACAAAACAAATACCCGTCACGATGGTAACAATGGGAGTGTAGATTGCACTGATTGAAAAGGACCCGCAGTAAATGTTATCACATATCGTGCAGGTTCACGTTTGTCTCAACCCAGCATATTTCATTTGAATCACTCCAAGTGTTCGGCGGCATGACTGTTTTGATATTTACGTTGACATGAATATGAGAAATCGCACGTTTCTTATAGCGCTTTTGATCTTCCGACGTTTTAGTAACTCGACAAACGTCGTCACTGTGTTACGTTCTCGACGTTTGTAACGTGTTTGCGCCATCTACTGGTACAAAAGCGTTAGTGAGGAAAAGGCTCGTCTATAATAATGGAGTTTACATATACAAACAGAAGGACTTGCACGCAGGGAGAAATTCGTTTGCATCAGAGGAACATGAAGTACACAGAAACACAGTGCGAAACTCAAGACAAAGTGCAGAGAACATACACATAGTGCGAAGTATATCGCATCGCAAGTGCCTTATGAAGTACACTGTATTTAGCCTCTAAAAAGAGATTAATTATTCTGTCTTTGTAGCTGTCTTTGGTTATTTTGTGTGATGCTATATGATTATATGTATTTGTTTACAGGTGTCTGTAGCTGAATAATGACGTTATGACGCTGGTTACTCCACTGTAAAACAAAGGAACCATATGGTTGTTTATATGCAATAAATATCTACATGTACATGGAAATACATACGACAATATTAGTGTCTTATTGTTTTCTGTGTATCAACTGTCAGCCATGAGACCAAAACTACAAAGAGGCTGCTATATAATGTTATGTTGTTCAAATTTATGCTTAAAAAGTAGACACATGACTGACCCACAGGAGTGAGAACCATACAGATGGATATTTTTAATAAAGAAATTGATCATTTTCCTTGAGAACCATAAAGCTGTAACTGGGACCTGAATGTGTAACCATGCTCCATTCTTAACTCCTGAAATCACACTCAAAAAGAACTCAGATGCAGAGACTGCACAGAGATGTGGACCCAAACAGAGGTACGACACAATGTTGCAGAAGCAAATGGAGAGACTGCACAGAGGAGCAGATACAGGCAGAGAGACCGCACAGTGGCACAGAAACCACACAGTGGAGCAGACGCTGGCAGAGAGGACCACACAGAGGAGCAGACATAGGCACAGAAACCACACAGTGGAGCAGACACGGGCAGAGAGGACCA
>JAACJT020000032.1:7930364-7952859 GCA_009936485.2 Gymnarchus niloticus | reverse complement strand
ATACTGGCAGAGAGACCACACAGAGGAGCCGACACGGGCAGAGAGGACCACACAGAGGAGCAAACATAGGCAGAGAGACTGCTCAGTGGTGCAGGTACTAGCAGAGAGACCACATGTTCAGCAGCAGTGATACTCCTCTTGAGAGAGAGAGACCCGCTGTCCTGCACTGTAAGAGCCCATGTGCTGGCACAGAGTAGAACCAGCACATAAACTCTTACTGTTCTGGGCAGAAGGCAGTTTGGTTGGAGGTGAGAGTGATGGACATGGATTAGCACACACAGGTTTTTCCAGCATCCCACCCTGCCTCTCCAGACCAAGGGTTTGTGTCTGTGGGGAGAAACAAGAAGGACGGAATTAAAATTTTTATGGTTTGAGTAGAAGCTGTTTACAAGGCTCATCAAACATAGCAGCACAGTCTGGTGTATTACTGTGTAGAAAAGCACGATCCGAGCAGCAGACCTGTGGTTTAGAGAACTGCTAAAATCAAAACAAACGTGCCTTAATGGGCCCATTTCTGACTAAAGGCGTCAGCAGATCACATTTTAGCTTCCACCCTGATGACTAACTTGTGCCATAGTTCTGTGAGTCGTGTCGAAAGACCACCAAAACCAGTCCACTCATGCAGCCAAATTATACATTTGTGAAATCTGCCTTGTTTATCTGGTCCCCCCCAAACACCAGACAGCGACGAAGGGGTGAGATATATGAAAGATTAATTTACCCTATAAAGAAAGCAAAATTGTAAGATGGGTGGAGTGAAATAAAGGAGAGAAACAGATGAGGCTATGAGCCTGACGGACTGAGAGGGAGAAGGAGGTGGGGAATTTCCTTGGCTACAAATGGAGGACACTTTGTCCACATAAACAGGAAGAGCCAGTTAGGAAGGAGGGAGTGCAAAGGAACTCACTCTGAATACTTAGCAGGAGGTGTCACCCATACGCACACCATCAAGCACGGATACATGCACACTCTAATGTGAAAAACACCAGCCAAATTCAGCCAAATTAACAGTTTTTGACTGGCAAAGGGAACGTTCATAGGAATAAAGCAGGAGACATCATACAAGGACAGATTTTCCTCTGCTGCATTCATCTCCACCTCTCACTTTGTCTTTTTTCTCCCATTCCTTCCATCGCCTCTCCTCCACATTTGCCTTTCCCTCCCACGGTCCCCATCTGTGTTTGTAAACACAGAGTGTGTGTTAGACAGTGACGTCAGAACAGCCCGCTGTTATACAGCCAGTTAAAATGTAATAAATTCTCTTCCTAGAAGCCACGCCCCATCCCGGCACACCATGCCCAATTCTGTTGTAACCACGGCCCCCTCACCCATTGCCCCAATCAAAACCCATGTCATGTCTCCTCATTGGTTCTGCATCTGACAGGTCATTAATATTGTGAGTGCCAGAGTGCTATCGCCATTAAGAACTGCACTTTAACAGCATACATGTTAACAAGCACAGTTACAATCAAATGAAGTGCCAGAGAGATCAGATTAGTGAGAGTCAGAAGAATGTTTTATTTGTTCCTCAAAAAATATATTTGTACCTGAAATATATATTGTATGTTTCATCATGAATATGTACAGAATAAATATATACAAAGCTCAAAATATATTACGTTTGCAAATGAATATTTCCCCTATATAAAGCAAAAATGGGAGCATCTACCTGGGCCAACATGACCTAGAAATACAGCTGAATCTCGGTGCCTCAGAAATGGAGATGCAGCAGGAGACCTCACCCCAACACCACTAGTCGTCCCCAGCGATACACCGGGAGGTGTAACAGGTTGTTCGCCCGGTCACCTGTAAACACGTGAAAATACGAGCGTTGTAGAGCAAGCGGCATCAGATTAATGCTTTTGCTAAAGCAATCTTAAAAAAGGAAAAATTATTTTGAGTGCGAACCGCACCTCTACCACCTACAGCACTGCAGGCAATGATCACTTCTCGCCCATTTCTGGCTGATATTCATGCCCAGGTCACTCCTCTAAGGGGCTGTGTGGTTTTCCACCACTCTCCAAAGCTTCTGCTTCAAACAGCTTCACAAGCATTACATCAGGTTTTGAAAGATAAACAGGATCGGAAAGCGGTGTCATGCCGCACAGGGTCAAGACGGTAAGCAAATACATCTCCCAAGAAGGCAACCTTTCCAGGACACCGAGACCCCCGACTACTGCTGATAACTGAACAGGTCAGTGTCTGTCACGCCAGAGGTTCCACATGGAAACAGAGAGCAAACAGATCTTCAAAAAAGCAGCCCATGATTTGCATCCACTGCCAGGAACTCTGACTCATGGACACAGGTGATTTCCTCTCAAATGTCATGGTTCGTACTCCTGCAAACAAAACGACAAGCAGAGTAAATTGGCTGTGAGCGAGGCAGTAAAGAGATAAACAGATAAATGATCACACACACTCCCATAATCAAAACACCCACACGCCACACACACGACAGCTCTAAATCCCCAAACCTCATCCATTCACCTTACTGACAGAACAGGAACTAAAATGAGTTCCTTAATTTCAAAATAAGACCCAAATGCTACCTTTTGAAAAGTCCCAGGAAATAGGATGAAAAATAGCTAAATTGATGAAGATATAAAACCAAACTGAATATATATGGAAAAAAAACACAAAAGGTTAACGTCAAGAAAAATAATCCCATGTTGAGAGTTTAAGGGTCCAACAGAAGTTTCCATAAGAGGTTAAAAATGAGGGGTGAAGTGCTGTCGGTCAGCCGGGTCTTATATATGCTGCCCAATGCTTCTGTCCTCTCTGAGCTTCTAGTTCAGCCTGGGCTCCTGGAATCAAAACAGAGTCTTGCAAATAAACTGCCCCCCCACCTCCCCATGCCCCATGGACACGATCCCCACACCCTCCCCAGTTCTGCGTTGCACAATTTTCCCTTGGTGCCCTTGATGTTGTTGCGCAACGTGAATTCTCGCAAATCCAAAATCTGGAGAAGAGAGAAAAAAAAGACAAATTCCAGAGGCTTAGATTTACAACTCCGCTTTTTTTTTTAAAAAAGGAAATATCTGGATACACCCCCCCCCCCCATCACTCCATTATGAAAACCATGTGTGAGGCTGGTGTTCATGACTCACTTAAGATGGAGTGTGTGGTGGACAGAGGGACAGAGGCAAAGGCAGATGGGTGGGAAGGAGGAGGGAAGGATCAGGCTGAAGAGGGAGAAGGAGAAGAAGACAGCAGGACAGACTCAGAGAGGGAGAGATGGAGGAGGGGTGGCGTTGAGGGCAAAGGAAGAGGAACAGAGCTGCAGCAAAGATGATCTTGTCATACTGTGCTCAAAATGACAAAACTGATGATTTAAAGGGAGCCAGGTAGGGGAAAGGAGATTGAGGAGACAGAAATAAAAATGAGTCATCACATCCCAAAACAAATTAGCATCACCTGCTGTTCATCATGCAACATGGAAATGTAATGAAGATACACAGGAGACATCAGCGTGCAGTATGCAGAGGTCAGGCACCCACATGCAAACAGAACACTGGATTTCTGAATGACTCCCAAACTCAGTTCAAGGCTGCTTGGTAAGTTCTGAGATAGACAGAGGCGGCTCCGGTGTCAGGGCAGAGAACCTTGGCCAATACTCTCAAGGCTACAGGTTTGGAATCCAGCTGCTGCTGCTTTGCTGAATTCAATTACAGTCACCAGAGGAACGTCTAAGATAAACATGAGGAGTCATCTACAGCCTGCTGAAATCTTATGGAGAAGGAATGTGACATAGCCAGAACTGAACGCTGTCCTGACATTAGACTCAGTTAAAAAGGTGACGTACTGTGTTTGTGTCCATAAGCTCCATAATGTTTCCTCCTACTTACAACGTGATGCTGAACTTGCAGACAGAGGCAGTTAGTTTTGTGGATCAGTGTTGTTAAAACTGGTCCTGTGTAAAGCGGTCGGCTAAGTTATGCGGTGACCCCCAGGATTTCTCTCTCTTCTCGAGGATGAAAGCCAATGCGGAGCGGAAATCCCTGCTCGGGTGAGTCACTGTTGTTAGTGCGGTGGAGATCCTCACAGATCCGTCTGGAAAGACTTTGCTGGAGTGGGAGAGTGCGTATGGTCTGACTCTTGGTTGAAGGCCAGTCAGTATCAGTTACCTATGAGTGCCTTACAGTGTTTTCAAAGAAAAACATGCAAGTAATTACAATGTATAATTTGGCACAGGCAGTTTTAAACAAGTTCAGGTTTGTGGTGTTAGCCATATCCTTCACATGTTTAAAAACAAGGACAGAAAGAAAAGACACGCCTGGATAAACAGCATAGGTATTAATTACCTGTAATTACTATGTAAACAAGATCATTCAGGAAAAAAAAGCTTAAACAAACTTGCAATTTGATTGCTGAGAAATCATGGATGAACCTCTGATATTTGGAAAATGAAAGATCAGGAATCCATGACCATCCATGGTCAAAAATCAAGGGTTTCTGTGCAACGAATAGCATCAGAGAATTCCAACGGTCCATATCGTATGTCAGAACACTTTTGGGAGTACTCAGAATCACGGCAAGTCCAAAATGGATGTCCTCAGTAGTGAAACCAGCTGACACTTTAAGGAGGAATGGAGCACAAAAATATCAGCATCTTTCCAGAAGTAATTGAAACCTTCTCGATACATTAAAGAAGTCAGTATGGCTAAAACCAAGCAGCAATGTGGTACACCCTGTGGAACAGATGCATTTTATTTATACCCACAAGTCTGACTTACATCTTAAGGACAATGCAGATTCAATCCATTGTGATTCTGCCTTGCTGGATGGATGAATCAAGATATTGTGCTGTACCGAAAGCTCCAAGGTAGACATAACAGGCCAGAATGGTATTAGTTGGGAAAAGCCAACAATGGCAATGAAGGCCAAGAAATTTAGAGTCATCTACAGGAATGAAAGAAGGACACAGAAGGAAGAGACAGAGTCGGGTGTGTACGGAGAGCAGTCAGAATTGTGTTTGTCTTTCAGTTATGAGCAGAGCTGAAATGGGTTCAATATACCTTCAATGCATGGGCGCAATTCATTGCCATCCAAGCAAGGGGAAACGTGTCCAGAATGCAACCAAGAAAGACAGGGTGGGGCTGATGGGGTATGGAGTTTTGAGATTAAGTGAGCCATGCAGGGTGCCAGTCGGAGCCTTTATGAGTCTGTGAAGCCAAATGACCTTTAACCCATTTTCATAATGTGGGGTGATGGCAAAGGGAACCCTCCCTCCCACTCATTCTTTCCAAGAGATAGAACCCAGTAGCAGAGAAAATTAAATGACCAAAACATCTGTAGAAATAGGGGGAATGGAGGGGCACTGGTCACTGAGATATCAGACAGTGGGGGTTGAAACTGTCACAGTCCCAGCACATCTGGAAGTAATCCGGACTGTGAACCTCAAACACGCACACACTCACACACGTACTGAGCACATGCCGTTCCTTCCCTATCCGTGTTCTTGCGCATGCGCGCGCACACACAGCCATACAAAAACAAATTAGTTGGTGCCAGCAGACCTTATCCTCAAGCCAACACTGCAATTCCATTTATTCTGGCACTCCTAGTGGCCAGTGCCAGTATTACTTCCAGTTATACAGGCATCTTCAGAAGACGACACGATCATATATTGCAAAAATCTAAGGTAGGGGTAACTGTTCCATTTCAGTACTGCATTTTTGCATTTCAATAACAGTTACATTTCAAAATGCTGAGGTCTCACATTCCACATAGATTGTATGTTCAGCTCACCAGCAAAGCAAAAGGAATATGACCGACAAGTCAAATGCACGAGTAAATAGTTATTTAACCCACCACATTTAAATAGAGGTGTGGCGATGGTTGGAGTGCAGTGCTGAAACAATTAGCTTGTTTAAATTGTGTACGTGGACATTTCACTGTTCAGTGGCAGATCCTCCGTTCAGTATATCATATTACCTTCAGAGCGTCATGAAGAACTGTCATTTAGGGAACTCTCAAAGCCAATCAAAACTGAAGCCTCTTGACATAATGAAGAGCTACATGGCTAAGTTCATCATCATCCTAGTCTGCTTCTTTCTTCCAAGAATATTTCATTTGACAGATGGTTCCATCCAGGACAGCTCACTGAGATCTAGGTGAGCTAAAGAGAATTGGTTGACAAAACAAAAGCAATAAACCACTGATAAACTTTCCCTCACCATCCAGTAACCATCAGGAATGAGAGAGTCAAGCTACAGAAGCTGAAATATGAATCCTCATGACTATTGACACCTTCAAGGTACAACTAATACGTTTTCTGAGTTCAGCTGCCACTGAGAGCCATGACATGCAACTGAAATACACACTGACTGAAAGGGATGCCTGAATAAATGACAAAAGGTTTTTAAATTCAATTCATGTCATAGCATGCATTTCATAAACAGATTTCCCCAAAGAGTTTTAACGCCTATGTTTGTTTTATGATTTTAACAGACCTGCAATATACAAAAGTGGTCACAATCACACATTAAACAAGCCTGATGGCACCTGTGGCTATATCTCCAAATGGTCTTATTCAGAAAGCCTTGTGAGGATGTGCCCAATGTGGCTGAGTTCACACCAGCTTATTTCACAGCAGCTTGTGAAAATGTGTTAGATTAATTGCCAATTAGCAGAATGTGACAGCCTCTGTTTTTCAAAGTGACTAACATAGACAGTAAGAGGCCAAAGAGTCAAGCCTGAGTTGCAGGTAAATTTGTTACAGAAGATTCAAAATGAATGTGTGAAGAGGCAGAGCATGTGTCATCCACCATGTATGACAACACATGTCAAACACAGGCAAATATATTGGCAAGAAGAAACAACGATCACAAATCAAACTTACAGGATAATTGCTATAAGGACCACCAAAATACAGCACAAATAATGAGAAAATTGAACAAGCACCCCTTTTCAGCATGTAATGAATCAACAAGGTAGGATCCAAGTGCAAAATTTGGGAGTTTCCTGAAAAGGGTTTGGGCATAAATCGTGATGCACAGACTAGCAAAAAACCTAGCAATCCACATATACATCTAAATTAAAATAGTAAGTATGAGTCATAGTCTTTGAACAGTCCACAAAGCCAGATGAGCAAAACAGCAACAGAATCAAATCCAAAAACACTGGACACAGTGACCAGAACATGACTGGATAGAGACATGATGCCTCGCCTCAAGGTAATTCCACTACTGAGCTTAAACAGAAACTTTAACAGGTGGGTTAATACTAGGGACATGTCAATCCAATATCACAGGTCTGCAAATAATAATAATAATAATAATAATAATAATAATAATCATAATAATTTTGCTCCTGTCAAAATTTGAAGGTGTTCTTTATAGATTTGAGGCTGCTGAAGACAAATCTAGCGACATAATTGCTCCATCACATCCAGTTTTAAAGTGAAAGAAATACTATTAAAGAGAAAAAATATTTTCAAAATTATTTCGACCTGGAAGAAATTAATTGCAGACATCCCACCTCTCCCGGAAACTCCAGGATTCTCCCGCATGTTGATAGCGGCTGCCTGATTCCCTGGGTATCCTGGACTTTCTGGGAGAGGTGGGATGTCTGAAATGGCACATGTAACTGTTTTGAATATAATACAGTATTACTTACAAAAAATAGCCATTTGGTAGTTTTCCTCCTGATATAATCCTCTGAAGGAGTTTCATGGTGGAATGATCAACAGAAGTCAGCTAGCATAGTGTGGATACTTCCCCCATGTGCTTCTGGAAAAAATCCAGATGAATGTAGGAAATGGATTTTTAAAGACATGCTGCACCCAGATGCCAGGTAGGAAGAGAAAAGCTGTTCTACTAGCTCCTCGCAGTTTTCCACCTGTGTATTCCCAATAAAATTGTGACACAGGCTTTCAAATGCCTCCAATCTCATTTTTCAACTACACTTAGCTTGGATTTCAAGGTTGTGTCCTTGTAAAGCTACTGGATTTGAAGTCCAACAAAGATACCTTTTTTTATTTTTGCTTCACTAATGTGAAGAAACTTCTGTCTGAGGTATTTGAATCCTTCCACATTTCAGTTCCTTCAAAAAGTTTTTGATCCAAAAAATGTTCTCGCTGTCTGCTATAAGAGGATTTGCATTGTTCTTCTTTCTGGGGAATTTTTCTGTTCTCTGAGGCCATAGTTTTCTCTTGTAGTGACTGTTCTTCACTCAATAATCCCACTCACAGAGGGAACAGCAAAACTTTGTATATCCTCCTTGAAGCCCATTCAACATTGCAACCACTGTTAGATCAATACATACGGTCCAAGACTGGTTTGAATACTGAATTTGCCAAACATTTTTTTTTTTTGGTCAAAGTATTTTTAACAAAAAATCCAACAGAATAACACTATATACAATATATTCTGATTCACCATTTTCCAAAACACAGCCCTTTTTCAAAACAAACACACCCAACCCTAACCCAACATGCCCTTGGCCCCTGTGGATTCAGATAAAATACACAAATATAAATTTAAATAAGAATAAAAAAAGAACTGCATCACTATCTCAATTCAGAGTAATAATACTTTAAAGAGTTAAAGTATATAAAAAGTCACCACACTCTTAAAAAACCATCAGCCCTCCCCCTCTTACTGAAGTTGATTTTTCCCAGTTTAGGAAAAACATTAAGTCTGTCATCCATAAAGATATAGGTGGTGAATGAGGGGATTTCCAGGCCAGCAAGATTCTGCACCGGGCCAACAACGATGAAAAAGCAACCACGTCCCTTTATGTGCAGTTGAGAGGAATAGACGGGTGCCCAGAAACACCAAATATAGCGATCAAGGGACATGGCTTCACCCTGATCCCCAGCACATCAGAAATCACCTCAAAGTAGTCACTCAGGTCTGGGACAGTGGGAGAAATCTTAGTTAATCTCGACTTTGACAGATGCACTCTATGTACCACCTTAACATGTATAAGGGAATGACAAACGCAGGAAGATGAAGTGCGAATCGTATCTACTGCACCATCCCAGTATTCACAGCTTAGCTGCAGGCCCAACTCCTACTCCCAGTCAGCAACAATTTTGTTGGTGCCATGATTATCTGTTGAGAGAGTGAAGCTGTATAGCTGAGAAACTAAATCATTCTTATGAAGAGAAAGCTCAAAAATGCCCTCCCACCGCTGCTTAGGTGGAGGGGAGGGAAAACCAGGAAAACAGCAGAAACACAGTGCTTAACTTGGAAAATAAGTCAGACTGGGGCAAACTATAAGAAGAGGACAGATCAGTAAAATGATCAGAAGTGTCATTCACAAATAGCTTATGAAAGTTCTTATTTCCCTTTCTATGCCAGTTGGAAAAATTGAATTCAGAAAAGATGGGGGACGAGATGGTTCCTTTATATAGGGCACAGAGCAGAGACAGAGTCTGACCTAAAGTAATACCAAAACTGGTACCATATTTTAATGGAATCACACACAACCAAATGATCCTTTTAGTGTGATACAGATTCAGGCAAAGAAGGAAACAATAAAGACGAAAGAGAGGTAGAAGTGTAAGAGCAAGCCTCAAGAGGGCACCAGTGAGTGAGAGGGGAGTGGATCCAATAAACGTATGTTTGGATATTGGCAACCCAATAATAAAACAAAAAATTTAGTGGCGAGAGTCCTCCATGGAGCTTACGTTTTTGTAGCAAGGATTTCCAAACCCTAAGGGTTTTTCCATGCCAGATAAAGGAAATAATCGCGTGATCTACAGACTTAAAAAAAAGATTTTGGCAAAAACAGAGAGATGCACTGAAAAAGGGACAGAAATTTAGGCGGAATATTCATTTTTACCGTATGGACCCTGCTGAGCTGAGACAGCAGTAGCTTAGCCCATTTATACAACATAGATTTCATGCAAGATATAAGAGGGATAAAATTAGAAAAAAATAGACACCAACTTTTAAAAATAACAGGGGAGGTTGACACCATAGATTAAAGAAAGGAGCGGAAGCGAGCCAAACACACATCTACTCAGCAATCAATCGCCATTCCTGGAAGTCCTATGAAAAATGTTTATATTCTCATATGTCTTTCTCACACTTACTGCATAGGCCAAAGGAGTTGAATGGTGTTTGTTGTCATTATGGAGCAAAACTGCTTTCAAACTTACTTTTGATGAATCGATGAACAATCTCCACTGATTCGATGTAGGAGGAAGCTGGAGTTCTTCTAGAAGCCAATTGGGGTTTTTGCGGTTAACTAAATGTCCATCTATACCATTTGCTTACCTGTTACCTGGTCAAGACAATAGATGGGTCAACTCAACCCTGCATATTTCTGTAAAAACCATGTAAACAACAGCTTTTACTCTTCTGGACAATTAGAGGGCATCTTTCTAAGCTTCCAAATGTACATTACTGGCTATTTTGAGGGAATAAGAAGAGAGAAACACAATGGTGATTAAAAGCAAAAAACTGGTAGAAAATACTTGATTTTGGGTTGTTGCCCGCACCTAAACTAATGTTAAGAATAAGGAAGACTGTAATTTTTTCAGCTGGAAATATATTTAGATAATAATCTGAGCATGAAAAATACTTATGCTATCAAACAAACTTAACTTATTTGTAAACAATTAATTAAATAAAAAATCACAAAATCCAATATTTCACAGAAATAGTTTGTGGCAGAGAAATTCCAATTTGATAAATGGATTCAACACACCAAAATCTATAAAGTACACTTTTTTTTTTCTTCAGGAGGATTTTGGTGCAAACGAGTGCATATAGTATCAGCATCGGCCCTGATACTGGATCAGTTATCTGAAAAAATAAAGTTATAATCTGATTAGATACACAGCAAGCCTCGGTTCGTGTTGCCAAACTGGCATTTTGTTTTGTAATTATTCCTTTTAGGGACTAAAGTAGGCCTGTTTGTTTCACAGTCTGAGCATTTTTTGATGTCCATGTTATAAATGGTATACAAACAGCTTAGAGGTTACGTGTAAAACATACAAGGACTAACAGAAGGAAGGAACACTGTATACTGCAAATGCAAATGGTTTAGTTCATAAACAAACAGTTACGGTCTCTATATCTTCAACTTGCTCTACTCCAGACAAATATACAGGAATGGCACAGCCGTGTACCAACAATACAAAACAAAAAAAAACTGTAGAAATACGGTGGATAGAACAAGCCAAACAAAACATCTCAGACTATTGGGGAACGTTCCAGGGACGTCCATGCATTTTTCAACAAGACAATGAAAAAACCACATTCTGCACACCTTACAAAGGCATGACTGCAGAAGAAGAGGGTATGAGTACTGGACTGGCCTGCCTGCAGTCCTGACCTGTCCCCTGTAGAGAATGTGTGGAGGATTTTGAAACGAAAAATGCGACAACGACAACCCTGTACTGTTGCACACCTTAAGACGTGTTTGCAGGAAGAATGAGACAAAATAACACCTGAAACGCTTCATCGCTTGGTATCCTCAGTGCCAAAACGTCTTTTAAGTGTTGTGAGAAGGAATTGCAACATTACAAAGTGGTAAATGCTTTACCGTCCCAACTTTTTTGGGAATGTGTTGCAGGCTTGAAATTTAGGAGTGGATGTATATTAACAAATGAAATAAAGTTCACCAGACAAAACATGAAATATCTTGGGTTCATAATGTCTGCAATGAAATAAAAGTCAGAGTAAATTTAAGAATCACTGTGTTTTTTTAATTTGCATTTTCCATACCATTTTCCAACTTTTTCTGATTTGGGGTTGTATAATCACTAGTAAGAAAATGCAATTAAGCATACACTTAACAAGACCATTTTAAGTATTTCAATTATTATACTATCATGTTCATACTTTAAACCCTCAGATAACTAGCATGACATTAGGCCCTGCTGCAGCACAGGATGAGACAGAATGGCAGTAGATTTAATGCTCTGTGTATCCTGTGATATATTCATTACTAAGAGGACATATTCACATCATCAGTGGTCACAATCATTCTATCCAGACATTTTTAATGTCAGTAAATCTGCCAGGTCTTGCCAGGTCTAGAAGACACGACGTCTGATTTATCAGATTTTTGTGGCATTCTGGTACCACATATTTTAGGTACATTTGACATTAAACGAAAAACACAGATAGGTTCAGAAATAATGGAAATGTGGAGTGAGGCGGTTCACCTTAGATTTCTAAAAGTAATTCTTTCAAGAACAAATTAATGTTAATCTTACTATGATGTAAATAAAAGGGAGAGGAGCAGCCTCGGCATTTACGCTGCTGAGAACCGGAGTTTCAAGCGCAATAAGCCTCCAAGCTCCGTATGAGTATACTCTTGAAACATAAAGCAGCACTGCACGAACGATCCACGAAACGCGTTTCGGGCTTCTCTCCAAGGTGCTGCTGACGTCTGACTGTTTCCCAGTAGGAGGCGCCAGAAAGTCAAACGTTTTTTTTTTTTTTATGAGGCTTATCAGTATTGTAGTAACTGCGTCAATTTCGCTTGCTGATTACAAAGAATGTAGACTTGAACTCCTCACCATTACGAAGCACTCGTTTTCTTTGTCATTTTTTCCTCACATTTTAATAGATTTGTTAAAAAGATGGCCATAAACTATAAAATACGCCATAAACTGTGTCCATTTCACAGACTTCAGTTAGCTATTTGTGTCTCTCTCTCTAATGAGTTAATGATAACCATAAAATATATAAAGATCACGTTAACCTTACAAAGAAAATTGTTGATATGCATTTACATAAACCTGCCTGACAAAATGAAAAATATTTGCTTCTGTAAAAATATAATGGACTGTTGTCCAAGTTAGCTTTTCTCTGCATTTCTTTGGTTTCATATACAGACGTTTGAGCCGGGCTGTGCCTAATAGAGGCTTGGTTTAGTGGGCCTCTAGTGGGCCTGGATATGACATCTCTAGGGCTGGGTGAAGATGTAAGAGTGCTGTGATATGGATCACAGTCACAACTCAGGTAGTACAGCTGTTTTAAACAGGAGAAACATCCAGCTTCTCTGACTTCATGTCAGCATTACTCATGAGAGATGTCTTCTAAGGGGATTCAGCTTTTATTACAGGTGCTAGCTTTACACAATGCCAAAGTGAACATAATATTAATTTCTTCAAACTTTTGAAGTGTGGCCCTGTGAATGATTCACAAAGCCAGTCTGGGTGATAGCATCTTTGTGAGTGAAATCAACTTCTCACAAAACAGTGGGTATCCTCTGAGCTTCCAGGTACCCATTCTTACAATTGTTTAGTCTTATATAATGTGCAAAGATTATTTAATTGCCATTTTAAAAGTCACTTGGGCTTTAGGTTATTTATAAAGCCCAATAATTGTAATTTGTTCAGTGATATAACAGTGAATTTTCTCACTAAAACTGAACCAGTGATTTTTGTTGCAGTTCATTCAATTATGGCTGTTATTGAGCATAATGATTTAATTTTATTCTTTCAGATGAAATATTTGTCTTTCACTGTTTCCAGAACTGTTCACAAAGTATGCATGAAGTCAGTGCACTCTTACATAAGTACATTCGATCTTGTTCAGTTCATTATTAATTGGCACATATAGCAATAAAGTTTCAAACAGATTCAGTAGTTACCCTTAAGCAATTTCTTTTGTAATGCTAGACTAAGTAATTTGAAAAACTTTGGCCCTAACCGGTGTCGTGGGTCAGCCGTGACATACGGGGTATACATTCCACACAGTAATGATATTGCAACTTGACAAAGCAGTCTTATATGTAAATATCGAATTAACAAATACATTGGTTTTATATCGTGATAACTTAAGTGGCCAAGAGGGTCAAAGAACAGAACTTTTTTCCAACTTCTTTACACACAGACACAGCTCACCGTTGGGGATTAATCCCTTAACCAGTACCTGTTTCACGCCTCACAACAAGTATGTTACTTCTCTCTAATAGAGCGCCATCTACTGGCATGGCATACCAACTTCACGTTACACACAAGATACTACAGATGGGCTATCCCATTGGAATCGGGGCTGCTATGTATATGTTTACACTCAGAGTTAAGGAGGGGACCTCTAACTTGCATTACGCTTGTTCATTTAAATAGGAAGACAGATGTATTTCCTTTTAAATACGGAGCAAAAGTAAAAATCTGGTTATTCTAACGTCAGTTTCCAGTGAAGATGACGCATAGTTCCCGTCAATTCCTACGTCCTGTTTGTGCTTAATTGGACCGAATCTCGATGTTGTGGAAATGTTTCCAGAACCGTTAAACATCTGAATATGACTCACATAGACCGAGCCTTCAGTAACATGGAGAGCAAGAAAGACCGTCAGAGAATGAATGAGAAAAAGCTAAAGAAAATGCTGTGACCTCAATACCTCCCTTGGCTTCATCCTGTTGTCATGCCTTCTTCGTCATTATTCGTCGCTGTCCGGTTGTATACGCACGTATATGGAAAACAATGTATTACCTTTCTAGTCTCAGTGTGCATAAATCCTGCTTACGGACAGCCAACCGGGGTTGAACTTTTCATTATAACGTTTACATTTACCGTTCATTCATTTAGCAGACGTTTCTGTCCAAAGCGACATGGGGATCAACTTACTGAGAAACTTTAGTTCTTTAACCACCGAGACATCCTCTATGCTAGATCTACATTAGTGTTTTTAAAAAATGTATACATTTTATTGTTGATTTTATTCATATTACACAAGTGTTTTATATGGA
Organism: Gymnarchus niloticus; assembly: GCA_009936485.2. Taxonomy (NCBI): domain Eukaryota; kingdom Metazoa; phylum Chordata; class Actinopteri; order Osteoglossiformes; family Gymnarchidae; genus Gymnarchus; species Gymnarchus niloticus. The sequence goes on along the minus strand of JAACJT020000032.1, from coordinate 7,938,197 downwards.
AACAATTTAAGCATGAACCACCCCCTTTTTTTGTTTTTATTTCTGTGTTTTAGAATTTTTATGCTGCACCTAAACATTGTCTTTCTTCATCTCTCCATCCGTCTCTCCATCTCTCCATATTTTTAGCACCCCCCGACCCACTGCTGTTGTCCACCCTGTGGCCACTTTTGCAAAAATCAGGTTTATTCACAATAAATAAATGTAACATGCGTCTCACACAAAATAACAGCTGCCCCCCAGCACAATTCAATCTTGGCATCATGAAAAAAACGAACAGGTGAGAATACGGAGGGGCAAGAACAGCGAATTAATATTGGCCGCACGCAGACCCGCGCACAATCCAGAATAATTTGCGTGTTAGTATTCTATTAAATGGTGTTGCCATGGAAACCAGAAAACACCCCCCCCTCCCGATGTGTGTGATATAAAAAATGAACATGAAATGAGAATATTTTGATTGTTGGAGGAGGGTGTGTGTGTGTGTGTGTGTGGGGGGGGTGTTGGAGGAGACATGTGGGCATGTCTGAGGGTGATGTCAAGGTGCAGCATATTGACCACCCCGAGTAACCTGTTTGGACAGACATGTCCACAGCCTGGCACTCAGTAAAATGAATATTTTACCTGCGAACACAGAAGGGACTGCAGATTTACAATACACTGTTTGATGAGTTTTCTAAACAATACTGAGCTCAGCAATGGTAGCCCTTCCAAAGTATTCCTGGCTTTATTTCCTTGCTGGGAAACACGCTACATTTACACTGTGACCCAATATTGGAAAAGCACTTGTGAATGATGGATGGATGGCTAGATCTACTGAGTAGTATACTAGTTAAAAATAGAGTAGCAGTACATTTATTCCAAGGGGGAAACTGCACACCTTTACATATCCAACATGGTTCTCCACGAGAGAGCCAGACATACAGATGAGAGCAAGTCAGAGTTCACAGTCTGCATGTAACACCCATGGAGCAGGTGGGATTAAGGGCTTTACTCAAGGGCCAAACAGGGCCATGATTACTCTGCTGGCAACATGGTTCAAACCTATGTGACACAGGTCCAAACCCCCTGCACACCATTCCAAGTAATTCTTGCACTGTAGTTGCTGCAATTAAACATAAAGCCTGCTATGAAAGCAATAGCCACACATAAAAAACAGCTGCTTTCACCTTAACCACACTCTACAGCTCAAGTGACAGATGAGTTTTGACCTTTGCAGTTGCAGTACCTATGAACTAACAGTAGGTGGAGATATGACCCTATGCTATCACATTTTGGTCAGGCTTAGATCAGTGCTGTAATCTTTCTTATAGGTCAGTTACAGATCAGTGTTCTGATTCCTTTCATCGGTCAGGCACAGATCCCCATTTTGGTCTTACTGATTAATGAGACAGTTGAAGTACACAATTGTGACATTTCATAAGGCAGTCTTGCCACTGGAATTTGTAGCAGCTGAATTGGAGCTGAATTCCGTTTGGTCAGAAATCTGATTTACCAACCAGTACAGTCTACTTTTGGAGTAAATAATGCAACCCCAAGAAACACACAAGAAAACTCCAATCCCAAGAAAAATTGCCTGGGGATGTATTGTAGGGACTAGTTGCTTCTTGGCTATGATCAAATTAAGACATTAATGATCTGATTTATGCTGAGTTTACCCTACTCTGCTCCTACAGTAAGTGTTTGACCAGTGGAATCTAGTCCTGAGTACTAGAACAGTGGATTCTGGATCATTTAGCACCATGGCAAGCAAATATTTGCTTCGCTCTCAGGGGACAGGTTATTTATTAGTTCCAAGAGTAAACAAAGCTATGTTGGGCTGCGGAGCATTCTCCTACAGAGCTCCGCAGCTGTGGAATGGTCTTCCAGCTGCAGTGTGGGAATCTGGCTCACTCTCCATCCTTAAGTCTAGGCTTAAAATACACCTTTTCAGTCTAGCTTACAGAGACCTTAGGTAGCTACTCACTCCCCATCTATAGGCTGAGGTGTAGAGCTGGGTGGGGATCAGTGCCATTGACTTTGGATAAACTGTTCTATCGATGCTGTTGCTCTTGCATCACATGTACTGTGTGTTGTTGGAATGCTGGTGTTCAAGGATTCCTCATGCCTGTGTCCCCATTGGTCTCCCCCTCATAGCTATGCTGCCATATATAGTTATGCCAAGGCCCTTGCGACTTTGTTTAATTTTTTATTGTCCATTATTCTGCCACCTTAAATCACTGCTCTGCTCAAACACATTCTCTTTCCCCTGTGCCCCCCTCTCATGGGGTACTTCCCTCCGAGGCTCGGATTCAAGAGATCCTCATATCGTCTGCTGGCCTACCATGCCCTCACTCCACTTCAGCTTTTCTGACTGACCAGCTTGCTGCCTTCTGAGCCGCCAAGCCTGCTCTAATCATTGGACTGCAACCTCCAAGACCCCGTTGTACCCCTGACTGTTACAGGATTTCCTCCTTTGCATCTATTCTGATTTGTATTAATTAACTTGCCCTGTCTGGTTCTGGCCTGAGGAGGATGGGCTTTCCCTTTGAGTCTGGTTCCTCCGAAGGTTTCTTCCTCCTGAGGGAGTTTTTCCTTGTCACTGTCACCTTTGGCTTACTCTCTGGGGACTCTAGGCCCGGGACTATGTAAAGCGCTTTGTGATAGTGCTTTTTGTTAAAGGCGCTATATAAATAAAATTGAATTGAATTGAATATTTTCACAACATCAGCCCATAATTTCTTTATGAAAGGAATTAATTGTATAATGCGCAAACTAATTCTAATTTAAAGATATTGTCTAAAACCCAGTGGACCTTAACAATGACGGTTTGCCTCCCATAGGCTATTAGAATGGTTAGAGTGCAACCATCGCATCCACAGAGCACCTTGAATGGATCATACACCCCTAGGATAGAGTTGCATTAACAAGCTATGACATCAGCTAAAAGACAGTCTTCCTTCTGAAAAAAACACCTACAAAGACACCAAGGCAACCTTGATACCCCCTCTTTAGAAACCTGTCTTACCCCTGAAATCATCTGGGCAGGGCAAAAGCAATTATTCTTAATGGCCAGCCAGTGCAGAAATCAAAAACACTTTTAGAAGGCTAGGAAACATAGGAGGTGGCAGGTCCATTTGTTCCCTTCCACTATTGTCAGATAGAGGGAAATAAAAATGATCATTATCCAAAAAATCCTTACCTGAATGCCATTTTGGATTGAAGAATTAAAATGTGGTGTCAATACGTAAATGTTCTGTTGGCTTAGTAACTCTTTAATGACAAAAACACACCAATTCTTGTAGCAGTTTTCAGTCCAAGCTAAACGACAATGGGACACAAAGATTGTGACAGAGAAGAGATGGATAAATAAACTGTTAGTGAGATGGGCAAGAAAAATAAAAGAAGAAATAAATCTGAGAAGAGGAAATGGTATAAATCATGACATGAGTAAAGTATGAGAAAGACAGAACGACAATGAAATGAGATGCCTGAGGTTGCAGGGGAACAAAACAAAATAGTCTTTTTATTCCAGATAGAATCTTTTCATAAGTCCATTCTGTAATTACGAGCCTTTGTTTTAAGAGCCTATCTGCGTTTCAGAATGTCCACATAACTTGGGAGACAAAAATCCAGGCAATTAGAAGCCTCTGCATGGAAGAGTGGAGTCATCTGGGGACCAAAGCAAGCCAGACCACAAATCCAGATGTGCAGAGGCTATGGAGGGCATGGCAGTGTTTCGTTTCTACACTGCTTTTCGAAATCCAGTATTTCTGAGCTTGATTGCTGTTTTTAGTACACGTTTAATTTAAGTATGTGTACAATAATTGCTACTATGTTATATTGTGTAAAACGTGTTCATAAATCATTTCAGCAATGAAGTCTGACTGTGGTAACTATGTGAAATGTTCTGACAGAAACTTTAGTAAAATTTCTGTGAACGTATTTTAAGTACATTTATTATATGGTATATATTTTTTCAGCATGTATTTTCATAGCCCCATAACCCCATAACCCCAACCCAAACCCAAACCCTAGCTCCAACCCTAATGTCAACCCTAAGTATAGCTGCAAACCTAATGTCTACCCTAACTGTAACCCTAGCTTCAACTGTAATTTCAACCTTAACCCTAGCTTCAATTCTAATGTCAATGCTAAATCTAATCCTATGTCCAACCCTATTGGCAACCTGAAGTTTTTTGTACTTATTTAGTGTCCCTGCAGACAGCTTCTGTTATTAACTTTCTTTGCCAATGTCTTTGCTCGCAGCTGATTTTGTTGCTTTCATTTTGTATGACTGACGTGTTTATGATGATGTTTAATTCATGCATTTAATTTGCCGCATTTCCTTCATATGTTTCACTTGTCCCAGAAAGTGAATGCCCGGGCAAAGGATCATTTTGACAGTGGTCATACAGAGAAAGAGTACCTTATATTGTCCAAGATGTTGCTGCTGGTCCTGTGAATGCTGGTACACAGCCCTGCAGACTTGCCCTGTAGAGCACCCCATGATTCACAGTTCAGAGCAGTTCTTCTGATGTCCTCCAGTCCCTCAGCTTCTCTCCTGTGCTTCCTTTCTGTTGTGTTGATTGTGGGTCTTCCTTCTAGTTTGTCTGCCCCTACTTTTTCATGCCATGAATATTTTCTCTGCCCATAAAGCCCTTGAACTAAATTGCTTATGGGGCTTTGTGGTGTTTTGGGAGAAACTTAGGCCAAGCAGCTGATAGTATCTGCAGTGACGGTATCTTTCTCACTGTTTCCCATTTAAATTTGAACTGATGAACAGCTAATCCCAACCCGCCCGGCTAAACACACACAGTGTTAGGCATTCATGCACTCCATCATGTGCAAATGTGAGTAAATAATTGAGGATCACTGAAACTCAGCCAGGCCACTGTCACGTTAAAAATGAAAGCTCACACTCGCAAGTAGATAAACAATGCTCAAGCACAGATGCACACACTCACACACCTATAAATAGATACACACCTATACAAAGATACGCCATATTCATACACACTGACAAATGGGAAAATGGTCAAATAAACCACACTCCATCTGTCTCACATATACACATGTAAACGCAGTGTGCAGTGGTGCTGCAGTGCTGCACAGGTAACAGTATAGTCAATCAGTGGTAGTTTATAAAAGCCACCTTGGGGATACTCCCATTGTTAAAATCAGACAAGGCTATTTATGAATCTGCTGTCTCTGTATAATAAGGGAGGAGAGTGGAAGAGAAGCGAGAGGGGAGACTGAAGGGGGGTAGGAGAGGGAGAGAAGCGGAAGGAGAAAGTCACAGGCATAGAGAGGGAGAGTCTGCTTTTCCCTCCCTCACTCACACTCTATAACACTGCAACAGAATCTCTCATAAATACTTTGCCAGTTCTGAGCTGCTACCCACAGCAGAAGCTACACTCAGTCCCATTGTTCTGTGAAATGAGTGGTGTGAGCAATGATGCTGCTTCTCCCCCAGGCAAATCTTCTCACCCTGCTGGTGCCGATGATCCCCTCCCCCCCACACACGGTCCAGGGCACGTGCATCTCTTTACCAGCTCTGTGTCTGTGTGTATGACTGATTGAGCATGCATGTGCGTTCACGTCAGAGTGTGTACCACTTTGCTAAGACTGGGTGCTTTTTCCACGCAATCCTCACCATCAGCAAGGCCATTACCACGGCTCTACATGTCACGCCTGGGCTGTGCTGTTGGTCAGGAGTGTGTGTTAGTGTTGGCCAGGGTCAGTGAACTCTCTGCTGTATCATCATTCTGCTGCTCAGGTACGGCATTTCGATGAGACTGACTGCCAACAAGATGCTGGATGCATTGATTTAGCATTTGCCTCAACCTGCATTTCACCATGAACAGACAGGTGAGGGTTAAAAGTCAGGGTGTGACCCAGCCTTACAGAATGTGTCCTTAATGTTCAGGAATGGCTGCATAGCTTTGATCAATGAGTAGCCCCCTTTAACTTAACACACGGGTTATTGGACCATACCTCAACATGGCCATATACTCTTTAACAAAGAAACTCGCTAATCATTCGCTTCTCACTTCCTCTTTCGCATCCACTCTTCTTTTAAGTTCTTACATGCGTAGCTCTAGCTCAGCCACAGGCAAACCTTGGCCATCACCGCACAGCACAGGTTTCAGAGTGTCTTTCCCAATGGGAGAATGAACAGGGAAGCTGTGAGTCTGAAAGTAGCACGATTACAGTCTGTGCATGACTGTGTTTGTGCAAGGGGAGAAATGGAGGCAAAGTGTGTATTAGATGGAGACTCGCTGAGTGCTTGGTAGAGACAGGTGTTGTGTATATGGATAGAGTGTCTTTGTGCCTCATTAGTTAACCACTGGTTCTATACTAAGGCAGTTATAAATCATCTTTAATCTAGCATTCATATAAACAAATCATGAGTACAACACACACCAATGACAAGTTGTCTCTCTCTCTGCCTCTGTCTGCCTTCCACGCAACAGAGCTCGATTCAGTTCAATCTAAATAACTTCAGATCAAGTCAATTTCTTTTAACTCAATTTGCTTGCTTGGTGTAATATTTCCACGTTAGTGTCACTAAAGTATATAAGGACATTTTGAAAGCAGAAAAACGGACGTGGTTGATTCAGGAGCACCACCTCTCTGCTTTCAGGTGTCATACCTCTGGTCAAGGTGATGGCCAGCGAGATTCAGAGAACAACGTGAACATTTTACTCGTGACTCTTAAGAGAGGTAGTCTGATTTAGTTCTCAGAAAAAGTGATGCTCTTTGGTCAGAACAGCCCCCCCCCCCAATCTGGACATCACAAACAAGGGAGTGGGTGGAGTTGGAGGTGGAGATGCTGCTGCTATCCCATTTGGACATCAGGAATGGAATGTAGGTGGATGTAGGATGTGACAAGCTCTTAGCGGAACACAAACTTCTCTGTACAGGGACAGTCTAAATGGCCCCCCTCCAAATTTCTGTAGGTAATATCAAAAACAGGTGAGCCTGCTCTCTTTAATGGCACTATTTGTGAAGGACCTATAGACCAACCATGCCTGAATTCCTAATGTTGGCTTTTCATAGACTTGGTTTCCTTCATCTGTCTTCCTGGGTGAGCTGTCCATTCTGAAGGGTGTCTACATTGTCTCCGTTCAGCAGGGAGCCCCCCAAAACAAGGTGGGCTTTGGGCGACTGGGCAGTGGGCTGGTCCTACATGAGAACCTTTGTCACCAGGCTCCTGCGTTGGCTCGACAGTGGCCGTCGTTATCCCTTTATTCACAGATACTTACAGACAGAGTGAGAAAATATTAAAGTCAAATACAAACGAGTGTGTGTGTTTGTGTACAATGGAGTGTGAATGTGCACATGTTTGTACTAAAAAGATGACGTGTGTATGTGTGATAGGATGTCAGAGTTTATGTAGGAGCAAGACGGAGGGCTGTGTGTAACATGGCTCAACTACATACACAGCCTTCCTCTTACTCTCTCACACACACATACACACACACACACACACACACACACACACACACACACACACACACACACGCATGGTTGTATTTCTAACAACCTTGTGAGGATCTTCCATTCATTTCTATGGGCCTAACCCTAATCCTAACTATTACAACCCTAACCCGTACTTAACCCATACCTTAACCATAAGTAATCCAATGAAATACATGACTTTTGGCTCTTCTGGTTTTTTGATTTCTATAAAATTGAGTTTTTCCTTGTGGGGACACAACAAATATCCCCATAAGATTAATATGTCAAGTTTTTATTACTTCTTGTGGACATTTTGTCCCCACAACATAACATAAACATGGTACACACACACACACACACACACACACACACACACACACACACACACACACA
>JAACJT020000032.1:7904125-7915613 GCA_009936485.2 Gymnarchus niloticus | reverse complement strand
ACACCTTTACCTTTCGGTTACAGCGCGCCGGCTGGCACGCGCAGCGCACCCAACCGCGCGCACGAGGCGCCTCCCCCCGACCGCCCGCCCCGCCCGCGCGCCCGCGCGCCCCCCCCCCCCCCCCCCCCACACACATGCATCACATACACATAAATTGTGAAAACCTGTTTAGATAAACAACACTCACATGTACATGTAACGCAGGTGTAGTTTACCTGCAAATATGCATAATCATTTAGCCCATTAGGCAAATGTGTACTGCAAATGAGTTCTAACTGTAATTTTTCAGGTTAAGGCTTCAGCTTGACCCTTCTGCCAAATGAACAGAACACAAATGTGTGCCCTTACCCTTCACACTACCTGTGCAGACTGACTGAGGACCTGGTATCAGCAGGTTTGAACATCTTTGCTGTTCAGCTGAGCAGACCCCTAATGACAAAAATGTTTGTCCAACATTTACCCCTTTAGAAACTTCAGTATCTTACTTTATCAATTCAGGCCCAGAAAATAACCTAGCCCCCCTCCCCCAAAAGAAGCACATATTTAGTCATTGAATCTGAGGGGTCGGGGGCTGGATGGACTATCTCCCTGCAGAATGTGCTGGACTAGCTGGCTGTCACCCACCTGACTAATATCTATATCACCTTAGGTTCCCCTAAAACATACATTTCCGGCAGTCTGTGAATCTTCCCTGACACACACACACACACACACACACACACACACACACACACACACACACAGAGCCCCCATGACAAACCAAGGAATGTAACCTACTTCACAGCACCCACAGATGTCCAAAGGATGAGTTTGCATTTCTTTCCATACGGAGACCTGAACGAGACTGAACCACACGGCAGCATATTTTTCCATCTGATTACTTTGCCATAAAATTGCATCCAAACCTCTAAATGCCATTCCATCTCCCTCGTTAGGCAGAGAGCCAGCAGAATAGAAGTGAGGAAACATTTATCTGACAAGCGGGAGCCAGCAACATTCATCACTCCTGGAGAGGAGAGCGCCTGTCCGGGTAGCTTTACACAGCCGCCATTTACCGCGACGATCAGGGTCCCACGCACCTGCCGATCCCAGCACAGACCTGAACGCGAGGGTTTCAGGGACTCCCATGGCTCACCTTATCTAAAATGTGTAACTAGTCCACCGTTGCCAAAATAAACCTAGCTGAAAAGCCATTCCATTACCTGGGAGGGTAACTACTTAACACATTGCAACATTTCAGGCAGTCTCCCAGTGTTACTCAGCACACCGCAGCCAATGCAGTAAGAGACAGGGTGTTATTAAAACACAATGCAGCAGGATACACCCGAACCACTGAACTAACTATACTATGACACGTGGGGCTGCTGAACCCACTGTAACCTGACTCTTCCTGGGAATGGTGATATCCCAGCATGCCATTGGGTGGCTGCACCAGCTAGGCCTGGAGGTGCACGTGAGCAGCTCATCAGCACTTAGCCTCCACTGTGTCGGCCGGTCTGCTGCAGAACGCTGCCTCTCTCACTTTCTCTGAATTTGTGCTGAATTATTAAAAAGTGTTTTGATTCCCAGACTGATTGTGAATCTGAGGCTGCGGCTCTCGGCATTGCGGTCGTGTTCCTCTCTTCCCTTTTTTCTAATCAGACCATATTACCCCCCCCTCCCCCCACCTGCTTTCATCCTGCTTCTTCCTGGATTCGTCTCCAGACACCACCCACCCGTTCTTCTCTCTTCTCCATTGTTGAACTGAGAACCGACATTTTGTGGGATTAAATTGCTCCACTTCCCTTATCCTTATGAATCTGCATTTAGGTCAGGTATTACAAAAGGTAGAAGGGCATCACAGGTAGGTGGGCCAGGCAGGGCGTGAGTGACTTCTTCCCATAATGCAGCAGCAATACATGTCAATTTGCCCTGAAGGGCTACCCTGCTCTTCAGCCAGCAGTATAAGCAAGCACAGAAATTCATCCTCCCAAGAAAGTCACCAATGGGAAGTGTTAAGCTGCTGATTGACAGCCTACAACAGTCCACCCATGTCACTGAGCACTGCAAAACACATCCCGTGCTAACACCTCCCTGGTCTCCCTTAGCCACACCCATGGCCCCGCCCAGAGCTCCACCCACAGCTTCCTGTCTCATCACCCTGCACACAGTGCAGTACTGGCTCTCATGTGGCTGCCGTGGCTGTGGCCTGGCAGATTCCATGCATATTTCATGGTATATCATGTTTCCTTGTGAGCATGCTCAGCCGCGGCACCTCAGTGTAGCTTCGCAGCCCATGTTTCGCTTTTAATTTGCCTTCCAGGGTAATCCTGAGTTGCCAGAGCTCATATGTTGAACTCCAGTATTGAGCAGGGGCTGGGGGGGGCAAGAAGCAAGGCGGAATGAGGGCTCACAAATGTGCAAGGAGGATGAGGGTGAGGGTAGAAACATGATAGTGGGAGAAGAAATATGACTGTGGGGGAAGCAAAATGATGAGAAGCTATGATGGAGGAAGTAAAGAAATAAAAAAGGTGTAGAACTAGAGGGTAAATAAATATGATAAGGGGGTGTAGAAATATGATAGTGACCTCAGTAGCAATGGCTAATCCTTCCACTCTAGGTCACTGTTTGTTTGTTTGTTTGTTTGTTTGTTTGTTTTTAATAGAGCTCATTGTGTAAACCCCAGACTAAGGGGGAGAGTCATTATTCATCAATAAGGTCAGGGCTACAAACACAGATGGCAGTCCACATGTATGTTGGGCATGTGAGGAGCTGACATCTCTAGGCCTTTGGTACGTAGAGAACAGACATGTACAAGAAGAGCTACATGGATGACATGTTTAAACATCTTTAAAAAATATCCACCCGTGTTCTAACTGATCAACATACGTATGCACGTTTGTACGTATGTCTACTGTTGCATGTTTAGTTCCTGATTCGCCTGAGGGTGTCTTTTGTTAGACTCTCTGATGTTCCCCTTAGTGAAAATTGTCAAGCCTTTATTTAGAAAAAGAAAATAAGACTTTATTTCCAGGTGGTCTATTGTTGCACTCTTATTCACTGGAATGACACTTGTGTGGAAATTCAGTTGCATTAATCTAGGAAAACCTGTTTTGTTTACCTGTGCATAGATCACATAGTCCCTTGGATGGCACCCAGCCCTGTAAATCAGCAGGAACCAGTTCACCAGTTCTCTAAGAGAAGTCAATCTACTTTGCAGTGTGCGAACCTAGTAACAGCTAAACTTAATAAAAACAAGATAATGTCAAATTTGGACATGCAAAGTTTGATCACAATTCCTTCTGCATCAAATGTCAACTAATTCATACTCTCTGGGTACATAATTCCATGGACAATCCTTGCAGGTGTTGACATTTAGTGGTAAGCCAATGGAAAACCCTAACATGTGTACAGATCAATGGTGTCTCTCTGATTTTTTCACTTGCCTATACCAATGCATAATACAAAAGTACCTAGGAGTCTGTTTACTAAGAAAAATGTTGTCAAGATGTAAAATTTGCTTTGACCTGGCAAAGTGAAAGAATAACCCAGATTCTTTTGCTGAAGTTAGTGACCACTGCAAACTGAAAAGTGGTGCGTGGCTCTGTGGACTAGGTACCTGTATCCATCACTAGAAAGTTGCTGGTTCTAATCACATGACTGGCAAAAAAAATTTTCATGACATCATTGGGCACTTAAGCAAGGCCCTTAACCATAAAACTGCTGCCAGGGCACCAGGTAAATGGCTGACTCTGTGCTCACCTGTGTGTGTATCTCCTAATGAAGAGCAGGATGGAATATGTGGAGAAAATGATACAAATGGCAAAGAAAGATTTCATTTCAAGAAGAATTTTGGTTGCATTGAAATGACAAAATAGGATTTTCATCGGTAAATGCTGAGAAAGTGGAGAAAATGCTCTTCAATGTGATGTGAGTGTTCCAAAAATGCTGACTTATTATCGATGCCCGTGTTTGGCCTTGAAATATGAGTGGGATTTGTATTATGAATAAACAGGACAATTACCTGACGGGTTTTTTCATAGAACCTTCCTGACCATGATCCCCAGCCCCAGCCCTAGCCCCATAGTACACTAAGGTGCACTATGGCAGAGATGGCACATTACAGTATAGGGTGGAGTCTGAAATTTAAGTTTCCTATCAATGATCTCCAGGGGAAGTTCTGGATGGGAGCAGTATCTCCCGCCCACTGCCCGCCCATGCAAATAATCCTGGACCCCCATTGCTCTCCCAGATGAGAGTTTGTTCTATTAACTTGTAATATGATTGGTGGTCTGCAAGTTATTTTTTTTCATATACAATGGGACAATTGGTCCCAGCAAACCCCCTCTACTTGAAATGGCCTAGAACAGCCACTAATGGTCTCAGACAAATGAGTTATGATTTGGGGATTTATTAGCGATCAGTCTTACTTTGTGATTGGCTGTGATTAACTATGATTAACTCCTATTCATAATCATCTTGCTTTACTCTGTCATGGACCATGATCCATTATATTTGTTATAAATAGGCTGCAGGGCATTGTCTGTAAACTAGGCTGCAGAGGCCTGGAGCGTGGCAGTGTGTGAAGGGTCATCACCATCTTCCTGACTGCTCTATTTTACACCTTATCCTAGTTTATGGTTCTATGACCTTGGCTTCAGACTGTGTCTTAAATGAAGGAAGTTTCTAATTCTGATAAAGAGATTTGAACCACACCAGTCTGCAAGGTCACTGATGTCTGTAGCTATCCATCTTGTTTATGCCAGTCCCAGGCCAGGAGGATGCCTGGTGACCATGTGGGTTCCCCTCTTTGGTGTCCTTCTGCACAGTATATGTTACTGTCTGGACCTAATATATGAACATTACTCAAGAGAGGGGATATATCTTAAAGGGGGGGCGGGGGTGTACTTGTTGCTTGGTGCCTTGTCTCTTCAAAATTTATTTAATTTCTTTATCTCCTTACTTTTTGTCTTTTGATCTTCTCAATAAATCTGTTAGATACGTGTGTGTGAAGTCTTCCACAAAGCCGGCACATGCCATACACTTTGGGAGACCAACGGCATGCCGGCACACGCACACTCGCTCCCGCAGGCCCGGGGACCCTCGCACCCTGGACATGTGATTGTCGTGCTGCCCACCAACCAACAGCTTCCTGCACTTCTCTGCTTCTGGCTGATGCCAGGCATCTCGCAGCCAACTGAGAGCCATTCTTACATGACAGTCTGTGCTTCCCTGCTAAGGAGTGGGTTTAATGTATAATTTAAGAACCATATATTAAAAAAGACTCGCGAACGAGTAATAAAGACCCGAGGTTTCAGCTCTTCAAGACTGTGTCTGGAACAAGCCTTTGAAGTGAAATGTTATATTTCAGTGGGTTTTTTGTTCCATAGATCTGACAGCTGTCCTTGCTGCGTGAGTGTGTGTGTGTGTGTGTGTGTGTGTGTGCACGCATCTGTCCACACCACACCTTCCTCCCAGGTGACATTCACAAATAACACAACGCCGCACTCTCACCCATGTGATGGTCCAACAGCTATTTTTACAATCCTAGGCTTTGAGCAGAAATAAATAAATAAATACGCCTGGAATCGCCGAAGAGGCTCGCAGAGGCGGAGTACTGCTGACAGACAGTCAGTGGAGACAAAGCGACCCGTGGACACAGAGATCCTCTCCAAGATACACCAGGAGAGTAGGAGTCCGGAGTACCGGTGCAGCCCATCCAACCCCAGGGCTTTGTAACCTTGCCCCTCCAGACGAGTGGTTAAAAATAAGCAGTAGAGGCAATAATAACAACTATAAAATACATGAAGGTTTAACGTACCATGCAGCATTTTAATGGTTTGAAATAAGACCCAAAAGAAATTGAAATGCTACGTGACGTTACACACGTTTAACGCTATTGGAAAATACAGTTTCAATTTCCCCTAGAGAATGGGGGGTACGGATTCCCATTCGGGCCCCCCCTTCCCCCCTAGGTGATCCTGGGTTCCTCATCTATTGTCACACAGACACTCGCAAAGGCATTCTGATAGAGATCCACACACATGTGACACAAAGCTGCTCGCACAATTATACACGCAAAGACACACATTTATAGACATAAGTAAGCTGACGTAGACAGATTTATATAGGTACATAATCATATATACATAATCAGTTATGATGCCCTCAGACCCCTTTATACAGACTGTAGACAGAAGTGTGTATTGATTCACACACTTCACCTGTAACGTGAAGGTTTCTCTTTCAGCAGCATGCATGTGTGACGTTCAAGGCTTCGTGTTTAACTGCACATCTCCTGCAGGGCAGAAGAAGTTGGTAGTTTTTGTCAGCCTATGACTGGAGAGGTGGGCACGTATTGCCCTGTTTATTGAAATCCATATCAGAGCAGCTTAAACACCTTAAACAGCCAGAAGCCCAATTAATTTCAAGCTGAGAAAACAGCCGCTGAGAGCAGCTGAAGTCTGACTCATTGACTGCCTCTGGCTTGAGAGAAGCCAGTGTAAAATCTCAACCCGGAAAAACCGCTCACCACTAAGGGGTCACCTTTAAAAAGCTGCACCAAAGTACCAGCTTGCCATGGCACACACACCATGACCATGGTGGAAAATGGCTTTCACTGTGCTGTAAATAATTTCAGACTCACCCAACAGACATTGAATGCATAGATGCAAAATACAGACTCAAAACACCATTCAGATTGACTATTACATTGGTGGATCAGTCCTACCCAGGCGAGCTGGGCATTTACCCCTCACTTACGAGCGTACATTGGGACTGCTCTGGAGCGGGTGGTGCTGTGATAGCCTCAATTGTGACATGGATGAAGCAACATTTCAGCTTAATTTTTAACCCTCTGATCTCCCGCGCAAGGCAGACTGCAGTTGCCTCACTACCTATTTATATAAAGGGACCGAGTGACACTGAATTTCAATGGTGTGGCTAGAAATTAATTACATAATTGATGTTGAATTACATAACGAAAAGGGAACGTATTCAGAGGGAAAAGAAATGAATTAATTAACGGAATAATTCAGACAGAATATGAGATGGCTGCTGGGTAAAAACATCAATAAGTACTGGATATCTAGCCTTTGACTCAGTTTGGGGCCATTTAGAAGAAGATCCATCACAGCTGAACACCCGCGCAACGTTCTTGTGGCTAAAACAAACCTCGCTGGAAACTCTTCAGCGTGCCAAGCTAAGCAGAACAGAAGGCCCAGAAAAATGCGTCAAGGAAACTTTCTTAAGTGAGAGGAGCAGTTTTGCTGATGAACACCACCTCGGCATATTTGGGAAATCGAGGGTGCGTGTGGAACATGGAGATAGAGCGGGCTGGAACACCATCAGAGTTACTGCGTGGCTGAATCCATCATGACAAAGATGCCACTCCCCCGCCTGTGCCTCTCTGCCGGGTGCTAACTGGCCCCAGAGACCACGCTCTGATCATGCAAACGTGTCATGGAACCCTCTCTCATCCAACCGTCATCCTACGGAACACCATGATACCAGTGGCTTCGTTCCAGAGAAAGACTGATCTTTTTGTTTCGTTATACCATTTCCTACTGGAGAAGAGGTGTGGAAATTCTCACAAAACTGCCACATGCTGACACACAAATCAGCGCAAACACACACACACACACACACACACACGCTTGTTTATGTTCCTGATATTAGGACTACCCATTGGTTCCAGTTTTACTTTAATTAATGACCTCTGTTCGCAAACCACCAAAACTGAGATAAGAATCCATAACAAACCGACGAGGCGCCTTCAGATTTATTTAAAGAGCTGATAAATTCATATAATAAATGGAGGTTGTTTTATAGTGTGGCTCAGCGGTTAGCACTGCTATTTTGTGGGTTTGGGGTTCGAATCCGGCCTCTACCCTGTGTGTGTGGAGTTTACATGTTCTCCCTGGGCTTCGTGGGTCTCCACCAGGTAGTCCAGTTTCCTCCTGCAGTCCAAAGAGATGCGGTTTAGGCTGACCGACATTTTTCTAAATTGTGAAGCGCGTGAGTGGGTGTGTAAATACATGTGTGACCGTGCCCTGTGATGGGTTGGCTCCTTGTCCAGGGTATCCCCAACCATGTGCCCTATTCTGCCTGGCATAGACTTCAAACGCCCCCGCCCACCACGACCCCGAGACCCTGTGTAGGATAAGTGGTTTGGAAAATGGATGTTTTATAGGGATGCTTTCACCACATCTCTTTTTCAAGGCTGTGCTATCATTGTGGAAACATTTTCTCAAAATTTTCCCTCACAAATATAGAAAACCTAATGAACACACAAACACATGCGCACGCGCAGCCCAGCAGGCAGTCCTGCCAGCAATCCCACAGTAAGAGCCTGAAATCACACACAGAAAGACGAAAAGAAACACACGCATACTCTCATGGGCACTTGCACACACCCCTAGCCAGCAGCTTTGCCCAGGCGCTGAAGTGAACAGGGGCCTCAGGAGCTGTTGGAAGCCTGCAGTCGAACGTGGCTAGGGTTTATGTGGCAGCTTCAGGGTGAGGAATTCATTATTTGCAGCATATTCCTCTGCTGAAGATCTCATCTGCATCTGTGAATGGAAAGCCTCACCTGAGAGGCCCATTCCTCCAGTCCCGGGCTGAACCGGGTCAAATCGAGCTCAGCCAACAGACTGATGGAAAAACGCATGGCCCAGTAAATTAGAACAAATTCAGCCACAGTTAGCTGTGTGTGTCAGCCCATTGTTGAGCTCATGCAAGTCCCAGAGCACTGCCATTTCTCAAGGTATGACTGGAATTTCCCATTGTTAAGGACAAGTCACCTTCTGCTGACTTCCAAAGAGAGCAGAGTATCACCTGATCAGGAACGTCCTCTGAAATCATTCTGAAATCATTATGCAGCATTCGCTGTATGTTAGGGATCATTGTGCAGCTTTTGTTGGATTTTCCTAGCCAGGAGAATGTATGTTGAAGGCTAGTAGAGCTTATGAATGATGACTCTTGGCAGTCGTTCATTTTAGGACTGAATAATTTGGCCAGACATTGTAATCGATGCAATTTTGTAGCGAAGACCAGGAGCAGTCATGGTTTGGAGAGGTGGCGACCATTAGCAATGATGGCTTTTAGAGGTGATGACCTTAAGCCGTGATAACTTTAATCAGCGATGGCTTTTAACATTGTTGACAGTTTGCTGTGGTAATCATTGGAAGTGTTGGCATTTAGCAGTGCCTTGAGCAGAGGCGTTCGACCGCAGCAGTGACCTTAAGCAGTGATGGCATTTATACATGGTACGTTTTTGCAGTGGCAGTCATTACCAGTGATGTCGCCATACTTCAGTCTCACATATAGTGTCCCACATTCTGCTGTGGCGCCATAACCTGAATGTAGGGGGCAGCACCACCATCTACGAGGTCATAGTCCTGTGCACTGCCACACCAACTACTGTTATGGACACAACCCTACCCATGAACCACCAAGCTCTTCTAAATAAGCACACCACAATATTTAGTGTGGAAGCATCGTTTTCATGTACACACTATCAGTGGTAGAGACCCACGTTTAGTTGGTTGTTACCGCCATTCCTCTCCTGCCCTTGGACGCTTTAGGTCACATGCCCAACAATAACCTGCATCCGTGACGTAATTCACACCTAAGCCTTATCGCTTAGACAGGAAGTGGAAACAGCATTGCCGACCTGGAGAAAACAATAAATATTAGAGACAGCATTGCAATTAGGCCCAAAAGCAGTTAACATTTTATAAGTGAAAAAAAGAAGGCAGGAGAGATAAGCGTATAATGTTTTTATAACAAATAAGAACATAACAAAGTGTAGGTACCAGTGACAACTGAAATTATAAGACAAACTAATACCAGGTAACCTCTGGTTACCAGCAGTATGAGCTTCATTACACTTCCAGTCTTTTCTGTCTTTAAGGGACACTTTATTTTAAATGGTGAATTAGACTCGTTATCTTCACACAGCTACAATACCTCGCAGCACAGGCATCTCATTATATAACTGACAAGAAATGAGGGGGGTAAACCTAAGACAAATAACAGACGCTAATGAAAAGGTGCAGTGTGTTCAGCATTGAATAAGATCTCTTTATTGAGAACAGATTTCATTCAGATTATCCTTGAAGCTCCACCTTATAACCTATTAGCGTTACCCTTTGCTACCGGTATCTGTCATGGTAATCAGTGTGGAGCATTTGTGTCTGCGGTGAGTTCCAGCAGCTGAATCATCTCTGCCACATGCCCGCACGATGCCATATTAGAATCAGATTTCTCCATGTGCATTTCAAAGCGGAGGAGATTTTCTCCGCCAAGTGCTGGCTTAACGGCTAACTTTGGGAACTGGATGGATAATTACAAGCCAATTTAGAGGCAATCTGTGGGGAGAAGAATTTGATATCTGCTGGTCCTTTTCCACTTTCCACGTTACCTATGGAGTCGGCAACAGCATCTCGACGAGTAAAAATCTAAAAATCTTGACGAGTAGACGGTGAGCAGCGTGCTCTAGATCAGCCACTTAAGGACATAAACAAACCCCAGGAAGTGAGAGCCTGTTTTTCGACCTCTTAATTAGAATTTCCTATATTTTAGCATGGATTCTATAAGAGAAGGCTGAAGGATTTTCAGCTTAGACACAGGAAGGACGGTACTACTGTAAATCTTTACTGACAGGACTGGCAGCTTGGGCTGTGAAGCCACTGCAGATGATTCAAAATGCGGCAGAATGTCTAGCATTCAGTCAGCTGAAATGTTCTCATGCTACACCTTTGTAGCCCTTCGTTGGCTCTCCACGGGCATTCGCATTAAGTACAAGTTCTCGATGGTGGCTTTCAGAGCCAGTAATGGAAAGGAACCTATCTATGCTGAATTGTTCATCAGGAAATTCAATCTCAATGTCACCTGGTGATACTGCCACCATGTTTCTAATTTGTGGTTACCAGGTTACCCATCCACGTCTGGAGAGTGGTGTCACTCACATACTTCATGGAGCGTTTCAGGACCCTTTTTTTTCCTGAACACTTCAACCAAGGCATGCAATCGCTGACCGTCTCTCTGTCCCCACTGGCTGTTCCTTTATTATGATCTCTTGACAACATTGGATGGTCTTCTTAGTCTTTTGCCCTTGTCTAGTTGAAACCTTGGTCAGATGATGTATTGATTTGACTAGTTTTGTCATGTTAGGTTCTAACAATTTTCTTGTATAACTCAGTGCTAACTTGCACTGGTTACTGGTCACTCACTGGAAGCTGACCCTAGCTGCACTTGTATCTAAGTTGGTTCCTTGACAGCTGCATGCTTGTGAAGTTGTGATGTATTATCAGCCTGACCAGTACATCACTTTTGACAAAGCACCTGTTACATAAATAAACAAACCCCTTCAATGGATCACTGCCTTGCCATAGCGAAGGGGCTCGCATAGTTCAGTGAAACTATGAGCCAAGCCGTGTAGGGCCACCCAAGACGGACAGGTCGTAGCGGAGAACTCAGACCAAAGTGATCCCTGGAGAAGGAAATG
>JAACJT020000032.1:7883486-7895216 GCA_009936485.2 Gymnarchus niloticus | reverse complement strand
ACGCACAATATATCAACCTTCCTTCTCTCCATCATATCAGCTAGCTCTCTCCCTTTACCAGTCATACTGCCAACATTTAAACTTCCTACCCTCACTTCCACTCTCCTAACCTTCCTCCTCTCCTCCTGGCTTCAAACACACCTTCCCCACTCCTTCTTCTTTGGCTAATAATAGCCCAATTTCCATCAGCACCCTGTTGGCTAACAGTGCTGGTGGCAGTTGTTGTTAACCCGGGCCTCGATCAATCCGGTATGGAAATCTGTTTTGTTGTCCGCATATTAGATCTGGCAAAAATTTTACACTGGATGCCCTTCCTGAAGTAACCCTCCCCATTTATCCGGCCTTGGGACCTGCACAGAGAAACACACAGTGCATCCCCAGTGGCTGGTTTCCTCACCGAAAACAATGCATGTGGGAAAAATATCTTAAAATCACTTCTCAGTGCGTCCATTTCTACGGAGATCATTATAACCTAAATCATAGACAGGTGCAGTAAATTTTTAATTCCGCATGACCACAATGAATGCACATGAGGAAGATTATCCTTATGTCCCATGTGCACTCTGTATGCTCAGGGGCAGGATCTGAAAATCAATAAGTCACCAAGACTCCTTGGGAAACCATGTCTTAATGGACCTCGCTTTGTGGACAGGGGCACAATGATGCTAGAACGGGAAAGGGGCTTCCCCAAACTGGGAAAAAAAACGTCTAGAATGTCTTTCTATGTTGTAGGATCAAGAGTACCCTTCATTGGAATGTAGGGGCCCAGCCCAAACCCTGAAAAACAGCCCCAGAATGTTATCCCTCCTCCACTAAACTTTACAGCTGGAACTATGCATTCAGACAGGTAGCATTCTCCTGGTATGCTCCAGACCCAGAGTTGTCCATCAGACTGTCACACGGTGAAAAGTGATTCATCACTCCAGGGAATGTTTCCACTGTTCCAGAGTCCAATAACAGTGTGCTTTACACCACTCCCGCTGATGCTTAACATTGTACATGGGGGTCTTAGGCTTGTGCGCAGCTGTTTAGTCATGAAAACCCATTTCATGAAGCTCCCGATGGACAGGTCTCATGCTGCGTTGATTTCACACATGGTTTGGAACTTAGCAGTGTGTGATGCACTTTAGGACGGAAGATTTTTACACGCTCTACATGCGCTACATGCTTTAGGACTCGGTGTTACCGCTCTGTGGGATTGTGTGGTCTACCGCTATTATTGCTGCTAGATTCCAGTTACGGGGCAGCTCTAGCAGGGCAGCAATTAGATGAACCGACTCGATGCAAAGGTGGCATCTTATGACAGCACCAGGTTTAAAGTCACTGAGCTCTTCAGTACTGCCATTGTCAGTCTATGGAGATTGCATGGCTGTATGCTTGCTTTTACACATCTGTTGGCTAAGTGCGTGGCTTAAACAGCTGAACTCCATAAGTAGAAATAGTGTCCACATACTTTTGGTCATGGAGTATACAGTGAGGACAACACACATCCTTAGAGGACACACTTCCTTAGACACAGCATTATTACCAGTGCAACTATGAGTGTGAATTGAGGGCAAGGCCAGGCTGGGCTCTGCTGCACTTTTCTCCTGACTACACAAGTTACCCCATCCAGGAAGACTGCTTAGCTCTAGTAGTGTTGGGACAAATGAGGCTTCAAAACCCATGGTGGGTGGGAGTATCTCAGACTAACCAATCAATGCTGGCAATACCATCACGACCATTGATTAGTAGTTCTAGATACTCCCACCCCCCCGGGTTTTGAAGGCTCATTTGTCCCATCACTAAGCTCCAACACTATCTACTACTCGGGCTCTATACTACCTCCCAAGGTGCTCCAATCCTCGGAAGTGGACAAGGGACTACAAATGGGGAGAGAACAAAAAACAGAATCAGAAGATCCAGATGGGTTAACAAAACAGGCAGTGACTGCAGTGTGGAGATGAAGGGTTTCTAACCATACCTTCAGGGTGAATTACGTGTGCTGTAGGAGGACTACCATTCCCATCTCCCCAGGCAGTATAGACACTAACCATGACCTGTGGGACAGATGAGACTACAGACAGCAGAGACATAGAACCTGTCAGATTTGTCAGTTACAGTGGCCATTATGTTTCAGAGCGTGTCTGTGAAAGTGAACATGTGTTTTTGAGTTAGCTTACCATAAGGACTGCAAATGAAATCTTGCGAACAAAGTCCGTCCGTCCATTCGTCCGTCCATCTGTCTGTCCGTCTTCCAGCAGCTTATTCTGGTCAAGGTTGCAGGGGGCCTGGTCCCAGGCAGCAGAGTACATTAGACAGGGTTATACCCAAAATGGAATGCCAGTCCATTGCATGGCTGTCTTTTGAATTTTCCTGAATAAAACGCATTTGCTATTCAGGTTTGAACTTGCATTTAACCATGTGCATCATACCTTGCTAAGCCTGACAGAGTGCCTTGATGTCTTTTCAGACCCATAACAAACTTTTGATAAATAATTGAATTATTACGTTATTGAATTATTCATGGTGAAATGAAGCTTGCGTGCTTGTAAGGAGGCTTCATAAGCAAGTCAGGTGCCAGCACATTTACAATTTAACTGGCAGGGGAAAGGAGGGAGGCAGGCGTCCTGCAAGGACAGGCGGCATTGGAATCTCTTGCCCAAAGTCCCCGGCCCTCATCAGGCAGAGAAGCACAGCTGTCACTCTGTGATTTATCAGCCAGTCTCCGATCATTCGTTACAAAACCTTTTACTCGCACATTGCAGCATCAGATCAACCCATGGCTTGTTGGGCCCGGCTGCTATTAGCTGGGGGTTACAGCTAAAGGGACGGGAGGGCCTTCAAGGTGCGAGAAACCCAGTGGTTTAACTGGCTGGCATGTGCTGACAGCCTTCACAGTGCTGCCATTCATCTCTGGTTTGGAGGCCATAAAGTACAGTGCGTTAAAACCAGCTTCTGGAAAGGGTTTGGGGGGCTCATTCATTTGAGGAACCATGGCCGTTTTGGGGTCTGCTCATTAATATGCATGCACTCCATTTGTAGCTCCACTCTACAAGCTGCAATGAGGTGGGAATCAGATCATCAGCCAGTGGCGTGCCCAGACTTGTTGTCTGTCCCGCTCCCTTTCCTCGGACTTTGCAATGTTCTTTTATTTTATACACTCATGCCTTGTCAAAGCAGGAGTAGAATACTTATAACTGTAATAAATGGCAGCTGTGGAGGACCGCCCACATGCCAGTGGTACTTTTCTTTCTCCCTTGGCTGATTCTCCTTTACTCCTACAACAGCTGAAACCCAACTTGCAAACACCACGACTTACCAGGTCAAGCCACAGCAGGGATATTTCTGTTGTACTTAGGTGCTTTATTCTCGAAAAACAAAACAAAACAGAGCCTCGTGAGGAAGTCACTGTGAACAACCAAATCGTGTTATATGTTAAAATGGGATTACTAAGCCAATCAACACAATAGAGAGGAGGATAGAGGAGGAGTCTAGTGGTAGAAGCGGTTAAAAACACTGAAGTGGTTTCAGGATGCTGAAATCTCAAGAGGGGAAGTGTTGTATCTAGGAATTCAACCTGGACTCCATCTGTGTAATATAATATCACTAATTTGCCTTTGATTTCCAAATACATTTACCCAATAGATTTATGCCAGCTTCCTCTTAAGAAACAGGCCGTTAAACATGACCTACCGTTGAAGTCACGTGTATGGCAATAGCAGTCATTTACATACTTCCAATAATATTCAAAGCAGATTTTGAGATTTTTCAGTTTTCTGTTTTGTGCATTTTGTACCCCCCAGCACTGACGCACTGCTTTTTTGGTGTTTGTGTTGTAGTCAAGGTCCCCATGCAAATCTGCGAACAGACGGCGCTGTATAGAATAAGGAGGCTCTCCTGTCATCTGTTCCACTTGAAGGGTCTCTCTCGTTCCCCTTTGACGTTCAGTGATGAATCTGCTGTCACCGTAGACATCGGGGAGCAGACTACAGCACTGCTGGCTGACGGCGACGCACCATCTACACCTTATCCATCAAGCGACCAATCGGTCAATTAATTTGTCTCAAACCTAACAGCTTGTCCTGCTACTATCCTTGGCAGGCATTCAAGTCTGAAAAGTGAGTACTTCATTCCCTGCCACCATCATGGTCACTGTCGTCCTGGCTATGGATGAGATGGACGGCTAACAGCCCGCTTCCACTGTGCATCACTCCCAAGAGGTTTCTCAGGCAAGGTCCAAGGGGTAGTGAAGTATTTGACTGGAGAGTCAGGCAGTACCAAAGTGCTCAGTGATCAGTGGAGGTCTGGGCACTTTAAGGACCTAGGGCTTCGGACCAAAAGGACCCAATACAGACAGCAGGAGGGTGACAGACCCTTAGCCTGACAGGTCCAGTCCTTTAGAGTAAATAGACAGAGCTGTAAGCTGTAAATTGCACTGAATAAAACCACAGTGTCTCCTTGTTATCCCACATGTAAATAAAATTACTCTTGGCACTTAAGCCTTTAGTTACAGGGTCCCTAAACTACACAACAGTCTTCCAGCCTATATACAGGATGCCGAGTCAATCTTAGTGTTTAAATCACAATTGAAGACCTTCTACTTTAATCAAGATTACCTGGACTTAGTTAGATTAGATTAGATTAGATTAGATTAGATTAGATTAGATTAGATTAGATTAGATTAGATTAGATTAGATTCAACTTTATTGTCAATGCACACAGCAGAGGAACTAGCACATCGAAATGCAGTTTGGCATCTAACCAGAAGTGCAGAAAGCAGTAAGTGCGGATATATACATATAATAGAATATATAAACAATAATCATAGATAATATATGTACAAGGGAATGGGTATGTATAATATGATTAAACATAGTGGGTCTGATATAATTTTAATATAAACAGTATTGCAGAATAATTATATTATTATAGTATATACAGACGGCAGGAGGTAGACAAGGATAAAATGTTTTGCGATTCAGAGATACAGAAAACAGTAAATACAGGTATATACCTAAAATGGAGTAATAAATATTACCATGGGCAGTATATGTACAAGAAGATACAGTATGTGCAATATAATTAGAATATGTATAATATGGACATGGTGGTCTGATATCATTTGGAAATAAAGAGTATTCCAAACATGATTATATTATCATATACACAGTATGTCCAGTAGGTAGGAGGTAGGCAGGGGTAAAAATGGTTTTGGGTTCAGTCACGGGGACAAGAGTGTTGGTGGAGGTGTCACCGAGGAGCAGAGCTCAGCAGGGGAACAGCTGAGGGGAAGAAACTGTACCTGAACCTGCTGCTCCTGGTCCAGAGACTCCTAAAGCGCCTCCTAGAGGGACGGAGAGCAAACAAATTGTGGGCGGGGTGAGAGATATCCCCAATGATGCTGCGTGCTCTACGCAGACACCTCTTCTTCTGGACAGACTCAGTTGTGCGGAGTGGGGTCTCGATGAAGTGTTGGGCGGTTTCTATCACCCTCTGCAGTGCCTTCCGGTCGAAGATGGTGCAGTTCCCATACCACACAGTGATGCAGCTGGATAGGATGGCCTCGATAGTGCATTGATAGAAGTTCACCAGAATCTTAGAAGAAAGGTGGCTTTTCTTAAGTCTTCTTAGGAAGGAGAGGTGCTGGCGAGCCTTTTTGACTAAACTGGAGGTATTTATGGTCCAAGAGAGGTCCTCAGAAATGCAGACCCCCATGAACTTGAAGCTGGTAATGCGCTCGACAGCCATTCCACTTATGTGGATGGGGGTGTGTATGTCACCTCCCTTCTTCCTAAAGTCCACGATTATCTCCTTTGTTTTCTCTGTGTTGAGCACCAGGTTATTGCTGGCACACCACTCTGTTAGGAGCTTCCCTGTAGGCCGACTCATCTCTGTTCTTGATGAGGCTGATCACCATCGTGTCGTCAGCAAACTTGATAATGATGTTTGAATTTTGTACTGCCATGCAATCACAGGTGAAGAGGGAATACGGAAAGGGACTCAGCACACAGCCTTGTGGGACGCCGGTATTCAGGGTGAGGGTCAAGGAGGTGTGGTTGTCTAACCTAACATGCTGGGGTCTGTTGGTTAGAAAGGCCAGTATCCAATTGCAGAGTGAGGTGTCAATGCCCAGTGCACTGAGTTTGATGATTAGTTTGGATGGAATGACTGTATTGAATGCGGATCCGTAGTGGATGAACAGCATCCTCATGTATGAGTTGCTATTTTCCTAGTTACACAACACACTGTAATTATGCCTACTGCTGTTGATGTACATGCCCATGTGGTCCTCTCTGTTTGCCAGCCAGGCATAAGCATCCATCCTGAGCATTCTTTTCCTCGCCACGTGTCGAGATAGATGCAGAGTCCTACAGATCCAAATATGATATTATCAATGTGCTCAGCAAACAAGAAGATTTTTTGAGCATCAGAGCTGACCATAATTTACCATATACAGTGTTCTTGTATCCTGCCCTGCGCTGTATAGTGGTAGCATGCTTAGGAGGTGGGCAGCTAGTTGACCTTGGACTACCAGAGGTTTTTTCCTCTTTGCTAAGGAGTTTTTGCTTCCTCTCCTTCATTGTCTTCTGGCTTTTTTCCATCTAAGTACATTGTAACTACCACACTCCAGTTAAGTGCCTTGGGGCAGCCTTGTTGT
Source organism: Gymnarchus niloticus (assembly GCA_009936485.2). NCBI lineage: Eukaryota > Metazoa > Chordata > Actinopteri > Osteoglossiformes > Gymnarchidae > Gymnarchus > Gymnarchus niloticus. Next base: position 7,888,576 of record JAACJT020000032.1, on the reverse strand, counting down.
GAAAGGCACTATAAATATGAATTGAATTGAAATGGACATTAGCCACGTTTCACCTGAAGTCTTGTCGTCTGCCGTTCCTCATATTTCTTTACCACAGCCTGACCTTGCTCATTTCCCTTGCCGCTCTTGTCCTTGCTGCCTAGCTGGAGAAGCTATTTTTACCACGTGTGAATCCTGTTGTTTGTATGCGTGCGTCATGAGTGTGTGTAACCATGTGTGTTTCTCTAGGAGCGCTTCAGTTTTGTATGCAAGTGTCTGTGAATTTGTGTGAACATCAGATGGTGTTTGTGTGTGTGTCTGTTTGTCTGTCTGTCTGTCACTACATGAAAGATCCTCCAGCTGCTGTCACACCATCATGCGTGTAGGCCTGTCATGCACACGTCCCACCCCATTAGCTCCTCCCCTCTGTTACTTCTCCTGCCCACTGGGATATCTTTGGCCTGAAAAACAGACAACACTCAGGCATCAAAAGGCAAGTACATGAGAAACTCCACAAAGACACAAACAGTCTAAGAATCATAGGAGCCAGTGTGTGGTAGCCATGTTCCCAAGCGCCTAAGCCCCACTGCATGATGAAAGGGTTTCCCATCCCCAAAGTGCAGTGACCTGATTTCATTTAACTTAATGATTAATCCTATTATGCAATTCTTTGATGTGGGCGGGTCCCCAAGCATCCAGAGGTATTTCAAGATAACCAATCAAACCAAGGCCACCATGTCATACTGTATAGCAACCCAGCCAGCCCCAATGAAATGACTTATCCGTGTCGCATACAGATGAGACATTGGCCTTGGTTTTTCTTACCCTATAAGACTGGTTGTTTTGAGGCTGATTTAGGAGAAGCGATGGACATGTAATGAGATCTCTGTCAGCCCTTAATGAAGCATTTGAACTACAGAATTGTTTTATGTTCCTGGACATGTACAAATGCACACTTTAGCCAGTACAGGTTTTAACTTCCAGTTCCTGAACTCTCAGAAAATTGTAGCTGAGCTCATATGACACGAGTGGGGATAGCTCAAAGCACGTCTACTGGCTTAGTGACGTTTCTTGAGGCTTACTTTTAAGTTTTTGGTACTACAAATCACAGCTCACAGTTATAGTGCTATTTATGGCTGACTGCAGCTATCAAGCTTAGCTAACCTGGCTCAATGAAATTAACGTAGAGCATGTAAACCTCTCTTTGTAGTACACCCCAAGGATCTGGCCTCCCACAACACAACACCTGAGCATAGAATAACATGTGGCCTGAGTGCTTCATAATCGATTCTTTGTAATGTCTAGCTTTCACTTTGTGGAAAAATGCAGAAACTGCATTCCACAGCAACTAGATTAATGAGCTACTTTCCATGAAATGCTAGTGAAAGATGCCTCGATGCCTGAAATGACTATGGCTCCCACACTGACAGCGCTAACATTTACCCAACCCTTAGATCTTGTATAATGGCAGCCAGGTGACCTTGGACCTCCATAGGTTTTTTTCTCCTTGCTGTTCCACCCCTCCATTGTCCCCTGGTCTTTTCTCCTATTCCATCTAAGTACATAGCAACTCCCACACACTCTTATTAAGTGCCTTGGGGCAGCTGTGGTGTGAAAGACACAATATAAATAAATGGAATTGACTTGAAATCAGTGGTTCCCGAACTGGGGACACGTACTCTGGAGGTGGTGCAGACGTTCAACAAGGGGGGTTTGTGTACGTGTTAATCTAATGTGTGTGCGTGTTGGGAAGTGGCATGGAGGGGCACTTTAAAACATTCTTATCTGCAGAGTTTGGAAGCCACTACCTTGGGCATTCTACAAGCATGTCATATTAATCACAGCCCCTAACTATAAACTAATTTAATAACAGGATAAATATGGAGACTCCTCTATTCTCCTTCATTAAACATTAACGGTGCACCCATTCATCAGCTGGAAACTATTCCGTATTTGGCCTTGTGTAAAGTTTGCTATCTAATCTCCTGCTGTGCCATTGCAAAACCTTATTTGGTCACCAACAGAACAGGTAAGGAGCTCTGTGCTCCAAGAACATCCTGCTTGAGTCACTGCCGCATTATTCATCATCTCCATCTCATAGATCAGACATCAAACAGCCACAATCATTGAAGTCTCACAGATAAACAAAAATTAAATCGCGCTTTGTCGCCTTCAGAGCACAACGGACGTTTGTTCAAAGTGGAGCAGCTTGGTGCATTGCTGCGTTGTGACTTTTGATATTCCAGATCAGATAAAAGGCTTAGCACTGGCAGTTATGAGTAGGGCTGCCATCGCATGCCTTTCAGCAAGTCAGCTGATCGAGTAATTGCTGGCGGACCACATTACAAGATGCAGTGATTTCTCCATTGCTTCAAGTGACGAACACTGCATTCAATAACTCTGTTCAGGAAATAATCTTGTTTGATTGAAATGGTTACACGGTCGTTTCCAATAGCATTCCCTCCACGTTTTTACTGAGTGTTTTGTTTCCATCTGCTTTCGGGACATCTTTACCCAGAGCTTGGAGAACTAAGTGGGGACAGAAAAGTAGAGACTGAATAAATGAGGCTTAGAAATCTGTGGTGAGTAGGAATATCCTGAATTACCCTAGCCAGCATTGATTGGTTAGCTCAAGATGCTCCCACCCCACCTAGGGGTTCGAAGCGTTATTTGTCCCATCACTAGGCTGCAGGCTGTGGCTCTTGGTGGTTTGCCAAGACTTCAATGTGGGTTACTGGGGCTAAGAAAAAGAAGCACTCCAACTGGTTCACATTGTAGGGAACGAGGGATATGCTGAACCAATCAACACTGAGAACAACAATGATTTGGCTCTCTGAGGTGTTGGAATAATGTATATGATACCACCAGCAATATAATCAGTTTGTCCTACCCTTCAATTAGTTAAGATGTTTATACAGTAGGCCAGGTTCAGCCAGTGCTTTCTAAATGCAATGCACTTGGGCTGCCGCCTTGCTGCCACAGTCATTTTACTCCAGTTATGTTCTTCAAGTCTCACCGAAGCACGGCAGCAAGCCATAAACAGCACAGTTTGCTGTGGTCAGCTAAAAAGAAAGGACAGAAGAAAAGTTGAAGGAGAGGAGAGAGTTGACAGGAAGAAGCCCGTGAATCACCAAAATGATGGAGGCATTGTCTGTTCCCTCAATATCTCACCTTTCACTCACAAATTCAAATGGACGAAGTTGGCATGACAAGGCTCTGCTATGTCCAAAGGTGTTTGCATAATATAATCCGGCAAGAACACATCACTATGCAGTAAAAGTGTGATACAACAGTTCTGCCTCTTGTCTTTCTTGTGACTCATTCTCAGTTATCTTTTCAGTCTCAACTCGCCTTCCATCTCATTCTCCTCTCAGCCCCCTCCTTCTCTGCTTTCCTACTGTCTCTTTCACTTTCCTCTTTTTGTCAGTTCTCTCCTTTATTTTACTTTCACCCCCAGTTTCCATTAGATTTTGTTCCTTCTTTCTCTCCCTCTGCCTCTCTATCCTTCATTTCAGTCACCCTCCACCCTCCACCGACTCTTCTCCCATATCAGAGGATGTAAATGCACAAGTACTCAATCAACCAGGCAAATTTATTTAACATGGCTCAGTTCTGAGCCTTTTGGGGTGCATGATGAACAATGGTCAACTGCCCACTGACATTCATACCAGTCCAGGCACTAACATTTACATAGACCTGGACTTCATAAATCAAAATTCATGATAGGGGCATGATGTGTGAAGCAGAGGAATGGGGTTAGTCTGCCCTTAGTGAAGGAGTTTATGTACCTTGGGACCTTGTTGATGAGTGATGGTGAGGAAGAGCATGAGCTCATGAGACAAACTGGATTCTACAGTTTTATGGGCACTGTGGAGGTCCATGGTGGTAAAATGGGAGCTGAGTCATAAGACAAGACTCACGGTTTACCAGGAAATCTACATTTTTATCCTCGCCAATGCTCTTGAGCTAATGAGTAATGATGGTAAGAACAAGGTTGCAAGTACAAGAGTCTGCTGCCATGCAAAGAGATGTCTGCTTTGACCTGCTCAAGTTGCAGCCACCGCAACGCTCACCAGTAGGAAGATGGTGCTGGTAATACATTGGTAAAATTGTTTCTTTTGTTAAAAGTTTTGTCTAAGCTAGGAAGTAATCAAAATGGTAATTTCATTTTTTCAGTATGCCACAGTAATTCAATAGGTAGCACTGTATTCTCATACTTCCAAGCCTAACAGTTTGAGTCCTGTCACTTTTAAAAGGAACCGGTGTCTCTAAATTGCCCATAGTGTATGCTCCACCACGGACTGGCATTCTGTCCATGGTGTTACCTGCCCAGTGCTCCCTAGGATAAGCCTTTGGCTCATTGCGATACTATAGTCAATAGGTGGTCATCTAAAATGAACATGATAAATATATTGTTACTGTACCTTGAAATGTTCAGTTGTTGTGAACATGTAAGTGAAAATGAGAAGTATGTGTGGAACCTGGGTGGTGTGTAGTTCAGCAGGTTAGGGACCTGCACCTCTGTCCATAAGTCCATCTGCTCTGGGGGGGATGGATACTGGCTGACCTTGCAATTTGATCTCAAATACGCCTTGTAAATACACATGCATCTGTCTCTCATGGAGAACAAGATGGGAAAACTAAAAACCAAATTTCCCCACAGGAATAGTAACATTATTTTTTCTAACTGAGGGTCCAATCTCATTAGGACCTAATGACTGTGGATTCATTTAGTTTCTTTATCTAAGTAGGATCACCGATCCCTGCGTCATTCTTTTCAGCCCATTGTTCAGAATATTAATGCCAATAACCAAGTTAATAAAGTAAGGCTGTCTGAAAACTACTCAAATCTCAGAGCAACAGAGACAGCAAATGGGTATTGTTGACTGCTCTGTGAGAACAGAGAAGTATAGATGGGCAAGCATACATAGTGATGGGATAAATAAGGCCTCAAAACCTGTGCTGGCTGTGAGTATCCCAAACTAACCTATCAATGCTGGTGATAAATGAGGCCTCAAAACCCATTGTGGGTGGGAGTATCCCAAACTAACCTATCAATGCTGGTGATAAATGAGGCCTCAAAACCCATTGTGGGTGGGAGTATCCCAAAC
>JAACJT020000032.1:7811483-7883386 GCA_009936485.2 Gymnarchus niloticus | reverse complement strand
TAACCAATCAATGCTGTATATCGCCAGGTATTCCTAGAGGACCAGAAGAATGAAGGGATGTGAAGCAAAGGTGATTTGTAGGCCATACATGTCACTGTGGATCTATGTCCAGTTTCTCCCGTGGTCTGTGTGGAGGGTCTTTTATGGCCATGAGAGTTAGTGCCTATAGGCTCAAAACACCTTCCAGAATTGAATGTCTGCCAGGTGCTGGAGTTTCATTCAAAGAATTCTAATGATGACCTCCAGAATGCATGCGATAGAGTGAGTGCTAGGAGATAGCACTTCATCAGCCTCTCTGGATCCATGTCCATCCTTGATTCTTGGCCATTTCTCAGACTGTCCTCTTCTTTCTGGTCCGACCTTGGGGTTCATAGGCTAATTCCATTCTTTGCATAGGCTGCATCTGCTCCCCACCCTTGTTTACTGTCTAATTTCATCCCGAGTCCTAATTTCCCATGAGCAATAGCAAGTTTTTTTTTTCTCTTTCTCATTTATAAGCGGAGCAGGTGCCTCACTCGATAAACAGAACAAGGGAGAAGGGAGAGGGAGCAAGAAAGGAGGCGATTGCTTGGATGGCTTTATTTTTCTCAGTTCTGCAGTACATTATCTTGGGAAAAAGGACAAGTGCTTAGCACACAACATAGAAGAGCAAAACTGGCAGTGGGGCAACATGTTTATCGTTTCCCATTGTCTGGACTGCCTGCGTTTTCTTAATGTTGCATCATGTTCAGAAAAGAAATTGAATGTTCGCTCACTAGGGAAACACAGCTCCCAAGGTTAGTGACACGCTTAATGGTTAATAGCGAGTTAAACACTTAGCATCAGTCACAGGCTGTAAACTGCACTGGAGCATTGTGTTGGCAGGGACGTCTAATTCATTTCGGTTTTATCTAGTTGGCATGCGTGTGTGTATCCCATTGGGAGTGATTTGGTAAACTGGTACATGGCTTGCACTGTCACATAGGGTCGGGATCTCACTGGCAGAGCGGTGCAGGCAGCTGCTAAAGCAGAGACCATCATTTAAAGCTGCTGTCAAAGGGCTCAGGAGTCAGCCACCCTCAGTCACAACTTATAAAAGAATAAATGGTCATTTGCTCTGGGGGGTGAAAAGTATTTCCAGATTCAGAATCTCAGAAGCAAGATCCATATGACCACCGGGTCTAAAGTGGTTTTCTAGGTAACTTATATTTCAAGAACTGAACATTTTCCCTGCTTTTCTTTCTACTCATTTCTTCCTCACTCTCCCTTCTTCCTTTACCCCTATTTTTTTCTTCTCCCTTACTTCTCCATCCCCTCTATACCCTTCTATCCCTTGATCCACTCCCCCATTCTTGGGTTCAGGCTGTGGGCTGGAGGTCCTGCTGGTGCTGTGGGGTCTGGAGCTGACCTGGTCGTGTCCGCGCCACTGCATCTGCTACACAACTCCCAGCACCGCTAGCTGCCAGGCGCACAACTTCCTATCGGTGCCCGAGGGCATCCCGGCGGACAGCGAGCGCATATTTCTGCAGAACAACCGCATCGGCCAGCTGCTGCGTGGCCACTTCAGCCCAGCCGCTGTCACACTGTGGCTCTACTCCAATGACATCACCTACATCGAGCCTACCACCTTCCACGGCTTCGTCCGACTCGAGGAGCTGGACCTGGGAGACAACCGGCACCTGCGAGCCATAGCACCTGACACCTTCCACGGATTGGGTCGACTTAATGCCCTGCACCTGTACCGCTGTGGCCTAAGCGCCTTACCTAGTGGCATCTTCCAGGGTCTGCACAACCTGCAGTACCTCTACTTGCAGGTAGAGGCACTATAGCTTATATTAGCGCAAAGATTAACCTAATAAAATCACAGGTTATGAGTCTTTACGAATACAAATGAATAACATGTTGGCCTTGCTTTGGTCTTAGGACTTGTTTCTTGCAGACAGCTGAAGATATTGCATTCCACTCTTCCTTTAAATTACTAATAAGATCCATTTCCCAATGGGGATTTTGCTGTTTCACCCTAATTCTGTATTTATCCTAACCATGTTCTATTACATGGAAGTCAGGACTGTGCTGGCAACCGTGGCACTCTGATTTTATTCAGCACAAATCAAAATATATCCATAAATTTGTGATCATTGCAATTTTTCTTCTGAAACTACAAGGTGTCACATGTCCTTGGATAGGATAATGTGGTCCAAAACAAAGCAGGAAAACCACTACCAATGGCAAAGTGGGGCTTTATAAGCTGAGAATGTGGTGCCATAACCAAACAACAGAACCTCACAGCTGTGGTTTCTAACACAAAACTTTACAGTAACATATTCCAATCATTTGTACCCAAATGTACACCCGAAATCACAAATAGTTGACTTTCCAGCCAATAGTTTTGTCCAGTGAGACTTGAATAGCTGACATTATCTGATCTATTTATACAGTCAGCTATTAAACTCCAGGAAACTCTTTTCTCAAGGGTACATCAGCACTATCTCTCTAAATTTTTTTTTTTAATCCATTAGACATAATATAATAGCAAATGTTCCTGCTGACATTTTCTCTAGGATAACCACCTGGACTTCCTGGAGGATGACCTTTTTGTGGACCTGCTGAACCTGAGCCACCTGTTCCTTCATGGGAACAAGCTGTGGAGCCTGCACCAGAACACATTCCGAGGGCTGGGGGCGCTCGACCGGCTGCTGCTGCACCACAACCGGCTACAGTGGGTGGACCGGCTGGCATTCCACGACCTGCGGCGCTTGACCACCCTCTACCTTTTTAACAACTCACTGGCACAGCTGCCTGCAGAGTGCCTGGCCCAGCTGCCATCGCTGGAGTACTTACGGCTTAACGATAACCCCTGGGACTGCGGGTGCCGGGCGCTGCCTTTGTGGGACTGGCTCCAGCGATTCCGCGGCTCCACTTCAGAGGTAGGCTGCCGTGCGCCGCCGGAGCTGGCTGGCCAGGACCTGAAAAGGCTGCGGCGGGAGGAGCTGGCTAGTTGTGCAGCGTCTGAGTCGCGGCACCAAAGCAGCGGCCACCATCCACACCTCCCGCATCGGGACCAGCACCATCCCATTCTGCCTCCCTCTCCGCTGCCCCATCCCCCGCCTTCTGCTCGACCTGGCCGCCCCAGGAATTGTACCAGGCAGCGTAGCCGGTGGGGCAAGGGGAAAGGGATGAACGAGGCCCACGTCTCCAGAGAATTAGACAAGGAGTACCCCTTTCTGGGCAAGCATGACCTCGACAGTCCTGACAGCTCCAGCACGCGACGGAAGCACAAGTGTGCCCCGCGGACCACGGTTGGACCCCCCAGTGGGGTTCAGCAGGCTGCTAGTGTTGGAGCTGCCTCCCACTGCTCCTTACTCCTCCTCCTGCTCATGGCGGGCCTCCAGGCACCACTGCGTGCGGCCGTGCTGCGCTGAGGCAGCAGGTGGCGTCGATAAGGTCAGCGCTCAGAGACCATGGCTGTAAGACTGACTCCCACACTGAAGGGCGTGCTGCTCGTCAGCACATGAGCCGGACTCATGGGAACCGACATGAGGAGAGGTGGTGTGCGCTCTGAGGGAGCCAGAGGAGAAGAGCACTGGGGAAACACTCCGGTGCTCTCATAGAGTCACTAGTGGTTTTACCCCATGTCGATCATCCCCTGTCTCCCTGTGAGCATCCATGCAGGGTTTATCTTGTTTTATTTCAACAAATAGGCAGTCAGGCTTCCCCGTCTTTGAAGAAAGGCACGATAAGAATACAGACCATGGCTGTTTGGTTGGTGTTTGTCTAAGTGCATTACTGTTTCTAATTAAGCTTTGAAATTGGAAAGGTATGCCCAGGAATAATGAATATTAGGTCCTATAGGATTACTTGTAAGGCAATTGCACCATGACTTTTATTTTGGCCAGCTGTAGTACAGTACAGCAAAAATACTCCAAGACACTGGCTCATCATGGTCAGACTAAATCAGATTTACACCGATTTCCAGCCCACCAATTGTTTGGTCAGGTGCTTAGCTTCAGTACATTTTCCTTCAATTTTTCTTCTGTGTTTCTGTATCCATTTCTAATATGTCAGTACAAATAAGAATCCAGTAATACTGAAGCTGCTATAATCTATACTGAAGCCAGTGGGAGTTCCTTGTGTGCTTCAGGTGTAACTCTTTCTCCAGGAGAATAAGGTGTTAACCAGTCCTCTTTGAGTGTATGTTTCGTGTCCAGTTGTTTTTCTTGTTTGTTCACATTTCTTCTCAAAGGACTCACAGTTCAACGTGAATGTAAAGTGTCCATCTATGTATGTGGGGGGGGGGGGGGTTGTTGAAGGGTCAAATCATGCCTTCCTATTGACCTCCAACCTACTGCCAGAGCATCTTAGGCACCTCTCCCTCATGCAGGAACCATATTCCAGTTTCTGGGAGGAAATGAAACAACGACACGTCTCTCCTTCACTGGTCAGGTGGATGGGAACTATAGAAGGCAGTTGATTTATTATGACACCTTCCTGTTCTAACAGTAGGGAAAGTGAGAAGGTGGATTTCTGCATACTGAGTGACCCAGCATGGACATCAAAGGGATCTGGGACTACTGTGATGTCTTACCAGCTGTCCTGATGGTGAGCCAACAGTAAGACAATTAATTTCAAGTGGACATTTCTCACCCAATGGGTGAAGCAAATACAGAGCAATGAGGCCATCAATGCCACAGCCCCTGTCTATGAACTGTCAAGACTGAGCTGGCCCTAGACCAATGGACTTTGAGATCTCTCCATCAGGATCCTTACATTGATGATCACAGCCATCTGTCGCCAACACAGTAATAATGACATTATAGGTGAGAACAGGGTTTTTGCTTCCTCTAGAACGGGGGGCATGTGATTGTTATTTAGTCATTTTTGTTTATTTGTAAGCTCATTCTAGTGCCATTTTGGATCAGTGGTGCGTCTTCTCTACTGCCCCGTCCTTCCACTTTCTGCCCCCGTCCCCCCACCCCACTCCATTGTGACTCAGTTTTTCTGTTTGTCATCATTCAACAAGAACAACGTGAAAGCAGTTTAAAGAGCCTATTAAAAGAGAGCTATCTTGGTATGTCAGTGGCTGTCTGTGTAGGCTCTTCTTCTGCCTCCACAGGTGGGATCGTGCCAGACACACACACAAATTCATATGAAGCATACATATGTGCACTAAACACGCGTGTACGTCTTTACTGAAAGAGACAAAAACACGAATATGCACCAGTGCAGCCCACACCAGTCATTCTGGCCAAACTCACAAGACCGTAGGTGAGTATTTATGAGCGTGTCTCAAAGTCTGAATGTTTTAGTAATGGTTATTATTAAAGGAACATCAGAAAATAAATTCTATTCCTCTTCCCCTGAACAGAATTGATTTACAGGTGAGACTGCAATTTATTTTTTTTATTTGGTTCAACAAAGTGGGCATCAGGGAGGAATTTTTCTATAATGCATTAACTGTGGCTGGGAAAAGAATTACATTTAATTTGAAGGACAACATTGGCAATGTGTTCCAACCTGCGGCCTCATGAATAACTCACAAAATCACAGAGCCCACATGGGAACACCTGAAAATCTGTAAGACTCGGGTTTACATCAGTGATGCTAAGTGATGGAAACGGTGAGCATAAAAGAAAAACATAAAACACATATCTAAGCTTGTAGTTTTAGCCATTCTTTGATGCTTAAATTGTAATTTTTGTTTCATTTTAAATATACTTGTGCAAAAGTGTGAAGAAACTAGACTAAGCTTAAATGGCCTCACCGTCAGAAAGGCTGGACCTCTGATCCAATGAGGAACAAGCTGGGCTTCCTCTGTGATGTAATCAGACCTCTGATCCAATGAGGAACAAGCTGGGCCTCCTCTGTAATGTAATCAGACCTCTGATCCAATGAGGAATAAGCTGGGCTTCCTCTGTGATGTAATCAGACCTCTGATCCAATGAGGAATAAGCTGGGCCTCCTCTGTAATGTAATCCGACCTCTGATCCAATGAGGAATAAGCTGGGCCTCCTCTGTAATGTAATCCGACCTCTGATCCAATGAGGAATAAGCTGGGCCTCCTCTGTGATGTTATCTGCCAACTGATGCTGAGAGATATAAAAGCACGCAAAAAAGAAGTTTAGAATTTCAGTTTCACTGGCCAAACCTGAAACAGCACAAACAAATTCACAATGGAGGAATCTTAGACCAGGGGTATACTCCAAATAAGCTGGCGACATTTACATAAAGTCTCGAGCGCTAAACACCAGGCATAACAGGACAAATGCAGACATATTGGCATTATTTCTATGAGTTGGTACAAAAATTGCAGCATAATGGGATATTACACTGAAGCAGGTAAAGATAAATCTGAAGGCTATAAATTCTCCCGTATTTGAATAAGAAATCTTTGGGTTACAAGTCCGTGTCCTTATCCTTATCCATCCATGTCCATGTCATCCACCGTCAGGGCAAGAAAGATTTGGTATTGGCTTCAGCACCATTTCGTTATGATCTCAGTCGTGGCCTTAGGTGAACAGCATGCATTGGTCACAGTGGCCTGTGACTCACCGGGGGAAACATTACAGATGCCCCTGGATATGCTAGGGGGCAGATGGACAGCATGGGTGAAAGATACAGCAAGGACCAATAAATAGCAAAATGAGATGGTTAAAGAGTCCAAGGACTGAGAAGAGAACTGAAAACAGAGCTAACAAAGATATTAAAAGGAGACAACAAAAACACAGCAGATATAAATAAACAGAAAGAGAGCAGGGGAAGATGTCTTATTACCCTCAATGCAATGTGCCATTCCGGTGTTTGTTTATCTGTTTGCATTCTGTCTTTTCCTACATTCTTCATAATTGCCGTTTACTGTCGCATCACTCCATTCTTTTGCTGTGCATAGTTTCTGACAAAAAACATCAGTGAAGCTGTATGAAAAGAAAGCTGATTAAAAAACAAGACAGCAGTCAGAGGAGTTACCTGATATTGAGGAAATGTGAGGAAAGGAATTACCTAAAACAGATAGAAATTCTCAAATTAGACCCTACATGGCAAAAGGTCATTTTCCACTAAACGGTAAAAATGGCCATTCAGAGGCTACATCAGGAAGAAGCAAACACACCACGTAGTGAGTGTCAACAATTCTAGCAAAATTCTTTAATTAGGTGTCCTGTCTCAGCTTTGTAACTTTAATTAAAAGCAAGCATTTGGAAAATTAAAGAGAGCAACTGAAAGGAGGATTGCTATGCAAAAGGAAAGCTCATAGCAATTAACATCACTACATCACCTGTCTTCAACACTCCCCAGCTCCCTCAGACCCCCCTCACCCCATTTTACCCACCATGCTTTGTCTCCAATTCCCTGATCAATCATAGATCTAATATAGGCTTTCTCATTACTTTTAAAGAACTTATTTATGCAAACAGAGTCCCAAAATGCCCATTTCATTCACTCCTCTTAACCTTGACTGCTGACACAACAGCTGGCTACAAACTAGTTGTGACTGCAACTACTGCAACGCCCCCTAAAGGGGTGGAGGTGACATACGTAACAGTCAGGTTGAAATTGACAAGAATATTAGCGCTATTAATCTGCACCTTCACACTGCAGAACAAATAAAGTAATATGTCCCTACCAAGTAGGTTACAACGGGACGATCACAAACTGCAAACCCGAACTATATTCTAGAACTAAAAATTCTTCCACTGAGAAGCACACATATGTTCACCATGAAGTGTGGAGGGGGGCAGTTTGTACAAGAAAGACTTTATTACTGCTTCTCCAAGACAAAAGAGACTTGGTTATTGACCCGAAATGCAGGTGCACAGAGGATCAGTCCCCTCCTGCCCTCTAGCTGATCAATGGCCATAATTAACACCAAGGATCACATGCAGTGAAAGGCAATATGGAGAGACAAGCTGTGTAACTCATAATGCACTCGAGACCCTTTGGAAAAAGGGCTGGCACAGCAGGTTTTTCAGCATGATTAATCAAGCGTGTATCTTTTTGCACGGTTAGTTTTTCAGAATGTGTGAAGCTTGTGTGAGGTAGACTGGCTGAAATGCCCAGCGGGACGCACACGCTTTTCATTGGGTGCTAAGACACTAATAACATCCTCTCTTCTCCTGCACTGTCAGTGCTCCTTTTGACTGCATTCTTGAACTCCGTGTCCTGGCATGGATCCAACACGCTCTGCGTCAGCAAGGGTTAACCTTGTCCCGGTGGCCTGGCCAGCCTGTCACTGAGAAGTCAAATTGCCCTTCCTTATCAGAATGCATAAAACTGCTGATGAAGGAGAGAATTTAAAATGCTCTGGGCAGGGGGTGAGCACAGGCTGGCGTGTTAAGTCAAACACAAAATTGTTCAAATCGTCTTATCGTTGAAAGGTGCACACAGAAAAGATTGGAGCATTTGATAAATGTGCTGTGAAAAATATTCAATTTGTTAGAAAAAAAATGTTCAGTTCTAGATTTTCCCAGTCTTACCATAGATGTTCTTATAGTAGAATGCTGTTTTACTGTAGATATTCAGACTGTAGATTCTAAGCCTTACTGTAGATATTCAGACTGTAGATTCTTCCTGTCTGAAAGTAGATGATTGTTCATTTGGTGCTTCCTGTCTTGACTGAGGATGCACCCTGCTTTTGATTCACCTGTGGTGTAAGTGTAGTTCACACACACACACACACACACACACACACACACACACACACATCTTGCTGTTAGACAAACTCTCTTGTAAAATGCTGGGAGACATCTCTCTCCTTCGGTTGCAGAGAGGGGTGCCTCATTTGTGCATGGGTGTGAGAATAAGCAGAATGGTGCCTAAAATATTGTGGGGATGTCTTTTTTTAAAACTTCACATTCTCCTGCAAAAACTGAACTAAAATCCAAATACTTGTTAAGTGTATGGATTTCTGTTGGAGTCATTGTAGTTTAGGGTTCGTCAATTACATTATAACGGGACTCAGTCCCTTTACATACCACTATACCTGGCGTGTTTATGTGTGTGTATACACTCATGGTTAAGGAGCTCCACTTGGGTGTTCTCACGTTCTTCATTCAGTCCCCACTGATGAAGCTGCCAACAAGACCCAGCTGCTGCCAATCCATTGCTGTACTCATGGGTGTAGATTTGGAGTAGGGATTGTAGGGAAAGCTGAAAATAAGCCTACCAAAATCAAACACTTGTATAATTGAAGCAAATGTTTGCAGTTGTTTCTTTCAAGCCAAACCAACACCCCTGGCTGTACCTGCTGTATCTGAAAAAGGGTTTACGGCAAAGACCTACATGTGAATAAAAATAAGCAGGACCATCTGAAGCAGAGCTCACGTGAGTCATTTGTGGTAATCATATACCAGTCATACAAACCAGAATCAAGCCATAAATAAAATCAAGGCTGATAGTATGATACCCACCTCTGCTTACCAATACTCCTTAAGTCTAAGATTAAGAACTTAATTATAAAACAGTCTGGACATAGCTGACTAGAATATATAACACTTCTGAGAAGGCAAAAGACCATTTTATCTTAAATATTAGGGCACACTTGACCCTCAGCACTGTTGAGGTTTGAGAAGATCCCCACTCAATTGGCCCAGTTTTCAGACAGGTTGCCAGTGTTAACCTCCAGAACCATGTGACTGACAGGTTCCCCGCCACGTCAGTCCAATTAAATCCATCCGAATTCAGCATGCACTCAGAGTGGCAGTTAAACACCGCGTACGCGTGCTTCCCTCCTGATGCTATTTGCAGCCTTAAAGTCTGGCAAATCCTCAAACAAATATAACGACAAAGCTGCTTGCCCTGCAATTCCGCTCCTACTCTGTCAGGTCAGCTCCTACTCTGTCGGGTCAGCTCCTACTCTGTCGGGTCAGCTCCTACCTTTGCCTGTCAAAGTCAAAATTATGCACTGCAGATGAAGAAAGTTGGTCACAACTTTCGCTGCACACCCAAAGGCCGGTACGTAGCCGTCTCACAGATGCAATGCATGAGCCACGTGGTTACAGTTATTCACTTGTCTCTGCAATGCGATGGGAAAGATGTCTCTCCGTGTTTTTAAAGACAGTATGAATCTTTATATACGTATGAAAATGTATTTCGTACATCCTAAGTAGACGTTGAAAATTTATTCACTGATACTCGCCATTTGTGAAATATTTTTTTTTTTGTCAGTTTCTATATATCTATGAATACGTCTTGGCGAGGAAATCTGAGCATATGAATTTATTGTAGGTTATCCAATCCTGAGCCTATGGAAATCGTGATCTTCTTTTGTAAACACACACAAATCTCCCACCTGCCTCCATGAAGTGTGGGAGGGTGTGTGTGAATGTGATGATAGAAAAACTTCTGACTATTGTACAGGGCCACGCCAGATGGTCATAAAACACCAAGCTGCAGTCAACTTTTAAGATGTCTTCTTCTTCAGTTGTGTTTAGCTCCGTAAATGTTCATCAAGAGCCATTTATAATATTTATTACCTGCTATTTTATTTGTGGAAACATATCATTACAAGTCAGGCAGCTTCTTTGATTAAACCTTTGTTCAAGTAAAACCAAAGGCTGAAGCTTCAGATTAGATATGCAATATCTGTGTATCCTGATTTAGTCACTCCACAAAATAATGTATCCAAAGTTAACACAATAGGGCTTCCTGTGTTTGAGAGGGTCACACGTTGCTATGTTCTCTAAGACACAACAATCCTTACCAGGTTGAGGGCTCAAATCCCGATTCAGATTACACCCTTGAAGTAAGATGTATGGAACATTTTCACTAAACATGCTTCAGTCTTCCACCCACTTATCCTAAACAGAGCCAGAGAGGGCCTGAAGCCTATACCAGCTAGAACAGGGTTCAAGGCAGAGTATACCTAGAACATATGCAAACAAACGATGGCCACTATTGAGATAACTGTGGAATACCCAGAAGAATCCCACACCAGATGGGGGAAGCTCCCCACACACACGGGGTAGAGGTGGGATTCAAACTCACAATGCTGGAGGTGTGAGACAAACATTAATCCCTGAGTCACCCTGGCACAGCAGCAAAAATCAAGCTGTAAAAAAAAAGGGGTTAAATGGTAAACTTAATTTTGATTAAATAAACTGGCAAACTAAAAACACCCAGTAAGCAAATGCATATTTTAAATAAGAACTTACTATTTTCCTTTCGTCGGCAACGTGTGCCTCAGTCCCCATGGGGGAGCGGACGATTTAGCTGTGAATTGCTTGTGTTTGCAAAACCTGCACAAATTCTTCCAGATGATGGTGACCAGTTATTATAGTAACAGTAATCTGTCCCATGTGTTAATGCACTGCCATACTAGGAGAAACTGCACAAAGCCAACTTTCATAGAGTGCTACGGAAAGGCATGGTCCAAATCTACGACGACTGTCTAATTTAACTCCACTCTCACATTGTTCAATGATTTTATTCATATTATGACGGCCATCAGCATTCATTTATATAGCATATTCACAAATCCTTACTTTCTTTGCTTAAGCCCTACAAGCAGCGTATCATGTCACGGCGGTTAAATGCATCAGAATTGTGGGAAATCCATGCACTGGCCCAACAACGGAGTCAACTTAGCAGCTGAAGGTATGAATGGATCGAACCCTTTCTGTGCACAACTGATGAAACACTCAAACTTTCAATTTAATCTGGATCCGTTTTATCCACATCAGAGGATTATTTATGATACATTTACAATGATCTCGAGTCAAGGTAGGCTTGTTCTGATGATTCCAAGGCTGGTCTTCACTCTCAGCTCACTCTCACCGCCGGGCTTTGGTGTCAGTCAGTGTTCGCCCTCGGCTGATTAAGAGAATAGCCATAGCACAATGTGAAACCAAGAATCATAGTCATAGACCAGGAATCAGCCTAGTTCAGGGGCTGATAATCTGAGTATGTCTAAAAAGTTTATGCAGAGGCTGAATACCAGCATGCTTACCTGTTTTGACTCGGAGACTGACAGTACATCTGAGCAGGACGACTCAAAGGCTGCCTCCCATCATCAGCATACCTGACTACGTTAGCCGCACATGCAGTATGTCGGACTACATCGTCTCGACGGCTGGCAGGAATTCCAGCGTGTTTGACCAGTGTAGCTCAGGGAAAATATTGTAATTAGCACAGTGTGCCTGGTAAATCTCAACTTATGTGATGATTACTGCTGTGCAATACAGTGCAATGGATCATCTCCAGGTTAACCAACTAATGCTGCCAGGAATTGAAATGACACCACCGCGAGAAACTCGGCAGAGCTAATGACTTCAGACAGACACATACAGATGCACGCAGAATATACCGTAATCTGGTGGCTGGGCAGGCGCACGTCAATTGGAATTTAATCAAAGTACAGAGATCAACAGAAGCATAAGGCAATAGAAAGAATCAAATGAATGCAAACACCCAGAAGTAACCAGGCAACAGATTACGCAGTGAGAACTACACATGGTAAGTACATTAAAACACAGTGTCTGGCCATTGATAACATATAGCAAGGTTGTTAATCACCCCACACAGTACAGGTGCTCTGGTTACACACAGTATTAAGTGTGTTATCCATGCATGACCATGTGGGGACTCTGTCTGCAGAATATTCCCAGTTAAGGCTACACCTCACAAGTATGCTAGCCACACAGCACCATGTGGCGGTCCTGATGGGGCAACCTGAGTTGGGGACAAATGGACAAGGGGAGAAGGGGAAAGGAAAGGATGGACTTGCAAGCGAAAGGTGCATGAGAGCTTTCTTGTGGGCGGCATCTCGCTCAGTAGGAGGTTGAGTGGTGGTGTGAGTCCAGTCACATCAGAGCAGATGAGGTAATCCCTGCAGGGTGAAAATCAGCACAGACCCAGAGAAGCCCAGAAACACAGCCTTCTTCTTCAGGCTTCTTAGAAAACTAAAAATTAATAACAACCATAATACTTCAAAGGTGGAGAAAGCCCTAAATGGGCCTTGAAATCCAATTTTTCTGCTGTGTTCTCCGTTATTTAATTATTTGTTTTAACATTTTTATCTGGAACAATTTACAATGACACAGTGGTATCGATTCACGCAATGATCCCAGTCCAAGTCTTCAGTTAGAATCAGAACCTGCAGCCTTTTACTGCCATGTCCAGCTCCATATCCACCATGTACTGCCTACTGGGATTTTTCATATGCCCTCTTTTAAAATGGGGAAAGTGAGCAGCTGCTAGCTTGACATGTGTGGGTGTGGGCAGTTCTGAGAAGGTCCCCAGCCTTACAGCCTCCCTTGGGAATTCCGCTTCTGCCTGACTCAGTCCCCTATTTGGATCATGTGGACGTTCCTTAACGCAGCCTCAGTTTCCTGGGCTAATTGCTGTCACACTGAGTAGGTAATGTTGTAATAATAATGTATAATAATACATCTTTTGACACAGTTATAATGAATGTAAAAGAATGATTGTGAGTCACAGGAGGTCAGGGGGATCATGTGTTATCACCGTATTTCCCGACCAAATTTTCTTCTCCTTCCTGTTTCACTCTCTCACTCTGAGGGACCAGAACCCACACTAATTTGGTGTCATGGGACACCTTCTGGTCCTGGGAGCACAACCCCATGCTGCTGGACACTTTAATTCACAGGCCTTCTATTAGCCGTTTAAAGGGTGGTGAGTGAAGTCCACATTTGGCAGACTACGCCAGAGAGGCATTTTTCACCATTACTTTTTCGTCTGAAACTGCCGGCACAGCAGGACATAAAGTGGTTAAAGTATTAATCTGCGGCCTGAAACTGTTGCTGCTCCTTGCCAAAAGTTACCTGCCTTAACCAAAGATCAGAAATACAACCATAAAAGTTCTTTGGAAAAACATAAAGGTATTTAAAATGATGCGTAACCTTAAATAAATTGGATCTTTCGATCAAGTACTTTCCGCACAATGAAAAGGGTTTAAATTTTGCAGGGGAAAACTACAGGCCCTCACAAAGAAGATAAATCAGTGGGGTTCCAGAAGAGAGGAACAGCGACAGAGACAAATCTAAGTCTAGGTGCATTATTACAGTACACAGCGCTGTGTTCTGAGGCGGAGTTTACTGCATCCAGGCTGACAGATTAAAGTGATGGAGCTGGAACAGAGTCATTAGTCTGCAGAAGTTGATGTTTGTGGCACATGTTGAGCTGGCATTAGACAGGATGTGCTCTCTGTGGCTCTGGAAGAAGCTTACCTGTCATCTAATATAAGTCCCCCCTATAGTAAATTGAAGGCTGTGTTTTCTAGGAAGGAAAAAAGTAGTTGGGGGAGGTGGGGCAGTGAATCACAGACGAGCCATTTCTCTGTGTTATTGCCTGTCAGTTTGTGGTTTTATATATTTTTCAATTACTGTGTATTTGTGTAGCAAATGCCCTTAGGCTAGCTTGCTTACAATGTTTATAACTTCAGTTTCTCTGACTCATTTATATTGTTTTTGTGTGAAAGTAAAATTAAATTTAAGGTAAAGTTTTACCCATGAGAGCAACAATCTTTGACTGCTGGGGGTCAATGTTAAGTTTTAAACTGCAGAACAGTGTTTTAAGGTTATCCTGAATGTGGATGTTAAAATAGAGCTGACTGACACATAGGTTGGGTCAGGCATGTAATAAGCTACTGTTTCCCATGATTTCTCACAAGTAGCTGGCCCCAGTTACTCAACACACATTGATCACCCACCATCAGGTAAAATGACCACAAATCCAGTACAGGTATGCAGTGTGAGATTGGAGAGAGCTTATAGCACATCTCAGAAGACCCCAATTCTATGCAAGACACATTTACAGACACATAGAAGGGCCAACATAAAGATATCAATTCACCTAGCTAAATATTTTTTCACTGAGGCAGGAAACCCATGCAAAGCAGAGAGAACTTGCAAACTCCATACTCACAAGAGTCCAGGGAGGAATTTGAAATCCCAGTTCTAGTGCTGTGAGGCTATAGCCCTACCCAGTGAGCCATTCTGCAACCCATCAAACGATTTTTAATGGAGAGTTTTCACATACAAGGTAGTTCGCGAAGCCTCAGCATGGCGGAGGGGTTTGTGTACTTTCATGATCCACAGTGATCTGTTGTCTGGGGAATTGGTGCAGCACCATTTCAGCGGCAAGCATAAACAGGAAAGACACAGATGGACCCTGGAAATGGACATTGGATTTGGAAACGTGGAACGTTACCTCTGGGGCAGAGAAGGAGCCTGAGTTATTGCAGAATTTTCTATAGAAAATAGAAAAATACCAGCTGTGTAAAATCAGCCTTAGCCATATTGTGGAAATTGGACCCAACCTTTCGATCAGGTGTGGAATCTCCCATACTATGGAGTTGCCCCGAGTGAAAAACCTCATGTGGGATTGGGGACAATCACAAGTCCTATACAGAGGGTGGACAAGAAGTATGTCTTTATGCAACAGCAACTTGCTGACAGGAAAATTCTGACACCTGTCTGTGTATATGCACCAAACCGTACTATGGCACACCCAGCTTCCTTAGAGAAAGTGGATGTGGTGTTTGTAAGGGTACCGCCCTACCAACTCTGTGTTCTGAGTTTTTCCCGGGTTGCCTCATGGTGACTGTGAGTTGTTTGTACGTAATCCTTAGTTCATCCCCGGTAGTGTATTGAGTGACTTCTCAACCTGAGCAGCCATCTACCAGCACTAGAATGACATTCTGTTTAGTGTGTCTATTCATTAGACCGACTCGGCAAAAAACAGAAATGGTTTATCATCGCCTCATTCTGCTCAGTTTGAAACTGTGTCTTTGCCGAGCCGCCACTGTGCTCATCCCCCACACAGTTAGAAATTGCCAATATAGGTGGTCGGTTTCTTCACCTACTTCTGTTAAGACCCGTTTGCCCTGAGTGAGCCAGACAGCAGCTCTACATAGCTCTTAGCATCTCTAATGCAGGTAAGCCTCCGTGTCCCAACAAAGCATTGCGTCACGAGGAGGGTATTGGGATGCAGAAAAGCGTTCGGCTTGATGTTATCTTCTGTGTTCTGATGGGACAGAGACCACTCACGAGCTTGCTGTTTTCCATCTGCTGAGAGCTTGATGAAATTACAGATTCTACAGCCTGCATGCAGTACATTTTCTTATCTTTCCTGGCTTGAACATGGCACCATCTCCCCTGCCAAAGTATACTTCGCCGTGCCCTGTGCATCTGTCTACATTCACAAAACCCTGTCCCTACCTTGGCTGCATTTCCTGCCTCGTGCATGAGATGCTAAAAATTCCACCAGTAGATATAATAGGTTTTAGCAACAAGGCTTTCAGCATTTTCAGTACTTTGTGTTATATTCATCCTCCGTAATTGTTTTCGGAGATGGGGTGACAACCTCATGTCTAACCCCTGGCACAGAGGATAAGGGACAGCCCTTAAGTCTCATCTCAAACTTTTAACCTACCAGGCTTGGCTAGACCTCCTGGAATTCCTGGCAGTATACGTTGCTCTACAGGATATCGAGGCACACAAGACATTCCACCTCATCCGGATAGCACTGCAGCAGCTGAGTGGACAGGGAGCTGGCTAACAATCTGCAGCTACTTCAACATTTTGGCAGAACTGATAGAATGAGCCCCTTACCCACTTCATGAGTGTTTCTGGTCTCCATACGTGGAAACCAGGTAACGTCACGTTCTGGCATCATCAAGTGAACGGAAGCAGAACCAGCGGCAGGCAGGCCATGCTGTTCTAACCTCCTATTTTATGGTTTCCTGCCTTCAGTAGTGGCGGCATTAATGCAGGAAGCAGTGTGCAGGTAGACAAGTGAACAGAAAAAAATTACAAGTTGTTTCATTCTGGGCCAGAGATGGTTGTGGACAGATATCAAGTGACAGAAAACTCAGAACAGTAGTCTATAAATATTTTTTTATGAGTAAGGACAATGGAAAACTGTAAAAGGACGAGAAGTGGCGTAAATAGGAAGAGAAATACGTATGTGCAACACTTAAAGAAGCCATTAATGTGTTTGGATTTAGTTCATGGGTGACACACTGGCTTAGTGGATAACACACCTGCAGGGCTGGAGGTTTAAATCCCATACACGTAAGGAAACCAGTTAGGGTATTGTTCAATCAGAACAGCGTCTGTATACATATTCTGGTTTGTTAAGCAGGACACTCTACTTGTAGTAATATATGCAATATCCACCCTCTGCAGGAGACCCAGCTCTGTTTTTATAGAGAACTGAGGGCCTTTAATTGACAGATCATGTACTTGGACATAAAAGGACACAGACGCATTCTGTTAGCTAAATATTGAAACACTGATGACGTATCATATAAAACATATCAGAAGAATTATAGTATCCTACATTTTGAGCTGGTATGTTGTCCAGGGTGGTCCTCCTCCAGGGTGTGCCCTATGCTGTCATGGATAGGATCCAGCCCCCCCCCCCTCAATCCTGTAGATGACAAGCAACTGGAAGATTGATGGATGTATTCAGATCACAAGAAGCTCCATGTCGTGTCATCCGTTGACACATTGAAACACCATAACCTTACTTTGTGAACTCTGTGCTGATTGGCCTCATGCCCTCATTCCTAAAGAGGGAACCAGCTAGGGAAGTCAATAGAAAATATCCAGAGGAGCCCTGCATATGTAGAATATGGCCCAGATTCCTAGACTAGTATAGATTAGACTAGTATATGCTGAGGAGCTTGAAAAGTTTCCCTATGGCAACCACATCCAGCTAAAGATGGAGGGGATAAAGGCATAAAAAAGAACAGATCATAATTTTTCAGTTTCACATTGGCATAGATTGACTCATTGAAAGCAGGCAATTTGTGGCAGTCGCTTGGCTTTAACAGACATTTTTATTCAGACAGATAGGGAGCTTACCACTTTACACATTTTTCCAAGAGAGATTTATAGAACATCTCACTGAACAAAGTACCTTGCTAAAGGTTATAGCATCAGACCTCCCATCTGGGATTTGAACTTACGGCCCTCTGTTACAGCTGCACTTCCAGACACCCTCATTCACAACAGCCAGCCCTTTTAAATCCTTCTCTCCATCCACATCTTTCATGCTCCATTCCTCTCAGTTCCACCTTTCATCAAGTCCTCCGCCCCATTCTCTGGCCTTTGTTCTCCCACTCAGACCACAGTCCATTAAGCGAGCCTCTGGAGGCTATGATCAATGAGAGGCCAGTTGTTCGTTGTGCTCTGAGAGGAGGAGCCATGTCCAAGCTGTCCATCACATATGGACTGCCAGTTTAAATGGACTGCCAGCAACCACATATAGGAATGCAAATATGGTGACCCATGTACAATATTGCCCCAGAAGCATACAAATGAACAAACTCTGAGCTGCACCAACTTATTGCCTATATATGACTACACCTCAGTGTATTCCATTGATAAATAAGTAGTACAATTGTTCAATTTTAGACTTGTGAAGATGTGGCATGTATTACTCTAGAATATTTGCAGCTATTGCTACAATTACTGGGTATGTATGTTAAAAGCACTCATGTATCTCGACGTATTGTGCATTGTAACATAAAGTTACTGCTTTTGGAATCTCTGGGTATTTTTCAATGTCTTTTAGTCAACACAAGGTGCACAGTCAAAACAGACCAAGTTTCAAATTTGACTTCAACCAATTTCATCTACAAAATAATGCCGAGGCCACGTTTACCTGTCTGGGGACATCTGTCTGTATAACGATGAGTGTCATTCTTGCATATGATGATTCCAGACACTGACTGTGTGCCCCGAGGGAGACGCCCGCTCTTCTGGGATGTCACTGGAGGGCCTTTCTGGGAAAACGACAGCTTCACGGTATCAGAAATGAACCTCTCATTTAGTTGTTTACTGAAAATGGGAGAGCAAATACTCAAGGAATAAATCCACTGGCAATGAAGGGTATTATCCAAGTTTCCATTTAATTTAGACCACTGCATATCAACAGCAAGTACTACAGAACAGTTGAATAATTTTTGCGTCAGTTGGTACTGAGAAATTATATAAATATTTCTGGACATTTTCCATCAGCTCAATGTCATTTTAACCTGAGCAAGTAACAGGTTAGGCTGGGTATCTGTGCCCTAGCAGTACTACAGGTATTCTAGGTTTCCACTGTACTGCCAGTCAACTGATGAATTACAGCTATTTTCTGGGCAGAAAAAAATCCACTGTGTTTGCAAGTATAACTGAACTTCTCATTGGAAAGTAGTCTAATCAGGTTATTTACACGCGAAAAGGCAATGACAGCTGATGTAAATCAACATTGTTTACCTCACTGAGTCTTGAATACATTAATAATGTAATGAAATAAACAGGATTTTAAGTTAAATTGTAATTCTTCCCTATAGTCATGTAGATAGCACAATTTAAGTAAACTTAAATGGGTAATTTTTCAAAAAAAAAAACAGTTTGATCAGGAGGCCATAGGCAAAACTAAAAACCCAATATAACAGCTTAAAGCTTTGCCTTGAAAGTTCCCTTCATAACGTCTGTGAAAACATCATGAAATTTGTATCAACAGGACTTCACGACATTGTGTCAGTACGACCACTAACCTAAAATTAGCAACCTCATGTGAGGCCCTTTGAATACTGAAGCCATCAGCCAACTTGATAGCACACAGCTGCAAATCTGCAGCAGACTTCCTGCTTAAAATAGTAATTCCTGAATGATCCATCTCCATCATCCTATTGTCCTTGCAGTCCTGACGCTTCTCAGAGCTGATGCAGGGATGCTTCATAACTCATAGTTCAGTGTTGCTTCCAGCCAAGTGATTGTGAGGTAGAGAAATCAAAGGAATTACCAGCAGGCCCTAGAGACCCAGAAGTGCCTGGCTTTAAGAAACACACACTACTGCCTTGTCTCTTTCTAATCTGTTACACTTCAATAGTCCATGTGCTCTTTCATTCCCACTCAAGGATATCACTGACTATATTACTCGGGCTGTATTTATGACTATTTAAGATGAATATTCTTTTACACTGTTTCAAATCTTTTGAAAAGTTTGAATAAAAACCATTTCATCCTTCTAAATCATTTAACTGTGCTAACCCATCCACACTTCATTCACTCCAGGGAAAGACATATACTGGATCAAAACTCTGGACGTCCATGTTGCTGTTCGAGTGGAATTACTTGCCATATGATATAGGGAATGGCTAGGAGAATGAGAACAGGAGAGTCAGTGTCCAGCACTCGAGTCAAAATAACTGGTCAGCTGGCCATGCCTGGAAGTCAAAAACCATCTGCTTTAGAATGATCTCTCGACAGGTGGGTGGGGTTCTTATCTTGAACGACCACCTGCCTCGTTTATGATAGTTGGGAGCAGCACTGGCTCTAGGTTGCCAAAAGGAATCGTCTACCTGTTCCAACTAAACCCTTAATCAGCTCACATTTTATGCTCAATTAAACTAGCAGGTCAGGCACTGGACATGCCTCTGAATAGAAAGGCCTTTAAGGATCGTGGGCTTTGTGCAGCACAGTGGTCGATTTTTTTAATGCTTACTTTCTTTAGCGTGCACTTGTCTGAAGTCACTGGAATAGCTGTTGGTTTTACACACAAAGTCATACAAACATGTGCATTCAACAATAGTTAACTATCATCCTCACAAGCATAGCTGTTGGTAGGTTTCCTACAGGATTGCTTTGTATACAAGATG
The DNA here is from genome assembly GCA_009936485.2 of Gymnarchus niloticus. NCBI lineage: Eukaryota > Metazoa > Chordata > Actinopteri > Osteoglossiformes > Gymnarchidae > Gymnarchus > Gymnarchus niloticus. The sequence goes on along the minus strand of JAACJT020000032.1, from coordinate 7,862,799 downwards.
CTAAATGACACAATGCATCATAAAACAGTATCAGTTTACGGCAACAGTGGATTATAATGCTGCAATATCACAACCCAGCCCTCTGATCAGTATTCAACCACCTTTCTCAGGGACCAAAACATAAAAATCAAATATACAAGATATATATCTGTAAGACAAGAGCTCCCATTTGTCCGCTACATCAGGGTTTCCATGCACAGCAGCATTCCAAAATGAGGAGCTGGTTAGTATATATTCTACAGAGGCTGACCGCACTTGATGTCATATCTGCATACTTAAATTCAGGAGTGTCTGAAAATACAGCATCCAGTTAATTTACTCTAATTTAATGTCACTCTTCCATGTGCTTACCCAACTATGGGTGTGATGCACTAGAGCCTAACTGTGAAAGTAGGGCAGCATGTACTATGGAATGGACACACACACATTTTGGGGGCATGCATTCTCACGCACACATTCAATCACTAAAAGCAATTACAATTTATAATTTACAGTCTTTTGACTGGTTAGAAAATACGAGTACCCAGAGAAAAATACACAGGCATAGCTAGAGCCAAATGCTAACGCATTTTCTGGGATATATGAAGCCTCAATGCTACCATATTAGCCAAAGTGACATCCCTTGATGTAACTTGCATCAATGAGAACTCAAAATGTACAATACTGTATTGCTTTTACCAAGTTTTACCGACAAGTACATGACTGATCTATATGCTCTCAGTTGTTTATAAACACAGAAACAGGTCTGTTGCAGAGGGGGGGCACCTCATACTGCCACAAGGACAGTAGACTGCTCAACAGTCCATAGCATAAACACAAATTGCATCATACTGAACAACATCCTGACAGTCTCTGCGATGTGTGCAGTTAGTCATGCAGCTCTCACGTGAAATCTGCAGTAGCAAATGGATAACAGAGATGACAGGGTCCAGTGTGACAGACAGACTGATGTGTAAACAGCCATGTGTCATGAGAACACGTCATCCGGGGGACCTGGATCTTGTAAGGCTTTCTTCTTAGAGTCCAAGGTAACCTGTCAGCTTCACAAATCATTTGCTGTTTCTTTTATCATCATAAACATTACCAGCTGAGCAACAAGTTAGTGTTTGATTTGCTGTCTGGCTCGCTGTAAATTTGATACCTAGAGCCAGCATGCTCACATTCTCCGCACATACGAGTCTGCACAAGTATCTTCATTTTGCACGGTCAATGTGACTTCTTCAAAATCCTGAAGCCATCAACGGCTTTTAACACTTCTGTTTCCTACATTGTGCAACATTATTTCTTTTTAGTCACAGCAATCCTGTTATGTTTGTTTTAAATTTATTTGCAATACTGATGCTACAACTTATTGATAACGAAAGGAATCCCTGATGAATTATTCATTACAGTTACAAAAAAGATGCCTATGAACAGGATTTCTTCCAGTAACATTGCTTTGTGTAAATAGTAATTAAAATGACCTTGGATGGAAATTTCTTTAAAGCGGTCACAATTACCATGAATACATTTCCACAGTTGCATCATGGTAAAATCTTTAGTCATTCAAGCATTTCTTACCCTCTGGTTATTTTTCTTTATCAGAGTTGACAGGAAGGGCTAATGAAGGCAAAACTGCAGCAGAGATCACACTCAACTCAGCCCTGCTAAGAAATGTCTTCGTCCAAGGTTTTCATATCGGCGAGTCGAAAGAGTTCACCTGTCATCGGCAAATGCACCCAAAGTAGTGGCAAACCAGACTCTCAAAGCGATGGAGATGTATTATTTATTAGCTGCAGAAAAAAAGCCATTCTCTTTAATCCAGCCACTGACGTTTAATGCCGAGACAAGAAAACAATCCCATACTAAACAAAAGAAGTGGAAAAGCGGATTGAAGTCATGCGGGACTTGCATATCTGGACTCATTTAAATAATCAGAGAGGGCCTGTCTGATTATCACCTTCATTCAAACCCCTGTGGTTGTCGTCAGCCTCTGACACACCATTGGTCCCTTGGCATCAAAACTACTAGAGCAGACCCCCGCTTGCAGTCTTTGCACGGGACAGTGCAATCACTCAACATACCATGACTGGGTCATAATCATATGAGCTTATGTTTACTTTTAGCTGCTTAGCTGACATATTTTTAATGCAGGTTGAGTAACTTCCACAAAGGTACAGCAGCAAAATCCCAGAATCCATCCCACGACTGGCAACCTACTGTGCTGTTGTCTTAAGTATAAACTAAAATGGTACAATGAGCCTGAAGCCCCAGGAGAAGGTCCATGAACCAATACAAGACACCAGGTTTTGTTTATTTACCTGCCTGGTAAGTCTAGTGTTACAGCAGAGTTTCTGAAGAGCTTGGTGACCTTGACACTATGACTGCATATGTAGCCCATGATGACATTACCCTGCACAACTGCCTCTCACTTCAGTGAAGATACTGAATTTCCACCATATGAAAATAGTCAGCAAGACAAGGGGGCAGAAGCTGGCAATACATCTTAAAGATCTTGGTGTTCATCAAGGTGATTCTGAAACAGCGGCCAATACTCCTATTGGTCAGACTGCAGCCACCAGCATATTAATATGACTGGAGAAGAGGCAAGCACCAACACGTATGGCATCATGTGTGTTTGAGAATGGCTGGTGCTTTTTAAGTCCCTAAGGTAGATTAAAAACCCAAAGAGATGCTTAATACCACAAAGCAAGAGAAATTACGACATTGCTGTGTGTCATACATGTTCAATAGCACTTATCCACCCACCCATTTTCCAAATTGCTTCTCGTATGCAGGGTTGCCTGTAGCTTCCAGGCAGTTCAGGACTTAAGGTATGGGACACCTTCGATGGGGGAACAACCCAATGCAGGGCATAGTCACGCACACTACAGCAAATTAGAAATGCCAGTCAGCCTAAACTGCACGTCTTTGGACTGAGAAAGAAAACCAGAGTACTCAGAGGAATGGGGAGAACATACACACTGCATGCCCATAAAGCTGAGGTGGGATTTGAATCTCCAGCGTGGAAGGTGCAAGCCGCCATGCCCCTCCACAATAGGAATTACAAAGATTGATAAAAATCCTACACATCACTTCATTTCCTATATGGCCCCACCATGGCAGAATTGGTACCTTTTACCCCCAACCTAGAATTGTAATGAATTATATATATACTGGCATCTTTCAGGTCTGCCATTATGAATAATGATTTGTTTGATCAAAGTTGAAATGTGCAGCATCTGACACTCCCTATGTCACCTGGATAAGAGTATTAAGGAAGAATTTAGTCTTAACGAACAAGCTGATGTGTATCTTAACAGCTCTGACAAAACAAGCATGTTTATTAGACATTAAGAAAAAACAGAGGCATAAACACAGCGATGCCTGACACAAAAAGTCTAGACTTGACATAAATATCAGAAGTCTAAACAGGTAAGCATGGCTGCCAGACATCAAAATTCTACCAAAACAATAATGCAGCATTTAAAACAGTAATTGTTAATTTGGTCACAAATCAATCGTGGTGAGAGAAACAAAACATAGGCCAAAATGCAGTGTAAACCACTGCGAAGGAACTTAAATCTTGCAGACACTGAAGACGAACAGAAGGATTTGTAGCTTTATTTCTTCAGCTCATACAGGTTGACTCTAGATCCTTACTAGACCGAGACTCACTGTAAGGAATAACATTTTAATGAGTTGTGTGTTTGGCTTACACTGTTAGCTCAAACAGAATACACTAACTAACACCCCAATCTGCTTTTTGCACTAATACTCTTTTATCAGCAGTCTGAAAGGGAACGATAAAACGGACACAAGATAAATGTCTCAATCAAATGAGGACACTTCTGATCTTTTGTTTTGAGTTAGCCCAGCTGCTGTGTGTCAGTACTTCATTGGACCTTCAAAGCTTTGGAGTCCTTAGTAAGAGGAGTCAGAGGCACAGTCTTCCATAGGGATCTTGTGTAGTGTCATTAAAACACTGATATGACCTGCAGTAACCCATCACACATTCAAACAGGAGCAAACTGCACAAGGAGCAATGAATGATTTAAGGGCTGCAGGTAGCATAGCTGTAATGGGCTTTCTCTTGTAACCAAGCAGGCAGGCAACCTTTTCAAATCCCAGGAGTGGCCCTGATGGTGTGCCCTTCAAAAAGATAAATCAACTGAATGAATACAACAAAAGATCCTTCTGTATAAATGGGCAAACTAAATAAATGTTTACCACAGAAGAAAAAGGCAACTGACCAGCAACTGAGTGGTAATAATGGAAGGAGAAAGAGATTGTTCTAGCTTGCAAATGATGAGTGAATCCACAATGCTTCCAGGGTCGGGGCAGGAATTAGTGAGGCCCACAGCTAAGTGTTTCTACATGAGGATTATCCAGAATCATCCGCATTACTTTCCATTGAGGGCTGATTATATCTACACAGGTAAGACAGAATGCACTAAAAAGACAAAATATGCTTAAATTGATAGGATAAGGCAATGTTGAGTACATTAAGAAGGTTCACAGGAGACATCCCATAGAAACACTAAACACGGACATTCGCTTGCTTCGTTCGGCAAAACGCCACCACCTGGTAATCCCCACTCCATGCAAGATGAGCCACTATAGATGTTTCTTGGGTAAGTTCCCTCATTGGTGGAATGGGTTGTCCATTTATATCTGGATAGCGAATTCCCTCTCAACCTTCAAGAAACACCTCAAGGCTCATCTATTCACTGACCTTTCCTGTCATTCAGCACCCTTGTTTATGTTCCTTTACACAGATGTTTTTCTCCTGTCTTGTAGGACCTTATTCAAGGGTTTTGGTTTGAAAATCTCCTTTGCTAGGTTTTTACCTTGTTGGGCAAGATGCAGCCCTCATTTGTTTCTGGTCTCTCGTTGGATGCTCAGCCTAGCTGCATTTATACCTTAGGTAGGTTTTTATTCTATGCCTCGATGGGACAAATGAGGCTTCAAAATGCTAGCCAGAATTGATTGGTAGTTCAGGATAATCCTACCTACCACAGGTTTTGAAGCCTCATTTGTCCTACCAGTAACTATGCAATGATGTTCTTCGCTGTATATCGCTTTGGACAAAAGTGTCTGCTAGCCGAATATAAATGTAATGTATAATTAAAACATAATAGTAGACACAAGCAATGAAAAAGTCAATGCACATGAAAGACAGGAGCCCACAGAAAGAAAATACAAATATTCAGACATACGCTGGAATTTGAGAGCTGAATGGGCCTCGGGGACAAAGGCAGTAAAAACAAGCAACATCAAGAAATGTTTTTTACATGACTGGGGGATGGGCTGTCTACACCATTCGAAAAGCTCATCAGTGTGGGGGCCGAGACTCCCATCATCCAGAGGAAATCAGTGACATCTGAAAACCTGACAGTTTCACTTTTCAAAAGCCACGATTTAAACCAGAAAAGAGACGAACAAGAAGCTCATTCTAGTGTCACTCGATGTCAGAATTATAAGTCATTCAGTGTTAATTAGCTGTCATTATCACCACTTCCTTTCCTTAGCACTAAGAAGCCCCCCACAAGAAGTAAACGTGGAGCCCATTCCTTTACAAAGAAAAGAATAAACAGGATTTCCCAGTACTTGTCCCAGGGCTGGATTTTGTCGTTTCCCTCATGACCAAATCTCTTTAGCTACAAGTCTTTGGAATACACCGCAAGCCAGAAGATGTTATCCAGAGAAACCGCTGTGGGTAACGGGATTCTGCTGCATATATAAATGTAAATTAAGCAGCCACCTGACACACACACATCCCCGTGTCTGCTGTACCCGCAACTGTGTAGCTCGAATCTGTCACTCTCTGGATGGAGGCCATGTGCCGGTGAGGTCAGCCTAAGTGGCATGTGGATGCCCCGGTAGCATTTGAGGTCCTAATCACAAATTCCCACTGTCAGGATGAAATGCCAACAATCAAGTCGCCCACATACACACACACACACACACACACACACACACACACACAAGCAAAGAGAAACACATCGCTGTCCTTTCCATGAACCTTGCGGAAGCCAGACATCCTCTTCAGACTGATAGAGCACTCTCTAGTGTCTTGGCTTCTGATAGTGACTGAGCCCCTCATCACCATTCTACACTCTGTGTAATGCACCAAGATTTATGTTAAAAAGGAAACTACACATTGCAACGGTCAGTGTCAACGCTCACAACTCAGAATGGTACACATATCAAGAATGAACATTCCACTCCAGTACAGAGGATGCAACTGATCTTTGTCAGACTATGAGATGCCACTCAAGGTGTTTGCACAAGTAGCTTTCAAATTCAGCTCACAGACTCAGCACAGTTGCTTCCATACACACCAAGGGAAGGTATACCAGCAGCCCATTACCAGTTACTAAACTAAATGAACTAGTTTTAGCCAGTAAATGACTCTAGCACCTCTGCTTACGTTGACCCCGTTCATTGAAGTAGAGCAACTAACCACAAGGCCCCACATATGCCACAACCAGCAATTTGGTTTCCATGGCAACATTTGACTGACACGCTGTCTCCAAGAAGGAAGAGCCAGGAAATTATAGGCAGAGAATTTTTAAACAGATCCATTCAACACTTGCACTGTGAAGGTTGTTTTTTAAAAAAATGGAAATCATTCATCTTACAAATCACATCAGTCTTAAGTTGGGGAAAAGGAATAAGAAGGTAAATAAATGAGTCACAAAGGAGAACAACAGATAAGGATTGAATGGCTGCCTGGAACCAAAGAAGTAATTTTCTTAGATGCCACCATGTTACGGTGAAACTGGACAATAAACATACAAGGCAGCAATAAAATGACTTTTCTACGGAATCACAGAAAGGATTATTGCAGAGAAATGAAAGAATTGCAGCGGCGCTCTTGTAGACCTTCTAAAAAACGATATCTCTGATGTTATAGCTGCAGAATGGCTGTAAATGCCTGATTTTCCTTTTCCTGGGCACCATGTGAATCTAGGAGTTTGAGAACAGTGGTCAAAAAGCACTCTAACCAGTGTAACGTGTTTTATGACATCTCTGTTATACAGTCGGCTGTGTGTGTGCGGGCTCCTTGCAGACCTTAGACTTCTTGACTACCTGCACTCCATCTTTTCTGTGCATCCAGAGGCTTCTTCTACGCACTTAACCAGTGTGCCACTTGTGGGTCAGCAACCTCAGTGCACAGCGGGGCGTAAGCAAACGGGCAAACATTTTTAAAAGCATCCAAAAAGCCAAGTCCATCACACTTAAGAGGAACTCAGCAAAACTGTCAGAGATTTTATGACCCACACCGCTGGAGCTAAAAAGAAAAAAAACAGATCATCCTGCTTACAGGCAAATCGACCACAAACATCCACCCACCCTTGTCCCACCTTGCCCACAGTCTAACATATTCAGGAACCTCTCAAAGGTGGCGCACAATCCCACTGTTTGGAAGCACAAGCCAAGAGGGAAATTACAAGCTCTCTGAATGTCCCAGACATGAACATGTGAGAGGTGGGTGTGCAGAAGCATGAAAGGTCTTATCAGGCATGAAGGAGGGCTTGGCCTGGATTCTAGGCACGGTGAGCACTCTATTGAGTCTGCCCATCCAGGTACCCATAAAGCCTTGGGCAGTTTCTAAATTTAACCCCACCTGGGCAGCATGAGAACATACGGAACTAGAGAAAATGACTGCAGCAGGATACAGAACACGAAATGATTTTTGGCATTTTCAGAGTGATGAATGTGGAGAGAGTTATAAGAACTTGAAACAGGTAAAAGAGCATGCTACAAGCGTGACACGCTCAGATCGCTGGATGTAAACATCACCGTGAGCATGTTAAAACTGTACAAGTTTACGGCTGGTCCGTTTCCAAAAGAGCCGGAGCATCAAATTTGAAAGGCCTTCTTCAATTCAGCTTAGAGCGTGAATTTAGCTTCTGAATCCGCTTCTGCCTTTAGACATCTGACTGTCCCCTCTGTGTCTATTTCTGCCATTTACACGAAAAGCTTAAAACTCAGTCCAAACACCTGGGAAGATATTGGCGGCAACTAGCTTCATGCTGAGTGTAAGTGACAGAGGGTGTGAAAAGTGCAAAGTGAGCTGGCTGAAAGATATTCAACAATCAAGACTGAAGATGTCTTACTGACAACATGTGCAAGAACAACAACTGACAGTAAACAAGCAACTGGCAACCAGCATGCAGCAGTGCAGTGTTAAGTAATGCTTAGACACTGGAACTCACAAAGTGAAGTATGAGCTACAGCAGTTAATCATGCAGAGGTTCTGGCGGAAAAAACTTCTTGAATATGGGAGTCAGTATTCACAGGTTGTGAACACTCACTAAAAGATCCAAGAACAATGTGTTTGTGTGTATTTGACAGGGAAAAAGCATCCAAAACTGACTGACTGCGTGTCTGAGAGAGCCACATACCAGCACTTCACAGCAGATAACCAGAGAAAAGTCCTATTTACTAACATAGCAGCTTTTAGTTACTATGGTCCCAAACTCTGGAGCTCTCTCCCCGAAAACCTGAGAGCTACTGCTAGTCTTAGTAAACACATTTGTTCACCATTGCATTTAATAACTTGTGATGATGAGCTATTTAATGTGTTTATTTACTTTTTTCCTTCCATATTTACTTCAAAATTTTAATTTTAAACTCACACTTTTTAATCTTATTTTAAATTTCTGACTTTCTCTAAATTTTTTTGTTATTTCTCTACTTTTTAAAAGTACTTTATAAAGTACTTTATAAACCCTGTGATTGAAACAGCGCTATAGATAGATAGACAGATAGATAGATACCAGAGAGCGTGTACGCCATAATTAAAATAAAACGGACAGAAATTCTGAAATTCGTGTACATTTCAGATTCTGCTTTTCAGTTAAGTTTTCATGTGGGTAATATAGCTTCAAAACCGTTCAGTGCATTAAATTAGAAATCAAAATTAAAGCATTTTCAGTCTCAGATTTTTGAGATCACTGTATACATTTTCTATATTATATATATATACATACATATATATTACACACACACACACACACACACACACACACTCTCTCTCCTGTACATATGTGTTTATAAAGAAAGCCTATCAGGTTGGCAGGGGTGTATCCCTTTGTCTTCAAAGCATCCCAGAAGGCGTGGGACACAGAACCATGAAAACCAGCAGGAAACTCAATAAAATCTCACCATGGAAGCTGACTGAACCTTGTCGTGTGGAGACAATTCAGACCACAGTGTGTGGGCAAAGGGAAAACAATCAGACAGCAGTCCACTACTTCAATGGAAACCAATATTTGCTTCCTAATATAAAAATATAAAATGACAGTGAAATGTGTGGCTGCTGAATTTACTAAAAGACTATTGGATTACCCAACATAAAAAAAAAAACCCATATTAGATGTAAGTGCTCCGTAAATAGATTGTGTGTTTAGCGATTATTTTCTATATTTTCTCTGTGTTTCTATGTGTTGGGGAGCACATGACATAAAGCCATTGATGGAAATATTAAGAATGCACCAATAGCGGTACATCAATTGAGCAATAAAAGCACAATTTGCGAGGAGAGCAGGTACCATAAACAGCTGACAGAGACGACAGTCTATACTATACCAGTAAACGGTGGACAACGCAGTCGCAACAGCCGTACTTTACATTCCCACTTCTCTCACACCACATTATCTCACGCACAATTAATCTGTGCGGCTTGACAGGCGCTCAGGATGAAGTTTAAAGTTTAAGAGCTAGAGTTTCCATGGCAATTATGCCAGCCTGTTTTAATTAAAAGCCCAGGAAAATGGTTTTAAATGTAGCTCGGTGTGTTAATTGCAAGCGGCCCTTTAACATAATGCACAAAGTGAAACAGTATGTCCTAAATATTCGTAGTTTTTTTTCCCCATTGCATACGCCATGCTCTTTTTAATGCTGAAATGGCTAAATCACTGTCCAGTTGGAGGTTCTGCGTACAGTGCATAACTGACTGAGATCACCTCTCTCATGATAGTCTTAATTTGTGCAATTGACTAGATACATATTTGTATAAGTGTGTGCATTTGTGCAGACACCAGTGAATTAAAAAAATTATTTAGGTAATTAACAGCAATCAAATGCAAGCAGTTAAAAAATAACAGACAAATATACCGATGAGCCGAATCATTACGACCACCCCATAGCAGAACAGCTGGCTCTTCTCTGCAGCCAGATGGCGTACCAGTAAAGGTACAAATGAGAAAGGGGATATAAATGGACAGGTACATGCTGACCAGGAACAGCTGTGCTGAACGCTTCAGGATCCTTGTCCATCCTAGTATCCCATGTCCACCCCTTCAAGATGACTTTCTGCTCCTCAAACATTACACACACACACACACGTCTAGTGACATGGCATGAGGAATTATGCTTTTGGAATGAACCTCTGCCGTCAGGGTAAACAGCCATCATCAGGCGATGGTTATAAAGTTTTGGCTCATCGGTGTATATTAGCTGCTTGCGATCCATAGCAAGGAGGCAGCCAAATTCATATTAAGGCCAAAGAATAATGAGGAGGAGCGGAGGAAGTGAGAGACGAAGGCTAAGTCGACCAAAAACAAGACCCCTTAGAGAGTGGTCTGCACTGATCACACAAGTGATGGTAAGAGCAAGGAGAAGGAGGCATTGTACTGAAAGCTGGCAGCAGACAAACAATCCAGCCTCTATAGAAGAACATTTTTAATATATGTACAGGATTAAAATCTGAGCACATACACGGTGAAACACATTGCATGTGGCATGAGAATTCTCACAGAACACTCTACAGGTATCAAAATGCACAAGTCAAGACCATTTTTAAAAGTAAGTTCTTAAACTAGAGAGGGAACATTTAAAAAAATAAAAGAAATTGCTTTCATTTCCTTGAATTTAATAATCCCACAGGATCTGGGAATCAGGACAATGAAGCACATACCTGGTACAACAATATGGTGGAGGGGACCACAGCGCAGCCTCAGAGGGACAGCCGGGGAATAAAATAATTTCAGTGCCCATGGAGCAGCTGGTATGCAGCAGCTGTAATCGCTGTGTGTTTGTCGACGATCTGACCTCTTCAATTCTAAACGGCACCCTGACACTTCTACATTACATCAGAAGATGACAGGTTCCCCTTTTGAATCCAACACGTGCACTTAACTGCACATCGGCTCTGTTTTTGTCATTGCCGAATTAGAGGCATACGTGGATCGTCCCAGCGGCCTGGCTTTACACAACATTCAAATGAGCGTGCCCACCAACACCGATGCGCACACACAAAATCACACCGAACAGAGAGATGAAAAACATGACTCAAAATTCTGCACATACAGGCTTGTCTTTGCCCAGGGAAGCCTTCGGCAGGGTCAGAGGAGGAAACACAGAGTAAACAAATAATACTCCAATATTTACATTTTTATCCTTAGGCCCCTGACCACCGGTGCAGCCACAAAAAAAAAAAATCAGTTATACTTTTGGAGGAGAACCATCAATATCGTTCAGTGCATCATAGAAGCTTGAAAAACCTCCAGGCAACAAATAACAAAGAAAGACTAGAACTGCAATGATAAACGAGTGATCATGCACCACTTCTGTGACAGTATTAAGCACAGGTAAATAGAGATTATACTGTACAATAAGACCTCAGCCTACCCCCACTGGTTAACTACTAATATTCTCCTAACATAGTCTAACGATTCATAAAAACATTTACACTTAAAGACATACCATTTATTTAAATGTGTATGAATACAATGACAGACACTCCGAATGTGGGTGCTAACAGTACAGAGGTGTGGACTAAATACTACTGCCACACAGAGTTATTTTTCAGTTATCCATCACTTCATCAGCCTTCTCTCAGCAGTGTCTAACGTTCTTTCAACGTTCCCCAGGCAATAAGAGCATTTGTGGTTTGTCAGACAACACAGGGAGCCGACAGTGAAGCCGGTTTATTAATTATTTAATCCCCATCTCTTTTTTCCTGCCCTATTTTTTGTCCCTTTTGCCTTCAGCTCAGTTCAGGTATAGAAAGGACTTCCAAAGCAGCTCCCACCCACCCCTCCAGCATCCTTAAACACCCTCTCGTATAGCCCACCTATTCACTCCTTACCTTAACCCTTCTCTCTTACCACCCACTTTTAAAGGCACCCCTCCAACCTCCTCTTCCTCCTCCTTTCAGCTCACCCCTTCCAGTCCACTTCACAGACACCCTCCAGCCTCCTTTATTATTTCCATCTTGCCAGACTACTGCAGCATGCTCCGTTCTCAGCCTGGCTTCTGTCACCTCAGCCTTCAAATAAATTTGAAGCTGTTCAGAGACTACGTTTACATCTACTGTAAGTAAACATTTCAGAATTACAACAATAAAATAGCACAAATGTAGACCATATCTAACAGACATGCAGATAGTCTTTAGAGTGCAGGGGTTCTCTCCAGCATTGATTGGTTGTTTAGGATACTCCCATCTACCACAGGTTTTGAAGCCTCATTTATCCCACCATTATCTACTTGTTTCTCAAGGCTGCACCAAGGATCTATTCCACTAGAAGGACATGTATGTTTACTGCTCCACAACATTTCATTTACGTTATTATTAGGCTACCTGATGCCTAACTGCTTTCAGCAACTACACAAGTGAAATGTTTAATGGAAGCAGTGTCTAATAGTTTAAATTAACTAAATAGAAAACTGAAATATGTTTTACATAGGCCTACATATGACAGAATCATGTATACACACATACAAAAAGCACCGTGCAGAAGTCTTGGATAGGATATTTTAAGGCCATTTGTCTTACAGTAACTGTATATTTGCTCAGAAAAAAACTAGAATTTAACTTTATTCTAAAGTAAACAGTAAGACAAGAAATAAAAATGTTACTGGGTGGATGGCTAGAAAATCATCTTTGGTTCCCAAAGCTCTCTAATGCACGTTTTTGTTAAATTTCACCGCCAGTTCCCTTAACCAGTGAATGTAATTAGCTAATTCACTTCATGAGGTACTGATTAGCCAAAAAAGATGAAGCTGTATTGAGTCCAACAAAAACATGGATATATTGAATTGTTCTTGCAAATTCTGAGATGACATGAAGAGATGCTTTGAAATTTGTAATCTGACTCTCTGTGATGGACATAAAGTTGGTTTTACACCAACATAGGCAAAAAATCTTTGAGTCTTTTACACAGTACTGCATATATACATGCAGTATAGCACAAGGCTGAGTCATAGTCACTCTTCAGTTCAATACGAGACACTAGAGCAAACGATCCATAGATCGTAAATCAGTCAATTAGCTTACTCCACGAAGGGCTTCTGTAGCCAACAAACAGCATATGTTGAACTGTGAAAGCCTGCCATTCACAACAACTCTGTAGTGAGAAGAGTAGATCCATAACGCAGAACTGTATTCTTTTAAAGCAACAAATTGTAAAGCAAAGAAGGGTATTAGACTCTGAACTAGAACCAGGACCAGGCTAGAGAGTAGAAACCCTCCTATAGTGCTGACCTAGTAGCCAATCAATCTACATAAATTCCTTAATTGCCAGGAGTGTAGCGACCATATACAAGACATATTATTAAAGTGAAATAGCTCCCCAAGTACTCGCTTAAGCTTTTAAAGTGCTTGTCTCTTTTAATGCGTTGTTTACTGGGAATGATATGAGTGTTATATCATTTTTAATGTCTATATGTCTCTCCGGTTAAATAACTTCACTGTAAACGTTTCACAATTTACACCCACACAGCCCTACAAATGAGGTGGGAATCTGGGTGTGGGATACCCTTGTGTATATGTTGATATCAACACTAGGCCTTCACAGCATCACAGACACTGCGAGCAGGTTAAACAGAAACAACAACAACAAACAGAACTGGTCAATCCATCCATCTGAGGAACAGCGGTGATAAAAGGATCAGCGTTCGAGTAGGTGTGGACAGTTGCTAGGATCAGCAGGATGAACAGCAGAAATTCATAAAAAAGAACAATGTTCCCATGGAAACAAACAACAAGTTATGTCAGGTTCTGTGAGTATTAAACTGGGAGCTCCAGTACAGCAAAACAAAATGAATGAATTCAGTTTTCATAATGCTACAGTTACAGCCCTGAAAATGGTTCAACAGTCAATATTTTGACAGAGGTTTTTTATTCACTAATACGTTCATCTTTGAAAAGATGTTCAAAAACAAGCTGGATAGATTTAGAGGCAAAACGGCAAAACCCTCAGCCTAACTGTGCTCCCGTGGAAAAAAACCATTCTGGTTGCCACAGTGACCAAGTACAAATTGCACAGGTCAGAAAAAAACAACGCTAGTAAAACCAGATATAATGACAGAGGACCACCTGTGAAATATCCACCAACGGTCTCGATGAAGGGGAGATCAGCTACGGCTATTCTGTAAGCAAATGTCAGAAAAGAGGTTTAAAAGGCTGATACGCCCATTGTAAAACAAAATGAAAGATGTGGGACGTTCAAAAAGCATTCTTTTACAAAACTGAGACATTTACATTAAATTACTTAGCAGATGCTTTACTTGTAAGGGATGTACTAGTGAGAGAGCATCGAGCCATCAAGGAGTAGGTACTGGAGTAGCACCCAGCAGTGGCAGAGTGTAACAAATAAATTGTGTCTTGCTCACTCATTCAGAAATTGGACTAGAGTTATATTAAGCATAAAAGTGCATAACTTACTATTTTTAAAACCCTAGATCCCCTTCATGTGAGAATTTTCCATAGCAAATATGTAGTGATAAATTATACAGAACAGTGGTGATCGGACAAATGAGGCTTCAAAACCCATGGTGGGTGGGAGTATCCCAAACTAACCGATCAATGATGCCTATCGCTATTGCGACAGAACATTAATATGAACTAGTTGCCATCCTGGATAAAGTAAAATCAAAGCCCAGAAAGAATGAGGGACCAATATGATGGGAATGGCAACCTCTATGACAGACAGGGGGCAAGTTTGGACAGCTTACAGTGAAGCCACTATACTTCAAAACACAGGATCACCTAGTGAAATGCAAAGCTAATGGGAAGGGAATAGAAGAGAAGACGACTTCCAAATGACTAAGTAATCATTTCTAAAGACATCATGACGGCTTCCCTGAAACACATTTGCACTAAGGACACCTTCTCTGACACTGTAACAGCCAAAAAGATGACAGAGGAATTTAATTAGTGTAGCAAAAACCCTTTACGTATTTTCACTACTCGCAGAGGGTGAGGCACACATGCACAACATGTGTGAAAACACTTAGCAGCCTGTTCCAAAATACTATCTCTCTGTTTCATCTTTTCCAATTCATACATATTATGTTCTTATTTACCATGTGCATGAGGAATCAATAATTTAAAAACAAAACAAAGACCAAAAATATATCTTTGATCACAGCAGCAAAAGCCAATGGATACATTTTTCATGGGGCTAAGCTCAGTGCTTCGCTGGCCAGAAGTTAATTTGATGCATTAAAAACTTTGGAGGCAGAAGGCCTCTCGGCAGAGCACAGTGGGGGACGGGACCACTGCCACTAACATTTCTCACCATGTCTTTTTTTTTTTAACATGGCTGCCTAACAGACCAACAGATCTAAACTGGCTTGCACGGTTTACAGGTTTTTCACCTTACCTGCATGTTTGCTAACACTATTCAGACGATGTCTGTTTGTTCCTAAGACAAACTAGCCAATGTGTGGATCACATGTTCATCTCTTACTAGTACATTATCTAGGGCCTTGTTACCAGAAACCAAGGCATGCAAAGCCACATGAACAAGAGTATCCCAAAGTGAGCAGATCGAAGTACGACCACCAAGAAAGGACTGAAGTAAAATACTCTAAATTTATTGTGCCAGCTTTCTCCACTTCAAAGGCTTGAACTTTTAGTAAAATATTTAACACATTTTAATACACATGTAAACAACATTTAAATAGAAGTTTAAATGGAGAGCGAGTGTTGGACAGTATTTGTAATTCTCTCTAGTACTCACATAAACTGACCAGTAGTCATTCAGTATTCACAAGTACAGCCCTCCTCGTCTTCACCCGTTTCACCCACATTATCGACACAGAAAGCAGACAAGCACCGTGGGAGCTTGAGGCAACCATCACAAGCACATGGCAGCGATTATGACAAGTGAAACACGAGAGACAGCTATGATGAGACCGAGGTGCACGGCTGTCTCAGCCAGTTATTCTCGGAGCATGGACAGAAAGCTATTTGCGTGCATACACACGCATAAATCCATGGATGTATACCTCCCACATGCCGCCGCGAAATCACCTCCAGTGTTCTGTCTCTCGCAATGACAAAGGTCCCTTTTCATTCATAGCTATTTTGGAGGGAACCCTATGGGGGCCATTACCACCAGTGGCTGAACGGAAGTGAAATATAAGAGCTTTCAAGCACCCCCTGCAGAGCAGGTACACATCGCACTAGCAGATAGGCTGATAGCAGACATTGTGTAGCCATGGAAATCAACAAACATTCAAGCAAAAGGGGCTGAGGTACAATGAAGAAATGGGATGGGGTGGGGTGAGGGGGCTCAGCAGGGGGATGACACCCATGAGGCCCATTTCTCATCTAGATCCCCAGGAGGGCTTGTGGATGCCAGAGCATCCTGTGTCTGTGAAGGGATGTTGGATTGCTTTGGGTTGTTTTCCTTGTTGTTGTGCTACGCAGCACAGCACTACCTCTACACAGACACTTCAGAGTCTTAGGAGCTGCCCAAAACAATCACTAGAAACTTCCAAAGTGGAGGAGTCTGTAGGGGAAAAAAAGACATTTAAGTTGTTTTACTCTTGCTTTTTCCTTGTTCCACAATGAGATTTTTACCCCACGGAAAAAGAGCGTTGTCATGCAGATGATGATTAAATAAGTAACTTTCTTCAGTAAAAGCTCATGTTTTGTTAAGTCCTTAGCTCTCATCACTGACAGAACCTGTTTTCAGTGCTGTCATCTTGACCAGGAAGGTAAACAAATCAATAGACATGTGAGAGGTCTGAGCTTCTTAGATCTCTGATAGCCAGGGATGAGACCGATATACCTGGACAATTACCGGACACCATAAACAGCCACCAGAAGTTAAGCCTAAGTCCATATACCGACTTTCTTCTGTTTTCGGGTAAAAAAGCATTTCAGTTCACTGTCCTCCACAGCCTGTTGAGGGAAATGATAATGTCTGCGTGCAGCATGTCAATATAAATGTAGCCACCAGAGCACTCGATGACCCTGAAACAATAGCCGTGTAACCATGGTAATCAGCAGCCTTTCTGTGGTTACACATACCCACATAAAATTATCGCTCAATCATGCACTTCTACCTCTCATCTTTTGCATGACTGACAGCAGACACACCCATTACTAGGGATATTCACCTGAAGATGAAACCATGTAAACACTGCAAGTGTCTTGGAACATTCTAGAATTTTAATGAACTGCAGAGAATTTTAGAAAAGCCTTTGATAGACACTTGCCATCACTAAAATTAAAGAGGCATATCTGATCATCCACCCTCAACTCGCATACAATTTTGACTTTAACGGTATCAAAAAAATAAAATAAAAAAAATCAAAGGCATAGGAGTCAACTAAGTAAGGTTTCCCAAGGCTCAGCATAGGAAAAACATATGGTGAGAACACACCTCCTTTATTGCATCTCCACAAGCTGTGTCTTCTGAGGCTCTAGCCAGACAGGAAGCGTTTGATCAAACTCCAGTCCCCAGCGCTCCAGATTTCTTCATGTAATCTCAAATCTAGTGAAGGTAAAACAATTTGTTCTTCAATGAGAAGAGGGAGATAGTCACAAATTAGTCTGGCAGCCGTCCTGGGTAATTATTTGCCTAACGTGATATACAGAATGTGCATTACCATATTTCTGTCAATTTCAAAATATCTGGTACCTTCCCTTAAAAATACACCTCCATTTTGGGGCATCACTATTGCTCTTCAGTGGGTAAAACACTGTCAACTACCTTTCACCGAGGTAAAGTCAAAGCAAAGTCTACAACCCTCTGTGGGAAACTGTATATTGACTGACTATCCATCCATTTTCCAAACTGCTTCATCCTATTCAGGGTCGCAGGGGGGCCTGGAGCCTATCCCAGGCAGCCAAAGGCACCCTGGATGGGGTGCAAACCCATTGCAGGGCAGTCACACATGCAGTCACATGCTACAGGCAATTTAGCCACGACAATTAGCCTGTATCGCATGTCTTTGGACTGCGAATGAAAACCAGAGTACCTGGAGGAAACCTGCAAAGCACAGGGAGGTGCAAACTCTGTACAAACAGAGCGGAGGTGGGATTCGAACCTCAAATCCTGGCAGTCCGAGGCTAACCACCGAGCCACCGTGCCCCACTTGTCTGACCATAAGAGGTTAAAAGATTCAAGTAGGGAGTAGACGGTACTAAGCAGTTACCAACCAATCAACAAAAAACGGGTCACAATAATGGAACAAAAGTTGCCTGTGTAACTCTGGGAACAGAAGGAACAAATCAGCAGGATGGTACCTAGCAGTGACTTTGTGACAGCACCACAGCCACCAGCAAGCCTCACAATGCTCCACGAGACCCCAGTCCCCTCTGACACGTCATTCACTCCAGTAACGCTCACAGCTGACACGGTGGAACTGACAACACAACGGCAGCATCAGAATCACGCCATTGTTAATGCTGGTATGGGAATTACAGCAACGAGGCCTCCATGCTGGGCATCAGCCAACCTTAGACAGGTATAAAAACAGACAGGGTAAGCAGTTCTTCCTGCGTACCAACAGTTCATAAAGAGGAAAAAAAAAAAACATCGAGTACAGTATGTCAAGGCTTGGCAGGAGAAGTGTGAGTTCTAGTGGGTAAAGGTCTAAAGAAAGAGTCTTTTGGTTGGCTGCAGATAAAAAAATAGTTTCAAAAATAAATAATTTAAAAAATGACCTACTCAGCAGCCTGAATCTCAGTCATTAGCTCCTTCCACCAGTGAATGGCTCCACCAAGTACTCAGTCGATGCTGAGCAAAGCTCTTCAGAATCACTGTTTCATACAAATTAAATTCAGCTCAAAGCCAGAGCACATGACCAACTAAAATAAAATAATCATTGATATACAGAAATATATGGAGGAGCATTAAATCAGCCTAGTGAAAGAAGATCCCATCTAACCGTCTCCGTCAGTGTCAGAGCTTGAAACAGACTATGGTGTTTGTTCCCATCCCCCTGACCATCTCGTTTTTATCCTTGTCAATCTTTTTTGTATATGTAACATGCCACATGGCATTTAAACTCATTCAGCCAGCTTTGCCAAGAGGGAAAGCAAACCGATTTCAAAATCAATTTGAGTGACATCAGGGCACAGTCGAACATCCACTTGTTTGTTAATACTAATTTGCTGAGCTAACCATGGGTTACGTTCTCGCCTATTTACATCCCACAAGCTAAATTTAAACAGCCTTGACAGTGAATGTTACAAGTCATTTCACCCTTCCCCTTCAAAGAAGTTGAAATGTTCATTTCTCTCTGTTATCGTGGACGCAGATCCATTCACTGCTTATCGTACAATTAAAAAATGTATAAATAGAAACACATCCATTTTGCACGTTAATTTCTTTCACAACTTTCCTTCAAAGACAAGAACTCGAAGCCAGCTGGAAAGGTTCTCTCTGCAGACAACCACAACATCCCAAAAAAAACAGTATTTGCTCTACTGTTCTTGGCAATTAAATAAGTAAACCGTGGACCTGGACTATAATTTAAATTATAACTGCTAATCAGATACAATATGCATAAACACACTGAAACACACATACAGAGAACCATATTTATAAACAGATATTTGTATTGTGATAACAAACATTGTTTTGCCTGGATGCAATTAAAGACACCAGAAAAGCTGTGAGTGTAATTACTGGGCGAGATAAGGCCAGGACTGCCAAGTCACCAAGTGGAAAATATAAACAGTTTGGAAAGCTCCTGGACTCAGTAAAGAGGAAATGAGGCCTCCACTGTCTAACAGTAAGACTTAGTGGGAGGATGTTTGTGAGGGCTTTGGGCAGCAAAACCGGCTTCCAAGACATTCATTTTGACTTCTGTAGAAAGTGAATTCCCAGTGTGAGGATTTTCCCCAAACTCTTCTTAGGAAAAACCACCTATGATATCTGTCAGGGGGAGGCATGTGTCCTTCCAAAACTATTTTTTTTTTATGTATTAAACTTTAAATGTGCAGTCTACGAAAATAGATAGATAGGAGGTCTTACTAGCTGGGGATTAAACCACTATTATAATGATAGAAGAAGCACAACCTACCGGTAAGAGGATATTTTTGCCACTAATGGAACTACCGAAATTCTTCCTTTGACTCTAAAGTCTCACAGATACTCAGCCGTACTACCATACATGCATACAACCTCTAATCATATTTCTACATCCCTGGAGAACATCCAATCAAAATACATAACTGGAGAAATATGCCTAAAACTCATAATTTGCGCAGTTAAAACGTCGTTATTTAGAAAACAGCTGTTTATCGCCACCTGCTGGAGAGTATAAGAATTCTTAGAGGGTGGCAGAGTAGCTCCAAGGGCAGCATCGCTCCATCTTAGGAGCTCAACATTCCCCCCTTTTTCACAGCAGGAAGGAACCTGAAAACATCCATGGTGGCGATACATTGTAAGTCAAAGTAGGCGTGGATACATAAGAATACATGCAAGTGGGGTTGTTTTCTTAAACATTATTCATTTGATAAAAGTCTGTCACAATGTAAGAAGCTTTTTATAAGAAGCCTTTTCCTTGATATATCACCGAAATGGTTTAAATAACTGAACTTCGTGATATTGAAAGTCTGTACAAACCATCTATAATGAAAGCTGCTTTTAATGGACTTGCCATTTAAAGGACGTTTAATGTTAGTCACTTGTTTTGTGATTTAAGGACACGGCGTTTACTCGCTGTTAAAACTAAACAAAAAAAAAAAAAAACATGAAATGTATCATTAGTGTGGCAGTCATTTATTAATGTCGGTCCATCATGGTCTCGTAGAACAGGGAAATAGAACCCAAACAAAACACGCAGCACAGAAGGAATGCTTATGATTCGTGAAATATAATTGTATTTATTCGCCTGACAGAGGAAAACCGTCACGTCTGTCGTGTAAAGTGCGATAATAAAATGTGGAATAACCGCGAAAGTCCGGAAAACCAAAGCACGTCAGGTCATCATGATCGTTACGTACTTAACTCTTAAGAACACTAAAATACGACTCGTATTAGACAGGCGGTGCAATGTAATTATTAACTGGCTTGCAATGCTGCGAATTTACTCCTAACCTTTTATGTATATGAAATACAGTGCTAATAACTGCGCGGCTCTATTGAAGAGATCTTTCCTTATCAATCCATCATCTTCCTCACCGCTCGGTTCTGGCTGACATAGCTTTCACGAGTCGCGCGAGTGTTTAAAATGCCGTGACGTCATCGTAATCGTATTCGCGCCTCCCCCTCACGTGTCCAAGCTGTAGCTCCCGCACGCCTCAAAGGGCGCCATTTCGGCGCGTATATACGTACGTTCCAAGGATATGCGAGCCAAAATGGCCGACAGGTTGCCGCAGTTTCTAGGCTTACACAGCCTACGCGCTCTGGTCGTACGAGTTTCATGTTATACTGAATAAAGACGTACTTTACTGTTTATATTACTTCAAGTTAGCTCGATGGATTTGCCGTGTTTGGAATGGCAAAAGCACGTCGAAAAAAAATGGGATGGGCTCTCTGCTGCATTAAAGACGTGCTTTTCCTCTCTTTTAGAGGTGGATGATATAGTGGCTTTTGCTCAGTCACAGACTGAGTGAGTAAAACTTAGCTGCTCTTCCCTTTTCGTCACTGGTTTGATTTGATGTTCAGTTATGGTCTGCAACTTCATTTAACGCAGACTTTTTGTGTATCGGAACTGTTTATATTTGGGTCGAAGGCACATATAGATGGCGCCAGAATTATATGACGATAGTTTCATACTGTACTTGCGTTTTAGATCTGCGTACACAGTTTTCATATACTGTAAATTCATATCTCACGGTTCCTCAGTACGTGCTGTACGTGGAGTGTTCAGACAATAATAAAACGCGAAATGAGAGCGCTGCAGTAATGTAATAAAAACGAGAAACCATCTGTATTATATCATTCCATACCATTTACCGGCACTTAGATCAAATGTTATTAAAAAGTTAATAACTCGATGTGCGATTGTCACTGTTATCAGAAGGTTTAGTGTAATTCATATAACAAGACTCAGCTTTGGGCCAGATGTAACCGGTAGTTTTTTTAAGCAATGTCAAAACAGAAACATTACAGAGTAGCAGAACTAAAGAATGACTTTAATGATCTGCATGGCAACGTAACCTATAGCTCCTTTTCTGTCCACTGAACATTGTTTGTTAATCTCCATGTTTGTCTTGCATTCCCACAGCAGAAAGGATGTGACCATGCTGTCAGAAATTTCCAAGAGGTACCAAGTGCAGAAGGACCCAGGAATTGCCTCTAGTCTCAGGGAGGAAGGCAATGCCTGTTTCAGGGCTCGGGACTACAGCTCAGCCATCATGTACTACTCCCAGGTCGCCATCTCTCTCCTCATTTGCAAAACCACTGCCTGCTCAGGAATCCTGAATATCACATTATGTTATAAAGTTATTCTCACATCTGCTTTAATTTGCTGAGTCCGATGTCTGTATACAACAGTACAGAACCGCAGTACAACAGCAGCTCATATACAGGAATTAAGCTGAAGTCTTTTATTTAGAATTCTGGTTATGGTTCTGAGAATGACTAAGTAGTAGAGTAGAAATACGTCATTAGAGTGTTTGGAGCGGTTTGCATACATGTTTTTTGTAAAAGTGAAGGTCACTCTCTGTCGGGTGCTTGTGAGAGAAATGGAACTGGGTAATCTGTGTCTTGTGACCAGTTCAGATGCACCAAGCGCCCCCCGTGTTGGGGAAATAGCCATTTTCTAAAACACTGAATTTACATGTGTCAGTCTAACCAATTAACACGCAGCATCTGTGGCATGTAATGCTCGCACATAGCACAGCTCTCCCCACTCAGCTGCAGCTAGCGGCAGTATTTGTGTGCTAAATTTCCATATTCATGTTTAAAGTGCAGCTAGTGGGATCATTTGCATGCTGCCCATCCATATTCATATTTAAGTGCAGCTAACAAGAGCATCTGCATACCATATTTACATATTCATATTTAAAGGCTGGAGAGCAGTAGCAATGTCATTTCACACCTCTTGGGGTATGGGTTCGAAAGCAGCTCCAGGTACTTTTTAGGTGAGCTGCTTGGGTGGGTTTATGCCCCTCGGTCTTACATCTCATGCTGACCGTTAACGAGACCCTAATTTGATATGTGATTTTTGGAGATGAATAGACAGATGCATAACTGAGTTGTTGTATCTCCCACAAAATTAATATTTAATAACTGGGAAAAGGATTGAGCTATGCAGCATAAAAAGTGATAAATGCTAGCTGTACTTGGTTCAACTGCAGTAATCCCACTCCGGGATCTGAATCTGCCGTGTTCTTGTGAGCTTTCAGGACCCTCAAGTGTTTTTCAACTGCTGCCCAGTAAAAATGTGAGCTGCTGTTTTTCTCCCCTGAATTTATATGTCTGATAAGAAAACAGTTGTGAGGTGACTCATCCTCTTGTAGCTCCCTCTGTCTCTCTCTCTCCAGGCTGTCTGCTGTGCCTCTCCCGGCTCTGAGGAACTCGCCCTGTGCTACGCCAATCGTTCAGCCGCCCTGTTCCACCTGCACCTCTACCAGGTGTTCCCCCACTTCGGTTTAAATAACCTGGGTCACACGACACGTCTAGCAGGACCAGTCACTTCATGGACTGCTCTTAAACGTAGTGAGAACGTTGATAACCAGTAACGGTTCATGTTATCTCTGCTGACGGATTGTAATACTCTTTCTTTCATGTAGGAGTGCCTTGATGATATCGGGAGGGCTCTGAACCATGGCTACCCTGCTCATCTACACCAGAAGTTACTGGACCGGAGGGAGCAGTGCCTGAAACGTCAGAGGGGGGCAGCCATGCAGCAGGGGGACAGTGGAGGCTGTAAAGACAGGGGACTTAACACAACCTCAGGTCGTGATGGGTTAGGATCAATCCCTCACGTGTCCTCTGCAGTGGCCCTATGCTTCAGCCCCGAAAAAGGGCGACACCTAGTGGCCAGGGACGGTGTGGCAGCTGGAGAGGTTTTGCTTGAGGAAAGGGCATTTGCTTGTGTCCTGATCCCAGGAGCAAGCATTAGAACTAGGGTAAATGACAACAAAGTGGAAGAGGAACATGAAAAGACATTTGGCACAGAACACCTGTTGTGCCACCATTGCCTGGGGGAGACCAGAAAGCCAGTGCCTTGCCCAGGCTGCAGATACACCCGCTACTGTGGAGAGGAGTGCCAGCAGGCGGCATGGAAGGGGCACCACTGCTGGGAGTGCACTATTGGGGGAGAATTGCACTCCGCTGGAGTGCTGGCCCACCTGGCACTGAGGGTGGCATTCCGAGCGGGATTGAAGGAGATCCAGAGGGTGAGGGGACTGGCAGGTGGAAGTCTGGAGCCACCCAGTGTGACGAGCATCATTCAGGATAAGTCAACACACTCCTGCAGGGACCCCCCACAGCAGCAGATGGATGGCTCATACCTGGGTGTCCACTGCCTGCTGACACACGTGTCTCGGCATTCGCCCCCAATGCGTTTCCTGTGTGCTGTCACTGTGGTAACTCTCTGCCGGAAGCTCAAGGAGGTGGGTGCTCTGAGGGAGTACGTGAATGATGAGGACGGTGGAACCTGGTGTCCAGGACTGAGCCTGCTGGGAGCTGCAGTTTTAAGGCACATGTTCCAGCTGAGATGTAACAGCCAAGCGGTGACTGTGCAGAGAGATTGTGGTAAGACAGGCGGTGAAGAGGCGTGGGGTGGGGTGGGGTATGGTGGTATTTGGTGAAAAATAACAGATGTACAGTAGAAGTCAGTAGAGGATTGAATGATCGGGGTTATATTATAATTAGTTAACTTGTGGCTACACAGCTGGATTTTAATAAATAGCAGGATGTGAACCTACAACCTTCTGATGCCAGGTGCAGTTCTATTCAGTCAGTTGGAAGGGAGCTGCTTTAGAAGTAGTCATCTCAGATTGCATACTGGGGCATAAAAGTGGCTATGAAATGAGTGACCGTTGACTCCCCCAGGCACAGGCCACTCCTCGGTATCCTCCGTATGGGAGGTGAGAGTCGCTACAGCCATTTTCCCCGCCCTCAGCATGCTGAACCACTCCTGTCGACCCAACACCAGTATCACTTTCAAGACAGGAGCCTCAATGGCCCCTGGGGTGGGTCCCAGACCTGGCGGTGGAGATTCTGGTCCGGGCCCCGCTCCAGTTACAGTCACAGTTCGCACCACTCAGGATGTTGGTGAGGGACGGGAGCTGCTACATTGCTATGGTGAGCCACGCTTTTGTGTGTCCCTTGCTCTCAGGGTGCACACCAGCTGATTTAGCTTCCCTCCCATAATGTAGGCCCCCATTACAGTCGAATGCCAGTATCAGAGCGGCAGCGCCTCCTGCTGGAGCAATACTTCTTCCTCTGCCAGTGCGACACCTGCTGTGGCGGTCAGGGGGAGGCCGCAGCCTTGGGACTGCGGTGCACTCAGTGTGGAACCACCCTGCAGGTCAGCTCCGCCCGCGTGATTTCAGGCACGAGGGACATGTCAGTCGTCTGTAAACATTCATAGCCAGGAGTGGACAGATGGCCAGTTTGGTGTTTGCCTAATTCTACTACTGTTAATTACTTTCTATAGTGTGCCGAGCAGGGCTACCTCTGCCCACGTTCACACTGTGGGTTCCTGCTGTCCCACGGGGAGCTGAGCCACAGGCTGCAGCAGCTGCATGGGCTGCTGGAGCAGGCAGTGTGTCTCATCGAGAGGGACAGGCCAGGTGATGGCTGTGTGCTAATACTGAGTATTACACCTGGCAATGTATTTTCAGCGATAGCTGTATGTTGCCCGCAAATGGTCATTTAATGGTGGCAGCAGTGCTAACTGCCCCCATCCCGTTCCTTCCTAGACGAGGCGGCACAAGAGCTACAGGTGGCCATCAGTGATGCCGACCGTTTCTTGGAGCAGACGCATCCACTGCGGGGTCAGCTGGCAGATGCAGCAGCAAGAGCACTGGCTGCCGTGGGTAAGATGCCCAACTCGTTCAGTGCTGCCTCTTAGGACAGCCTTGTGCAACTCTGAGATGGTGTATGGTTGGCCATCTCGCCATTGTAATAGCATGTTTCATTCATAAATGGTCTCTGTCCAATGAAATCTCTCCCGGGTTTGATTTCAGTTGTTCATGGTTTTATATACTGACTTTCTAATATAAAATGTAACATATATATGTTACAAACCCCCCCCCTTCAGGCAACTGGCAGGAGGCTGCCACCCAGCTAAGCCACAGCTTGGGTGCCATCCAAACACGGTATGGGGATGACAGCGCAGAACTGGGTCGTCAACTCTTCAAACTGGTTCAGCTGCACTTCAATGGGTAAGAGGGACCAGTCTGAACAGCACTGCCAGTGTTCTGCACAGTCATGTCAGTCATATGGACTTCTTCATGGTCTCTTCTCTGTGCCTCCCTCCATCCTTCAGACGACAGCCCCAGAAGGCTCTTTCTCTCATTCCAAAAGCCCGTCATCTCCTCTCCCTCCACTTTGACCCTTTTTGTGAGGAGCTGCAGGAACTCAGGGCCATGGAGGACTGCCTGCAGGGGGCACTGTGATATAACACATACACACGTGGTCATCACAGTTCTCTTATCTCCAGGAGCTTCAATATGCCCATAGTAGCCATTATAGCAAATCAGAGCTGGACTCTAACCAGGCGCCTATGGGTTCAAATCCTATAAAGGCATCTATGTCATAAATCAAGGTTCTAGGAAACATCCAATAGACTGAACTATTGCCCTTGGATTTGAGTGTATCTGTAAAATAAAGGGATGTAAAGATCTACATGTAGTTAAGTCTCAGTATGGATTCATACTTGAGAATCTGATATTCCTTTAATACCTGCTGTGTAAGCATATGATGTCTATTCACACAGCAGTGCATTAAGCAGATGGCACTGAGACCATTCGATAAAACGAGGACAAAGCTATAAGCAGGAGACCGGTGCTTCTGAAGCGACGGCACATTAGTATGTGGGACGGACTGGAGACAATCAGGCGGGGAGATGGAAAGAGGATGGATGTGAGTCAGCGTTCCCGACCAGCTCAGCTACCCTGTAATATGAGATCGATTCCCGGACTGCGTGACTTCCAGGAAATGGTGAACCAGAACTGCCAGGAAATGCATACATGTGGAATCTTTCTCTGTGTGCTTAGATCTTTCTAGGCCTCAGTAAGAGTGACAGTAGATGCCTAGCACACAAATGCGCACACACACCCCCACCCATAAACAGATCCATCTGGACAGATGGAACATTTAATTCAAGGCACAGGCTGATATGTGACCTTCACCGACCTTCCAGCTGAGAACTCACTGAAACAAAGTCCAAACTGCAATTCCCACATGCAGACACTCCCCAGCCCACTCCCAGGCTTGTGGCTGAACCCAGTCTGGTCATGACCACATTTAAACTCCACTCGTCAGCAAACCCAGTGTGCCTCTGCTTGACATTACTGGTTCCAGAAAGTGATTGACAGTTCATGTTAATCCCACCAACCGCAGCTTGCCTCAGTCACAAGTAGCTACGTGTCAGTTTAAACTGAGAAATTGTTTAATAAACAAATCAATGGTTAAATATACAAGCAGGGACTTTTGGGAAGTGTTGTCCTGGTGTCCCATATTTGTCTCAGCAGCAACAAAAAATAAACAATAGTCATTTTTTTTTTTTTTTATTTCAGTAAATGTTTTTACATCTGGTTGCAATATTCCATAGTGGCAGGTTTCCTGTTTTCAAAACATCTGGCTTTAGCAACGTGTCAGAGATTGGGCAGCACGTTTCCGATGGACACGTTTTCCAAATATGTTCTCAAGTGCAGAGAGATCATTAAAGAAGGGAGGAAAGTATTCATCTACAATGGGCAATTCGTGTGTTTGAAAAGATCACACAAGACAATGAGGGCGTTATCTACAGGGTTTTCCCAAATGTCTGGGGTCAGTATAACATTATAAGCAAAAGAAAGATTATGATATCTATGTAGGGTTTGACGTGATGTAATGCATTGACATTTGAGATGACATCTTCACCGGTATCTATACACGTTAATCCATGACAACTGTGTCTCTTTGCATGTATGTTTTTGCATGTGTCTGTTTTGTGTCATTTCATTGTGGATGTAGGTGTGCATGAGGCTGTAGGGTCAAACTCTTGTGTTTGTGCACACCAAGTAAGGACCCATCCCCTCTTATGGCCGGTTCAGGTCATTGGGGTTTAGCACTTTCCCAATAATCAGCAGCGCCCCCGATGGCTCATCGCGCACCAAGAAGATGAAGGGGTGATCCACACGGAAGGATATGTCCAGTGGTTGGTTCCCAGTATTGGGCGAGGTGCTAGGGTACTGGTTGCCCTCAGGGGCGGTCTCCATTGCCACCTTGTGCCGAACAATGTTCACCTTGATTGCTTGGCTGCTGATTTTCTCCAGCTTGGGCTGAGTAAGCCAATCTGACAGGCCTGTGGGGGGTAAGCAGAAGTTCACCAAAAGTGATGGTGACTCCTAATAGTATAGATCAGAGCTGATCAATAGGTGGACCTCCATCTGAGTCCAGGTCTAACAAGGGATTTTAGAAGACATTGCACTAAGCGTTCTTTATAACGTATGAAGTCCTTGTTTTTACAAATCTGGAACCACAATTCACCTGTCAGGCCTCATGTCACTTAATTAAATCATATTTCAAGGGTTATTTTTTTATTTCTAAATCTCTGGATTTTTTTTTCTCCATTACCACCAAGGCTGATTTGGAGACACCCTTGTGGTTTGACAAGGGTTCAGATCCTCCACTGATCTGACAAACGTCGACCTGATCGGAGGCAGACACATGCAAGTGAAAGCCAGTTCCATCCCATTTTTTAACAGGTCTGAGGAGGAAGCTGAATCAGTAACGTGGAATTTAAGATTATTTTGGAAATAGATAAAACAGCTGCTGGCCACAGTGTAGCAGAGCTTAAAGAGGTAACAATGAAGAAAAGAAACATTGACTGAAAGCTGCATTTTAGGGCAAACAAACAGAGAAATGTGCTTTTATCCTCACTGTTTCAAGTTCCAAATCCATGTGTCTCATAGGCTCAGAGTCTGTAGCACTAACATCAAACTGCACTATGATACGAAGCATCGTGAGTTTAAGATGACATTCCCCAAAATTCGTCTGTAAGAAAAAATAAGTCAACTAAAGCTTCAGTATAACAGGTCCATAGGAATCCTTGTTCACTTCCTGACAGCTCGAGAATGTGCAAATGAGCACTTGGTGAGAACAACCTGGGTGTAGGGGAAGCACTGTTTAGTGATAGAGAGCTAGTTAAGGAATGCATGGGAGAGGTGGTGAGTACGTTGTTGGGTAGCAGAGAAAAAGACAAAAGACAAACCACTTCTACTGTCATCTACCACAGCAATGAGGAGGACTGATGTAGTAATAAATGAGTCAAGTGGTATTACAGACAACGCCCAACATACTTCTGGTCTACGTGAGATCTTTTGATAAGCAGATCAATGAGTTCTGTGAGCACCTGTTCGGTTTGGCTTGTACTTTTCTCTCTAGGCTGATCTGAAGCAAGTCTTTGAAAATTTTTTTACGTATACAAGAAATACTTTCAATTCTTCATTCTTTCCCCAAAAAGAAAATACACCTTACATTCTACACAGTGGACCTTGGACCACGGATTTGATTTTGCAAGTTCATTGATACGTCTGATCTTACGTTATCAGGCGCAATGGATTAATCAACTGCTGATGCTGTTATTTTCACTTGCTTACCGACCGGGACCTTTGCAAGCAGGGATTTTTGTTTCATTGGACTTTGACATATGTTATTTGAATACCTCTGCTATAGTCCTTCTTATTATTCTAACAGAAGACATTCAACTTTCTGTCCTACTACTGAAGTGCTTGGTGAATCAATGAAAGCCTGAACAGTTCTGACACATCAGCATCTGTACCAATAAAGAACCAAAGCTTCAGAGTATTATTTACCAAAGCATGCATATGGGAAACCTATAATGAAGGTTCATATTAGTGACTAATGAAGTACAGTCATAACATATATATACAAGTTTTGATCACAGGCAGGTTGCATGTGTGTGAACCCTGGTCACTCACCCATGTCGGACAGCGTGCGCTGCAGGTCAGCCGAGTAGCTTAGCTTTAGCACAGGGAGGGTGATGTCCACCTTGACGGGATGGAGTGTGCTGACGAGGTCCTGCACAAACTCAGCCGTCAGAGCCTCCTCGATCAGTGAGGTGTTTGCGCTCACCTCATCCGGCAGGAAGAAGATCATGCTGACGTCATGGTCCATCTGCACCTGGGCGATCTGGAAAGAGGAAGTGACTGAATTTAATGAGCTGTCCTTCAGAAAGGAACCGGGCAAAAAAATAAATTAATTAATCAAATCATCAGCTCCTCTGGAAACACCACAAAAATCGTGCCCCAATTTTTGTCGATCACGGCGAAAATGTTATGTGTTTTGCGGTGATCATGGAGACGGAAATGTCACGACAGAACAGTTCATTTTCAAAAAGAGAGAGGTTAAAAGTTCCAAAAACAAAACACGGAAACTTGTAACAGATGCAGTCCTAGCTGAGTCCGTGCAGTAATACATTAATGACACTTCCCAGATTCCAGCTGTGTTTTCATCCCCCTGGAGATCCAAGCCAACAGCCTCACAAATGCTTGTTCTACCAAATCTGGAACAGGAAGATGAAAAACAGGAGGCGAGGAACCCATATAGGATCTAAAGGAAAACAAAGCCGTGGAGTGGGACTCACCGTACAGCCCAGGTCTGGGTCATTACCCATTTTAACGGGGTATCTGTCCTGCTGCATCATGGACACTTTGACTGGCGCGGCTCCCTCCATTTTGAAATCCTGCAAGGTCCCACTCTGACCAAACCGGGTCACCCACCGGCCTGCCACCAGAAGAGTACACTCAGGTCACCTGCCATCACCATAGAAACCTTGTCCAAGTGCATGTAATTGTCATTAATCATACATACCACTAACAGCAAGTATATTAAGCAGGGTTTTTTAATTGCTTAATTGACTTAGCAGGTAAAATATCTGAAATGTGAATGTATTACGAGTACTACAATTAGTCAATGTATTTTCTGGTTGTCGAACAACCTTGACCAGGATAATCAGTTAAAACGTGTTCTCAACATTTTCAAACTCAAGGCCCATTTAGGGATTATTACGGCCACTCTTGAGTATAGCTCTGCGAACCACCAGAGGCTGTTCACGGCCCAGTGGTTGAGAAACACTGAGTTAGAAGATGGAAGGGTGGAATGACAGATTGATCGATTTTTTTGGTTGTACAAGAGAAGCCATACCTGAACTGTCCACCAGGGGCAGCAGAGAGTGTTAAAATATCCACTTCTGTTAATGTTTGAAACCAGAAGACGGTCTACATAAAAGTGTCAGATAGGTTAAAAAGACAGTGCTGTGTTCTCCAGACACGTGATACCTTTGAAGTAGCCAGCACTCAGTGGTACCAATCCAGCACCACGAGGAAACACTGAGGTTAGGAAACGGTTCATCTTTCCTCCCGTCTGCTGCTTGACCCAGTCATTGATTTCCTTCAGGTCCCGAGCTGTGCCCACCAAAGTCTTGGGCCGCACACCATACTGTTTCTCCACTGAGTTCAGGTAGTCTAATCTCACCCGCATCTCTGATCAGTCAGGACCACAAAAGTGAGCACAGAAAGACACGCATTTCATCAGTCATTGACTGGAAAATTCCTCTGATAATCCAGACATTCATTTATCAAAGGGTTAACCATGGCACAGTAGAGCGATGCAGTTATAGCACTTCACCTGCTGGTGGCAGTATGGAGTCACATGATAATGACTCCGTAATGTTGTGTGAGGTGCCACAATCTAGATGGCAGATGAAGTCAAAATTTTCACCCTGTAACCATTTAATATAAGCTGGCCAACTCATTTAACAGTCAGTACTTGTGGTCTTAGTGCAGTCACATTGGAACAGGAAAGCAAATCTGGATGGGTGATTCAAACAGATAATTGCAGCTATGGCATCCCATCCAGGCTGTCCCCTTTTTGGGACAGGCTCCAGGCTCATTGTGACCCTGTCAAGCTTGGTGGTGACGGCAAGCTTAAAAGTCAAGAGATGACAATACAACCAACGGCAAAACAGTGAAAGAAAGAGCTGCTGATCTGCTAAAGAAAGCGGAGGGATCCAGGCACATAGTGGGGCGGGGCAAGTGTGTGCCTAAACTGACAGGCAATACACCGTTTCCCATAGTACCAGAGCTACCAAGTCCCGTGCTGCAGTTTAACTGGGAGCCCTCACTTTGGACGTGGGACTAACGTCGGCCACCTTTTAGCGTTGATCGGTACAGATCTCGGTGGAGTATGCGGCATCATTATTCCTGTCAGTTTTATTGTCTTTCCAGAGTAAACAGCAGCAAATCAACTCTGTACCCGAGCCATACTCACTACGCTCCAGGTAGATGCGCGCAGCAGAGCTGAGGCCCTTCCCAGGGCTACGCAGGGAGGCCAGCAGGTCACGCAGTGTGTCGTGAAGCTGGGGGTCCTGCAGGGTGTGGTAGCGCAGCACCCGGGACAGCTGCTTCTCGGACTCGGGGGACGCCCCTGGATGGGAGGGAAAAAGCATGAGCGGAATGAGAGAAAAACAATTCATGAGCTTTGGGCCTTCATAATACTGTCATAACTGATCGTAAAATGAGTTTCACAAGACTGTGTGACCCTGGCATAAATACTCAACTTGAAAAGCTTCTATGAATAATTCAGATCTTTAAACTCTAAGGTGTATATCTCAGTTCTGGTTAAGCAAATAAAATATAAATGAACTTATAATACGCCTGAGGTTGGTGTGCGTGTGCATATCTCAGGTGCATTAATGCAGACCCCCTCCAGACGTCTTGGGGACTGTCTGCAGAGCGGTGACTTTAAAGCACAGTCAGTATCTGGCACAGTAGCAAGGCGAGGGTCCCCGGCTCACCCATGGAGAGCTGTGTGAGAACTGCAGAGATGATGATAGGCGACAGCAAGACGCTGGCCTTAGGGTCACTCTCGACCACCTGGCGGAACAAGTTGTAGCCGAAGTCGGAGGTGGCGGCAGCCAACCTGGTGGTGGGTGTGGTGAATAACTCTACTACAGACTCCTCCTCTGCCTCGCCCTCCTCTGGGACCGGCTGTGGGGAAAACGGGGAAAAATGCATTGAAAGTGAAACAACGTGCTTTACACTTTGTGTTTAACATAGATGCTATTTAATCCCCTCACAGTTTGGAAAGAAGTGAAGGTAAATGTCCAAATTAAATAATGTCATCCCCAATAATTACAATACCAGCAAGAGAGACTTGGGTGGAGTGATGGGCATGGGAGCATGGCCACACCTGCTGGGCGAGCGAATATGAGAAGTGTGCAGCGAAATATAGCAGGAGAGCCGTTCTCCACATCCTGGCTCCTCCAGTGGGTAAGACAGGCCTGCATACAAGGACAGACAGCCGTTTATCTGAGCCACACCTAGCAGTGACTACAGTATCAAAAGAAGTGAGGTTTACACATGCGGACAACAGCCTGCATCACAACGGATAATTCCTGTTTTTGAAAAAGTGGGACATACTTGCTGTTTTTTTTTTATTACTGCTGTACATCCATCTGCGAGAATGAGGGACGCCTAGTGGCCAAAAAAATTACTGCATCAAATATTCTATACTCTTTTCGTCCTTTGGTTTCGAAGTGCTGCAACGAAAATTTACCGGAACCCAAGAGAGTGTAATATTACTGGCACTGCAATGCTCTGTTGGCCAGATCGTACAGTAAACATAACAGACCTGCTTCAAAAGTACCCTGACCAAGACAGTGAGTTGAGGGGGACTATAGTCTACTGCAGATCTGCAAAGGTGCAGCCTTCTCTTTAGGCCAACTCAGAGCCACTCGCCGACCAAACGTGATTTTTACACACATAAATCCGCATATCTAAATTTAGCATCTCTCCTGGTTTCACCTGCCCAAAAAAATATCTGATGAAGACATTCCTTCAGTCTGCCTCTTGCCCTAGTGAGCCTGTGTGTTTATATTCTCTGGAATCTAAACTGCAGACTTCCAGCAGAGCGGCAGTGATGTTAATGCTACTGTCAATCATGTCATTTCTGGATTCAGTCAGTGACTGGCTGAATGGTAACAGCCGCTATTCTTGCCACGTCCTCCTCCGTGGGTCATAGAGAAGAGTGCAACACTGTATTGCAGACAACCACCTCCTCAGTAATCTTATTCATGCATTTGTGCTGATCAGACTCCAGGGGCAATGGAAAGCCAACCCTGAGGCTGATAGGCTCCCCTAGGGTTTGATGGAACTGTCATTACTACTCAAGACCAGGCTTTTTGGACAGTATGCCTCCAGCACAATGACTCTACAAGGTCTCACAGACTAAATAACTTTCATTGCACTTAACTTTAGATGTCAGTTGACAACACCTTGCCAAGATCTATCCCACACCCAACCCCCCTCTTTTCCCCATGCCTTCCAGTATGCAGAAAGCAGCAGGATTTGGTAAGGGGGGTGTTTAGACAGGGGAAGTATGTAATCCATCCAGCTGTGGCTCTTTGCCCCTAGCATCTGAACATCTGGATGTCATCTAGCTCCTCCCGGATTTTCCCCTTAAAAGAAACTGTTTGTCCCGCCTCCTCCCCCCAGGTTTGACGGCTCAAATGCTGGCCTCACATAAGCACAGGGGCCTGACTCAGGTCCAACCACAGCAGCAGGAGCATTTAGCACGATCCTTCTTCGGAAGATTAATTGCGCTGCCACGTGGGCCATAATTACAGGTCATATACTGTAATTCCTGAACTTTTCAACTTCCTATCCCTTTAAGATAAACACTCTTTGACTCGTTGTCCTGTTCAGAGCAACTCCACGATTTAATTATGTGCTCATTGGGTTGCTGGTTTAAGCTGGCCCAGTAATGAAATAGTATGGAACTAATAACTCAGCCTAAAAGTGAAAGGCATGCAAAGCGAAGTTCTGTGCTTCGTCTCCGTCACGATCTGCCTTCTTTCCTAGCACCTTAAAACCAAAACGCATCGATATCAGATTTCATATGACCACTGGCGCCAACACATTATTCATCGGTCCAGCTGGATCAGAAAATGTACCTAGATATAATGCGAAAAGTATGTTTCAAATAATTATGAGAACCTATTTGTTTTAAATGTGCAACTTTACAACGGTGGTCCCGCAAAACTGCCCTAAAACGTCTGAGCGCGTGATGATAATAAAACAAAAAACGTAAACAAACAACTAAACAAACTAAACCAAGCCCGTTCTGGGAACAGCTATTTATCAAATAGAAAAATGACAACGGCTGCAAAAACATTCAGTGTACTGCAAGGACTAACCTGCAAGCGGGGGTCGTCGGGCACGTCTCTGCCTCCTCTGTACTAGCTGCCTCCACGTACTGTGTGGCTTACAGACAGGAGCACGCCTTTATTGCCCTGTCCCGTCCCGTACTATACCCGCCCTAGGCTGGCCCGTGACGTCATCTGATGACGATATCTGTCACATCGGAGACGGGGCTTGTATAACGTAATGTGTAGTTTTGTGCACTAATCCTGTTGTAATATTTGTAAGATTTCTTTCTAACCGTGCAGGGTTCCGCGTATGATACGGGATACAGTGAAGAAGCGTCTGTTTAATGTGTTTTTGTTCACAAAGCATAGTCGAAGAAGACTTATATTTAACATCGCTTTAAGATAAAAGCTAGTGACGTCATTAATTCACACCACCGAAGCTGTCTCAGCGTAAGCAAACACGCTCGTATCTGGCAAGATGATGCCTTTGATCAGCTTACTCAGGGTCGGGTAAACCGATTCTGTAATGTAATGAAAAACACAACATGCCAGCGCCAAGTTTACCAAAGGTTTGAGCCACTTAAATGTAAATTACAATAAACAGAACCAAAGACAGTCAATAAATATATGGAATCTCACAAATGGCATTGTAAACGTTATAGTTATCCTCAATTATGCCAAGACATAGTATGCATTATCAGATGTTCGCTACTCATTG
This sequence comes from Gymnarchus niloticus, assembly GCA_009936485.2. NCBI lineage: Eukaryota > Metazoa > Chordata > Actinopteri > Osteoglossiformes > Gymnarchidae > Gymnarchus > Gymnarchus niloticus. The sequence goes on along the minus strand of JAACJT020000032.1, from coordinate 7,826,561 downwards.
AATAAAATGTGGGGTTTGGTTTCTGGGTGCCAATTTAGGAACACAGTCAGCCGTCTAAGTCAACAGTGTGTTAGTTGTAAATCTTTCCCTTACTGTACATGCTATTGACACGTCATTGCTTATCAGATCAAATGCGCCAGCAGTGAAGCAGATGAGCAGTGAAGGCACTGCAATTAAGAGCCCCTAAAATGCTAAAAGTGCAGACACGGGGTTAGCGCTTCCACCTTCATCCAGTGTTTTGGTGTTTATTATCTTATCCAAATCCGTTCAGAAAAACAGCCTTCAAACGATGACACTGAAGTGTGAGTGAGGACAGCTGAGTCAGATGTCTGTGGCCTAGGCCGGTTTGTATGATGATAACCTTCCCCTGGCTCAGTTTCTACAACGAATACCGCTTGCTAATAATAGACTCAAGAGTCGGAAATGAAAGAATGGAGCATTTTTCTGTGGTGCAACGTCTTTGTTCATCCAGATCCTTGTCGCCAAAATGTGTTGGCCAATTATATACTATCAAATTATTATGTTTATCTACAGACCCTATCTTTCAAATGGCCATAAGAGTCGTTTTCTTTAGTCTTTCTCACTTTATTTTAATCAATAATATTACAAATATCCTTGAACAAGTCACGGTTTAGAAATTCCAAAGAAAATGAACATCATTTGAGTTATTAGCAAAAACCAGAAGGCTACAAACACTTTCGGACACTGTGACAAAAATCAAAACAAACAACCAGCAATGTAACATGTACAAGTACGTGAATACCAATAGTGTAACACTTTTATGCTGTGTGTGTATTTGTGTGTGTTTTCACGGGATTCACTGAAACATTGTAGAAATCAAATTCTAAGTCAAACTGCCATTGTCCTCAAAGCGAAACTTAATTTCTAAACATAACATATTAACCATTCTACAGTTATTTCAACTCACCACTGTTATTGTGTGGCACCAAATAGGATGAAAGAGAACTGCACTAATTAAATGCATTTAAATGCATTTTGCCCACAATTTTAGTACACCGCAAAGATTAAACAGTAGAATGGTTAATATAAATTAAATGTAATTAGTTAACTAGCAATAGATTGTCTAAATGTTAAAGAGGGGCTCCTACAATCCACGTTTCAAGCAGACTGGATTTTGACGTTAGAAAGGCCTTGCTGGTCCATTTGTGTCTGTCTTGTTCTCCCCCTGGTGGCTAATGCAGGGTAGCACATCTTCAGGTTGATGTGCTCTCTTTCAGGGCCTTTGGCAGTCACCCTTACTTGGGCAGGCTGAACTGTATGCCACCAAACTCCTTGTCATCAGTAAAGGTGACATTATCGGGCCGGTCGCCTTGCATGGTGATGGCATCTGCACCCGGATTAGGGTTGGTGACCACACCCAGGAAGAGGGGCGTGTGCGAGGTATCGTCCATGAGGGCGAAGAAGAAGGGCTGGTTGACAGCGAAAGTGGGGTTGGAGCGGGAAACTATGACAGCAGTGGCAGCGGCCGCCTCGGCCCCGTCCTCGTGGAGCTCCATGCTGGACTTGTGCTGAACGCTGGACACCTGCAGGAAGCCATCGGCGATGCCTGACAGGTCAGGAACCCCAAACAGCTGGCCTAGTCCTGAGGCAGGTGAATCATGACGAAGTCAGGGGCAGACAAAAGTGATAAAGAAACAAATCTTAAAATGAGAACACATAAACTCTGGTTTCTAACCTGAAGGCTGTTGGCTCAAATCAAAGGACCCTGCCTTAAATGGGCAAACATTTAAATCCCAACAGATAACAATTTTGAAAGACTGAAAGAAGGTTAAGAAGTTCGCAGCACAAACCCTGACATGCAGACAGCCATATTGTCACAAAGTCCTCAGCATGTTCTCCGTCACTCAACAGGCCTCACTTAGCGTGGCTCACACATGGCCCAATCCGTTCACACCCAGAAGAAACCTGGGGGCCTGAACCTGTAGCCTTCTGGCCCCAGGATGGAGTGGTGAGCATACCCATGCTGGTGAGAGCCTCCTGGAGGTCCTGGGCATCCTCCAACCTGAATTTGGGCAGTTTGACCCGCATATTGGTCTCGCGGGGCAGGCGATCATAGAGGTCAGCGGGGTCCAGTCGAGCAGCCATGGCTGAAATGTTGAGCTCCTCTGACATGGGCATGACCACCAAGAAGCTCATCTCTTCTTTGAAGGGGAAGCGGGCCACCTGAAGGTTTTTTTTTGATGGGGGGAGAGTTACCAATTTACCAATAAGGAAGGTCTTTTTGGTTTGTGGATATATGGTAGATAGAAGGAGGACACACCCACCTGAGCACCCAAGTCTTTGTCCATCAGCACGCTCAGGGGGTACTTGGGTCCAAGCATCATGTCAACGTGCACCACGTTCTTGCTGTCGATGTAGAAGAGGTCCCTGGAGGTTAACTGGGGATCGAAGCGTGCCTGCCACTCTCCTGTGGGATGGGGGAAGTGTTAAGCTGTGAGGGCCTCAGGACATTAAAAACTATAACATAAAATGTGGCATGAAAGTAAAAGGAAGAGTTTGGAAGTGAGTCTTACCTACAGAGTGAAATACCAGCTTTGCGTCATAGTACATGCATTTTACATCTATGACATGAGTCAATCTCTGAAAGGATTTTAACATACCTCTCCATGGCTAACACAGTGCACCTGTCCATGGCTAACACAGTGCTCCTCTCCATGGCTAACACAGTGCACCTGTCCATGGCTAACACAGTGCACCTGTCCATGGCTAACACAGTGCACCTCTCCATGGCTAACACAGTGCTCCTCTCTCACTAACACTAAAGGAACTGCAATGTGACAGTGCTTCAAAATAAACCACTGACTTGCACTGTCCACTCAACAGATCACCAGACAGGTGGCAGAAAGTGAAAACTGCATTGATGCTTCAGCTCACCTTTGAAATGGACGGCGTTGACCAGCATAAGGACCACGTTGACCGGCAGGCTGGACAGAAAACGAGTCACGCGGCCCTGGGTGGCGTTCTCCACCCATTGGTTGACCTCCTCTAGCCCCACCAGCGGCGCAGGTTCAGACGAGTAAATGCGCAGGGATTCATCCACAAAGTCCTGCTTCAGCTCAAACCCTGAGCGCAGGGCACATCAGTTCACTAAACCCGTCTCTGGGCCCACTTCACGTCCAGTCAAGAGACTCCCACTACCATACTACTTACATCATCAGGCTAATTAAGCACGTCAATCAAGTTTAATTAGCATGCAGTTCTTAATAGGTCATATTTCCACACCAAAAAACATGACCCAGTCAACATAATTATGGGAAATGTAGATTAGGGCTTCTATTGTTATGTAGTTAAGTAGTTAAAATGAAATTCACTTGACAGTGAGCCACCAGGATTGGGAACACCTTTTAATCAGTCCCCCTCTTCCTCATTACTGTTTACATTCAAGACCATTTCCATGGAAACTACCTGCACCTCACGTTCTACTGTGTCAGTAGCTCCTACCCTTTACTACAACTTGGTCTTTAGTCCTCTCTCACCATCACCCCCTCTTATCTCCCAGCTACCCACCTGGCTTCAAGTACATGCGCGACGCCACCTGCAGGGCATGGCCACTTAGGTGCTGGACAAGTTCACGTAAGGCCCAGTGATAACAGGGAATGTCCTGGGCATGCAATGAAGTCAGCAGCAGGGCCTCTGTCTCATTCCTCGCCCCTGAGACCAAGGAAACACTCGTCAGCCAACTGAAGTCTATGTTACTCTGCTCACTGTGTCATTTTCATCTTCAGGGTCCCAGAGTTCACAGACCACCCACATTCCTGACTACCTACCAAGCTTGGGCAATTTCCCCTTGGGATTTGAACAGACAACTATTTTAGTTAAATTTCCAGTTCCTCAGCCACTGTGCCATCTGCTGGCCACATACCAATACAGTGCCTTAAGGCCAGCATTCCCTGTATTTAAAGGGTGAAAAATTTACATCTTTTCATTGCTATATTGTTTTTTTTTTGTGCTGTAACCTCACTTGGGGTGTCCCCAATTTTATTTGCATTTTACTATTTCCCTCAAAATACAGCACTGGAACAAGTGGGACATACCATCAAAAGCACCTAATCATTAAACAATGATAAATGTATAATTATAAAATGAGGGCAATGGACACTGTCTTGAAATGACATGCAGACCACAGTGATCCAAAACACCCCCCAGATCCTAGGAAAGATGGACACCCTCTCATACTGACCCATGCTCTCAGTGACCCCACCCCCAAATGCTCACCCAGGGCCAGCTGAGACAAGGCCAGGGAGATGCTGAGAGGGGACAAGATGACATTTGGCTGCTCTGGCCCTATATCCATTTTCTCCAGCAGCTGTAGCCCCAGCTTCATGACAGCTGCCCCCACGGCTCGCTTGGCCTCCTGGCTGAAACGCTGGCTGCCACAGTCCACATCGTGTTCACTGGCTGGGGTAGGAGTGGCATTGGTGGCCGTCAAGGAGTCTGTTACACCCAATACCTGGTACATAGAACGGAAGGGACATTGGCAGGGTTCCTGGGGGGCACATCTTAAAATCCTTACCATCATCTATAATCACACAAACGGGCAATTATTAGCCTCATTTAAATTATATGCTTCACTATAATGCTCAGCTGTTCAAACATCAACACACACCTGCCCACCAGACCCAGGCTTTGGAGCACTGCTCTAAATCCAGGAGTGGGTGACTTCCCAATGTTCAATCTACATGCACACACACATTTGTGAAATGGATGCATCATACATTAATTAATCTTATCCCCCCCCCACTGCTGCCCCAGTCCTCTGTATGCTGTGAAAGCGTATCTGGTACTGGTGCTTACTGTCAAGGCTTGCCTACTGGTGCACAGCAGCAGGAGTGCGAAGAGACGGGGGTCCATATCCTCACAGTAAGCCTAAGGAAGCACAAAAACAAACTGGGAGATGGGCTTGATTAAGCTCCTCGAACCCCAAAAGGGCTCTGTTGGGCACTTCATTTCCTGAGACCCCTCTGGCCTCTGAAGACAGCATGCTGCCTGTTAATTAAAGTCATCATTCTCTCAAAATAATGTGATAAACAAGGCCCAAAAATTACCTTCACTCAACAGAAAGAATTTTGGGACACAATGCAAACCTCCAAATATGTTTAGAGCCATGACCTTATTGATCTTTGCTGCAAAACACTTTATTATAAAACCAGGTTTATATTCTGATTTGGTTTACAGCAATTGATTTTTTTTAAAAATAGGTCAGAACGCGTCGATGCAGCAAGCGCACAGGAGAAGGTCGTCCGGATATTGCTGTTAAAAGGCTTTTCGTAGTGTCAGCGTACTTTACTGACAAACGCTGTTTACCTCTTCAAATAAAGCCCCATTACGACACGTGTGCCTGTCACACAGGTATTACCACTTGAATGACAATAATATAAATCTGACATTTATGGCTGACGCTTGTACAGCTGCATATTTACAGGTGTGAAAAGGTTATTGTCCCGTAACCACGGAAACACCCGCGCTGAATAAGGAGTGTGGTGCTGCACGGAGGTCTCCAAACTTCATTCATGTTTTTAAAGCCAACGGAAAGGAGTGTCTTTCAAATGGCTCCTATAAAATTTTTATTTGATTCTTGTTTAATTTCATGCTTAATTTTATTAAAATGTAAAACTTAATAAATGTTAGATATAGCCTGCAAGATGAAATGACATCTTCAGAATATAAAAGACTGGATTACATTAAGCTCTGACCGTGTAATTAAAGATCCTACGCAGTTTTTTTAAATAATTTTTTTTACTTTGACTAAGCTGCTGTATCATGTCGCTGGTTCTCCACTCGGTCTCACAGTCCAGTTACCCTGGAGGGGGCAGTTTTAAACTGGATTCATTACTAAAACTGATCATTTGATATTTTAAAAAAAGATACAATGCGGTCTGAGATCTTCATTTGTCTGCTTTTAACACGTGGACGCAGAAAAATCATCAAAATATACAGCACAATATTGATTCACCTCCACTGCTCTCCGTTTACGAGCACCATTTCGGTCCACGTAGATACCAGTGTATCTTTTCACACCACAGTAGGTTTTTGTTTCCAGTGATCACCTCTCCATACTTTCACCTCTGCATGAAGGTGACATTTACCCCCATTCTGTGCACCTGACATCTCACAGGTATGATGCCAAAATTAAATCCACCATCTGAGTTAAGAAGTATTTATAGCTGCAATTCCCAAACACCTTAGAGGAAAATCTGCAGTGACACCTTGGACGTCCGTGGTGTTTCCACCTGAAATCTGCGCTGGATCGGGTCGGCCAAGAACGCAACTCAATAGATACATCATGAAGGAGAACAGGGGCGTTGTTTTAAAGCAGTTAAGGGCGACCTTACCTTGCCAAAACGTTGTGGGAAGATCCTGACATTCAGCCTAAAGCTGCGCTGCAGAAAAGTGCAAGAGCGCATAGACACGGGTTTTCAACAAGTGGTTAATGTGCAACCGCCATTGACCCGCGCCCACTACATGGTAAGAATGTCAATATTGAGAGATGAGATCCAGAGTTCAAAAGCTGAACCCAAAACCAATCGATGCCAGCTGAAATGGACCAATGGAGCGACACCAGAAAATGTAGAAAAACGGAGGCGCGCAAGACCCCGGTCCCACTGTACCTGTTCGCCGTAAGTCGACACAGTCGCTTAACTCCGCCTCGCTCGTTCGCCTCAGCAGTCTCCTCAAGAGTCATATAGAGCTGAAACATCGGGTGAAATCCCGAATACTGGCAGAGATGGAGAATCACCAGCGTACTACTGTATGCGGGGCTTGGGGGTGACTTGCAATGTCCAAAAAATAAATAAATAGACTCAAAAATGAACAACAACAAAAAATACACTCAAGAACACTTTTAAAGCGTTTAATATTAAATAATTTGTCAGATCCTTTAGGATTATTGTGTCACTATTCAAACTAAATGGACATACTACATACACAAAAGAATAATGAAAGAAATGTGATGATTGGCCATCAATAGTAAAGGTTATTCTCACAAAGCTACCAGATGACCTGAACTCCACTTGACTTTATTGATGTCATACAAAATATTTTGTGCTGATAACCGGATGATCCTCATGACCCTGACCAGGACAAGTGGTGGAAAATGGATGTATGGATGGATGGATGGATGGATGGATGATTGACAAAGGTTTACCAAAGTCTGTGGAACAGGAAACTTCACAGAAAAACATATAAATGCAGAATATAAAACAGTAATTTTCATGCACCACATGCAGAATCAAAATTTTTTCCATGGGTCAGAGAAATAGCACTTATATCTTTTGCAAATCAGGCACTGTTGTGATGGAGGACCTGCACATACCAGTCAACCCCTGTCCTCCTACAGAAGACCTTGAGTATGATCTAAATTGCCAAAGGACTGTGTTCTTTATGACCAATGAATTGTTTCGAATGGACTGCATCACTGTACCTGTTATCTGTGGAAGTGTTCTTAGTACTGCATGCCAGCAAAGAAGGATTCAGCCAATTCAGCCAGACCAAGTTCTGAAGCTTGTAACCAAGCCCAGAAGTCTTTTATTAGACTTCAGCAGAAGGGAATCTACCACAGAATTAGTCTTTGCAACATGGTGTGAAAAGGAAGGGAGAGGGTATGGTCCTTCAATTTGTGTGACAGCATGAAGACATTGACTGTCACACAGAGAGAGGAAATGAAGGTTTTAACCAGAGCAGTTACCAGTTATACAAACCAAACTGGTCATCTACATTAACATTAAAATGTTAGATCATGAGACTAAACCCAAAAGGTAGCAGGCTGCCCTAATATCAACAGAAGGTAGTGAGAAGCTGGGCTGGGTTTGTGGATGAGGAGTTTTGAGAAGGTCTGTTGAGTAAGACTATTCCGTATTTACCTGAACTTGCACCTCAAATACCAGAAACCCTGACCCATCCAGTCCAGGTTAGATAATGTTTATTCTGATTCAGCTTTTATTTACTGCTTCTGAGCAAACCTACACCATTCAACCTTCAGCCTTTTCTCAAGAACTGCTTGGTAAAACAGTAAAAATAGGAAACTGGAATAAATAGTTATGGAAATGATTAGAAACGAAATGGCACCTAACTCAAATCAGCGTTTCACACCAACCTGAAACTGGTCTTCATTAGCATGCACTGGGTAAATTCACCAGAGATGGGACCACAAGACGGTGGAATACTGCACTCTGCAAAACAGTCCTGCTGGGAAATTAAAAGATTGACCTACCACAGCAAAAGAGTGTGAGGCAATGCTAAGAGGCCCCTTCAGATGGAGAGGTTTGTCAGCAATGTCCACATAAAATATCTCTTTAACTGAGGGACTAGATATTTTGGGGTAGACAATTAATCTGTATAGATATTGTTTTGCTAAAATTTACACGTGTGACCAAATCCTGGTAAAATGTTGTTTTTTTGTGTTGGAATATAATTATATGAAATGCATTCTAAATTTGATAGTGGTCAAAATGTTTCCATAACCAGCTGGTTTGTCTATTTTCTCGAAAATGAATCAACGCTTGACTATTGGCTTGATGCCAAAAGAGTCATTTGTAAGTGGGGTAACAACAGCAGGGCTTTTTTGGAGCCCCTCCAAAAAAGCCTTGGCGGGGGGCCAAACCCTTACCCTTCATCTTCATGACATCTTCCTCAGCAGTGGCCCGTGGGATGTGGAGGGACGGATAATCCATAATCATCCCCAGTAACAGAGTGCGGGATCCTAGTTACCACAATTGCTGTAGCACAGCAATACATTTGAATTGTCAAGATTTGTGTTAATTGCTATGATATTAATAATTAATCATATTAGCATGGTCACTGTACAGTACCTTTTTGTTTGTGTACATCACAACTGTATTGTTAGTTTCTTCACACCATCAGGGGGTTTGGTTAAAATGTGGCTTCGTTGTACTTAGTGTGCAATTTGCATGTTCTCTCCATATTCATGCAGATCCACCCCCACAGTCCAAAGACAAGCAGATAAGCTGGTAAACTCCACATTAGGGAAGGTGACCCTGAGACTCAGATACCTTATTACACAAAGTGCTTCCTAGGATGGTCTCCAGATCAAGGTGACATTCATTGGAAAACAGACAGTGTATCAACTGAAACGTCCCAAAATGCTGCACACACTGTCCTGCTTTTCCTAGAAAGGTGACATGCATTCTCCCACCGATTCTGTTGGGCTGCACCTCTTCTGCAAACATTGGTAGTGGTTTGCTCTTTGCTGCCCTCTTAACTTAATCTGAGGTACTGCAGTCTCAAAACCTTACACAAATTTTGAGTGATCTCTTGGATCAACAAGTTTTCATTTCTCATTCCACAAAAAGCGTCCTGTAAAATCAAGGTTCTACTAGGTGAAAAGTACAGGAAAATGTGAAGAGAGATCAACGGGCTGCGCCATGTTACCACATACATTATAATAAACTCGAAACTTATCACTCCAACCCAAACATACAAATTATGAAAAAGAACAATTTCACAAACTGCACAGCAATTACATATGTTTAAGATTCTGAAACTTCACATTAACCTACCTTAATTTAAAAAATGGTTCCATCTGTTTAAAATTAATTATATGAACAAATAACTTATCTTTGTAAAAAGTAATTAAATCTGTATTATTTGTGTTATTTCATGCCACAAAGAAAACAAACTATATCCCATGGATTTCACAAAGCAAAGATATTATGGAGTTCTATTGATTTTTTAAAGGTGATTTAGAATGCAAAGCTATAAATTTCATATAGACTTAGACAAGACTTAGATTCATTGTAATATTACTTGACGGCTTTGGTCATAAAATCAAGTTAGTCACATGGTACAACATCTTAAATCAACACAATGGTGGTAATTCAGGAAATGAACTGCGACCAAATCCAGAATGGTACCTTTCCCATCTTCAGTAAAACTAATTAAAACTACAGTCTACAACTGAACAGACATCTTGGATAAGACTAACAGGACATTGAGACCATTGCATTGTATCTGTTGGTCTGGATTTGTGTTCTAGGGCTCCATAACAAGTGAAGACCACCAATGCTGCTGTTCTTAAGCCAGGCTAGCAAACTAGCTCCAATCATCCTTAAAAACCAACTGGCTTCCAGCTAGAACAAGTTATACAATATGGTCCTCAGCATGGAGGAAGGGAGAGGCTCTGGCATGGGACTGATATTTGTTTGTACCCAAACAACCATGGTGCCCCTGACAGCTTCTCCTGGGATACTGAGACGTGGTGCATTATGCAGGCTTGGCAGATAGGAGAAAGAAGCCTTGTCTGGAGTAACAAAGCAAGGCTTTCCCCCTCTACATACCCCATCCTTCCTGCCCCCCAGCTCCATGTTTCACCCTCACTTTTATCTTCATGTAGTGCTATGTCACCCCCACCTAACCAATCTCACAGGCACACCAGTTCCTCACAACCTCTTAGCGTAAAATTGACTTTTTAAAACCCTCTCGAATGTGTCTGTCGGTTAGCTGTCTGTGTTGAGTGACAGGCTCGACATTCCTTTTACAAAAGTAAAATAAGTCTTTAAATCAGGACGGAAGACCTACTACTTTACTGTAGCTAACCCACATCTTACAACATAACACACTGTAATTATGGCTGCTGGTGTTGATGTACACACCCATGTGGTCCTCTGCATTTGTCAGCAAGGCATAAGCATCCATTCAGACCATCCATGCTTGGTTTTCTTCCCTCATATCTGGAAGGTTCCTGAGGTGGGCATCATAAGAGTTTGATGTGGTATTAGTCCCACAAATCCAAGTATGTCACTGTGGATGTGGTCTATAGTGAAAATCTTACTGAAATGGGCATGGAGAATCATCTTGTAGATAGACCTGACCACAACTTACCTCTTGCATCTGTAATATTCTAATATCTTTCCCTGCCCTGTATAATGATATCGCGTCCAAGGGGATGGGTGGCCAGGTGACCTTGGACCCCCTGATGGTTCCTCTCCTCGATTGTCTTCTGGTCTTTTCCTTTTTCATCAATGCAAGACTGTAATTATGACACACTCCTGTCAAGTGCCTTGAGGCAACAGTGTTGTGAAAGGCACTACATAAAAAATTAAATTAAAAATTGGATTAAATAATAAAGATGGCATCCCTGACAGATACAAAAGACAAAACACCAGTGCCCTTCCATCTAGGCAAATTTGTTAAAATACTTTTTTGCACATGAACTTATTTCCTACTAGTTACTCCTGCTGTAATTTATTTGAATAGCTTTTTTGATGTTAGGTTCTGACAGCATTTTGTGTAACTTTTGTTCCAGTACTATCTTGCACTTGTCACTGTTCAATCTTTGGAAGCCTCTCCTAGAGGCACATGTAGCCAAGTTGGCTCCCTGATAGTTATATGCTTATAATGTATTACATTACATCACTTTGGACAAAGGCATCTGCTAAATGAATAAATGTTAAACCATCCATCCATCCATCCATCCATCTTCTAACAGCTTGTCCTAGGTAGCAAGAGGGGGGCAACTGAAGCCTATCCCAGGCCGGATTGGGTACAAGACTGAAGAACATTGTGGACAGGATGTTGGTCCATCACAGGGTACCTACACACACTCACACACACATTCAAACCCTATACACACTTTTAGAGATGTCAGTTAGCCTTCTTACATGTCTTTGGACTGTAGGAAGATAGTGGTCTGACATGAGGAACTCCACATTCAAACTGCTTGCAGGGAGCAGAGGTGAATAAATGTAAATGAAAAATTCACAAGAAATACCCGCACATCACCTGTTAGAGGTTATACATGTGTGTTCCTAAATTCCCCCTGTATGTATCCTCACACTTATACCATGTGGTACTGTTTCCCCATCAGTCATGCAGCTGTTAGTTACATTGTCTGTGCTGCTTCAGTTTCCATGTTTTAACTGAACTGGTTCCAGTGCCATAATTAATTTGGTCATCTCAGCAGTGTTACTTCTGACTCATGTACATTATTAGTGCTGGTTTGGTTACACTGTTTGTGTTGATTTAATAACTATCTCAGTGCAGGTTCAGTCAGATTACTTCACATAACACAATGCGGTTTAAAATATCATAAAACATAGTAAAATTGTGTGTTTTTCCAGTCAGGTGGCATTAATATTTAAAAGGGAAATTTAATGCTGACACCAAATGTTTCAGTACACAAAGGACTAATTCATTATTACAGTGACTGTAATTACAAACATATCCACAAGATGGCATTACGAGCTTGACTAGTTAATGCAATTAAAACAGACATGCTTGATCTGTGAGCTAACCATTCTCTTCCCAAGTTCTTCATGGAGTAACTTGCCCTTTTTTAGCCAGCTGTTCACTGAACCAATCTGTATTAAGCACCCTGCTCAAGACTTTCTAGCCAGGATATTAACCTGAAACTATCCAGTCACAAGGTCAGTTCTCTGACAGCTACCAAATACTGCCGTCTTTGTTCTGCTGTTACCATGGCAGCTTCACCTGCCTTTCTTGCCCCGGAGCTTCATTTCCAGGCCGATCCCATTTCAGATGCAGTTCCAGCAGCACCACAGATAGCAGGGTCATGTAAAAATCTGGAATGTTGGGCTACTTCCCATATGGGCACCGCATGAATACACACATGAACATACCATGAACACTCACACAGCCTATGACTGTGTATATGTCATATGTTCTTGGAGTTTCCAGCTCCCAAGCTTGACGGACATCCACGAAACGATGGCCATAGCTAACTGGCAGGATTACAAGCAGCACAGCGAGCCCTTGTGTCCTTGACCACCCGCCGCTTGCCCAGCCACAGTACACCATTGTCTCTAACTTTTAGGTATCTGTCACTTGGCATAGAGCACAACCAGGTGGGCAGGTAGCAGATCATGTGACTGCACAAACACTGGGTGAAGGACCACAAATCATGTCCTCAATCTTCTTTTCCTTCACAGATAAGTAAGTGTTTGTCTCAGGCATTACTCACCCCCATCCCCAGGAGACTTCCTGCAGGTTGCCCGGTTAGGTAACTGATGCAGCTCTCCCTGAAGTGACCCTATTTTGGGAGTGGTTTTCTCTAATCTTATACACAGCTCTTCCATTTGGATTCCTCAGTTTACACACTGCAAATCATACTATCTTTGCAGAAGACTTAGCACATTCTATTAATGTTTAAAAAAAGAATCAACCTTGACAGGGAACAACTCGTATCTGCCAGCTACTGGAAGCGACATATCTTTAACAACAAGAAGCAATACGCCTGCAACCAATAATGACGGTCAACCTGCAGTACCTATGTCGGCTTATAGGAGGCGCAGATGTAACTGGAAATAGAAATACCCTACATACGCTCAGTGACCAATTCCAGAAATTCTAAAGGAGACTCCAGTTTCAGTTTCAAGTACTGGGAATCAGAGTCGAATCAGACTCAGTTCCACACAATGTTTTTTATTCTAAACTGCAGAAGCTAAAACATAGAAGAGAAATAATAATCTTGGTAAATAAATTGTGCAGTATTAATATGATATTATGATGAATAGTTTGAATGACAAGACATTATTTGTTAACTTAAGGCGCTGCTGCCACAGTTGTTTCCTAGGAACAAAAGATGTAAGATTAATTACCTTGCAAATAGCTTCTGCTTACAGTCAGACAAACATAGACAGCAGTGGTTATCTTCCAATTAAGGACTCAGGAATGCGGACATAACTGACATTTTACTTACCGTGTACAGAGTTTATAGTTAACAACATTACATTTGTAGCTGTCAACTGAGAAAGACCATTTCAATACATACACCACAAACTTAACAGTGACAGCTTTAACAATCTGAAATGGCAACCAGCACCAACATTATGTAAACATTATATGGACAAAAGTATTGGCCACCAGTTAATGTGGGGGGTTCACATACTTTTAGACTTGGGTAATTAAGCCATACTCATTACCGAGACAAGCGTATAATTGAAAACACAGCCATGCAATTTCCAGCAACAAAAGCCGATGGCAGAATGGGTCGTACTGAAGAGATGAGTGACTTTCAACATGGCATCATCATAAGATGCCACCTTCCCAATGAGTCGGTATCATATTTCTGCCTCAGTTAACTGCAAGTGAAGTGATTGTGATGTGGAAACTTCTACAACCAACAAGAGTTTAGTTGTGATGTCATAAGCCACACAAACAAAGAGACCCAAAGACTTAATGTCAATACCCAACCTCACTGATGCTGTTATGGCTGAATGGCAGCAAGTCCCACCAACAAAATTCAAACATCTAGTGTAAGGTCTTTCCCAAAGATGAAGGTAAAGGAGGACCAACTTCTTATTTATTCCCTTGGTTTTGCAATGAGAAATTGCACAGGCAGGTGTCACAGTACTTTTGTTCATATCATGTATCGCACACAAGCTCTCCAAATTACTTGGCATATTTCATAGACTGTCAGCTTTGTGTTGACTTAAATTAATTTGAACATTGTTGATTATATGATTCTGCTAGCAACATAATTTAGACAGCTAACACTCAATAAATCACTCAGCTGGCTAACGTGGCTTTAACCTGTACAGTACATAGCTCTTTTCTTTCATAGGGTGGACAGTTTGATTTTATTATAAGCCAGTGTTTTGTGGCAAATTTTGCTTTGTTTCGTGCCTTCTCCAAAGTAAAATGCTGCCAGACTTTGAATGTTAACAGGAAAACATTTTCTTAGGCAGACCACTCTACTCTGCATGGTCTGTGTAAAGGGCAAGCTGAATCAGTTTCACTGTTATAGAGTTGACTCCAAACCTTTGAATTTGACTCTCAGTATCCAATTCCTGGAATCTGAGAATTGGCTCATTTTAGGATCGATTCCCAGCTTCGCCTACTCATCAGCGCAAACAGCTTTCTCCTCCAGGCAGCAAACTAAATGAATGAAATCTTTATTTACCACTTGCACCATTCACACAGTACTTTGGAACGTATTTTTTATTTTTTTTGCATACCCCCTCTTACACACACAGGCAAGAGAGAGTTTGGGACCAAAACACAGGGTCTGTAGAAAAGGCCCTCAGTCTTCTAGAACCTTCTAGAATGTAGGTAGAATGTTGGGTTCTACTGCCCTCGTTAAGT
>JAACJT020000032.1:7789219-7805016 GCA_009936485.2 Gymnarchus niloticus | reverse complement strand
GAGTGATAGTCCCAGATGTTGTGAACATCATCATTAATGTAGTCTGGAGTGATAGTCCCAGACGTTGTGAACTTTGTACTTAACAGTCCAGAGTGGTAATCCGAGATGTTGTGAACTTTGTGGAACCTGCCCTCTCAGCAATTAATTCTGTCATTTTGTGTCTGTAGCTTCCACTTAACATATAACAATATGATTCCAATGATGTTTATCGGGACCCTGTGCTTATTGTATTTATCCCATTCCTGTATAAAGAAATCCTAGTCTGAATGGGCTCGGTGCAGTGGAGCGTTGTCATGTGGAAAAATGTAGTTTCCTATGGGAAAATGATAACCAAGAACAGGCCACAAATGATCATCGAGGATATCCTGACACTTGGCCGCATTTATGTTGCCATCCATTGCTGTTAAGGTGCCAACACCATGCTAGGTGGTATGATCATCACCTCATACCGGTGTTATGACCTGCAGGGTGCCAATAAATCTGGCCTCCACCCCTCGCCACTTTTTCGCCAAATGTAATCTCATTTTTTATGTCCTATCATTATTTTGGACTCATCCGGATGTATAACTTTGTTCCAATGTCCATTTGCACCGCCATCTTGTCCAAATATACTCTGTATATACTCTGCATTACTCTGTAGCTATGCTGTGTCCATGACAAATTTCCCAAAGGGCGCAATAAAGTATATCTCATCTCACAGAGAATTTACTGTAATGAATAGACATTATGATTCAAAGCACAGAGACAGCAGATTTTAATCGTGGCGGAGCAAAGGACAATATGTGAAGGTCGATGGCCAGCCAGAGGAGGGTCGGTACACTGGGGAATCCAGCAAAACAGGCGATCAAAACCACAACATAATCTATGCAAGCAGAATCCATTTTCCACCAGCAAATGTCCAAAAAACAAATATAGAACATGGGTGAAATGACAAATCTGGACTCCAAAAATCAGAACAAGAGAAATTCAGGACAAAATATGATCATACATGGGAGGCTAGCAGAAGCATTATGAATGACAGCTCAATATGGGGAAACACAGAATACCTCACAATGAGGCAAATGAGCTGCTTGACTTAAATAATGACACCTAAACAAGGCACAGCTGGTTAGTATTCAAGGGAAGGGTGAAAGAGAGTAGAGTGGGCGTGGCTGGCTAGGTGAAGGCGTGGCTACCATTTACATTGGTAATCTTGGTGGGATTTCCATGGATGCATCTGTACTTTAGGTTCCTTTTGTGGTTGTGTTCCAGTGATGGTGTGACAGAGTTGTCTTTAGTGTATGAGTGAGTGTTCCATGATGGACTTGATTAGGCAAATGGTTCCCTGGAAATGGACTGATGGATAATTTTACTGAACCGGCTGCAATATAGCACAACTACAATATTTTCACAAGGACATCTGCTTAAAAAGAACTACTGGCATGTGTCTCTACTTGTAGAAGCCTGAGGTCCTGTGTTTTGTTCTGTTAACCCGACAGGCTATCTCAGCTCTATGTGAAGATCTTCATGCCTGCCCTACCTGTAAGTTGAGGCTCTCAGTTTTTAGATTGATTTAATGCCCAGGGTCAACCTTTGGCTTCCTCAGAGCTTCTCCAGTCTTGTTCCTGTATTCCCTGCAGGCAGCATTTATGTACCAGCTACAGGGACGGTATCTCCAGAATCAGGTGAGATGCCCGCACTCTAAATGTTTCCGTCAACAAAGAAATAACATTTTAATGCTGTAAGCATAACGGCAACTGCTTTGGCCTTCAGGGCATAATATGGCCACAGGTCATCACAGGCACAGCGGGAAACGTGCTGAATGCCGTGATCAACTATGTTTTCCTGTATGTGCTGGACCTGGGAGTGGCGTGAGTACCACGTGAGCGACAGACTGACGGGTGCTCAGTGCATGAGTCTCAAAGGGTTTGCAGGTCTTGGGGGGAATGGAGAAGCTTGGCATTGGGTTTAATCACATTCCTTATTATAATCACAAGTTGGGTAGCCCACCATAGCCATAGAGTAGTCCTCAGTCCTCTGCTGGGTTGTACCAAACTGAGCTAACTCTCAGACTTCAGAGCTCCAGCCTACATTATCAAGGCTTTCTGAGACCAAGCCACCTTTGGTGCTTATTTTAACTCACTGCCTGCAAGAAACTGACACGAAGAGGCTGACTGAGCAGGAGTTTTCACACCCTACTTATCCACAGCGGGTCGGCAGCAGCCAACTCCATCTCTCAATTCTCCTTGACTGTGATCCTGTTCATCTACATCTGCTGTAAGGGTCTTCACAAGGCCACCTGGGGAGGTGAGGACAAGGGGCCTTCGGGAGGGGTTAAAGTTGGGTTGACAGGTATATTGAGTAAGGGGTTTCCTTTTGAGGGGTGCAAGGGAAGCAAAGGAGGGTAAGAAAGAGTGAATACACATTTTGTTGCAGTGGGTCTAGGGGAAGCCATTAGGACAGCAGAGATCAAACAAAGCAACAATTATGGTCACCTAACCTTCCCTACGGTGGGACAGTGGCCCTGTCCCCTGTACCCACATGCAGCTAGGAAGCCGATACTGAAGTGATTCCAGTTAAGTTAGGATGGAACAACAGCCGACACACTCATGGGTCACTGGGCTCACAAGTGGAGCTCCTGAAGAGTCCCACCTGCTGCTCTCCACAGGCTGGTCCACAGAATGTCTCCAGGAGTGGGGCTCCTTCATCCACCTGGCCATTCCCAGCATGCTTATGATGTGTCTTGAGTGGTGGATCTATGAGATTGGAGGATTCCTAGCAGGTCAGAGGTCATCCTTTCTGGCAACATTGGCTCACATAGACCTGGATGTGCCATCTCGTTTGATGAGTATGGATTAAGGGATTGAATTGATGTCTTGGCAGTAATAAAGCAGGCATCACAATACACTGGGCTTGGCCCAGCCAGAGCTGGGAGTCTTAAGCATCTGCTTCTCACATCATCAGCTCAATGCTTTTAGTTTTTCTTAGCAGACTTTGTTACGGAGAAGGAGAAAAACAATGGCCAAAATGCTGGCATTCCTCTGTTTCTCTCATAAATGAAATGCTTCAGCACCTAGCTCTATGGATTCATTTCTGACAAATCATCAAAAGTTGTATTTTGTTGGGGTGCTAATGGTTAAGGTTAGGACTGGGTAAGGGTTAGGGTTGTCATAGTTAGGATTAGGCTTAGGCCCATAGAAATGAACGGGAGGTCCCCACAAGGTTAGAAATACAACGTGTGTGTGTGTCCACAGTGTGTGTGATAGCAATATGTCTTCCTTCTTACAAATTCCACTCTAGTCTGTGTTCTTTGTCATTGTCCATCTATTAATGTCATTTTGTGTAAATTAAGTTATTTCTGGTATGTTTGTGTGTTGTACTCGTATGACTTACTTTACATTGGGTTTGTCTCTGCTGCAGGACTGATAAGTGAAACAGAGCTTGGGGCTCAGTCTGTGGTCTATGAAGTGGCAACCATCGCTTATATGGTGAGCATTCCCATGATGCCCTACCACACTGGGGAAAAATACATGCACAATGTAACAACTTAACAGGTGTTACAGTTTAGAGGCAGGCTGTGCACATTCCTGCTTTTTTGGGAAACTGCTCAGAAAGGAAAGGGGTGGAGAGAAATCAAATACAAGAGAAAAATGGATGCAATAATGGAATAATGAGTAATGGAAGCCTAGGGTTTAGGTACTGCCTTTATGTACTGAAACCTGTGTCAAAGAAATCTCCTAAAAATGTGGCATGATTTGTGCTTGAAGTTGTGTTTGTTCGCTTTGCCCTGAGCTGGATGTGTAGCAGCAATGAGAAATTCTGGGTTTTATAAAATAAATTTGTTTTGTGGTTTTAACAGGCAAACAGACCAGTGGAAGCCATTAATGATCAATATATAAATATTAATAATTTTAAGGGTACAAATTTAGGATAATGATCTAATTCAGTCATTTGTGCTTTCAGTTCCCACTCGGCTTTGCGGTGTCTGCCAGCGTCCGTGTTGGCAATGCCCTGGGGGCCTGCAACATGGAGCAGGCCAAACTCTCCAGCAAAGTCTCCATGATATGTGCAAGTGAGGGCCGTGGGGGAAGGGGGGTCCAGTGAATGGGCAGGGTTTTAGAGTTTTCATATAGCTGAAGATGACTAAAGACAGTACAGCAAAATAATCCTTCACTGCACTAACAAAGGGTAGATTTATTAGTAATGGAACAAATGAAGCTTCAAAAAGCTTCCCTTGGTGGGTGGAAGTATCTCAAAGTAACCAATCAATGCTGGCACCATGGGTTTTGAAGCCTCATTTAGCACTAGCATTGATTGGTAGTTTGGGATACTCCCACCCACCATAGGTTTTGAAGCCTCATTTAATGCTAGCATTTTTGGTAGTTCAGGATACTCCCACCCACCATGAGTTTTGAAGCCTCATTTGTCCCACCTCGAATATTTATGACACGTTTAGGGGTAAGTGTGAAATTGGGTGTACACTGCTGCATGTACCTTAATAAACATGTGGGTAAGATTGAGTCTTCCGTCTTCTATCTCCCAGTTACTGTCTCGTGCTTCGTGTCGATAGGCATCGGCTCCGCGAAAGACATAATCGCGTACTTGTTCACGACAGACAGGTGAGTGCACCAGCATTCAGATTTGACTACGATATATGTTCAGTCCGATGTCTGCAACATGCCCCTGCTTTGCCATGTATCTCATTAACTAATTAATAACAACAGCAAGGAGGTGTGGCCCTGACCTTTCATCAGGACTCTTCCTGGCTTACCAAGCAAGATTAAATATGTCAAGAAAGCAAGCTTGTATCCCTAAACAGTGATGTATTAACAATGAGCTGCTGGCTCGAACAGTCTGATGGTTTGTGCCTCTTCCACACAAATCCAAAGTCTTCTAGAATTCACCAGCGTAGAAAACTATTTAACCATCACGTTAGTATGGTACGTTAGTGTTGAGACATTAGGGGGAAGTCCTGTCTCTGTGACATCATGACAGTGATGGCTTGGATCTTCCGTTCAGGTCCATATGCTGCATTCTTAGTAAACCTGAATTTCTTAAGTGAAATGTCTGTCTCGTATAATTTGGCAAAAAGGTGTCAGATTGCTATTGAATAAATGTCTTTAAGATGGCTAAAAAGTCATGTACAATACCCCTAAATTTATAATTTTGTGTCTCTGAGAGAATTACTGTCAAGAATTTAATGAGCCTCAGATTTACAGATGTTTTCTGCCTCTTCCACTGTCACTCTAAACCTCTTTTTTTCCCCCACAGAGAGATTATTGCCAGGGTCTCAGAGGTGATGGTCATGTACGGGGTCTTCCACATCTTCGATGCAACGGCGGTGAGAACCATTCACTTCACAGTTAACCCTCGCTGTTCCTCAGAGCTGTTATAACGTACCTCCAAACTCCCAGACACCACAGACATCCGTCTGTGTGACTCCCAGAAGCTGAAATGTGTACACAGACATGAAAGGGAGTGGGGGTCATGGACGTGATGTAGGGTTGTAAGGCATGTTTTTATTTAATTCCATCAAAGCTGTAATTACCTTATAATTACAGTAATTAGTATGTCCTTAGTCATACCTTTTCACCATGTCAACAGGTCTGAGGTCAAAGAACGTTTAGTCTCTTGGAAGTCATGTAATAGTCAATCCTGCATAAATTACTGTAAACCAATAATGTGCCCATGCT
Source organism: Gymnarchus niloticus (assembly GCA_009936485.2). Lineage (NCBI taxonomy): Eukaryota > Metazoa > Chordata > Actinopteri > Osteoglossiformes > Gymnarchidae > Gymnarchus > Gymnarchus niloticus. Next base: position 7,799,344 of record JAACJT020000032.1, on the reverse strand, counting down.
GTATCCCAGCCACGCCCCCCCCCTGAGTTCAGGGCTGTGCCTGTTGTCTGGTCAGTGATTAAGTCACAGTCTGTACTTATGGTGTCTCTGTACTCATGACTTTCTGTAATCCATACATTGACAGGTGCTCTCCCAGTGTTAACTGTAAACATGAACGATATTTAAAAAACATTTTGACAGCATGGCAGGAATGGTGTGTGTGTGTCTGTGTGTGACGCATGCAGTGACTGTGACAATGATGTGTCCTTTCCAGGGTGTGACGGGGGGCATCGTGAGGGGTGTGGGCAGGCAGATGATCGGAGCCCTGTGTAACCTGGTGGGTTACTATTTCATAGGTTTCCCCATTGGCGTGTCACTGATGTTCGCCGCCAAAATGGGGATCATCGGTAAGGACCGGGACTGGGATGATGGGGGCCAGGGATCTGCCAGGGGGGCGTTTATTAAAGCAACCAGAAGTTTAACAATAAATAATGACTTGAATGTGGATGGTGACCAAGGTGAGAGGACAGATGCAGATCTCAGTACCTGGGTCGTTATCCCTCCTTGTCTGTCTCATCCAATCATCTCCCTCCTTTGTGTCATCCGTGCCTTTCACGTTGGTACTAACGCTCCTGTGTACTATCTGCTCTGCCCTCGTTCCCCAGGCCTGTGGACAGGCCTCTTCATCTGTGCCTCTCTGCAGTCCATCTTCTTCATTATCCTTCTTGTGAGAATGGACTGGAAGAAGGCAATGGAAGAGGTAAAAAGCTTTCATTCAACAGCTGGCATTATTAAACCAAGCTAGATGGGGGTATCATGTATGTGGATTTTATTCTTTATTAGCCTTAATTAAGCCTCAAAAGCGATCTCTTCATTGCAGTTGTCTGAACAAAGATTCAAAAATGATTCACAATGACTTTGTGGTGAGAATATGACATGCTAGTCAAAGTCAGATGGTTGTTATGAAAGCTGGTGAAAGGGTTAACTGGTAGGTTCAGATCGTGCAGCTCCTGGGTGTGGCTAGGAAATCTCTAGGCAGGACCCAGGCCCAGTAGGGACATCTCAGAATGGACAGTGCATGGACGTGAAAGCCATCGCTCCATCGCGTTTGTTTCCACAGGCACTGATCCGGTCCGGCGTGCAGACAGCCTCTGCACCAGATGAACAGACCTACACTGTGGACAAGCAAGACTCAGTTGAATGTAAGACCCCTTTGCAAAGCCCGCCTACACAAAGACCCAGCCATATCTTGTGAGTAGCCTGATTAACTCACAAGGCCCTTAAAAAGAACCCAAACCAATACTGACCCTACCTAGTTTAAGATTCTTCTATATATGCACTGTCATACTTTGTGTAGATTAAGCTCCACCCACTCAATCTCCTCCCTATCACGTAAGCCACACCCACATGATCCTGTTTTATGTGGTGTCATGCATGGCTGTGTGGGACTGCAGTGTGAGGTGGAGGCCCTTAAGGACATGAGATGCTGACCCACGTGTCTGTGTCTGGTAGCTATGGCGATGGAAGCTCTTCCTGAGGAGGTGAGCCCCAGAGAGGAGCATATTGACGTGGAGAGGCTGAGCAAGAGTTCAGAGAGGGCAGTTCTCAGGACGGTGGGCCAGGTGCTGTCCGTCAGGCAGCTGGCCCTGCGGCGGGGCCTGGCCATCTTTTGCATGTTCTTGGTGCTTGGTGCAGGAATCGCAGCCAATGTGTTCTTCACCAGACTCCTCAGCTGAGCTGGACTCCCTACCCACTCCGCCTTACACCACCTGGCCCTCCGTCAGGAAACTCAGTCGGGGTAGAAGGCCGACGTGGCAACATCCATGTGCGTAAACCCACAGGCGCAAAAACAGAAGTTCACACACAGTCACAGACATACACCTTCAGACGCAAAATAGTGCTCACAATAAGTCCACATTTACAAAGACACACACAAACACACTTACAGGAGCTTCCACAATTGTTGGCACCCCTGATAAAGATGACTAAAAAGGGTTAAAAAATGTGCCTTTTGGTGGAGCACCTTAATCAAATACTAAAATAAAATGAGAAAATCCGACCTTTTATTTAAGTAAATGTATTCAGAGAAAAACAAATTCCCCATCAAGAAAACATGTTTTTTTTGTTTTTTTTTTAATAAAATCACATGTGCCACAATTATTGGCACCCCTGCATTGTCATGCTTTGTACAACCTCCCTTTGCCAATAAAACAGCATTGAGTCTTCTCTTATAAAATGTTATAAGGTTGGAGAATTCAGAGAAGGGCATCTGAGACCATTCCTCATTTACAGAATCTCTCTAGATCATCCAGGGTCCCAGGCCCTCTCTCCTCTTCAGGGGTTCAGGTCAGGGGAATATGATGGTCATGGCAGAAGCTTGATTTTATGTTCAGTTAATCATTTTTGTGTTGATTTTGACATATACTTCAGTTCATTGTCCTGCTGGAAGATCCAGTGATGACCCAGGTTTAGTTTCCTGGGAGAGGCAGCTAGATTTAGATTTAAAATGTGCTGGTGATACCATGTACCCTAACAAGGTTTCCCAGGCCTTTGGAGGGAAAAACAGCCCCACAACATCACAGAAGCTCCACCATACTTTACAGGTGGGATAAGGTTCTTTTCACTATAGCCATCCTTCTTTTCACGCCAAAGCCACCTTGAGTGTTTGTTACCAAAAAGCTCAGTTTTTGTTTCATCAGACCACAGAATGTGATTCAAGTCAAAGTTCTACTAGTGTTTAGCAAACTCCAGGCACTTACATTAAATGACAGGACAGGCTTGGCATACCTTCCAAATAATCTGTTGGCATGGAGGTGGCGTCTCTTGGTGGTTTCAGAGACTTGGTGACCCCAAAATGCTATTTTTTTCTTGTAATACTCCAGCAGTGATCTTTGGGGATTTTTTGCCCCTCTTTTCATCTGTGCATGGGGGAAAAATAAACTTGGGTCCTCTAACAGGGAAATTTGTAACAGTTCCAGTTGATTTTAACCTTTTAATTATTGCCCTAACAGTAGAAATGGGCATTTTCAGAGAAGTAGTTATTGTTTTATAACCATTCCCTAACTTACGAAGTTCAGCCATTTTATCCCTCATTTGGTTTGCGTGTTCACTTAAGTTTCCAATGTTGATGGATGACTGAGGGAATTTGGCTTGTGTGGCATCTCATGTTTATACCCCAGTGAAACTGGAAGTCAAGGATTCACTTGAAAGTTTCTACCAATTGAAAGTTCCTCCAATCCACTTAATGAAAAATTGAAATGGGCTAAATGCTTCAGTTACATTTTCTTCATGTAAATTTCTAGGGATGATAAATAACTGTGGGACGTGGTTATGGTAAAAATACTCCTTTCTGAATGAGGGATTTGATTTTCTCTGAACAAATGTACTTCAATTAAAGGTTTTCTCATTTTTTCAGTGTGCGATTAAGATTTAATCATCATTACCAGGGGTGCCAATAATTGTGGAGGGCACTGTACAAATTCACAGAAAGCACACACACAAACACACACATTCATACAGAACCACAGACATACACACACACTGAGGGACGCAGATAGACAAAGTCACACATGCAGATATACCCATACTTGTATAAACACATAAACAGATTCACAGACACGCACATACATACCAAATCCAGTTGATTTGTTTCATGCCAGCTTTTACTGGCGTAATCTAATTGTAATGTCTTCCTCCAAACCAAATACTTGCCTGAAGTGGCTTCACTTTACAAGATTGAATCGAGCACCCAGACAGGCAGGGGGCAACTTGATATGTTTTAAAGTACAGGCATTGGCTTTATGGACTCAAACCAAGAGCGGTCCTGCAGGAATCAGGACACTTCCACACTGACTAAAGGCCCCGGGGACCCTCTTGTTGAGACAGGGGTTGACAGAGGAGGGCGTAGGGTAATGGCATACCTGCTGAATAAGCGTGCGTAACCGACATGCCTCCTCAGGCGTCACCTGTCCGTCTCCGTCACTTTACTCACTCAGCTGATGTTTAAGAGAATGTGCAAACTTAATATATGAGTGAATGAGTAAAAAAAATAATCCGTTTGAGCCGTCTGTTTTTGAAAAGAGTGGCAGGTAAGAACGTGCCTTGGATACTTTAGTTGGGTTTATATCTATGGGATTAAATGACGTCCTAACAGAGCTGAATGACTGTGCAGTTTCTGCCGGGCTTTCACTGCTGAGCCTGTTTAATAATCATTACACAAAGGTCATTAATCATTATGAAGATCAGCCAGCAGGTTTGGACCGATGCCAGTTACTAAGGGTGCCTTATCCTTGCGGATTGTTCAGTGACCTTCTACTGTAAGTTTTCGGCACTGCCACAGAGCAGACATGATGATAGAGGACCTCTGCATTTTTTTGTGGGGTGGGGGGGTGTCGTCTACTGGGGTATATGATTGGGATGGGGATGTTGGACTGTTGTGGGACACAGAAGACAAACTCGCAAAACTAGGGGTACCAAAGAGAGTCAAATAGAAAGTCAGCAAACAGTCAGGTGTCAAAATCTGTTTGTTAACTTAATAACCAGTGCCTCCTTTGGTCCAGGGAAGGCCACACTCTGTCAGATTTTAGGTTTACAAAGTGAACAAAAATATATATATATATTTTAAATTCACACAGTATGATCATATAAACTGTACACAATTTTTGAGCTTGAAGGACTGATTCCATCAATAAAATGTTGTATGATGTGTGCGTACATTCATTCATGATTACTCTCTCAGATGCTGGCAGAAAAACGTCTTGCAGTTTCCACAGACCCTCCGGTCCAGTGAAAAATCTGCTCTACACTAATCACTGGGGAGACAGGTTTCATGGGTGTTTTAGTACTCTAAATGCCTGCGTGAAATGCAGGGAATTAAATGCATGGAGAGAGAGAGAGAGAAGCTTGTCCGCTGGAGTGTGGCGTGTTCCAGCACCCCACCCCCCTGAGTCTCCACAGCCTTCAGACAGATTTTGCAGAACTGGTGTGTGAGACAGGGAGCGGTCCTCATTTTTGTTGGTACCACTCTCACTTCAGCAGGGTTATGTTGGGATGTGGTGTGGGGGCTGACACTGAGGAGTTACCCCAGCTCAGGGTGATGTTGCCCCTAGGATGCCCCAGCGGAGGCGGAGGGAAGGTTAGGTGGGCCACGATGCCAGCAGCCAGGGTCAGTATGGCCACCAGCAAGACCAGGCCCCGCCGCAACACCAGCTGAACCAAGGGAAGGGGAGTCTCTTGGTTGCCTGGGGCTGCCTGGTCTCCCTGAATCTCTCCTGCCTGTTCGTCTGTGCCTGCCGGATCGTAGCTGCACACTTTGACCCTGTCACTCATAGTCGGCAGCTGGAAAGAGAAAGAAAAACAGCCTTAAGGCAGCATCGTGGAAACTGCTAAAGGAGTGTTACAGGGCAGAATCCAGCTGACAGAGAAACAATACACTCTGTTAGAGTTACATTGTAAAATACAGACATCACAAGAGCACTACACTATATAATACATCTGTCCCCTTCTTGATAAAGTGCATCACAAAGTACAACTGTAAAAGAATTACAATACAAAGTTGACATTTCAGAGCACTGTGCCACAACACATAATCTTAACACCACAACAAAAAATAAAATGTCACGATATTTATCATACAAATGACACAACAATATCATAATAATGATATATGACAATGCACCAAACAGAAATATTTGCAGGACCAAGGTGATTTCACAGGAGTCCTACTCACAAGCATGCCCTCTGCTACTTGGCCCACAATTGCTGAGCTCTCGGGGACCAGGGTGTCAATCACAGGCTCTCCACCAATCGGTGGCCTTGGCCCTACGCACGTCACCCGCCCCCCTTTCCTTGCACGCTTTTGGGCCTGGTGGGTGACAGTTTTTCATGACCAATTCCATCTGCTCAGAAAAGAAATGGCATTTTATCAAGTTTTAAACACCTTTACAGAGAAATAGCTTCCTGAGCTCCTTACCTCCTCCGTCACCTTTGACCAGTCCAGCTTGAAGATGAGGATGACAAAGAAGAATGTTTGTAAGCTGACACAGATGAGGAGGCCCAGCCATAGGCCTTATGGAGGGAGAGAGAGATGCATGCAAAGTTACAACCTGAATTCCGTCTCTCTAACGTATCATCATTTGGACAAACAAGGGGGGGTTTGTGGGCATACCAAATATCCTCATGTCAGCAGCAAACATGAGAGCGATGCCTACAGGCAGGCCAATGCTGTAGTAACAGATGAGGTTGGCAATGGCAGCAATCTTCTGCTTTCCAGCACCCAGGAGAATGCCGGAGCTGACACACTGGGGAACCAGAGTGGCGGGCTTAGCCAGGGTTCAGTCACACAACATCGCCCCATGCCACATGAGGTTGAGTCCTGTCCCCAGTTCTGCATACGTGGAGTGTAAATTTCGGTGTCCTTCCAGTATGTGGTCAGGTTACTGGCATCTCAAAATTGCCCATATGAGAATTTGCCCTGCAATAGACTGGCATTCCATCTAGGGCATCGCCTACCTTGTGCCCTTTGACTATTGGGATATACTCCAAATTCACCTTAACCATATACTGGTTAAGGAGTTATGGAATAATGGCATAAAGATGAAAGTAAAATAATGAGTCAGACCTACAACCCCCGTGTTATGTGTTAATTCCTGTTAATACCACTAATTAACAGTGCTGATAGATTTTAATATTGACTCCATAACTGATGTATTTCAAGGACTTAACAGAACTTTGTGGTCTGGTGCGGTCATAGTCCACAGGTACCAGCACTGTGTAAACAGGCATTAAAGTCTCACCACAAGAGCATCAAAGAACTGCAGGAAGATGTAGAGATATAATGTCTGGGACACCAGCTCCACAATGTTCCTGAATGGCACCCAAAGAGAAGAAGGGTTAAGAGGTGCAACACGGCGTCCCACAAGCCACTGCTTCAGCCTGTCCAAAGGCGGAGAGGCGGGAGCTGGGACTCACGGGTCACTGGTGAAGATAAAGCCAATGACGGTTTTTGTTGCGCCGAGCACCATGCCCTGGACCACGGCCAGTATGCCTGCAGCAATGGGGCATTGAGTTCATGCATCAAGGGGGTGGGACCAGAGGATGAAAATCACCATATTACACAGGTGGAACTGTGCCACAAAGCATAAATAAATACATAACATCATCTAATATTTACCCAGCCATTGTGTGTATGAGTGTACTAGCAGATTAATTACAAGATAAATATTAATTGCAGCTGGCCAAATTTCTCTGATGTGGTAACAGGTGCTGTTGCATGTAGAAGAAGAACACTGCCATGCTGTTGTTTGCACACCACCATTTCTCCATCGATGCTAAGCCACAGGCGGCTAGCTGCTGCTAAGTGACACTGTTGTGCCATGCCGAGGGAGGCTGACTCACCAGAGAAGGCCAGGGACACCTTGCTTGTGATGAGGGCACTGGCAGTGTCACCCGCACCCAAAGCATTGCCCACACGCACACAAGCTGCTGCATGCACACCTAGAGGGAACTGCATGGCACAGCATGGCAGAGATTACTCACTGGAGACAGCAGTGAGTACTTGAATAAGGCGCAGGGTTGATTACAGACACGGTGCCAAACCGAGTACTTAAAGCACAGGGCCGATTATAGGGACAGCACAGAGATGACAACAGAGAGTGCAAAGACATGATTGCTGACAGCGAGGAACTGACAGTAGATTACTGACACGGCACAGAGGTTAGTACACACAGAAATCACAGGGACAATTACTCATGCGACAAAAACATGAGTATGGAAATAGCATGCTGATTATTACGGACACTGTATACACCTGACTACTTACACAGATTACACAGATTAAGACAGTGCACAGACCTAATTATCAACAGTCCATCGTGCAGTAACAGTATACACAGTAATTACACAGTAAAGATGTAATTACACAGCACATGGTTAAGAAAAAGAAATCTCTTTAAAGACTCTGTCATGCACAGAGTTCAGCTCCTGAGACACTACATCTGTAATTATTATCCTGCTCCACTATAATTGCCAAGCAGTTAATGAGGATTCGGTGGGGTGCTGAGGTACGAGTAACGAGGTGACATTAAGGCACAGAGCTCACCATGTAAGTTATGGTTCCGAGCTCAAGGAGCACGTGCTGGGCGGCCAGTTCAACTTCTCCCAACATACCTGCCAAACAAAGAGAACGCGAGGTGGCCGTCAGTCACCATGACTACGCAAATCCCCCAATATCCTCTGAGAAGAGGTCGGCACCAGTCCCAGGCCGGATTTCTTAAGAAGCAGAGTGGTTAAAAATAAGATTGGTAGACCGATTTGAACCCGATTCCAGTGATTCAGGGCATTTGTCATTTGATGAGTTTAAGTGAAATTTCAGGTTAATTTAGGGCAGGACCTGGGCTATTGTTACAAAATCTCAGATTACCAGATCTGGATTTGTGATCAAGCCTGGGTCTGCTGTTGTACTTTGAGTCTTCAGAAGATTACTGACAGTGTGAATTGTGGAAAACAGACAGTAGTAAAAACTTGCACCCAGCAATTAATTAAAAAAAAAAACCACTTTAAAATCACTTACAGAACAGCACTAGAGAGAAAACAGTGTGGTACTAGTTAAGGGCATGGACTCAAAAAATGATAGTTACTGGTTAAGGTAACTGGAAAGTCTTTGATTAGTGTGCCTAACTTAAATTATTTGAGTAAAACGACCATGTGTTGATTTGTAAAAACATACAAAAAACTGTTTTTGAAACACTTGCATATCTTCATTGAAATATAATTATACCAAAGGACCGATAATGATTTTGTGACCCTGTCATTTGTGTATCAGCCTTTATAATGGTTATTTGAGCAGTTAGCCCTGGAATGCCATGGTCGACCAGCAGGAGGAGTAGTGGTACCTGCCAGGAAACCACCGATCTCATAGATCCACCACTCAAAACACAGCATGAGTGTGCTGGGGATGGCCAGCTGCATGAAGGAGCCCCACTCCTGGAGCGATGCAGTAGACCAGCCTGTAGGGGGCGACAGAGCAACATGGATCAGCTTCCACCAGCCCTCTTAGAAAGCATTGAACGTTTCTCAGCAAAACCAGTCATTTCTTTATCTCTAAAGAATTTGACTGAAACTAAAATCACACACATTTGACCAGGAAAATCGCTCAATGTGTATAATGTTCAGAATTAACTCTTGATTGTGTGAATTTTTCCATTTTTGAAGACTGCATCAGGGCCTGGACCTTGCACACACCTCCCCATGTTTTCACATGCAGCTTCTTCCAATGAATCCAGACAAACTGAAGGAGGCAGATGAAGATCTGGGACAGGCTATTTGCCACTGCTGATCCCCTGGGTGTACAGACACACACCGGGAAAAGCATGTGTTACACTCCACACTTTATAACACTGTAATACATCATAATTGTATAATGCTATTACAATCTGAATGTGTATACTATGTTAATAAACTAATCATTTGAAAGATGGTGATGATTGGAACACACTTACTTCACTCCCATTTCCATCCAGAACAGCAGGACGTAGTTAGTGACCACATTTATGACATTGGTCAATGCTGCTACATACAGCTGGGGCAGAATAATACCCTGGGAAGAGGATGCTGGGATTAACAGTGACTCTGGACTAGTCTGCCTTCATCGTACCTAATGCAGGATATGCTAGGGTACAGGATCCCTCAATCTACTGCTCTGCACTTATGGGGAACCACCAGGACATAGAAAGGCCCAGCAGAGGTCTGGGAGGTCCAGCACATGTCGCAATGCCAGGCTATGATGCTGGGTGTCCTCACACAAAACATCCAGGTAGAGAGTACCTCCTCCAATATGACCCTGAAACCTTCTGTAAAAACCAGATACGTAAACTTATTCACGCTCCCCAAGCATCACACTGTTGGCCTGGTCTCGACGTACACTGTGGCAGAAAGATGGAGATGTGAAGCAGATGAAGCTCTGTACCTGATTCTGGAGGTACGCCACCTGCAGCTGGTGCAGAAACATAGCCTGTATAGAACCGAGACACGGAGATCAGTGATGAGGGCTCGGATTAAACAGAGTAAGTACGGATATACCTATAACAGTACAACTACAGGGTGGGACTGGTGTCAGTCAGTCAGGATATACCTATAACAGTACAACTA
>JAACJT020000032.1:7767197-7788185 GCA_009936485.2 Gymnarchus niloticus | reverse complement strand
TACCTATAACAGTACAACTACAGGGTGGGACTGGTGTCAGTCAGTCAGGATATACCTATAACAGTACAACTACAGGGCGGGACTGGTGTCAGTCAGTCAGGATATACCTATAACAGTACATCTACAGGGCGGGACTGGTGTCAGTCAGTCAGGATATACCTATAACAGTACATCTATAGGGTGGGACTGTCATTATACACCTTTGACAAATACAAGATGCTCTGTCATTTCATATCCTTTCTGCCCATTATTCCATCCCACTTTTTTCTGTGTTGTCCGTGATAATAGACATGTGTGTCTTCACAGGGGCATGATGTTCAATTTGAGCGGAGCCATGGAAACTAGAGCAATACTGAATGTTGCTTAGATGAATTCTGAAAACATGCACACACCACATGTACACACACACAAACACATGCACACGCACACACACACGCACACACACACACACAAACACACACACACACACGCACACACACACGCACACACACACACACAAACACACACACACACACGTACACACACACACACACACACAAACACACGCACACACAAACACATGCACATGCACACACACACACACAAACACACACACACACGTACACACACACACACACAAACACATGCACACGCACACACACGTACACACACACACACACAAACACACACACACACACTCACACTCCCCCAGCCCTCCCCATTCTGTCCTGTATGCCACAGCTACCATGACTCCTCACCGGCACAGCAGGTAGGAAGGCAGTCACATACAGCTGGGCAATCCTGCAGGAGGCAAAAACACAAGTTAAACCATGCAACATAACTACAGAGATTCTTGCAAAGAAGGCCTTGCAGGTGGTGTGGTGGAGGGGGTGAGAGAGGGCTGGGATGTACCTTAGATTGCTCAACACTGCTGACTCTCACTTGAAAAGTTTCCAAAGGGGTTCACACTGCATTACACCGCCGTACAACTCACATCCTGTCTAGGGTGACCCATGCCTTGGGTCCTGCGTTTCCTGGGACAGTCTCCAAGTTCAGTGTACTGTGTGAATGCTTATGGAGATTGGATGGATGGATGGATGGATGGATGGACAAATTTAAATGTACAATGTAATATACAAGTGTAAAAGAAGCTGACCAACTGCGAATGAAACCTCACTCCAACGATTCTTTCCCACCTACATAAAATTAGGCAGGCAGTTAACCCTGACCCATCCCAAATCCATCTTGGATTTTCCAAAGTCTGTAATCTACTTTTTAGTACTTTGAACTGTTTTTCTTTCCAATATGCTGATGATGTTGTTACTTTGCCATGAAACAGAGGGAGCTGTCATCATGTGCAGGGTCTCGTCTTTTGATACCTTATGTGGCGATGCCACGCCCCCTGATCATCAGCATTTCCTGCCGCCTGCTATGAGGAACGACCATTTCCTAGGATTGTGTGACGCTGAGTCATCCTGCCTGCATGGCTATGTTCCCCATATGTGGTGTCTGTCCTGTGTGAGGACAAATAAAGGCAACTCCCTTTGTGATCAGTGTCCGTCCCACGACACCTGTTTCCATGTATCTTACAGTGTAGGGGATTTTAGGTCATTTGTCACAGGATTTGTTCAGCTTTTCTTAAAGAAGCCTCTTTCCCATTTTCGGTAATGTCTCACTGTAGTCGTTTTGCTTTTCTTAAAAGAGCCTCATCCCCATTTTGTGTTTGACTTTTAATGTTTATTTTGGCAATAAAGTCCTTTGTTCACTTGATCTTCACTGTACCTCTTTACTCCACAACGTTACACTGCAAACTTGTAAAGTGCTCTGGGGCAACTTTTACCTAATTGAAGTTTTTGTTTTAACAGCTCACTGAGTAAATCGATTATCCTGTTCAGGTGGTATTTATCTAATTATATTTTAACTTGTAATGAAGAGAAGATAGAATCAAGAACCTTTTTAGATAAGAAAGGATGCCTTTAGTTTCTGGATGTGAAGTCCATCAAAGACTAATTTCACCTGCTCACAATTTATGGTTTTGATTTTTAATGAAGTTCCATCATTTCTTTTTTAATTGCCATTTTAAAGAGTTTATCCAGCCCTGACAAAGACAAACCTTCATTTTACAATACATTATTTACTAAAATGATATTGTGTACACTTTATACACTATGGGCCAGTTTGTAAGGCACTGATAAAACCTAATCTTAGACTAAATCACGCTCTTAAAAGGATGGTCTGGTGAAAAATGACATTTATACCTGCAGTTGATCACCCAGTGCATGGATGGCGTAGAAATGCAGCTATGTTTTGCTTTTTGAGTTTGTAACACGTTCATTTTGCTAACAGCCACAGAAACAAAGGTACAAGTTGATCTTTTCACCAGATTTTCCCTTTAAGAGTGTGCTTTAGACTACAATCTGGTTTAATAATTGTTTTAGAAATGGCCCTAAATACTTAAGATTTATTTACTGTGAAGATTTGAAGCCGAACTATTTTCTTTTCACTCATTATCTGATAAGAAACATGACATATAGTACATGGTAAAATCATTATCATCTTAAAGATTAGAATGCAAAAAGCATGTTCTGTCAACAGCTGGGCTATCAGTGCCATACACAGATTAAGAAATCAATTGTCTTTCATGTTGCTGTTCACAAGAACAACCTAACATGTCATCAGAAGGCACTCTAAGCATTTCAGTCATCAATGCGATTTTAACAATGCATGTACAACTGTGCTTGTTTTAACTTTTGGGTCCAGGGACAATATTCTTTTTACATTTAGCTGTTTTGTTCTTATTCTCCTAGGTAGTTTAATGATCTAAATGATTAATTAATTCAAGAGCCAAGAACAGCTCATTGCAGAAAGCTGGTATTGTCATGAAAGAAAATGGCTGCTCCTATCCAGGTTTCTGACAGACAGACAGAAAAATGTATGCACTTCGCAAACTATGAAAGAAAAGGCCCCCCAGTTGGAATCGTAATCCTCGGTTTCCAATGAATCCCATGAAATGAAGGAAGATACTGTGGTAAAATTGCTCAGCAGAAAAAATGTGAAGCTGCCAATCAGGAACAGTGACCCAAAGGCCAGGAAACGAAACAGGACAGTATACGTACTGTACATTGCTGCAACATTCCCATTACAGCTGGAATGAAGATAAGCACAGGAGACAGCAAAGCTTTGGCGGAATTCTGCTTAAAGAAGGATGTTCAGTTGATTTGTCTAATTGATAGTTAGACTGGATTCAGTTCCTTGGTCTAACTGATTGTTAGTTAGTTGCTCAGATTAAACTGGCAACCGAGTTCAGCCTGCAGGATTAACACATGGCCTATAGGCAGTGCTTTGGTTAAGGTACCACAGGGTAATGGAGTTTGGCGAGCGGAAACACTGCAGCCAGTAGTCTCACCTGGCCACCTGGGCCTCCTGCTTTAGGGCAATGAGGATGGACTCAGAGTTGATAAGCAGGGCCCAGCAGGGCAGGCAGAAGAGCAACAGGATGAGGACACTGCGTTGAAGGATCTCTCCGACCCGCTTCAGGTTCTTGCCACCGAAGGTCTGTGGCGAGTGAAATGTGAGGCAGCCATTAAGATGTGGGCTTGGACAGCACAGTGTCACAGATGTGGGAACATGCTATGTCGTGGAATTAACGAACCTCTGCGGACTGGCAAAATATCACAGCTATGAGTCACTGCTAAGCAGACTACTTGTTTCTATCGCTACAGTGTGGATGTAAGCCCTGTATATCCTCACGAAAGAAGTAGGAGAATAGCAGAAGGTAACCTAGTGGGCGAGAGTCTGGAAAAGAATAAATAAAAAGCAATAACTCAAATTTCAGGGCCAAATCATTTATGTATTCACCATATATAGCAGAGACGCCTTTGTAAGTTTCAAACATTGATGAGCAAATTAAGGTCTGCGTTTCTGCTCTCGATAAAGCTCTAGACTGAATTATTTTGAAATTGACAAACTGATCTAGTCAATGGGCGAGCAGTTCTATATTTACAGTGTGCCTACTGGAACATGGCCATTGACTCCAGTTTTGGTGCATTTCTACAGTCTTTACTAATTTTTAAGTAATTTTAAATTAGAAGCACAGGAACCCACCTGTGACACCAGTGTGTCACACGCCAGGGTAAGTCCATAGCCTGTGGCAGTCGTGGTGACATTAATAGTCTGAAAGGTTAAGGCAAACTAATGTTAGTCTTACTCCTGTCCTTCTAACCTCAGACCCTCTGAGATACTGTCACAAAATCCAGTTTTACTATTCAAAGAAACAAAAGACAGACAACAATACTACATTTTAAAGAAACCTTCAAAATCTATGAAAAGGTGAATTGACAAATTACTGGCTAATCTGTGTCCTTGTGAAAGGCGTAGACTTAAACTATAATAACAAGCATGGATGACATAACATATGAATGAATCGGTGAAAATGGTTACCGCGGACGCCAAGGCAAAGCCGGCAAGCTCTGCGTTTCCTAGGTGACCGCAGAATATGGCATTAACGAATGGAACGAGGAAGTTCAGGATCCGAGAGACCAGCTGGAAAAACAATGGAGGCAGCCAGATGAAGATACCAATTCCACAGATATGGGGGAGCACATGGATACGCTGACACTGTCAGTCTGTAACCATGACGACATAGTTATGGTCTGCAGATGAACTACACTGCTCGTAGTTCTGCCTGGCTCGATAAACTTAATTACACCTGTAAGGTGACAGGTTAGTCATCCTGCCTAACTGACCACAGGACAAGTTGTGTAATGTCATATCAACACAGGGAGCAAAGGACAACAGTCTCTCTCCTCCAATCAGGAGTTTACTTACAATGTTTCAGTGTACACACATGCAAACAAACACCCTCACTCTTATCAACCCCCCCAGCCGTCCCCATGGTAATTTGCCAGGCATTTTGAATCCAAATGATGTGAACTCACAGTGTTTCACCGCTAGATGCCAAAGTAAATATACTGACTGCCCCTCCCCCGCCACATCCTGGCATACAGTTGGACAGACGGTGCCAATAACAGAAACGGGGGTCATAGGGGGTGGCTGACGCTCTCCCTCCAGCGGCCCCCTTGCCCAGTCCGCTCTCACCAGGGGCCCAGTCAGGCGAAGCAGCTGACACAGCTCCTCCCGGTAAGGTGGCGGGATCCAGCGCCGCCAGCACCCCAAGCGGAAGTGCCCGCCATCGCCCGGCTGTCCCAGCATGTCGGGACTCCAGGTCTTCTCCATCCCTTGAGCACCGTCCTCAGGAGAAAACGCTGCCAGCTGGCCGAGGAGAGCGTGAAAGAATCAGAGTGAGCGAGTGAGAGAGGGAGGGCAAATCGTTGGCCACCCTTCAGAAGCTGCTTCCTTGGGTGTCCATGGGGGAGGCTAGGCAACGGCAAGGGGGGCTGCAAGAGAGCTGCCTGGCGCCAGCTGAACGACCTGAAGCCTGCCTTTCCATAGAGACACTGGGGACTCTGTCACGACCCGCCTGCTTATAAACAGTGCTGGGGGGCGGCCCGGTGGGGGCCGTCGCCATGTCACGTTAATCTCATCAAGAATGCCTGCGTACCAAAGGCCGCATACTGCTTTCATCCGATTTCCTTCAGCCACACTTAATTAATTGATCTTGGGGAAAAAAAAAACAATAAAGCGCCATAGCTCCACCCTCCCCTGGTGATAAATTTTGCTCTCTGACCGAGCAGTGGTCATACCACCTCCGTCCACCTCAATTCACTCCTGTATAACCTGGTCACTTACCAGAGGCTTCGCTATGGAGAATCGTTCCTCTGTCTGCCCCCTAGTGGCCAGTCAGAAAGCAGCGTTGAAGCCGAGCTATCAAACCCCAGACACGCACTCAGGCGTCATACTTCCATTGGGTCGGAATCGGGGTACATCCTCTCTGGCATGTGGGGCCGAAGGAGCAAGGTGTGCATGAAATAGCCAAACTGTTTGACTTTAAAACGCCAGACCGAAAACCAGATATGCAGCAGTGGCACACGTGACCACTGTGAACTCTGTGCTGACAGCCTCAGTCCCAGCCGAACTCACTTAATCATTTAACATAACCCAAAACTAAGTTACCTGCTAATCTCTACTTACCTTCAACATAAACATCCAAACTGAAGTCAACTGTCACAAAACAATTTATCTTCCATGAGGGGAGGCTAAACAAATGCTGCAGGTGTCTAACAGCCCACCTTCAGGAATGAAATAGTTATCCTCGGTAAATCCATGCAGACCCAACCTTTGGTCCCTAAATGTCTTATCACCCATACTCACATACACACACGCACGCACACACACACACACACACACACACACACACACACAAAGGACTGAGGTGCCGACCCCTAGTGACAGTGTGTGAATGCTGATTGAGTTTGTGGAGGAAAGGCATTCCCTCGAAAAACAAAATGGATTGTTGATGCAGTTGTTCCCAAACTGCGAGTCTGCATGTTTGGACATGGCATTTTAATACATTCTTATTTGCAAAAGAGGGGCCTGAGAGAAAATGTTTGAGAACCACTGCATTAAGGTAAGCTTGAAGTTGGACCATTTTTACTGGTCATAGCAGCCCTCTTCACTCCCTCTGTACCAATTTAACATACGCATATAAACACATTCCATGCGCAGACACTCATACCCTTCCTGTCTAATCGTGAGTTATCGCTCATCGTGTCACTCACGTGACCTTGACAAATGACATGTCCTCAAGCATGAAAATGCTTGTTAAATATGATATTCTGCTTCAGAGTGAACGGCACGATGGGCTGAGTCCATGTAAAGTCAAGGCCATAAACGCAATTAAAACAGGGCAATCCTTTAAAGTCATTTCGACTCAAAGTTATAGCATTGCAGTAAAATGCACATAGGTATGCCACTTTTATAAGTTTACAATTCAATGACATCGTGGGCAAATAAACATTTAAACCCTGCAAGCACCTTGGGTCCATCTTTCACAACGATAGTGCCATCCTATTGAGTCGAACCGTAGTGTCCTTCAGGCCTGAGATGGTGAGTATATACCCCAAACTGTGTTTCCATTTATAGACTGTTGCTTGATGGAAATTTAAGGTGTGTTCCATAAGGAAAGATATATGTAGAGGTATATAAACAAGAAAATTATAACCTTATAATCTCATACGGCACTGGGCAAAATGTTGGGCAGGCAAAGAAAAATATGTTTAAATTGTGTTTGTGCTGGGGTAAACCTACAACACGACTGTGAAAGAGTGTCAGATTTCATATTTTGAAACATCTACTCCTCAAGTTACCATCCAATATACCCGTGTATTTTGTTCAACTAATCGGGTTACTTGAATTATTTGAGTGGATGGCAATATTTAACAAATAAATGGAAGGTCTGGGGTCCTCGCAAGGAGAGATTTTGAAACAAAAGCTCTTCAAGCTATCCGACCAGATGCCCGTAACATTTTGGAGAACAGAAAAAAATCTTGTTAGTTTTTTGTTGTAACTGATTATTTCTATATATTTCAATGTCAAATGTTTTTCTTCTAAACCAATATACGCTTATTATTCAGATAAATGGCCTTAAAATTTTCTTTGCTTGCATGCCCAAGACTTTCGCACAGAACCGTTTGTGTATTCGCCATGTTTTTTATGATTGATTACAGAATCCGACGTATTTCGTGCGACTGACACAATCATTTGCTCACATACTTAATTTCATCCTTATTTAAGGCCATTTTACTTTAGCGCAACACGTGCGCGTAACAGGCAACAAAAACCACACTTGTTTACGTAACGTATTAGAAATGTCTACTATTGAAAACGTGTGTAATACACAGGAAAAATCTGCTTACTGTTTTCCCTCTTTTCAGTTTTGTAGGTCTGATTAAAATGAATACAGTACTAACTGCTTTCTACCTGCTCCTCCTGCCTCATTATTGCGCCTCTCAGTTTACAGGTTAGCAATGATCACTAATGTTTCGACACAAAAAATAACAGTTGTACGTGATGTAGGGTACAAACTGAGAATGATTATCATCAGCTGATTTAATAAACTCGCATTTCTCCCCGGGGTCCAGTGAAAATGGTTATTGAAAAGAATGCTGTGAAATCACACATTTCAGAAATAGAAGTGATGGCATATGGTAAAAGTAAATAATGAATGATCCAGTTTGAATATGTTTTCCTGTGGTATACTGTGCCAATGATAAAGAACAGTAAAATTTTGTATATGTAAAAAGTTTTATTGCTTTATGAAGCGTCTGGGCTACATGATATCGCTTTAGGATAAAACACTCAAATTTTACTGGTATATAATGATAAAAACATTGCACCATATGAATACTGATACTCGTACAAAAATGATAACAATCTTGATCTTCCTGTACCAGTCCTCAAGGTGGAGTCCAGTCCTCCATCCAATGGGGGTGTGGTAATTGTAGAGGTTGGCAATATGGTATCTCTCACCTGTTTGGCGGAGAGCTCGGAGGTCCAATCTAAGCTGGAGCTGCAGTGGCTCCGGAACAGGATGCCGGTCCTCCTGCAAGAGGGGAACCGACTGGCTCGGAGCAGCCTGTGCCTCCAGCCGGTGTCCCGTGATGACCATGGCGCCACCTTCATGTGCCAACTGCATAGCAACACAAGTTTGAATGCCTCAGTACAGCTTGAGGTGTTTTGTGAGTGGTGGGAGAGGGACTGGGGAGGGGTGTCGTGATATCCTGTATAACAGTAGTTATAGCAATATTATGGTATGTGTTTTTGTATTTGAGTGTTTCCCTTGGTTGTTGCATGTGCTTCTCCGACATGGCTGTCAATATTCATCTAAACTGTTAAAGTCTCTAACAACATCCAAATGAAAACTACACCTCTGTGTTTAACAATGACAGCCAATGTTCGGTGACTAATGGGCTGTTACCAACATCAGTATACAGTCAATATGAGCATAGTATGGGTTCGATTGTTTCGTGAGTATCAGCATGCAATGTGTTATGTGTGGGACAGTCTTTAGAGTATCCCTGTTGTGTATTAACACGGTGTATCATGAGTGTATCATGATTTAGAGAATCAGTGCTACATGATGGAGCTCAACTCACTCTGCATGTTATCATATATTGGTTTACTTTGGATGTCGTGATGTAACCTGGATGCTAATAGAGATATCCCCTCCCTCACCCCCTCCCCTTTTCCAGTCCCCCCAGAGCTCTGTGGCACGGACAATGTGACTGCAGAGGAAGGTAGCTCTATGAACTTCATCTGTGACACCTACGCCAACCCCCAGGTGACGGTGATCTGGCAGCAAAACGGCAAAGCCCTGGACTTGTCGAGTGGCAGTTACATCCTAGTTCAGAACAGCCGAGAAGCCCGTCTTTCCATCAGCAGAGTTCAGCGCTCCTTGCATGAGGGCCAGTACAGCTGCATGGTCTCCTCCCCCATGTTTGGGACTAGAACCAAGTTCTTCGAACTCACAGTGGAAGGTCCTTCATTACACTAATTTTCCTGAAATGTTACACATTCAGACAGTTGGATACTCATAGATCAACAGTCAGACAGTTCACTCTCAGAAACAACAACGGGTTCTGAGACGGGATTCAAACCTACAGCCACTTGGTGTTTTATCCATTTCCAGACTGTTGTGCTTTCTGCTGCCTCCAGTCACATGTCTTTTTGTGGTATTCTGGATGCACTTTCATAGTATTTGTGGGGTTGACTATACTACAGATCAGCACCACATTAACACATACTTGAATTTCAAAAGCAATGACTTTTTTTTTTCCGCGTATGAGGATCATTGCTCTGTGGTTGGTAATTCTGCACAAGTCCCACAACCTATCCACAGTCTGGAGTACCCATTGTCATCATATGGTGGCAAGGCTTCTTAGGTAAACCAATAAATGAAAAACCATATGAAGGACTGTTTTTATGTAAATGTCGCTGAGATCGAGCAAATCTTGAAAATACTGAAAAATATTCCTCTTAGTTTCCATAGATTTTCAAACAGCCACAAAAGACATTTCATGGTAACATCAGAGGGTGAAGTTTTTCAGATAACCAAAGTGCAATTCTCTGGTTATGCTGCTTTCTGCAACACAACTCAATGGATAACACTTTAGTATTGACTTTGAATGGAATTCCATTTTGTAGTACAAATATAGCTAAATCAATACTGGTAATATTTTTAGACCTATTTAGATAAATTCTAATCATATAAAAAAATATTTACGGCATTTTAAAGTCATATCACAGGAAAGTCTCGTAACATCCAAATAAATGTGGTACTATACTACTGTCTCTTGTACAAATATCAGTAAATAAGTAAGTTTCACACAAACAAGATCTCTTCTGGCTTACTGTACTTTTGCACAGGTTTTAAAAGTTGCCTGGTAACAACAGCCTTAGAGACCTCACTCTGGTGCAGTGAAAATTGAACGTTGTTGTCCTTGTTCCTCCTTCTTCACCCAGATATGAAGAAGAAATTTCCCCTGGGACCAGTAATTGCTGGATTTGTTGTGGTCCTTGCCACTGCTCTTTTGGCATTTGTTTCACGGTGGAAGAGGATCACCAAGGTATTCACTCTCATCCCCCATAACAATTAATGACCTCTAGAAGCAGCATAATATACCACATGAGCAGACAATCAGCACAACCTGACTTCTCTTTTTTCTAGTGCTGCAAGTAGAGAAGGGTACACAAGGCAGCGGTGCATGGTTTGGTACATCATGCCCTTATGGACGTGATCCTGAATTCTAATAAACCCACAAACCTGCAGAAATGTCAACAGTCCTCAGTCAACGTACTCTGATACCAAAAAGGCAAATAAATTTATTTAGCCACTGGCATTTCCCTTGTGACTGTTTGTTTTTTCTTGTTTTGACCTTCAAGCTATAAATAAAGTATGAAAGCATATAGGCAGAATAAGCACACTAAAATGAGCCAAGCCTCCAAAGTTTTCTTTGCAAACGTCGTGGACCCGTAGAATCATCACCACCTTTCACCCCACTGGCTACAGCTCTGACTGGCAGTGATGAAGGCAGACCATTTGTGAGACAACTCAAAGAAATTATTGTACGAAGGCCGTGAGGTTGCTGAGATTATTCATTGATTTCTGTCTCACAAAAGTGGAGAATGTGGCTCATAAAAACACAATATTGCAATTACAAGAAAAATAAAGTAATTAAATAAGTTACATATTAATGTTTTCCCTGGTCAGAGTCAAGATCTCACTGTAAACTACATTCTGCCTCCCTTATAAGAACAGAGTAAAGACAGATAAAAATACGAGATGCAAACTAAAATTGTGAGATTCCTATTAATTTTATACTGCTTTTAGTTTTTCTTCCATTTTCTATTACAAATAGTTAAATGCAGACATAATATTTTGATATAATTTAACATTAGAGCCTCCAGTACTCCTGGAACAGCGTCATCTCATATGCCAGTCACATCCGCCGTCAGGAATGTTACCCGTTTAGGGGAATTTTTTTTTTTACCGGAAATGACGTCACAGAGACCAATGAGCTGGCCGCGCTAAGGTCACGTGCTTGGGCGGGAGGCGAATTCAAACCGAAGCGGATAAAGGCAGATTGGGTGTTTCTTGTTACCGTGTCCCGCAGCTTCGGTTCGTAAAAACTTGTTTAGTAAGTATTTAAAAGGAAAAAAAAATGCTCTGGCAGACACTGCACGTTTGTTAAATGGAATGCCGAGAAGATTTAACCGCTGTTGATTGGTTTGTATCGGAGCCCTCGGGAAAATATTAACAGGGTTTCAAAGGTTTGGGTCTACCTGGTAGGCTGCATACTAACTAGGTAACTAGTATCGAGTAGTCGGATACTGTCACCTGTATCCCGATAGAGTAGGGGCGATCCCGTTTCGAGGATGTCCGATTACATTCAGTTGAATGGCTCCTGAGATGCCTCAAGATTACATATAGATTCATGCATAATTCATTCAGCAGCTTTTGTTCAGAGCGACGTATATCGAGGCAAATACAATACAAGAATGCAGCCATTCAGGAGGTACCCTGGCTGATTACACCAGGAACAAGTGCAGGCTGAAGATCTGTACTCAGTGTAAAAGTCGTGGCCTTTCAGGGCAGTGTGGGAGTGGGGAAGGGTCGCTTTCTTCTTGTGGATGTTTTAGGTTAATCTGTGAAAGTAAGAGAGCTTTTCTGTTTGTAGCTTTGAGGAACAATTACTGTTACTCTGTCACTACAGGTCTGCATTTGGGATGGCATCTGTTGTTCAAGCAGTCAGTGGGGTCTGGCGTGCCCATTCTGTCCTCGATGAGTCGGATGGGCCGGATAGCACCCCTGAAGCTCCGGATCGGTTCCGCTCCTCCTCCTCCTCATTGCGGTCCCTACGAGTCTCTTTGAAGGCGCGACATCCGCTGAGGTCCATGCAGGCGCAGTCTGAAGCATCTTCCAGCCAGGAAGCAGTCCGCCAGCCAAGCCGCAGCCTCCGCCTTCTTGCGCGCAGCACCCGCAACTCCATTGGTGGTGCATACCAGGTTTGGGAGGGTGGTGTTACAGGTTAAAATGGGGTGGGTGGGGGAACTTGTTCAGTTTTGAAGTAGCTGAAACTCTTTGGGCGTCGTCCATCCCATCTTCACAGAAGCTCCAGAAGAACTGCAATTTCCGGGACGAGTGTCTGGTGGCAAGTCCCTGCCAGACCCCCGAGGGTGAGGAAAACGTGGGCTTTGCCCGAGGGTGTGCTCAGGTTGCCCGCACACCACATAGATCCAGTGTCACACCTACGCGTGCCGCACGGTGCACCCCGCAGTCAGCTGGCAGGAAGACCCCTCGCAGCAGGAGTAGGCCGGCCGTGGCGCCGAAGGCCGGTGCGTCCAGGAGACAGCTGGTTCGGATGGCAGCACTGAGGAGTCCATTTGCGTCACCCAACACGCTAAGTCGTCACCGGTGAGATGTCCTTTTGCAGTTGAGGGAGAGTCAAAATGGGATTCCTGTGCACATTAAATGCTGTTAGCTGGTGTTGGGCAGCATGCAGGGGAAATGTCAATAGATGGAGCCACGTGCTTAGCAAACACTCTGCCATTTGCTTAATTCACCCAATCAATCGCCATGCAGTAAGATCCCATTTCCCTATTGCAGGCAGTTTGACCAGGACCTGGCGTCCGTGTCAACTGGCCTCAACAAGCTGAAATGTCTCTCGCAGGCCTTTGATGATCTCATCAGGAGAGATGACAGGTGAGCTGAGGACGAACTCGTGCAGGGCTCCCATCTGCTTGTATGTGTCTGTCTGTCAGGTCAGGTCACGCTCACTGCTTCATAGCCATGAAAACCATTTCCAGATTTGTTTGGATTTTTATTTTGTTTTGGATTTGAAGGGTACTGGGTTTGATATGCTAAAAAAAAAAACACCTAGTCTGTCTGAATTTAAGCCAGCCTCCCTCTACTACATGAATTTGAAACAAAACGTATCATGGTTAAACGCCACTGGTAATGTTTTTATCTTATTACAATTTGAGTATTATGTTGCACAATCACAATGCAAAGTCAAAGGTCTTGGCACAGTGTGAAATTTCTTGATGACAGTAAATGTTTTTTGGCTGAGACGGATTCTGTACATCTCTGCCTTGACTTTATTCTTCATAATATGAAGGCAGCAGACTGGTGATTTTTTTTTTAATGCTGGCTTCCACCTGATGACATACAGTATCTTAGATCCGACCACATAGGTCCTTTTAAAAAGCTCTTTATTATGGAAATGGTCACCTATTTGCCTGTTCCTGGCAAAATAGGGCTGAAAACGCAGGTACACCCTGGGTGGGATGCACAACACACACACACCAGACAATATTGGGATAACCTTACTGTGTGTCTTTGGACTGTGAGAGGAAATGTGTGCGACACGGGGAGGACATGCTCACTCCACATGCAAAGCAGGTGAAGTGTTTGAACGCTTAACTCTGCCATACACTGAGCCACCATGCCTTCTAATGTCTGTTTGTAGTTTAAATGCCACCTGGCTCTTTAAAGTGTAACAGCACAGTTTTGTACACTGACTTTGATTCATTTGGGTGTATCCTACTTCAGCAGAGTAGTTACTGGCTACAAAATGCTGAAAATGTTTTTTTTTCTCTGCTGTCAGCCAGTTCAGATACACTGATATTCTGGAGTAGAGCCAAAGGTAAGGATCTGCCTGTACTGTATAGTTTGTCATTTCATGCCTGGGCTCCTAAACCCTGAAGCCTGATTTTGCTGTCTTGAGCATGAGCGTTATGAACTCCATAACACCCTGAGATGCTCATTGTGAACTTGAAGTTGCATGACTGCCCTTCCACATCACAGCGCTTTGCTGGTCCCTCCTCTGCTCCTCATGGGTGCAGCGTTCTGCAGACTGCAGCTGCATGACCCGCTTGAGTCCCACAGCTGAGGAAGTCTCTCAGTGGACACCCCCTTGGCTTAATGTGTCAGTCTGACCTCCTCAGCCATTCCTAGGCTGCAGTCTGAGGCTGGAATATCTCTAACTATGCTCCCTCCCCCCACGCAGGGCCCAGGCCATAGAGAACTACCATGGCGTGATGGTGAGGGGTTACAGGGTGGCCCACGCTCACCCAGCTCTCAGAAACAGGCAGGCATCCATCTGTCACAAAACCAAAAGGATGCAGGAGACAGTCAAGAGCTGGACTGATGGGGCTTTGTTGAAAATGCACAAGGCCACTTAGATTCAGGTTTTGCCTTCTGTCTTCCTCTCTTTCCTACATTTTACTTTAATTATGCTAATTTTCTTTATATACCTGTTATTTGTTTGGCCTGTTTTGTTTGTGTTGCTGTGTACCGACTGTTTTGTATATAAACCAAAGCTAGGCTATTCGGGAAGATCGGTGTGGGGGATTCACATATGGGTCAAGCCACATATTAGCCTATCTGTGCCGGACCTCTGGTGCATTAAGGTGCTGATAAACCTGCCATTAGGGATTTAATTCTCTTCCCCACTTCTGAGGCCCAAGCTTAGACGAGATGATGCTACCACACTACTTGTGCCACAAGCCTGTTACATTTTGTAAGCTACTAACAGTTAAAATAACTGTAAATGAAACTCTAAATGTGAACATAATGCTAGTCTATCCCAGTATTGACCTCTAACCACTACTACTATTAAAATGAGTACTAATAATAATCATAATGCATGCCTTTTACTGTGGTGAACTTTTAATGTATTTTTATAACGTTATAAATGATGCTTATTTTTGTACCCTCATCTGACAAGCTTTCCAAGCTCCAACACAGACATGCTCTTCAACGACAGGAGTCCCGAAGGTCTGCCCGTTTAAACGCGCGAATGGCTTTTGTTAGCTGTCGAACATGATTGCCAAGCTGTTTGTACGCCAGTCAACGTCACAGGTGGGCCTGTGCGTTACCCGCGTCTGGATTTACAGATGCAAGCTGCTCGTCTCAAACTGCAGTGCTTGTGTCTGTCTTTACCATTTACTGTGTCCTTGCTGCTGGACGGTCAGATCTATTTGTATTTTGTCCCTTGTTTTGTCCTCTTTCTGGCTGCTCTGCTGTTTACTTGTGCCTAATGAAGGCTGCTTGTTTTTCTAAGGGGGGTTAACTATATGTTTAACTGCTGATGTGAAATAATAAAATAGCAACAGACATACACTCCTTTATTATTGTTTCTGAGTTAACCTTGACAACTTGTGGACTGGCTAAGGCTTGCTGGGTGTGGGTCTCATGATTTCCCTTTATGGGACTCGGTCTCTTTACCAGCTACATCTGCAGGTAACAGAAGCTCATGCTCTCTGAGACGGAGCTGAGTGTTAACTGATTGGCTTTGAAAAGCAGCCAGTTTGGTCTCTTTGTGTATTAAGTGGCATTTGCAAAAAAAATTTACCAATCCTCCCCTGGCGAAAATACAATAGTCATAGTTGCTTTACCCACAAAGGGAGAAACTGGGTGGTTTTTCATGTATAGAATCTTCCTTTCCTTAGTAAGTTTTGGGATCAGAAAACAGGGTCTGTGACCATTCAGTAATGGTCCAAGATAAGTGCCTTGTTCAAGGGCCCAACATGGTCACTGCTAGCTGTGGGGACCTTCTGGACACAACCACAGACTCCTAACCCACAGGGCTGCAAGTCCTCTTGGTTCACCTTAAACCTCTCACGGGCTGGTATTGTTCCTCGAGCGACTGCAATTCAAGAACTCCCATACTTGTCAGTCTTCCGCAACAAAACCCACACGGTACAAAAGCTCAGCACCTGAGGGAGACCCAAGACGATGGCTTTACGTTGAGCGAATTTATTGAAATGTCCAACAGATTAAAAAAAAAATACACATCCAGGATCTCATTTGACTGTATGCTTGTATGTGCTGTGTAAGTGAGAGACTGACGGTACTGTACACACAGAAACCAAAACGTCTCAAACACCCCTGTCTGTACCGGGAATCTGCTGCATTTCATGGTTTCACATAGCAACCATACAACCCTGTGATGTTCTGGCTTTTTATTTGCAGTTAGCCATTTTGGAATATTCACAGCATGTTTGAAGAATGACCTTTCAGTACCACTTTGTATTCTGTAGTAGGTGCTAAAAATTCACATTAGGTGGGCAGCTGATGTACTTTCAGATAACAAAGATGTGGTACTGCTGTTACAGCAGGGCTGAGACAAATTTACTTAACTCCTGTATCAGAAGGGGTGAGGTTCCGGTAATGGGCCTCGGCTTGCTTTGGCAAAATGTGCTTTCTGAATTTCTGAGGGGGTGGGAGGGCAAGTAAGAGATTAGCCTGATTTGGTAGAGCAGTGTGAGCCCCCCAGACCTCCAAAAACCTGATGATCTTTTCTTCCCTGATGGTGGCTGGTCCTGTCAGATCAACCAACCCATTACCCTCTGTGATGTGCTCTCTGGTGTTGCCATGACAACCAAAATGCACAGCAGCCATTGCAGAGCAGTGAGGGTCCTGGTCACAGCCATCCTTCTCGTGGCATTTCTTGTGGACTTAGGTGTAGAATGAGGTGGGGGAGTCACAACAGAGGGGATGGCGTGCTTATTAGTCTTAAGGGCTCCACCCACATGCCTTAAAAGGGGTGGGGTTCGTGGTCAGGGGGCAGTATCCTCACGGTGTACAGAACCCCGTGGCCACACAGTGCGACCCCGCCTCCATGGGCCTGCCACCCCACCAGGGCCACCCCCGTTATCCCTGACAGACTCGGGCTGGCTCTGGGCACGCTCAGGTTTGGTGCCAGGGGTGCATGGCTGGGCGGAGGCCTGCTGGACAGACATGGTGCGGCGGAGGTGGGCGCGCTTGCGCAGGAAGTCGGGCTCGGAGACCAGGCCCAGGGAGCCCTCACGGAGCACGCTGCATCCAGAGGTGGAGTTCTGCTTGGGGCGAGATCGCTGCCTGAAGCGTAGCGAAGACAGGTGTGTCGCATAACCCTCACTCAGGAACTGAGCAGAGCCGGGATGTGGATGAAACCAAAGATGGGTGGGGAAAAACATAAAATAAAAACCTTATCTACAGTTATCTGCATCTCTGTTTCAAAGTCCATCTGTTGGAGTTCTTGCTACTATATATATCTTATTATGAGCCCTAGGGCAGCAACGCTGAGAAAGTTGTCATAAGAAAGCAAAGAAAACTTTAAGCTCTATTCTTATTTTAGGTCAAGTGTCGGCAGCTCCAGGCTCTGCTGGCGTACCTGACACTGGTTCAGGTGTTTCTTGGATGGCCTGCCTACAATATATATCTGAGCAGGACTCAAGCCCAGCATGCTGTATACAGAGATGTCTTTCGTGGAGCCATACGCAGCGCTGATCTTGATGTGGCACTGGAAAGTGAGGGAGCAAAGAGCAGAGAAGTACAGTAGCACGCTTTTTGAGCCAGAACGATGTTGGGACTCCAGGGGTCAGTATTCAGTAGTGATGGGACAAATGAAGCTTCAAAACCCGGGGTGGGTGGGAGTCCTGAACTAATCAATCAATGCTCGTGTTAAATGAGGCTTCCAAACCTGTGTTGAGTGGGAGTATCCCAAACTACCAATCAATGCTGGCGATATATTCGCACCCACCACTGGCTTTGAAGCCTCATTTGCCCCATCAGTAGCATTCAGACAAAATGGCAAACGAACATCAGCAGTGTGTGAGCTTACAGCTGTAATGGTGTAAGGACAATGGTAGTGTGCATTTTAGTGTGGACTGATGCCATGTTGTTTGCATGTTTTTATTCAAATGTCCTTTTTAATTTTGCCATTTTTCGCAAGTACCACTATATTGGAATTTATTAAATTCTACATATCTCACCTGCTCTCATGCTGCTCACGAGACACACATACAAAGTGAGAGTTGAGCTTGGGGTTACAAGCCCTGTTCAAGGGCCCAACGGTGAGTGGGCACTTTGCTGGCCATGGGACTCAAACCAGCAACCTTCCAGTGACAGATATAGACACTTTACCCGCAGAGGCACACATCACACCAGACTCATGATGTGTGTGAGGGTGCACATATGGGTACATCAGTACCTCTTGCACCAGGTTCCTGAGGAAGATGGCTTTTTGCCGTAGAGGATCATGCACCAGCCCCTCAGAGAAGAAGACGGTTCCCTGGGGGAAGTTGTGCTGGGACAGCCAGGAGACCACTCTCTGCTTCTGCATGTCTGGCCGGCCTGTGATGTAGAGGATTAGGTAGCCCAGGTCCTGCCAGTGCCTGCACAGACGCACACATGCTCACATGTTGACTCCTTAAACTCTGCCCACATAGTGTCCATTTCGCATGCACCGCTGCCATTACCTGACCACATCCACGGCACCAGGGCGGACCTTGGGGTCGCTGCCCATAAGGGAGACGCTGGCAGCAAAGGAGCCGTCGATGCTAAACACCACGCACTCCATGCCCTGTGGCAGCACGGTAAGGCATGCCTCTGCGCGAGTCTGGTCTCCCCTAGGGCAAGTGTGAGGGGACAATACTTAAGGGGTCACAGAAGAGTCACACACACTCTGTTTGGGGTCAGGGGTCATGAAGACTCTGGACTACTTGTGTAATGTGAAAATAATTATCGTATGAATGCAAAAAATCAGACTGTGCCCTCCTGTTAGCTGATGATTTAGCATCTGTGGGCCAGCCAATCAAAGCTTCATGTCTGCTCACTTTACCACCATCCTGATGGGGTAGACACCCACGCCCAGTTTCTTCTCTGGAGGGATGGTGTAGGTCACCCTTCCACTGCTGTTGGTCACCTCTGTGTCAAAATGCACCCAACGTCCAGATGGGGGCTGTGTTAGCAGATACACATCCACCTGGGTGAAACCAGGGGGGTCATATATGTATGGACAATATTTACAGTCTTTCTCCAGGCCCAGCTTGGATTACACTCTACATACATCAGATCGGGAAATGGCTGTCGTTCCTGGATGTAATGCTTATTGAGACGTGTTAAACACAGGACACCTGGAGACAGTGCTTGACGTCAAGATCTGCCTTTGGTGTCCAGGCCTGTCCGTCTGGAGGCCAATCTGATCAATCCTACCTTCTCTCCTGCCAGTGTCACCATGTCCAACGGGCCATACATGAAGCGGCCCACCAGTGTCTGGGGCCCATCCTCGGTGGAGATGACATCATTCACTCTGTGATTGGCCGTCATATTCTGGAATCAGAGACCCAACAGACAATGAAACACAACTCCCAATACTGAAATCTCAGTGTGAAAACTGGGGGTATGTTTGCTTTTAACCAGTAGGGGGCGCCATACCAATGTGTAGCCTAAAAGTATAACATGGCAGAGATGAACATAAGCACCATAGCCCATCCTGACACTGACAGACAGCAATATTAAACATGAAAATAGCAGAAACCTTTATGCCTGATCTTATGAATACGACATAATTGCATGATAAAAGAGAATATCAAAAAATATATTTGCAAATGTCAAAATTTGGAAATATAAGCCTTTGGATGCACTGCACATACGTGCACATCGCTAAATGTGTGTACACATTACACATGCACTACATCATTCTGCAGTGTAGCGTACAGGACATGTTTGCACTGTCCCCCTGCAGACTGAGACTCAGTGACGTCACACAGACTGCAGTGAACTGAACTGCCTGTTTGTTCAGCCTCAGTTAGACATATTGGCTGAGCCTGGCTCTCACAGGACAGAAAGGCTTCATTAGCAGGTTTACATAAACTTGAACAGAATTCAGCAATTTCCACTGTTATGGAAAGTTACATGCCTATAGCATTTTTCCTACAGGGATATCAGCTAGTGAAAGTTAGAGTTCAGCATTATTCTATAGGATCACGTTAGTAAAAGCTAACTGGATTATCTTATTGGAATACCCGCTGATGGCTTAATGGGATTATCCCTCAGTTAAATGTCCCCCTGAGCTCTGATCATTGAGACCAGCCCACCAACATCTTTATGCATTTACCCGTAGCTTGACATGTGTCCGTCTGCGAAGCCACTTCTCCCGTGGACCGGAGGAAGAGAAGAGGGCAGAGTCTGAGCCATCTGCCTCCTGAGCGTTTAGACAATCGCACCACATCACCTGATGACAAACCAGACATTTAAGACCCTAGAATGGAAAACCAGACTCCTCTGAGTCTAACCACACTGTAGGTTTAAGTCACGTTTGCATGAGCGGCTGCGGTCCAGCTGTTGGTGAGCAATATTCTATTGGGGTGTTGGGACCGGGGGGTGGGGGCATTTGGCTCCAGGTGGGTTGTTTGAACCGGAAACAACCCCATAAGGTGTCCAGCTGTAAAGAAGGTTGGAATCAGTGTGATTATAATGACAGTAATCAAAGTTCCCCTGTGAGTCCACGTAGGAAGGTCTATCTGGGGTAGACAGTGACGCAAAAACAATGTAAAGCAGCAGAAAACAACATCCAGGAAACACCTGAGCCGGTGAAACAGAGATACCAGACTGTGACATCACCGCTTCACGTACAGTACTGTGCAAAAGTCTTAGGCAGGTAATGAAGATTGTGTTTAAATCACGTTCATGCTGGTGTAAAAATATGACTTCAGGTTGGTCAAAGTGTGTCAGTTTCCATATTTCTAAACAGCTCTTCATTTCACCCCAGAATATACAGTTAT
>JAACJT020000032.1:7735900-7767097 GCA_009936485.2 Gymnarchus niloticus | reverse complement strand
GGGGGGTGGGGGGGAGAGAGGGGAGAGGGGGTTGGGGGGGGTGGGGGGGAGTAGACAGAGTGGAGGGTGGGCAGAGTGGGGAGGAGTAGACAGAGTAGAGGGTGCGCAGAGTGGGGAGGAGTAGACAGAGTAGGGGGTGCGCAGAGTGGGGAGGAGTAGACAGAGTAGGGGGTCCATAGAGTGGGGAAGAGTAGACAGAGTAGAGGGTGCGCAGAGTGGGGAGGAGTAGACAGAGTAGGGGGTGCATAGAGTGGGGAGGAGTAGACAGAGTAGGGGGTGCATAGAGTGGGGAGGAGTAGACAGAGTAGGGGATGCACAGAGTAGATTGCAATAAAGTCCACAGATATTATTATTATTATTCAGTTGACTGGGTGACATTTTAACTCAGTTGGACATTTTACCTGAGTAGTTCAGAGTCCATGCCCTGTCCAAGGGTACAACAGCAGTTCCAGACTTAGCTTCCGTCCATCTGTGATACACAGCCAGGTCTGACATTCATTTGTAAGCAGTTGTTTCACAGTAGAGATTGACTATATTCATATGATTTTCTGTATTAGCTGTTTGAGTCAATCTGGAGAGGTTGTTGTAATTTCATCAGTATTATCAAATGTATAGAAAACAGTACATGCTCCTGACTGAAACATTAAAGTACAAAACGCATTATATAATACTGCTGAGAGAGGTACCTTGTTTACATAAGTCAGATTACACTTATGCTTCCTTGGTTTGTTTTCAGAGTGTGTGTGTGCCAGAGTGGCCTATGTTTTTGTGTGCCCTGAGCACACAGAAACACGCCATCATTGTAAGAGCTAAGGAGGACTCAGACGGCAAATAACGAGCTTGTCTCGCCTCTTAATCAACAGATGTGCTCTGTCTTTGCCACCTACTCTTGCTGCGTTAATCACCGCCGAAATACTCAGAATGAGAACAGGTGCATATCAACGAGCTCAAGGTCCAGGAAAAAAGATCAAGAGCGCCCTCTACTGGAGAATATTTCTCTTCATCCTATCTATTTAGTTAACTTACTTTAATCTATGAGATGCATTATGGGGTGCCAAACGCCACACAAGATTATGCCAATGAGTGCCAGTCAGGCCTGCTTTGGTTTAGTCGAGGTGTAATGTTTAGTTTGTCATTTCTCCCTATTATATAGAGTACACAAATATTTTCTTTACTAGGGACATGCCTGGTGTGAAATTATTTATTTGGATTAAAGTGGCACCAAAGCATATTCATCAACTGGATGCTGATGGCCATTCTAACACTCCCGAACCCACAGTCTGCCTAATCTGCATCTAGCTTTGTAACACGCTTCTCCGTTCAGTTTCAAAATTGCCCATAGTAAGTGATTGAGTGAGTGCATGCCCTTGCTTTATGCCCTCTTGTGCATGGAATGAGCTCCAACCCAATGACTCCACCCAGGATAGGTAAATTGAAGAAGGCTCAATGCATAAAATACTTTATACCACAGTCTCTCAGCTCCATAATTGTTAGATGACAAATCGGATCGCAAACATGGTGCAGCAAGATTAAATCAGGCCAGTGGACATAAAGGTGAGTCAAGAGCCAGCTGGTGCTTATACACTGTGCTGAACCAGAATCAGTCCCTGCCGTCAGTCCACCTGATGTTTCACTGACCTGCCCATCAGGACAGCCGCCAGCACCACTGTGACCAAAGGGCTGCTTTTCATTATTCCTAGGCGATAACCAAGACGCTTAACTCAAGTTTCTTCATGAAAAAATGTCTGACTGCTAAGCTATTAAGACGAAAACAAAAACTGAAATGACATGAACATTCATCCAGCTTTTAGCCACCAGCAACATGGGGCATAAGGCTGAAGCACACCCAGGATGGTATGCTAGAACATCCCAGGGCACAAAGCTAAGCTACACCCAGGATGGGATGCTAGAACATCACAGGGCACAAGGCTAAGGTACACCCAGGATGGGATGCTAGAACATCACAGGGCACATACACACACAATCACATTCCATGAGCAACCAAAAGACACCAGAATAACAGTCTTTTAACTGTGGGTGGAAACAAGAAACTCACAACATGGGGAGAACAAACACCACACACGGCAAAGAGACAGGATTCAAACCCCCAACCCTGGAGGTGTGAGGAAATATTGCTACCCACTGAGCCACCCACATGAGATCACAGTCAAGCCCATTTTCCAAAGCCTTTTTTAATAAAACATTAACAGTTTGTGTTTCTGATTACATTTTCCCTATTAAATTTTAAATCGTTTTAAATACCAAGTTTGATTACACACTACTGCAGTAAATAAAAATAGCACAGGCAATCATGTATACTGTATTTACAAACAGAAAGAAAATAAAATTTAGAATTCATATTTTGTCCATAAAGGATACTTCTACAGACATCTAACACTGTGCTGTGTAAAGGTGTTAAATCGCTGTGCTTTGGTCTTTGAAAACCGCTGGAGTCTGGATGCTGCAGAAACGTGTGAATAATCCCTTTTTCCTTCAGGGGAAATCGAACTGAGAAAAATGTGCTCTAGCAGAGATAACTGGGGGCAAACACCATAATTCTGGCTTTTGGCAGAGTGAATTTCTCGCTGACAAGGGCCATCCTTTTTGCGTCACTGGTGTATTTCATAAAACACGTCAATAATATTGTGTCGTGCTCAGAGCAGAGGGAAAAACATGGAAGAAAAACGATAATCCCCGAACACGTCTATGAATCAGAGACTTTTAGCTGCATGCTCAATGTGACAGGAATCAGGATTCTGCTTTAAGTTTACTGTCAGGCGGTGAATAGTAATTTAATGATAATGAATGTAAGAGGGAGGTGTGCAAGGAAAGCCTATTAGGTAAAGTGTCTGACCTTTCTACTCTCAGGCAAGGGAACTGTGTTGGATACTAGAACGCAAATGGTGTTTGTCGTTTGTGCACTTCCGTACCTAAATGAACCGGCATCTCAGTCACACAGTCTGAAGAGTAGAAAACACTGTTATCCATCATCTACTAATTCCAAAAAAAATAAACAAACGTAAAAGGTTTTGGTATTTTTTTATCACTGGATAATTTCTAGGCTATCCCCGCAAGTTCTGTCTACTGTACATATACACAGATTTATGTACGCAAATGAAATGTCTACATGCACATATACAAACACAGAACGAACCAAGGAATGAGAACATTTTGATAAGTTCATATACGCAGTAACTATATAAACAGCGATTAGAGTCAGGACTAACCAGTAGGCCGACAGTCACTCCTGTCCTGGTTATTACCCCGCAACATAAAGTTGCCCACTTTGGGTAACACTGTCAGCTCGCTCCTCCAGGGCTGAAGGTACAAATCCTGCCTGCATTCATGTTCTTCCAGTAACGTATGGGTTTCCCCTGGCTATTTCAGTTTCCTCCCGGGCTGCGAAAACTGGTAGTAAACTGTTATCACTAAATTACAGGTAGTTTGTGCATGTATATGCCCTGCACTGGACCGGCATCCCGTCCGGGGTATACCGTGCAATACTTTTTAACAGTAGAACTCTTGGAGATGGATAACGGATTGCCGCGGACCGTTGTAACCGACCCACAACCGTTATTAACAGAAACGTACACAATGTGACATCAGTTATTAAGACTAAGGAAATCGAGGGTCCCAATTTATACAGGTCTATAGATACACGTTTATAATGATAGTAATGAACATCATTTGTTCATTCTTGCTTTTCATGGTTTGTTCGCGCGTTTGGTCTTCGCTGTAATTCATGATCTGAAGTTCGGGGCTCTCGGTTCCGCCCGCTCGCCGCTGGATGTCATCGAAGAGTTAAGTGTCTCATCTTGATTGGGATGCAGAGGCGTGCGGCCGGAGTGGTTAACGCTTCCCAGCGGCTCGTCGAGGGAGGCGGCCGGCGTCTCGGATTCACCGAATCCTCCTCTGTTAAATAACTGGGGGGAGGAAAGGGATCCATACATTAGTTCCTCATTGAGCTCTTGTGGGTTCATTGCTATTCCTAGGGCCGATCCGAAGATATCAGGTTGCTCTCCTGGTCACTGCAGCAGCTGGAGGATGTCGGAGTTCCTGGTGAGTCTCCTTGGGGAGCGGCTTGTGAACAGCGACAGGGCTGAGGTGGACGTGCAGGCGGCGTGCGGCCGGCTGTCGCTGCTGGGGCTCTACTTCGGCTGCAGCCTGAGTGCTCCGTGCAGGCAGTTCAACGGCAGCCTGCGCGACTTCTACGGCAAGTTCAAGAAGGCGTCGGAGCGCAAGGACGAGCTTGAGATCGTCTTCGTCTCGTCGGACCAGGACCAGAACCGCTGGCAGGAGTTCCTGCAGGAGATGCCCTGGCTGGCACTGCATATTAAAGATAAGCACAAAAAGGTAAACCGGGGATTATTCTGCTGGACCTTAAGAGGCACTGACACTTTATGGTGTTTTAAAGGGGCTTTATAGACTTTATGAACGTTATAAAAAGATGAGAGCAGATCATTATTAAAAACTTTACCCCGGGAAACGATGCTGCGAGCTGGTGGTGGCTGAAGATTTGCTGAGGTGCTAGAAGACGATTCTTCACACTGCAGTGTGATGTTAAAAATGAGGAATGTCTTCATGTTTAGTAGCACGGAGTGTTCAGACGTCGCTGAAGTCAAGAGTTGCCTAATTCATCTCAATTCCTCTTTATTCCAGGCGACCTGTGACAGACAGCGCTTTAAAAATTGGGAAAAAATACCTTTTTATTAAAAAGGGTCTTAAATTATGTTAATGAGTGGTACAAAAGAAAGAACATCTCTTCGTTATTTTAACTTATTTAAGGTTAAAGGTCTGCTTGTTTCGGTCTGTTTTATTGTCACGTCTTTTTATGGTTTACCACCCAAATGATGATGGTGATGCTGTTGTTTTCATTAAATCTTATTCGTCTTATTCCTTCATTAATTCATTCAACTTCCCGCTGTTATTCTGCTTAGCGTCGCGGTTTGAAGTACACACACACACACACACACACATATGTATATTCATCCATCCACTTTCCAAACCTCTTAATCCTTTTTAGGGTCATGGATATATATTGAACAAATAAAACAAAAAACACATCAGAAGACGTGTGAGTATGCTTGTGTGCAGAAGGCAGAATTCACCTGCGAAGTAACTTTTATAAATGCAAGACAACACTTACTAAAAATGCTGAATATGTTCCTCAAAGCAGTAGGCTGTCCCCTAGTAATGATGGTACTCATTACTCCTCTGAGGCGCGAGTTTAGAAATTGGATATTATAATAAGCTGAAAGGTTTTGGCCGTGGTTGTGACTCTTACAAAGAACACAGAAGATGGTAGAGTAGCTGGAGGGATGATTGTGAGACAGGTGGTGCTTAACTGGAGGGACATGGACACCCACCTTTTTGCTGGAACCATGGACCAACTGAGAACAGTGGTAAAAAATCAAGAATTCTGTGTGTCTGCAGTCTTTATTATGTTGCCCGTCCATATGTTGCTGTGAGTGTATGTTCTGATAAGCAACTTCAGCGGGCTGGTGTGCTGTTAATCGGCGGTGTTTAACAGGAACGGTGTGCTGCAGGACGTAGCAAATGAAGAATCTTTTCTGAGTGATGGGGAGATGGAACTCTGAAACTTACCTGATGGTTTTGATAATGTTTTAGGATTTTAAGTGTTCTTAGGAATCTTGGTAGTTTAATTCTGTTTAAAATGTATGTTGATTGCATATTTTTTGTTGGGCTCTTCAATCTGGTGAAATTTTTGCTGGTGACTTAGGCCTACTATGTGTGTTTTAATATCAAATCATTGTTGAAGAATGATGTATTTAGTATTGGTTGGGTTTGTCTGCAGTGTTCTTAAATTGTGCTGTTGTTTTTAAGACCTTTAGTGAATTGTTCTAATAGAATGATGTATTTTTTTTAATATTGATTTTTTTTTGTGATGGATTTGGGTTATCATTACTTTATATTTGATTGCAGGGTTTTTAGAGTGAGAGGTGTGACTTCAAATGACTGTATTTGGTTTGTGTATGTTCAGTTTTGAGGTTCTCTGTCATTGAGGGTTAGTTTTAATGCATTAGATTATTGATTCTTTGTGTATTGAAATGTATTTTGTCACTGATGTCCTGATAAATAAGGTGGGAGGGGTTGTGTACTGTATGGAGCTTCTGTTAGGAAAGAGTTCAGGTTCAGATAACTTCAGATCTTTTCTTGGGTTTTGTTCATGGCATAGAGGAGCCCTGTGACAGGGGGAAGGTGGTGGTTCTGTCTTCCTGTTACAATGGCATTTAGATGGCCCATTCTGGAGTTTAAGTAGCATTGCCTGGTTCCGGCTGGCGTCTTTTTGTTGTGATGTTCCGTCTCTTGTGGTAGAAGTATATACATGTGATTTGGATAAGACTCACTCACTCACTCCCTCCAGCTTATTTGTGTTCCATTCAAAGTCAGATTATTTTGGGAGGAGAAACACTTATCGTAAAATTATAATCTGATTCTCTGTGACCCCACCCCCCCTCTCTTAATGAACCATCCAGTCTGTCTGTCTCCTCTACTCCATTTAAATTACTGGGAACAATGCTTGTTGTCTAATCAGGCAGATGAGCCTGTGAAATCAAACACACACACTGGCTGCTTTAACCCTTTGTGAACCGCACTGAAACAGCCAGTTTTATTATGACCAAGTGGGTTTCAGTGTGTGAGAAATCTGCATTCAGATGTGGATTTGAGTGGGATGAAAGTATGACTGTTTTCCCGAGAGTTTAGGCTTCTGCATTAAGCTGGAGGGAATGTTCTAAATCTGTACTGTGGAAGCCACCCCAGAGCAATCACTAGCCATCCAGCCATTAATTTTGCTGATCTGCACAATTCTTGTGGTGGTGCTGTTGTATAGGGAGGTGCCTCTGTTCTGGAAGCAGTTTACCTCAGTCTTTATTCTGATCGGTTGAAATCTCAATTTGATTCAAATAAATTGACCAGTTACCCAATGATGAGTCACATGTAGGCATTCCCATAGGAGAGTAAGTGCCTGACACTTAGGAAACTGAAGAGGTTGAAGGACTTTTGAGTCTGAAAGGCTTGTGATTGCAGCCCTGATAAGGGAACTATTGCTTTAGCAGATGTCCCATTGGTGCACCTGCCATTAGGGTACAACCTTCAGCAGCTTAATGATGGCTTAAAGGCTAGTTCATACTTCACAAAATAGTGCATGCGGTTCCAGCCATGTAGACAAAATTACATCATTTTGATGTGAATACAGACGTACGTGAGCAAACACCAGGCGACTGCATGCAGGCCAAATATTCTGTCTGCATGGACAAGTGCACGTCGTCGTGCACGTGCTACAATCCACAGAGTCCACACACAGATTTCTTTACACAATTGTGCATGCGTGTAACATGTGAGAGAACCAACTGGAGTAGTATGAACAGCCATGTCTGGATCATGTCGCCGTGAACGTGTGGGTCTCCGCACATGAGAGCAGTAGGCTACGTCCTGTCCTTAAAGAGACAACCTGCGCTGACCTTCTTGAAAGTTGCCAGGGAAACACAACCGTGGGAAGCCTTTTACAGTAGTTTCCAGGGAAACCAAGCGGCAGGATGTCCTTGGGCGCAGATGGATGGCCGTCTCCCATGGGCTGTGCTGCAGTGGATGGCACAATTCAGATATCAGCTGCTGCGCACACCCATGTCCATGCTGAAGTGTGCAGGTTCTAATTATTTTCTCATCAGTAGACTTTCAAAAGCTTAGTGGGCTGGGGATAATTCTGTTAAATATGGATTTGGATAAAAGTAAAGCGGGTGAAACAAGATGTGGCCTACAGAGAAAGGGACGTCTTGAAATTTAAAAAGAAAATGCAGTGATTTTTCAGCAAGTCCGTATTTCCTGCAGACGGGCACTTTCATAAGTGCGCAGCTGAGCAGATAGAAGATGATGCACTCAGTGCTGGAGAGGTCCTGAGACTTTTCTCCAATCAATCAAGATCCTCTGTTCACGTCTGCCAACTTCTCAGTGCTGTTTACATCCTCACACCCTCAGGAAAGAAGTAAACCTTCACTGACTGATTCACTTTAGGAAACTAATAAGTCAACAAGTCTTCACACATTCCTCATTTATTCATTTATTCATACCCCCTCCCTGCCAATAGGGGTCACTTTTTTTTTATTTAAGGTAGCTGGGATTAGTCAAAACATTTGAATGTTCAAAACCAGGGACAGAAAAGTTTGCACTGTGTTTAATCAGAGACTGTTTTATTCATTTGCTGTTGAATTTCCTTGAGTTCTTATATATCTCCACCATATGGGGAAAAACAGGCAAATGAGAGAGAATACCTCACAGCTGATCATAGAAGGAGCAATGGATTGTGGGACTTTGGGTTAGATGGAAAGACAGAATGGGGACAGGAAAGAGTGTTCCAGAACCACAGGCCAGACACTGTGGCATTCTGCCGGGTGGCTCTTTTTTTTCTCATGGCTCTTGAGAGTCCCACGTGGGTGCATTTTAAAACCATATGGCCCAAGTCATACTGATTTTCAGCCATGCAAGTTCACATCTGAACTCCTGCCCAAGGCCCTGTTTCTCACCAAAATTTCTGCGTGTTTCTAAGTGCTGGGCATTTGTCTTCTGGTTACCCAGGACCCGGTCGCCCCTAACCACTGACTTCTCTATATAACTGCTGACCCCCTGCTATCCTCCACGCAGGCCGCACAGCATTGGTGACGGTCTCAGTGCGCTTTCCTTCATTCAGAGCTTCTCTTTTATTATTTCTGAGCACTGGCTGCTGCTCCATTTGATCCCAGACTCCTTTCATCATGCCGTCAGGCATCAACGTAAACAGCACGACCATTTTTTTTCCTCTCAGAAATCCGGCTGTGCTTCCAGAACAAAGATGAATACGACAGACGCGCGTCTCCGTGACTGAGTGGTAAACGAAGGTCAACAAATAAAGTGCTCCCTTGTTCCTTTGTTCCTGGTGTGTTTCAGCTAAAGGCCCCTTTGGTGATGTTGACTTTCATGTTTTATCCATTTGTGTTGCATTGTCTACATGCACTTGTTCAGAGTCACTTCCAGAGCTCAACAAAGGCCTGATGATGCAGCTGAATATTCTGTGAAGCAAAGAATAAAGATTAGCTAGAGAAACTGAAACCAGTATACCTTCATCAATGGTATATTTCCTCATTTCCTCATACACTGTGTGTTACATCAAACGCTCCTTGTAATCGTATACAATTTACCTCGAATCCGTATATTTACTGTTACACCATTCACTCGCTATGATCTCATAGGCTGTGTTACCTCATACATTCACTGTTCCATATTAGAAGCCCAGTGGTAATAATTCTGAGCATAATTCATGTTATTACATTGTTTATTCCTTTATAGTCTGCCTTACTCAATGCAGCTGATGTACCTGTTTTATTATTCAGAAGCTTGTATTAAGTCTCTTTACAAAGTATGGGATTTCAGCACAGAACAACCCACTTAAAAGTGGTGTGGGTGGAAAAGGAGGAAGTCATAGGGGAGAGTTTTAGGCATGTTGGTATTTATATAATATTTTAAAAACTCCATTAGAATCCCTTACCAAGTGTCTTTGTTAATTATTGCCAAATATGTTTGCATCTGTTTCTAATACCGTGTTCAGGATGGTGCAAGAGATGATCTGGTGGATCCAGCTGGTTTTTGATTGCCATGCTGCCATAGTCGCTCAACTGGTGGAATGGGATCAGTTCTGCCTCCCCGAAACATTTTGTTACAACTCTAATTGTTTTGTCGTTGCTGACAAAGTCGTATATGACTGCATGCTGTTGACGGGGGATTTGATGTTTTACTGTGAACAACTGAGATGGTTTAGGGTGGTGCATGGAGAGCAGGGTGGTGGGTGTCATGCAGAAAGAAATGAACCAGAGGCAGGGCTGTGCACCGCTCTGCCACTGTCAGAGTGACCATTAAAATCAAAGCGATCCCCACTGAGGCTGCAAGGGCAGAGCGTGAAGCCCAGGTTACCGCAGAAACGGAGCCAAACAGAGCAAACTCCCCATTATTAATGCTGCTATAATTCCTTAGCTTGGCGGCCCCTTTAACACAGTTAGCATGGCAAGAATGCAACTCGCTGACAGTGGCGTGCTTCTCGGGAGTGCACTGGGGTCTCCGCTGAGGTTCTCATCCCCGCAGCTTTCTGGACACGAGTGAAACATCAAAGGTGATACAGTGCATATGGAGATGAGAAGGCAAATGGTGTTAAAAAGTGAAGCAGTGAGGGGAACTGGAGAAGCATGATAATGAGGTGGCAATAAATGATTTATAAGGGCTGTTTGAGGGAGCAACATTTCTAGCAAACCATAAAAGACATGCTGAATTATTATCCTGTTCCTTTTACACAAGAAACATTCATGGATTGCTTTTCAGTTTGGGTTGGATGCAAGTGTCTCTATCAACATCCAGTGCGATTATCAGGCCATCTCTGCCAGTGTCCATAATAGAGGTGACCATAAACATAGAGTGAAACATAGAGTTAAGATCCCCATTTAGATCCAATGTTGAAATGTGCTGTTAATCAATTTGACTGACGGTGGGCTCAATCATCATGGGGAGCGGATAACACGGGATCTGCGGGTATGCACAGACCCAGAAATCAGGAAGGACGACGTACAGCATGTCTGCAAAGAGGAGTACGAGAAGGAAAGAAGCGCAGCACCATCATGCTGCTGAACCTGGCTGATCTGCATGACAACCTACATCACCACCAAAGCGGCTGCAAATATCTTTTTCTGACAGTTTTGTCTTTAAAGGGACGCTGTGGCTGATTTTCCTTTGGCAAACACAAGAATCCAGAGTCAGCCAGATATAGGTACAAGTTACCTTTGACCCCCTAAGTAACCTTAGTCTCCGTGCCTCCCTCCAGATGAAATTGTGGAATAAGTACCGGGTGACCAGCATCCCATTCCTGGTGTTCGTTGACGCCACCTCAGGAAAGGTGGTCTGCCGTAATGGACTCCTGGTGGTGCAAGATGACCCCAAAGGTGAGCACACTGGCCTTCCCCACTGTTTTTACTTCCCTGAAGCGTAGAATCATGGAAACAGCCCATGTTCAGGACCGTAAACCTAGCAGCAGCAGTAACTGGTGATAATGAGATAAAAGACCTCAGTAGGCTTTAGGTGGGCACAGCCACCTGTGGGTGGGTCTGACTTTGATTACACAGTGTGCAGCTCACCAGCCACACTAATGACTAGTTTGATCTGTATTTCATCTACATTTTGCATCAGTTTTTAATCATACATCACATGGGGGTGGGGTGTTACGTTCAAGTAAATGGTACCAATACCCACACAGCGGCACATGTGGCGTGACCCCTCCTCCCCGCCTACAGGACTGGAGTTCCCCTGGCGGCCCAAGCCTTTTGCAGAGGTGGTGGCAGGACCCCTCCTCAGAAAAGATGGTCACATGACAGACAGCAGCTGTCTGGAGGGCTCCTATGTTGGAGTGTACTTCTCTGCTCACTGGGTGAGTTGGGGGACAGAGTCACTGACCAGTGCATGTAAGTGACGTTCAGATGGCTGCTGACTGTGACAGGCCCATGCTCTGCTCATTCCTGCATGTGTGTTGGTAGTGTCCCCCCTGCCGCAGCCTGACCCGTGCCCTGGTGCAGTCCTACCACAGGCTGAGGGAGGCGGGTAGGCAGCTAGAGGTGGTGTTCGTCAGCGCCGACAGGTAAATCTCCGCAGCCGTGCAGGAATCGGTTTCCCATGGCAACACCTACCACACAGCTGCACCCTCTGCCCCACTGCAGATCTGAGGACTCCTTTACACAGTACTTGAGTGAGATGCCCTGGGTGGCCGTCCCATACTCTGACAAGGCTCGACGTTCACGGCTCAACCGGCTTTACGGGATACAAGGTACCTGCTTGCAGTTTCGTGGATTCACATGATAGATGAACATGGCCTGGTTTGTCATGTGGAATAGCATTAATGGGCTGGGTGCTTGCACAACTGGTTCTAACCCTATGAGGGCAACTGCTGTTGTACCCTAGTGGAGGTGAAATGACCTGCTTTGTAATAGGACATACAGTCCCCACCTCCTCCTCCAGGAATCCCCACGCTGATCCTGTTGGACACAGAGGGCCGCATCATCACACGGCAGGGCCGCACAGAAGTCCTGAGTGACCCAGAGTGCCGGCGCTTCCCCTGGCACCCACAGCCCGTACTAGAGCTGAGCGAGTCAAATGCGGCACAGCTCCATGAGGGGCCCTGCCTTGTGCTGTTTCTGGGTGAGCTTGACATCCAGGACAGGAAGTTGCCGATAAGCCCAACCCCCTTCTTTTTCTGAATGGCTAGCATGCTTGTCATTTGCTCTTCCTCTTTACCTCAGTTGTCCCTTACTCACCTGAACTCCATCTCAACCCCCACCTCCTAAGTGGTTGATCCGCACCTGTTTTGGGTTTCAGATGCAGAGGAAGAAGAAGAACTAGAGCCAGCCAGGGAGCTTCTTCGGCCAATCGCAGAGAAGATCCTGGCCCATTACAAGGCCAAGGGGGAGGACCCACCCCTGCTCTTCTTTGTGGCTGGAGAGGTAAGAGCGTCTGAGTGTGAGGTGAGCGAGTCTATGAGAAATTCCTTTGTTTTAGGTGATGTTTTTCTTTTCATTTCTATATGTTATCTGCTCTGGGTGTTTTCATGTTAACCTCAGCCACACTGATCATCACAGAGCTGAGCATAGTGCAAAAGGGTCCGACAGGTCAGGTACCAGGTGGGAAATCTACATTGTGCCTATACATCCACTGCTTGACCCTTCTGTCATAAGTCACGCAGTAGTGATGGAACAAATGAGGCTTCAAAACTCTCTAGCCCCAGCACTGATTTGTAATTTGGGATAGTCCCAACCCACCACATGTTTTGGGAGCCTAATTTGTCCCATCACTACCACTCAGCACAATGCCTTCGCCAAGCTCTGCCCATCCCTGAGCTGAGTGAGGTCATTGGCTGGTGCCTTGACAGAGCCTCTCATCCCCTGGTTCTTCTTTAAAGATACAGCACAGCTCTTGTGTTGATATAGCCGATTCAATGCAGGACAGAATGAACAGCCTTATGCAGCCTTACAGGACTATGTTGTCCTCTGGGCAACACGGACTGAACTTCATGCTGCTCACGCAGTGTGAAAGCTGCTGGATTTAGCCAAGAATTCCATCCCAAAGTCTGTAAAAGTAGCTCCTGAATGACCAGACCTGAATTTATCAAACCAAATTAAGTAAAAAAAAAAGTCACTTTATATCTACACAAAAGACTTAGCTAGGAAAATCATACCTTATTATTAATAGCTGCTAAATATATATCATTAAGACTGGTTGCAAGAAAAGCCACCATATGAAACCTCTCCCAGAATTGGTTTGAGACTAACACAATGCATTGCTGTTAAAATCAAGATCTTAGAAAACATGATTCTTTCATTTTGCTTGAAGTTAG
Source organism: Gymnarchus niloticus (assembly GCA_009936485.2). NCBI lineage: Eukaryota > Metazoa > Chordata > Actinopteri > Osteoglossiformes > Gymnarchidae > Gymnarchus > Gymnarchus niloticus. Next base: position 7,753,680 of record JAACJT020000032.1, on the reverse strand, counting down.
GGACAATGGGTGATTAGCACCACCTACAGGTAAGGAAGAGCACTGCAAGTTAAGTTGTACTCCTGGTCAAAGAGGAGCCTGGGAGTTGGACATCAGTTAGAGTACAATGTCATTGACTCAGCAGGTACCATGTTAGAGTCTTGCCAAACAGCTCCCTGATTCTGACAGATCAGTCTTCTGCTACACAATGAACCTGACATTTTAACCATATTACCTGTGACTGTTTTCAGACCTAGCTAGAACCCTGTGTGCCTAAAATTCCTACTCCTGTCTTAATTAGCAAGACAAATAATAAAATGCAGTTAGCTCACATGAGAAACCCACGTAATCATCTTTGGTGTCGTATGCAGTCAGGCTTAGTGGGAGCTCTAAAAACTGCCCATGGTATATGATTGTGTGTGAGCAATGTGCTCTGCAATTGACTGGCATCCCACCTCGGGTGTACCGCAGCCTTGTGCCCTATGCCGCCTGGAATAAGCTGCAGCCCCTCCCCACGGAGTTGGTGGGGACGGTGGTGGAATAGCTGTTTTTAGGCGGAGGCATTTGACTGTAGGCAAAAATCTCTTGGCGATTATACCTCCCTTTTATGATTGCAGGTACACTACACATCTCATTAGTAACCATCTTTAGACTGCAAAATACTCTGCCCCTGTTTTCCAATTATCAAATGTTTTTATAGAGGAGAATTTTAATATCCATATGGATAATCCCGTGTCCAGTATTGCTAAAAAAAAAAAAAAGCGCTTATGCGATTTGGCACTTTTGATATGATACCACACAGAAGGACCCACCCTCACCCAGGGGCTCACTCTGAGTTTGGTTATTAGTAATGGTGTCAAAACATTATCCACTTATTAAAAACCTGGCCCACCATTTCTGAATTTTCTTTAATATGTTCATCGCCCCGGTTATCCCTACTGGACCAGTCACTATTAAAATGTATATTAATGAGAACAATTAATGTATATTCATGAAGGCCACGACACCAGAGTGAATTTTGGCCTTTGAACTACTCAGCCATGGCCTTAATTCTAAAATTTTAAATGTCATTGATGCTACTGCATCTGTAAAGGTTAAGGAAATTTCTAGAAGCCCGACAGCAAAACAAAGTCCAACAAGAACAATGAAACTTCCCATCCATTGTGACATTTATAAAAATAAGACTTCATATCTACAACTCGGAAATAAACAAGGCCAGACAAGCCATCCTCTCTAAAATCATAAACGGGAAGACAAACACCTGCACTCTGTTTACCACTGTGGACAGACTAACAAGACTGCCAGTACAAGTAGCCACAGAACTTCTCTCAAATGTGATGAGCTCGCATCTTCTTTCAACGATACAATAAAGAAGATTAGGTAAGGAGGAGCTGATAGCCAGTCTAACGCAGAAGCCAAGCCACACAGAAATAACTCGGCGACTTTGGGAGTTTAAGGCTATCGCCTGTAAGACTCTGGATGTAACAGTGCAGGATCCAAAAAACTCACTCCTGTCACTGTAACACTTCTCCCAAATCATCGCAATAGTTAAACCTCTCCTGCAAGAGAAAAAAAAAAAAGCACAACATATCTGATTCCATATTAATCTCAAAACTTCCATAGGCAGAATTATGGAGAAATTCATTTTCAGTCACTTCAGCAGCCTTTTGAACTCCAGTAGCTGTTGACAAGTTTGTCTAGTTTCCCATCACATCAGTACACAGAGAACTCTGTCAGGTGTTCAAATACAAAATCTCAGTTCTGGTACTAGCAGGTCGTGGTGCTGTCTTTGACACAGTTCACCACAGAACACTCAGCCAAGAAACCAAGATAAGACTTTGTGGAACAGGTCTCTGCTGGTTCAGCTCCTCCTTTGAATGAAGAGGCTACTTTACTGCCATGGAAAATCATATATTACAGTCCTGCTTTTCACCTTGGGTGCCAAAGAAAAAAGGTACAGGTGGCTTTACTGATACCTGGAGATGGTAACCACTGCATGTCACGTGTGTGCAGGATGACATGAGCGACTCCCTGCGCGATTACACCAACCTGCCAGAGGCGGCGCCACTGCTCACCATCCTGGACATGTCAGCTCGCGCGAAGTACGTACGCGACGTGGAGGAGGTGACATCTGCCGTGGCAGAGCAGTTCATCACCGATTTCCTGGCCGAGAAGCTCGTGCCGGAGCCCATCTGAACACCAAGTGAAGAGACTGAATCCTCCCCCGTTTAATCCCAGACACCTCGCCCACTCGGAGCGCATTTTACAATCCATTACAGGCTTTTCACATCATATCAACCCCTGAAAAAAAGGGGCACAATTCTGTCCCTAATTTCATTGTTTAAATTTTTTATTTTAGAATGTTTAGATGTATACACTAATTATTGAAAACATAACAATAAAGAAGTTCCAGATTTGGGCACCAAAGCATTCATTTTGCCCACCCGTGTTGATTGTTCTCAGGGCTGCTGGCTCCTTAGGTTAGGAAAACTGAAAAATTGTGGGACCTCTTCCGTATATCACGTATCATTTATCAAACTGCTATGTGAAACTAGATGGTTCCGGAACGTTCAATCTACAGAATGTGCTGCAGGTGCAAGTCAGATCCTGTTTAATCGCAGGGAGCTAACCAGCCTCATCCACAATGTCAATACTTCATGACACCTCTGTATAAAACAGGGCTGGCTCCACCTGCTGGCCAGATGTACACATAGCACCTCTGCATTGCCCGAGCCTTGACAGTATGCTGTAGCCACTGTGAATGGCTACACTCTACGTTCTCAATACACCCAGCAAATCAAGGCATTTCCCCACTAGCTTCCATGAAGCAGCACTAGACAAGGTGGGGGGGGGGATTAAAAGATAATGGCGAAGAAAACAGACAGACCCCTGACCAGCTGGCTGCATGCTTATTCAGCATTTGGTGTTAAACATGGATGACACTGCTGGATTTTTACCAGTTTCCTTTGGGGTCTAAAAGGAGGGAAAATACATACTTGAGTGCAAATGAACAATGTAAACAGCTCAGCCATGCAGAAAACATGGTGGCTCAGAGTGAATGGAAACCAATGATTGCCCCTTATGAACCACAGGCATGGGTCACAGGCCTTAAACAGGGGGCTGAAAACGTGATAGGTAATCAAGAGGGGCTGGCACCTCAGCATCCCTCTCACACTGACCCCCCCCACTTCATCAACTGCTTCCTGCCCTCAAACAGCAGGATGCTGGCTGCCATGGCAGAGTTCAGGCTGTCCACGCCAGAGACCATAGGTATAAAGAGTCTGAGTCCACCAGTCCGTTCGGCCAGCCGGAGGGCCTCCAAGCTCAGGCCGTGAGTCTCTCCTCCAACCACAAGTGCTGTGTGGTTGGTCACCCAGTGCTCGTGGTACACCTGGGCGTTCACCACAGGCAGAGACGCCTCCAGCTCCTCGCCACCCAGTTCGTCGTCAGAGTCTAAGTCCCAGTCGCCAGGATCCGGCCCGTGAGCCGCGTTAGTGGAATCAGGCCGACTTCTCACCCAGCCGTAGTCCCCTGCATTAGATGACTCTACTTTACCTGCGACCTCCTGATGGACGTCGGCGCTACGGCAGTTGTCAGCCAAGTGGACAGTGACTGTCGGTGGAAGGCAAGCAGGAACGTCGCCCCAGTCCAGGCCAGGAATAACAGGCAGGTGGAAGTGGGCACCCATGGCGGCCCGCAGCACCTTAGGCTCCCAGGCATCCACACAGCCTAAGGCAGACAGACAGTGGTACATGAGATCATCTTACAGACTCGTAGCTGAACCACTTATTGGGTCACTGATACCCCATTCTGCGACACCCGCCAGTCCACGTCACATACTCCCATTCAGACTCTCTGCTGCCCCCCAGTGGCCATACCCTTGGTGAGCAGCACACTCTGGCAGCCTGCGGCAGTGGCGCAGCGCAGGATGGTGCCCAGGTTTCCTGGGTCACGCACATTGTCGCAGATTAGGTGAAGGGGCATAGTGGAGTCGCGCTGGTCCTTGGGGAACGCTAGCCGCTTCACATCTGGCCTCAAGAATATAGCTGAGAGAGAGGGGAGACCAAGCCTATGTGGGTGATTGAAATGCCTGGCTCGCTTACACCGAGTGCCTGGACTACAAGAGAAAATTTACATGTACAGTCATCTGTCATCAGTAATACATAAAAATCACAAATACAAAACTCCCCCCCCACTGGGGCCACACACACACCGATCACTCCCTGTGGCGTGACGAGGTCTGACCACATCTTGATGTCCTCAAACTTCACCTTGACCAGGCTGGCACGTCGCAGCTTGTCCAGGGGCAGCTCACGCAGCTGCTTGACGCTGCTGAAGAACACCATCTGAGGGAGGGCGCCGGCGAGCAGCGCATCACAGATCAGGCGCCTGCCCTCCAGCAGCACTTTACCCTGCTGCTCTCTGTACTTCCTGAAGCGAGCCAGGCTTACAGCCCTCCTGTGGAATTTAAGAGACATGCATCACACTCACCACTTTAAAAAAGAAAAATAACTTTCTCAATTACCTGATATCTAGTTCCTTTTAGCAATTTACAAACAGCCTCTGGGTTTCCCCAAGACCATTCTACCATTATCTAAGGCAGGAGTTTTCAAAATGGGGTCTCAAACCCCATGGGAACCTATGGAGTAGTGGGAGCTAAAAATATTCAATGGACACTCAAAAACACAAAGAGAGATACTTTGATACCAGGAGAAGTTTGTTGGCATTCAGCAATTTGACATCATGAAGTATTCTGGCCCCTGTGAACCAGTAAAACACCTTCAGCAACTTACTGGACACCTTAAAAGACCCAAGTCTCCTCAGAAAGAGGAGCCCACACTGGTATTTTTGGCATTGTGTTGTCAGCCTACCCCAGCATGTTATTCAAGCTGACCCCTAGGCATTTTTTACATTGCACCACGTCCACTTCCTCCCCGTGGATGGTGACTGGTCTCCAGAACTCCTTGCTGTGCCAGAAATCCAGCATCAACTCTGGTAATTTGCTCAAGCTGAGCTGCAGGTGGTTCTCTTTGAACCACAAGTCAAAGTCCTACACTGGCCTCCTATATTCATACTCGTTTCTACTATTGCTGCTATCCTGCAATGAAAGCGACGACAGAGATCTTCTGTAGCTGATGTTATACTGGAAGATGGCATCGAGAGGGTGAACAGGAAGGAAGACAGGACGGCTCCCTCAGGAGCCCCAGTAGTGCCCATCACCATCTCCAATACTCAGTGTTGGAGGCTCACAGACTCATCTGATGGTCAAATAATACATAACAGGAGACCATGAAGGCATCAAGCTGAACTACCCTGAGTTTGTTCCTCAGTCAGGGGTTGGATACTACTGGAGAGATTAAATCCTTTAGGATTCAATTATATACATTAACACCACCTACTGGAACACCCCCTGTAGTACCGATCTAGTCCCTGGGTTTCTCACTGCAGTGCAATTCATACAAAAATCAAAAGGATTTAAATACAACTTACGCTAATTTCTTATCTCCGGGGAGAGCCTTTTCGTACCGAAGCCCATCCAACAAGTCTGAAGACGTAACAGACTCTTTCATTTCTCTCTCAGCACGTCGGCCAGAGTTCATTCTGGAAAAGCGCGGTTCCATCACTTTCTGATTGGGTTTCGACCCCCTCGCCGTGTCCCTCTTCTGGCCGCCTGTATCCCGATGCTGCTCGCTACCAACAGCTTTGGCCGGCTTTGGTTTAGGTGGCTTTTCAGCTTCATCCTCCGGGTATAGGACTCGGACAGGTCTTCGCTTGAGGGCACGTACATACCTCTTAAATTCCACCACCGGATTTTCCTTTCCTGACAGAACTGGTCTAGGTTGGATAGACAGAAGTCGCCAACCCATGCATCTCATAAGCGCAGCCATGTTCCCAATGCTAATTTGCATCTATGCCCTCATTGGTCACAAACCCCACGTGACTTTCAATATACAAAAATAGATCTCAGGTTGAATAATCGAACTGCAGTCATTTTCATTTTTTGTAATTATTATAATACTTGTCGGCGTTCCTCTCATTTTAACTGTCCTTAGAGCATAAATCGTATATAGCAGTATGAACAACTGGTAGTACTATACTAGCTAACAACGCGGAGACACCAAAAGTTTACAACTAGACACAACTAATAGATTAAAGAGTGTTCGTCAATCTACGCGCAGTGTGGTAGTTACGGACTATCAGTCTTAACCGGCATATTGCTAAATTTCTTTATGACTGTGGAAGTGAAACAAATGTCAGGAGGTGTTTTTCTATGAAGAGTTTATTTTTTATAACCTCATAAATGTTTTGTCTCTAATATAAAATGCATTCAATGTTAAGATTCAAATTTTGAAGTTGGGCTTTCATTTTTCACTATAGGGCATATTAATCCCGTTTTCTGGAATACCGCCCATGAGAAGCATTTAGAAGATCGATGGATTAGGGTTTGCTGATTTAGCTCATGAAAAACCTACGAAACGCTCTCTTTCTTGTAAACACAGCAGCGCTCCTGGGAAATAAGAAATGTTTGCTGACCTTGATCATCTAGCCAGTTTTGTTCAGGATTAAGGTGGTTAAAAGTAACCATCATACAAGTGAATGAGCACACTGCTGTTTCCTTACTTACTGCGTTTTCAATATTAATTAGTAGTAATAGTAATTAATAAGTAGTAATTTCAATATTAATTAGTACTTCAATATGTTGAATTTAATATGTGACAAATAGGAAGCTGGTTAGAGAGGATTTCCATTTTATTGTTATTGAATATTTTTTGTCGAAACTGCTTTGCAAACTTGTAATGTTTATGAATATACCGTTATGTTAATATAGCACATATTACCTAGATCATGTGGGAAGGTGCAAGGGCGAATGCGTCAAGCCCATCGTTAAATATTTATGAGGTGGGCGGTGCCGCGCCTACGTCATCAATATACCGATTATTCTGTTTATCCCGGACCATCTCGAAAATCCCTGCAGCCTTTATCCATTTCGTGTATCAGGGTGGAGGGGACGGGATATAAACCGAAAAAATGACAAATGAAATGTGACAAGAGAATTAGCGGTGTTCTCGTTGTTGAAAGAGTGTACCTAAAATGTGATGGGGGCAGATGCCAGTAAAAACTGCAAGGTAAGTGCAGCACTTGGTTTTAACTTTGTGTCGTTAATGTGGCAGATTGTTCTTTTAATTTCGTGTAGTTTATTCCTTGTTTAGCCCATAATGCGGGAATGGTTCGCTTCCTTTAGGGCATTCTACAAACCGAACTGTACTTTTCATGTTTAAATTTGGCCAGATTTATGAAGGTAAACATCTCCGATTCTGTTTGTGTTTCAGGAAACCGTACGAGAGATTGCACGTTGCAAAAAGCGTTGTTCGTTTCCCTCATCCACTTTCCTTTGTGGGATAGGGAAAAAAAAAAAGCCATCAACACAGAGATTATCCAGAATCAGGATTGAGAACACCCGTTATAACATGAAGCTTCTTAATTCACTCTGGCCATTCAGGTGTTTGGTGGCGTTAAACCTGTATATGAAATGTCTCCTGGACACTGTGTCTTGTTTTAAAACATAAGACAAGGTCTTCCCCCTGGATCTCAAAGAGTGTACTCTTTTTAAATGTAGGTCAGGGGTCTCCTTCTGGTGCCAGTCATGTGCTAATTAAGGTACTTACAAAAACCTGCATATAGGGGCTGACTTTGGGTTGAAGTGTTTCGTATCAATGGGTGTCTTATTCACAGAAGCAGGCTGTGTCAGCAGATGGGCACAGTCAGTCACGTTGGAGGGCCTGCCTCTCCAATCTTGGCATCTCCCCTCCCGTTGAGCCCCGCAAGGTACGTACGGAAGAGCAGTGCATGGTACAGGACCAGGGCGCTGGCCAACACCAATGCCCACCAGCACCCTCGTTAGGCCCCAAGGACCCCTGGATGGAGTGGACCCTGCCTGGCTTCATCTCAATGTTTCTGCCTGAGTTTCCACTTTGCAGTGTTCTGGGGAAAGAGGAATTCCAGGTACCTGAGAACCACCAGCCCTCCTTGCCAGCCTAGCTGAAGCTCTGAGCTTAGCCATCCAAGATAATGCAGAGATCAGTGGACTGGTGTGATTTTCATGCAGCTCCGGTGACCTTGACGCCAAGGTTTCAGGAATGGGAAACTTAAACCTTGCTGCAGATGGAGTCATCATGTTCTTCCAACCACTGGGAAATCGGAACCTATCTGGATGCTCTGTGCTTTGCTAGTCTGTCAGCTGTAACTGTTGATGGTGAATAATACAAACTAGACAATCTCGTAGATGACTGGTGTGACATTTCTAACTCACCTAGTAAATATCCTGGATCTCGACTCATGTCCATCATCCAAATCAGTCTTCCTGCTGGTCTAATAAAACTCATCCCCTTATTTTTTTTTTGTTCCTCAGTTCCTGGGATACATTGCTAAAGGCTCCTTTGGGCCCATCCTGAAGATGAAGGACAAGTCCAAAGAGAAGACTTATGCTGTGAAGGTGACCCTCTGTTTGCCCCTCCATGCAGAGCTTCATGTATCCACCCATGTGTTTGTGAGTAGCTGAATAGCTGCAGTTTTGTTTCATTTCCATCCAAGGATTACTTGAGATTCCCTTGCAATTATTGGACTTATAAGCTAGTTTTAGGCCCCTTCTGGCATAAACCAGCCACCTGTATAGACCTCACCTTCTGCCTTGTCTCTGCTTATGTAGGTAGTCCCAAAATCTGAGGTGTTGAGACTGGGGATCCTTCAGCAGTTGAAAGAGGAGGTCATCATTCAAGTATGTCCCATTGCTGGGCTCTGCTCACTACATCTCTAGCTGTCTGGCTGATGTGCAGATGAAAACTTCTGGAGGGTCTTGTCTTATCCATGCTGATCGGCCCTGTCCTTTCTCAAAAGAATCATGCCATTGTTACATCAACATGTCTGCATTATTCCACTGACTTCACAGTGTTGTTTGGGCTTCTTCTGGTGCCTAAGTACAGATGGAGCAGCCAAAGGGCCAACCCTGAAAGTACCAGTGGGAGGATCCTGAGTTGGATTTAAGCCCACAACCTTACAATATCTATGTTGCGCCACTGAATTCACTATCCCTTTAAAATTGGCATAGAAAGAGAGAAGGAGGCTGCGTTGTTGAAAGATTTCTGATGAGCCCCTTCTCATTGCCCCCATCCTTGATGGCTGAGGCCTCACTGACACCTGTGGCATTGCTGACTGTGTCCCTGCAGCGTCAGGTCCGGCATGCTTTCCTCCATCACCTGCAGGACTGCTGGCAGACCCAGCACCACCTCTTCATTAGTGAGTGACCAGGTGTCCCCCCCCCCCCCCCCCCCATCCCTGAGAGTGGCTTCGGACTAACCCATGCTGCAATCCAGGGCACATGCGGATTCCCTTTAGGGTCTATGGGATTCATGATGGATTGATAGTAATACTAAAACAGTGGAGTCATTCTGCAGTAGCAGGTGGTATGAGGGCCAGAGCAGGTTCTATAGCTGTAATTGTAGCAAGGGACATGCTGTAGCCCAAATACTCAAAGATCAGCACAGAATAGAAATGGATGAAAAAATTACCACTACTTTAAATTTGACAATAAGAATAATACAAATTGAAAATTGGGCTTGAATCATGTGTGTGCCCTGTGATGAACTGCCATCCTGTCCAGGGTGCAACCTAGTCTTGTGCTTTATGCTGTCTGGGATAGGATCCAGGCCCCCTGGCGACTGACCAGGATATGAGGTTAGCAGATGGATGCATGGATAATGTAAATTGATGACCGTCTCCCTTTGCTAGATACTCAAGTGTTTGCCAGTTAATTACCAAACTCTACTAAATGTAAAGTAATTAAGATCTATTTTGAGTCTCATGGGCTCAAGTGTACATGCATGAGTTGAGAGCTCCTGCTAATCCACTCTTTCTCTGCCCTGTGAATAATCCCAGATGGAGGGATCTGGGAGCTTGTCTCTCAGTGCTGTGAGCTTGTGTGTACATGTGGGCGGTTGCCTGTAACAACACCTCCCACACACCTTGGGAGGTTGGGGGCACAGAGGCTCCTAGGCGCAGTCTGGACAGCTAAACAGTATTTAAAGAGCAGAACTGCCCAACACCTCAGGGAGGGATTAAAGGTTCCTGAGAGGCACTGGGGTTTCTCTGTATTGTCCCACCTTCAGTTTGAGAACTGCTATCCTGTTGTCCAGCCCCTTTCTTACCCTCTGACCTCACGATTTCTCTGTATGCAGTGTCATGTCCAGGACTGTCCTTTCTGACATCCAGTGCGTGGTACACCATGTCCAGTGGTTTCTCATCCTTCTCACCTCATTGGGTTTTATACACTGTTTCACGTTGCCTCTTTTAGGAACACTAACCAAAATCAGTTTCATCAGTCACACCAACGTGCTTCATTACTGCCAAAGAATGCCAAAATAGTTTTCATTTAATCATGTCAACATTATCCATAATCAAATGCTTAAATTCAATTCAGCATCATATAAAATTTGATTTGGCAAAATTGACAGGCCTCCAGACATTGGCTTAAATGCTAGACTGTCTAGATGCTAGACTTACTCAGGAGCAGGAACCACTGCTGTACCCTGACCCCATAGTGGTAGGTATTCCTCAGCACCCACTCCTGTGGAAAGTGCTCCTTCTAATAATGCTGGGCATATGTAGTTATAAACTTAGTTTACATTGATGCTTTTTTGATGTGTATGTAAATCCACCCAAAGAGAAAAGTATGCCCAGTTCTGCTTCTGCATGTCGAAAGAACCTCAAGCTTCACAAAAATGTCTCAGCTTGTGATGAAGCTGGTCTAGCATCACATCGTAGAGCATTCTCCTTCACTGTCATCTGCAGTGAAGGTCCTGCAGCCTGGGTTAGTGATACTGCATTTCTCTCCCAGTGTGTGACTACTGTAGCACTGGAGATCTGTATACCTACTGGGTGATGATTGGCCAGTTTGGAGAGGACACTGTGAGGGTCTTTGCTGCTGAACTGGGTTGTGCTCTGGGTGAGTAAGGCTGTGCTGTAGGGTTGTGCTGTGGTTGAGTAAGACTGTTGTAGCACTGTGGTCTGGGTGAATAATGTCACCTCTGCCTCTTCCCTGATTGACAGGTTTCCTGCACAACATCGGGATCATCCACAGGGATGTGAAGGTGGGAGTTTGTGTGGAGAAAAGGCAGGCTTGGGGAGAACCTATGAGTAACATACATTTGTCTTGAGGGGATTGTACCACTGATAGTGTCTGTTTGTTATTTTTCTAGATGGAGAATGTTCTCTTGACGGACCAAGGTTATCATTCATGCTCAAACAGCCACGAGAGACCCAACAACATACATGCAAAGAATGGATTGTATTTGAGCATTCTAAAAGAAATCCTAGGAAGTCACTCGGATTAAGCATTGTACTATAATACTGCAATTTCATATCACAAGATGAAACCTAGACATGCATTCATTTGATCTTTTATTTTTTAATTTAGCTGTTCTGTGGCAGAAGTTGTGAGGAGGTGTTTATAAACACACTTCATTAAGAGCTGTGTACGCATGCATCTCATTGCGTTTTCCCTGGGTCCAGGCCATCTCCGTTTAGCTGACTTTGGGTTATCCCGCCGTATGGAGCTTGGTGGAAGGGCCTCCACCATCTGTGGCACAATCCAGTACATGGGTGAGAAGCTCAGGGCTGTGGTTCAGTTGCAGCCTCAAGTGGGGTTTCCTTACAGCAGACAGAGCAACAGAGACACATTGCTGTTAAATTAGATCTGTGAACCCTGTGTCCTGTGGTGGTCTTATGGTCATTTTTAGCTTCATCCAAAAGTTTAAAGTGATAATGAAAATATGAATGCATTTCTAAAAATTAAAAATACTTCTATGTATTTTCAGCAGCTATGCCTGAATGAATTAGTAACCTTTTCTTGTTATTATGGCTGTATCTCACACAGGTCATTTTCTGTTTTATTAGTCTTGGTTTGTGTGCATTTAATTGCTAGCACTCACACTGCTAAGAGTCTCGACTGCTTTTTATGGACAGCCCCTGAAGTTCTGGCTGGGGGACCTTACAGCCACGCAGCTGATTGGTGGTCTCTAGGCATTCTAATCTTTGCCATGGTGACCGGAAAGGTGTGTCCATCCACAAATGATATATAACCTTCATATCGGGTGGGTGGGTGTCTGTCAGTGTGCTTGCCTTTTTGCATTGGTGTGATACAGTGGCGGCTGTGGTCTTTCAAACAGGGGAAGCACATTTTAGACCCACATCATAAAATTAGTCAATTATTGCCCCCGTGATCTACTTTGAAATAAATGAACAAACTTTACTAAACTGAAACAAGGAGCAAACTCAAGAATGCTATATTTATGTTTATATTTACAGTAGGATATGTACTACAAGGGAAACTTCCCTTATACTCTTAGAGCAGTTGTCTCTGGTGTGATAGTGTTTGTGTTTCCATATGTATATCTCTGTCTGACTCACCACCCAGTCTCTCCACAGTTCCCCATGCCTCCAGAGACAGACCACTGCTTAATGCTGCATAAAGTGCGGACCTTTCCATATGAGATGCCTGAGACCATCAGCCCACCACTAGCACTACTGCTTTTAGAGGTGAGGGGGCCCCAAAATACAACCTGCTCCTCCCTTTACCCTACTGACCAATGTCTAAAGAGACATGTCACATGACCTGCAGTCTCATTACTTAGTTGTGTTGTAATATCAGGTTGTTTGGCCCTGTGTTCTAATCTGTGTCCCTCTATGTTAGCACACATAACTGGATAAAGGAGGTGGGGGATAAGTGGGTTGATGGGGTAGCTCAGTCATTGACACATGTGAGGGACATGCCCTCTCTCCTTGGCTACACCTCAGCTCTTATGTAAAACCCCCGCAAGACGGCTACACACCCTGGAGCGATTGCAGCACCAGGCCTTCTTCCGTGGCACCCCATTTGACCCCCATCTGCTTCAGAAGTCCCCCATGGAGGTCATCTTGGAGCTGAAGCAGCGGTCTGATCGTGAGGCCAGAGCATGTCGTGGCCTGGACTCAGAACCTTTTTGGGACTTTGACTGTGAGCTCCTAGGCTCTCCGATCATGTCCTCCATGGACCTGTCCTCTGATCCCACCAACAGCCTCGCTCAGGAGGGCTCCAGTGAGGAGGTATTTGTGTAGCCTGACTGACCTCTGATGGTTGGTGTATCTCATCAGCAGACCAGGGGATTCAAGATGGAGTCTTGTATTAAGGATTCTGCTGTACTGTGGTTAGCCCCCCCCCCCCCTTAGTACTTATCTCTAATTCTCGCTCCATCATCACTCTTTGGATGGAAAGAGGTTTGGCAGAGTGGAATGAGTCACACAGCCCACACCATCACTCCTCTATGTGCGTTGCAATTACACGATTCTAACTAAAGACTTCAAAACCCCCACCACTTCCCAAAGTGACCTCTGCCAAAGTATTTCTCTCCAAAGCAGTATGGAGGTGAGCAGTGATACTAGGAATGGTGAAATTAAACTGGAAATGGTCGAAGGCACCTGTGAGTGGAACAGCCTGGAACACCTGCTCCAGGGACTCTTTTCCTCTGGAAAGACTGTCAACCTTTTTTTTTTTTTTTTTTTTTTTTTACCACCGGGTCAGCTGTGATCTCTTCCAGGTATTCATACTTCAACACTGCGCTTTGAAAGATAACATGATTCAATCCACATAAGTTGATATGATTTCACTATGCTCTCATTCCTTGTGGGGATTATGATCATATGACAAGTTTCTCTAGGTTCAGCTAGCTGTTTGTCGTAGCATCACTCTTGGACAGTAATCGTTATAGGCTGACAGAATTGGCAGTTTAAGTTAGGCACTTTCTCCTGTTCTCCATCATGGAGAGAGCACCCCCATTGCATCTATGGAGAAGTCAGTCACGCCAAACTGCTATTTTTTTATAGGAATTTTCATTAAGTGTATAATTTTGTAGCTTTTGATTTTAGTCTTTTGTTTTATGCGTAAAGATGTTTAAACACAACTGAAAATAGTGAAAGTAAACACTTTTCTGTGGAAAGGAATCATCTCATGTTTTCCAACAAATAAAATACAAAAGTGTGACACTCCATGAGTCAAGTTTAAGGAGTCACGTCTGAATTTCAGGTTTTCTGGTTTGACACCCCGTCTACATTCCCAGAGGACCAATGTACAGGCATGGCTGTGTCAAACACTACCCGGCAGAATTCACAAATCAGAGCCTGTGGCCATTTGTCACTCAACAGTTTGTATCACTCTAGAACTGCAGTGTTTGTATTTGACTCAAAAGCGAAGTTCAACATTCAATTTACAAATTTAGTTGAGTGTTTCAAGGTGACGCTTTTTAAGTAGCTAAATAAAGCGTGCATTGGCTCCTTATTTTATGTGCATGTCGCTTTCCTTATAAATAGTAACGTATATTCCTTCAAGTGGACGTTTCGGTGATGGTGCGCTAATCTTAAACTGAAATGGACCCAGACAACGTGTTATTGAATAACGGAAGCAGGGCCGCGGGCCGATCGCTGTGTTTTCCGCTCCCGTCAGCTTCTGTCGAACGGAAGCAGATTATCTGTCTCCCAGTAACAGCTTATCCTAGACGGAAGGAGATATTAACAGTTAAACGCGATTTTTTATATTGTATTTTGAAAATAAACGTCTATTTGCACGAAAGTCATATGCCTTAAATAATGATCCAGCTGAAACATTCAAGACTTTAGAATAAATTTGTTTAGCGGTCCAACACAGTAAGATTAAATCATCATCCATCCATTTTCTACGTTATAACCTCTAATCCTGGTCTGGGTTGCGGGGATGATTCTCGCATGTGTTAATTAGTATTAATAATACTCTGAGTGTTATATCACGATGTTTAGCGGGAATGTACCCAATATGATTTAACTAAAACTGCATACGTGTAGAACTACTGCATGTCAATGGGGAACCCCTTAATTTTTAATAAGTATGCCACGAAAACGTGACCCTGAGGTGACGTAATGAGCCGTCGTATACCGTGCGTATCGATGGGCGTGTTCAAGTTGTGAGGCCCCGCCCCCATGGCCTTGTTTTGTAAGCCGTCACGTAGCTCTGCGGCACAGACTCGGGTTCGCATCCAGCAGTCGCAAGTCTCTTCTTCCTAATCAGGTGAGGTTAGGAGGTTTCTTGCTACTTGTAGAGATTGATCTGAGTCATGTTAATGTATTTTAACAGGTAGCTCTAATAAGATATTAAGCATTATTGCAATTAATTAAGATGATATTGCATATTTTATTTCTTAATTATAATGCATGTGCATTTACTGTTGGGAACGTTTCAGGGCTTCTTATGTAATTGCTTGTTTTCAGGAACCCGCAGTAATTCGTGGTAATTAATGTCGATGTGTTTGTGTTTCTGGTTCGGCATACTGAGACCCTGATCATTTGACCAACCCGACACGGGTAGCATCGTGATGCCAATAAGTGGGGTTTATTTCTATTAGATTACGGTTCTGTTATGCATTAATTCACACATCCAGTTGAAAGGTACAATTTAAAGTGATGCGCCAGACGACTGCAAAACTCAGAATATTAACAGGCACCCCATCTCAAATCCATCGCTTAATTAGCGCCTGTGTTTTGATACACATCTAAAAATACAGGTACTCTGTGGGTTGGTTTGTCTATGGCGCAGATTTAGAAAACGGGAAATATCCAAAGTGGCACCTATGTTTTATCCATTCGTCAGATTTGTAACAGTGAGATTAGTTTTTGTACTACCGGCATTTTTATATTAAAGGCTTTTGAAAAGTACCTTATTAATTGATCCAGATGATCTGCGTGTGGCAGGAGAGCTCCGCGGTGCTGCGTCATAGCTCGGCATGCTTTAAAACTGCTGTTAACGGTTGCTCTGCGTTTCCTAATTAGGCGAAGCTGATTTTGTTTATACCCGAGATAACATTCGTGCTTGTCAGGTCGTTTCATATGGCTACCAGCGCTGTACTGGCCAAATTGCTATGATGTCACCGTAGATCTCAAGAATCACTTCTAGAACGAACATCGTTTTTGGTCTTATTTATGGGCAGAGTTTTAAGGGCGTTGAAATTACATATTTTTAAAATTTTCACTTAATACATTGATTTGTATCAAGTCTTCGTTAAGTAGCTACCATAGTGCTACTGATATAATGGATTGACAGTATAACTGCGGCAGGTAATCGGTTTTGATTTTAACTGTTTGGTGCCCTGGTTTATCAGAATGGTGGTCGTTGGATGAATTCAAACCCATAGAATCAGAGGCACTGGCCGCTACCAAACCTATCATTAGTATGGGGTTTTAGTGTCATTGGGCAGGGGTTGTTGCATGCTTTACTTTGCAGTGAGAGAGAGGTGGTGTACTGGTGGTCTTGGGGTATGATGTCCTCTGGTGGTAGAACTTAACTGATGCATCTTTGAACAACCTTGTAGCTAGGGGACGATGAGTGATTTGTGACCTGCTGACAGATAGGAGTCCTGGTCTACAGGAGGAGGGTCCTCCTCTGTTAAAGCCTTGGTTATATTTACAGCGAATTCTTATGCATTCTATGCAATCTGGACTGCTAGACCTAAAGCAATTTGCTTAAGTATAGATAAGTTTAGATTTCCTTATTAAATATGCATAATGCAAGACTCAAGTTGCATTTATTAAAACATGTTTTTTGTGCATCTGTCATCCAGTTCTGTGGTTGTTAGCGTAGCTTAATGTTTAACACACTGAAGGGGATAGTCTTTAGGGTAACAAGGTCTCTCTCAGTTTTTCCCTGGTTTTATTACATTTATGGCAGTCGACGGTTCAGTGAGCCTCTAGGCACCTAAACCAAGGGCTGGAGCTGGCATTTAAAATTCAGCACGGGGTCTCCTAGACTGAGTGGTCTTCCCCCTTCCTCAACGTTTGGCTGCGTAGTCGTGTCTCCTTGGAGTCTTATTGAAATGGGATTCACATTCAGAGGGTTTTTGTTGTGTGGGAAGCCAGTGCAGAAGGGGAAGTGAGGTGAAGTATTCAACTTTCACAGAATGGTGTGTGGAGAACCTCGGATGTCTGGATCTTCTGTCCTGCACTGCGGCACTGATCCAAGGGTCTGCTCTGATGTATGCAGCCCCACTGCTCTCTGCTTGGTATGCTGGCAGGATCTTACAGTATGAACATCCTTGATGTTAATGTAATTTAAAAAGAGGATCCCACCTCTAGCATGAGCTGTTGCTTATGCAATCGTTCCACCGTCAGTTGCCATGATGACTGCATGGTGTGTTCTGCTGCTTGTTATGTAAGGTGAGCCTGTCAGCCAATCAGAGTGAACAAAGGCTGAGTCTTTGGACAAGCTGCCATGTGACAGTAAGGACCTCCTGAGGGGTTTGGCTTGAATCCTCCATTAGCCGATCCTCACGGCACAGACGCGTACAGGCCATCCACGGCAGACAGCTCTGTTGGCATTCTCTGTCTTTAAACCATTTTGGGGCCATAGCTGTATCAGTGAAGCGCAGTTTTTCAGTAAAGTGAGCAGCTGAATGTCATCTATGTATATAGATGGCAAAATTTACAGCTGTTTCCCCCCCCCCCAGATTGTTTTAAGCTTGAATTGTCACGATATAGCATAAATACTGTACGCTCACACTGAAATCCTTGTGGAACTGCAACTTCGTGTGGGACCACTTACAAATGCTGATTAGGCCTATAATAAAGGTGTGCCATGCATGAAGAAATGCATCTAACCGACACCACCCCCCCCCCCCCCCCCCCCCCCCCCCCCCCCCCCCCCCCCCCCGCCCCACCCCCGAACACCCCCGCCCCCCCCCCCCCGCCCCCCC
>JAACJT020000032.1:7719185-7735304 GCA_009936485.2 Gymnarchus niloticus | reverse complement strand
AACTGCAACTTGGGGGGGGACAACTTAAAAATGCTGATTGGGCCTATAATAAAGGGGGGCCATGCAGGAAAAAATGCATCTAACCGCCCCCCCCCCCCCCCCCCCCCCCCAAACAGGGCACGTGAGACAAAGCCAGGATGACGCATCAAGTCCCCGCCCTCTCTGCTGAGCAGAAGAAAGAGCTGCAGGATATTGCTCAGCGCATCGTGGCTCCTGGGAAGGGCATTCTGGCTGCTGATGAATCTGTGGGTCAGTAGGGGGCCCTAGTAGGCTGGGAATGTGAGCCAACAGAAATGAATGGGTAGAGTGACTGATGTTAACCATGTAACATCGATAAAATGACAGGCCTTGGATATTGTAAGTTTTTTTTTTTTTTTGCATGTCTGTCCTCACAGGCAGCATGGCCAAGAGATTCAACCAGATCGGCGTTGAGAACACAGAGGAGAACCGTCGGCTTTATCGCCAGCTCCTGTTCAGTGCTGACTCGCGCATCGACAGCTGCATTGGTGGCGTCATCTTCTTCCATGAGACGCTGTACCAGAACACAGATGATGGCACGCCCTTTGCCAAGATGATCAAGGACAGGGGCATTGTTGTGGGCATCAAGGTGTGCCCACTGCCATTTAGCTGGGTCCCCACTAATGCTGTTTTTAGTTTTGCCACACAGCTGACCCTTTAACCAGCAGTTTTATTTTTTTATAGAAACAATTTTTGTATACCCTGCTCAAGAGTACAACAGCAGCATCTCTTAATAGCCGTCTGCTGTTCCAGCACCTCTCAGTTAGTAATATTGACCATGAGGGACACTTAGCCAGGAGGACAGGGACTGCTAAATTTATCTTAAGCACCACCAGGCGCTCTCCTGTTAATATGGCTAGGTGACCTTGTAACAGGAAGTGGAGGGGTGGGTCTTCTGTTGCTGCTACCTTTTATAGTCTCTCAAAGGAATTGCAGCTGCACTCCACAGTAGGATTATTTCTGCCATTTAGAGGACTTGGCCTCACTCTGTCTCCCCCTGCAGGTTGACAAGGGTGTAGTGCCACTGGCTGGCACAGATGGAGAGACCACCACCCAAGGTACAAATTTTCCCACAGATTCATGCAGACATCATCTAACATTATGGTTCCCATGGTAACCATCCTCACCCTGTGCTCTGCCCACACCCACAGGACTGGATGGCCTGTCTGAGCGCTGTGCTCAGTACAAGAAGGATGGGGCCGACTTTGCCAAGTGGCGCTGTGTTCTGAAGATCAGCGAGCACACACCTTCCCAGCTGGCCATCATGGAGAATGCCAATGTGCTGGCACGCTATGCCAGCATCTGCCAGCAGGTGAGGGGGGCAGAGTCACTGTCATGTCATGTGATTGGTCCCATCCAGCTGTAGGGGCCAAGGATTGGAATGGTAATCTGTGTTTTTTCTTTTAGAACGGGATCGTGCCCATTGTGGAGCCTGAGATCCTGCCAGATGGAGATCACGACCTGAAGCGCTGTCAGTATGTCACAGAGAAGGTGAGTGGGGTGAGCAGAGGGTTCTAAACCATGAAGAGCCGATCTGAATCGTATACACATTGGCAGCTCTGAATGCCCCCATTCCCCCAGGTCTTGGCTGCAGTATACAAGGCCTTGTCAGACCATCATGTCTACCTGGAGGGCACCCTACTGAAACCCAACATGGTCACCCCAGGCCACGCCTGCCCCAGCAAGTGCACTGCAGAAGAGATTGCCATGGCCACCGTCACTGCCTTGCGTCGCACAGTGCCACCTGCTGTCACAGGTAGCTTCTGCTGCCCCGGTGCCTGTAGGTTAAACAGCTTGAAGGAGACTAATCTAGGAGGCATCAGCTTACTATATTTATCAGATCAGGAGAGAGGCTAGCAGTGTTTAAGATGGCCAAGTGGACTGGTAACAGGAAGTGGAAGGGTGGGGCTTGTCTGTATACCGCTGCCTATCACAGGAGGTGTCATGCCTTGCACTGCCTACATTAACTAGGAACTGTTGAATTTTGGGTGACTTGTATGTGTCTGTGTGCACTTCTAGGTGTAACCTTCCTGTCAGGAGGTCAGAGCGAGGATGAGGCCTCCATCAACCTGAATGCCATCAACACTTGTCCCCTGATGAAGCCCTGGGCGCTCACCTTCTCCTACGGCCGTGCCCTGCAGGCCTCTGCCCTCAACGCCTGGCGTGGGCAGAGGGACAACGAGAGCACTGCCACGGAGGAGTTCATCAAGCGGGCCGAGGTCTGTATGTCCATGTGTCCTCAGCTTGTACATGTGGAACAGATTTATCTAAAGGTCAGCCCCTGGCAGGCTGCAGCATCTGCAGGTCAAAGGCACTTAACCGTTTACCAAACCGCCGCTTCTCTGGTCCACGGTCTAGATCAATGGCTTGGCGGCACTGGGCAAGTACGCCTCCAGCGGAGGGAGCAGTGGAGCAGCCGGACGGTCTCTCTTTGTGGCCAATCACGCCTACTGAGCCGGCCAGTCGCAGCCACGTTCCAGCTTCTGCCGACCAACAGTATCTTCCGCTGCTGCTATGTCTTATACTCTATTTCCCTCCAGCGTCATCAACCAGCACAGACCCGTCTTTGGTACTTTATGGATACTGTATTTCTAATTAGTGTGTATTAGCCTGTATGTCATGAATTTTGTGGGAAGATGCTGGAGAGGAAGCTAGCTGGGCATTAGAGTAATTTATAGTGCTTAACTGTCCTGGAAAATGGTTTATTAAAGATGTATGTACTAAACACAGAATAGGAGTCAGAAGAACACTGTCAGCTGATGCAAAACACTTCTGCATCTATGCAGTGAAGTGTCAGGGTGCTTCTCTGTTTCTGGGCAGCCTGCATGTGTACAAATGGACTGTAAATTCCTAGTGTGGGACAGTGATGACAACTTGGCAGGAGAGATTACAGAAATCACTAAACACTATCAACTTGTCATCTTCTCGCCTGTCTTACAAGCCAAGTTGAGGAATGCTGTTGTGACTAAAGAACAATTCCATTTAAAACGAGTTGTAGCCATTTGGTGGTTCTTCGTGCTCTGTGTGTGACGCTTCTGTGTCGGTCCTTGTCTTCCTCCTGTACCCTCGCACACAGCCAGGTCTCGCTGTCCAAGCAGAGATGGAGCTGGATCTGTCGTTTGGGTGTGATGTGCTGCTCTGATTTGTTGTCGTCCACTTTGTGCCCAGTGTACCAAATAGTACAGGAAATAAAATGACACCTGGGAACTGCCTGGAACTGTTTCATTTAACCAACTGAAACCATTTCACGTGACCATCACTGCCACAGGCACTGTATACTGTTCTGAAAACACTGACCAAATAAGTCTAAGATGGTGAGAGGTTGTGTAATGCAAGGCTGTATTACCCATGGGGTGTGTTCTGGAATCCGGCGTTGTTTTCTTAGCTATGAAAGCTGATCTTCATATTGGTGTCAACAGCAGTATCTATCGATATGCAGTCCCTTGCTCTGTTTTAATAATCATGCTAAATATTGACTGGGTGGTATAATTTGTCATTTGAATAAAGCTCAACCTCTGGCTGTTAATTAAAACACCATTCCTGAAGGTGAATCTTTCAGGATGAGGGTTTGTGTCATCTGCTGAGAGCTGACTATCCTTCCAGCACTGTAGCAGCGACGTTTGTCATATTTTTACTGCTTGAGGAGGAGAATTTATACTAGAGAGAGGCATTAATATGCCCCTAGATATCAGAATGAGATTGAGTTGGCTTGGTGTATTTTGATCACTTGGCTATTTCTGAATTGACAATAAGTCCCTTCTTGGCCAAGCCAGCAGCAGCCAACTCTAAATACTGGGACATAGACAGAGAGGGTTTTAAGAGCTTGGGCTATAGACCTAATCAGTGGTTTCCAATGAAACAGCTTATCTGCTTTAAGTAACGTGCCTGTTGCTAATGTGCTCACCATTGACAACTCAATAGTAATAGAAATGCTAGCCATTTTCATTCAGAAGATTTAGGAAACTGTTTCTCTGGGGCCAGAGTCTCTGTCATGGAGGCTATAGTAGCTTCCCAGCTATGAAATCCCTCCTTTGGTTGACCTTGCTGGAACTAACAATATAGTCCCAATGATGCACACTATATAGAAGAGGCAATTCATGTTAATATGTAAGATTGCTCAAAGACAATGTCAGAACTCAATAGACTCATCCCTTGCCAACAGAGAAGTACAGTATATTGTTGGCCACACTCCATGGACTGCAAAGAATACCCTTTGTTAATGACTGAGAATTTTGGGAATGCCCTAGTTTTTCTAGGACTGTTGGTCTCTGTCTTAACTGGAGGGGATCATTAGTGTTATCCACAGACCATGGAAAAATGTGACTTAGACACTCAAAGCACTACCCAGGCCTCAGTCATCTGATCTTTAATGGCAGGCTGAATATCTTCCCACCTCTAACTCACTCCCGGCGAAGCTGCTCAGTCATTCATAATCAAGTATAACTAAATAGCACTACAAAACAATCATAACTATACCTAGATAATATGTCAAATGTTCCATTAGGGGCTCCTGTGTAAATAATTTAGCCACCATTAAGTCATGTTTAGTTAATGTTTGCTTCTTGGCTAATAAAACTGTTCTGCTTAACAATATGATACTAGATACCCCCTCTGACCACCCAATACCACAGCTGTAGTTGAAACCTTACCTATTGGCTTTATTTATTTACACAACGCCTGCAGCTCGACGCTAAGTCATCAAACAAGCATGTTTTACTATTACAGGTACTTGTAACTTGTAACCTGAAGTCCCACGAATTTCAGAGCAAATGGAGAATCGCTAAGCTGCAGTCAACCTGCTTTGGCCTTTTTGTACAATCCCAGAAAGCTCTCTACACTGGTCATTCAACCTACTACTCCAAACTTATTAATAGTAAAAGTAAGACGCTTCTGTTTTAGACCAATAACTAATGAAGTTGCTAATCCATCGGATACAGTGCATCCTAATCTTATTAGGATTTTATCCTGGTTAGTAGAGCAGGCAGAAGGCTGGAAAGAGAGCTGGGGCCTGTTCCAGAAAGCTTCAAAAGGTGGCAGCAGTCAGTCTCACGTCTGGTGTGGACGTCCATGAAGATGGAGGCCTACCTTGCTGTAACACACCATTTCACTGATGAGAATGACAACTTGGGAGCAGCAACAGTCACACTGCAGACAATAATACTCTGGTGTCAACTAACCTCATGGAGAATTGGAGTATGAAAGGAGAAGGTGAAAGGCTTGTGCCAAAGCATTGCATTTTATATATGCAACAGGTAAAGCACATTCACTGAACTTAAATAGTTCATGAAGTAAATTAATGTCATTTGATCAGGACCCTGGTCTTAATGACAAACACATCAAAGTCAGAAAAATGTTCACTTCTCCTTGGGCTAGCATCACTGGCCCAGGTACAGCAGCTGATGTAAAAGCTGACTCTCAAGACGATAGCTGAAGTAGACATGGTGGAACAGGACCTTTTTCATGCCCAAGTGTCTCTGTCATCAAAGAGAGCTAATGGGAGCAGCCCTGGCCTCTCTGAAGACAGAAGTTAATCCACATAATGTTCAGGAATATGAGGCCATAGAAGAAATTGTACATATGCTGGCCCCATTCCACCAGACAGCTAATCTGTCCTAGGAGAAAAAAAAGAGCATCTGCAAAAGTCACACCGTTCATGACAACGCTACAGCACTGCATAATGTGTCAAGCAGCAATCCAGCCGAGTGAAACGTGGTCAGACATCTCAGGGAAAATATATCAAACGTCGAGTCCCTAACTGTGATGACTATGGCGACCATGCGGAACCCTGTTAACGGGATTTTTCCACCACCTAGTGGTAGCTAGCGATGTTGCAATGAAAAGAGCAGTAATGCGCACTGCATTCTTAGGATCGCTGACTCTGAGTGGTTTATTGCATACAAACAAACCCAAGGTTCAAAACCTTTGGGTTCATAAGCCAAACCAAGGCTAATGAGGCAGTCAAGCGACTTCAAACAGAATATGGCATTATGATTAAAAATTCAATTGTTAATCAAATAGCATCCATTTTTACTGGTTATGTGAATATTTGACAAAATATAATCAAGTTTTTCAATATTTCTTAGGTGTTCTGTGGCTCCTGCTCGATGACGTGGTTGATCAGAGCAGAAGCAGCTCAGAAGTAATGTTACAGTTTAACTTGAATGGTACTTGACTCAGACAAACCATACAGTACATGAGAATCCCCCACTGTACAGGAGGAAACAAAATCACCCAACCTCTACCTGCTGCCACTTTAGTTTCTGTGTTCACCTGCATCCTCAGTCCCATGTGAGAGAATGTTCTCCAAGGCTGAGGAAGGACTGTCTAAGAAGAGGGATCACCTCAGCCTGAACACAGTGAAAAAACTTCTGTTTCTGAATATAAATGAATAACAACTCCCCGCCTTCACTTCTCAGACTCACTGCCCAGTTCCTTTAACACTTCCAGTACCCAGTCCACAAGCTCTTTGCCCAATGGAACCCCAAAAAATGTTGTCCCTCTGTATTTAAATAATGAATGGTAAAACGTGTGAGCAGATTATTCTCAAGCTTCCAAACATGTTTGATAATACATTAATGCATTTCACAACTATATCTATATAGACAGATGAATAATTCTTAGCAAAGGGTATCGCTAGCATTGTATTACTTGCACAATTACCACTGCTGCACTTTATAACTCACCAGTTCAACACACTATTTATTTTTTATTGTTGCCTGTTGTTTGTAATTTTGCACTGTCCTGTCTTACGCACTACCCTATGTCTACGCATTGTAATCCCCCATTACCCTGTCATCTGTGTTTACACTGTATTCTTTGTATTTATTGTAAATTTGTGCTATGGTTTTGCCCCCCATACCCTGTCTCCTCCCCTGCAACTCTGACAAAAGATTTTCATTGTGCTATCTAGCACAAGTGACAATAAAACCTGACTTGTATGCAATACTTAAAGGAATGATTACAGCAGTAAGATTAGCCTAGCGGGAATAACTACTAGTTTATGAGTATATATTACAGAGTGTTTTATTACAAAAGTCCTTATTGGTCACTGCAGCAGTACCACCGTACTGCATCAGCAGCTTGTGATCGTTGATTAATTTGGCTGCTCTAAATTACTTTAACCAGTAGATGTCACTGATGTACGTGAATGATTCTTCGAGAATGAACATTTGGAGTGAATCAATGGGCTGGAGAGCCTCAATGCTTCAGAAAGCCTCATTTCACCATCGCTACAGCTAGTAGGTTAAAAAGGCATTTTGGTCACTGCTGACAACAATCCAGTTAGTGCAAAAGTCTGCTGCAGCGCTGCCTGTAGTGAATATGAAGTAGGCTTTAATAGCTGGCCAGATTGCTCCCTGACTGAAAAATCATTGTCCTCAAGTTTTGCCTGGTTGTTCCAGTTAATTCCTGGTCGTCGTCCTTCAAACCATCTCCTGGGGCGTTGACTGGGTCACTACCCTGGGTGCAGGAGTCAGGCACAGCATCCATCTGTTTAGCCCCTGTTGGTGATGCATGCATTACGTCTTTTAAATTACAATAATGCTGTCATTTCAGTGCAAACAAAAATAACTCAGTATAAAGTATCGTAGCATTGGGTACAGGCCAGTGCTCAATGAGCTGAAGTGATGCTCTGTCATGATTGGATTGGTACACATCCATGAAAAGAAGCTGAAAAACATTCTGAGGTCAAAAGAGGTGGTGTGGTGTGAAGGGGGTGGGCCAGGGAGTTGCTGTGGGACTGGGCTGGTGGTGCTGGAAGAAAGGCCACCTGGCACAGCATAACAGAGGACCACTCCCAAGCAGCCAGGAAACTCCATCACCACAGTGCATCGCCACAATAGTACATCTTCTGGCTTGTCTAAATCCAGGGCCTGCGCATGGCGAAGATGGACCTCCTCACCTCAGTGGGTGTTGTGCACAACCTATATTCAGTGGGCAAAGACGGATGATGCCGAGTAAAAGAGGTCCAAGCTAGCTGTGGAAACACCAGCAGAGTAAGACCCCAGGACACTAGACAGGAAGTCATCTGGGATAGAGCTGTCCATCGTAATGTAAATAGCCATCGCCGTGTCGTGCATTTATGTATTATTTAGGTGTTGCTCCCAGCGTAATAATGTTTTTGCTCGCTAACAGTTAATTAAAGGGGCGAATCCATACAGCTCATGCTTTGTTCACTCGGTATCATTATAAACAACCGTATATAATAAATTCCTTAATGACACAACTAATATCTTTATGGAATATTTTGTTAGTGTAAATAGCAACATTAGTCATACATTTTTCTCATGCAATATAAGGTTTCTTTTTCTGTCGTAGTATAACTGTGCAAATGCGTACCTACAGTATTTTATGTTGTGGAAGTTTAAAACGCTAGAAGTCTAATGTTTACAAGTGATGTAAGTGATGAGACGGGCAAGTACACTTGTGTACCATTTACGCCAACCTCTAGCTACACGCAGGACGGGAGATCGGAGACGGGGGGGCTATAAGGTATCGTAATATAATATATTTTCTGTTTCTACGTGTATTTTCTATGATAAACCCAAGAGCTCCTCCCTCTGGTATGTGATTGGAGGGAACTTGAGCTGACGCTCTGATTGGACTAAATGATATCCAATCAAATCAGAGCCATGGCTACGGCGGAAGTGGGTGAGTGCGAATTTTTGTACGATATTACAAAAATGTTTTTTATTATCTTTTTTTTTTTTTTTTTTTTTTACATTGACGTGATATTATACTGCACGACATGGCTGTGTTTCTACCGTAATGCCTCAGCCAGATGTAGAATATTAAAGGGGTTATTTCTAGCTGATTAAGTGGCAGGTGCTGTTGCCCTGATTAAAGTAATCGTACAGTAAATTCAAAAACCCCCAGCTTTGATCGCCTGACTGTTTGCACGCATAGTCACAGTACAGTTGTTTATCTGTTAATCATGCCGATCGTTGCCGTGCTTTTCAGAGAAGCAGCGAGGGCGACATGCGGCGCTCTCTGTTGCGGCGGTCGTTATAATGGTGGGCATCCCGCTTTGGTGGAAGACCACCGAAACCTATCGCGCATGGCTCCCCTACTCGCAAATCCGCGAACTCGATTCTCTGCAGGTAAGTCCACGTGCGTGAATGCAGGTGGTCCGGTTCAGGTGGTGGTAGTAAAGTTGAACTAGAAGCAGATATCAACATGTTTTAAAGTTTGAGTTGTATTAGATTTGGGGGGGGGCTATTGCAGTGTGACTATGTGGGTCAGGATTGTCTTTTGTGCACCAACAGCTCCACCTTAGCGTAGAGGTGGAGGTGGTGTTCTCCAGGGGCACCCTGAGCCCCGAACAGCAAAAGAAGGTTCCCCTAACCGAGACCCGGGAGGAACAACACCAAGTGGATGGTGAGTTGAAATACTAAAGGATGATGGCTTTGGAGGTCAGAGGAAGAGGAGGAGATCACTGGGGTTGACCTTGGGAGAGTAAGAATTTTGGCTCATCTTGTCTAGTAGGTACTAAGGAATTGGACAACAGAGCATCACGTCCAGATATTTATAAGAATAGGTATTTAAATATCCTCAACCAGAACATTTAGGCACCAAACTGATTGATCATTATTCATTAACAGCTCTGCTCCTTCAGAACAGCGTGATTCAGCACTGTAGAGCTGAGTCCAAACTGAATTCCCTCTGCTCCTATCCTCAGAAAACACAGGTCTGAAGTACCGCTATGAGACAAAGTATCGTACAGCCACCATCATGGAGGAGGACGCCCTGAGTCAGCCAACTGCTCAAGGTGAGGGCTTACCCTGAGCACTGGGAGTGCTGGTTACATCCCCCTTTAGCTGTTAGCATCTACCGAAAGAAGGAGGGCTTTCGGCTGGTCATCACAAGCCTGTTAACAGCCAATATAGCTGTTAGTTCCTGTAGTCCTTTGGCTACTAAGGCCAATCCCTTAGGAGAAAAGTCTGAGTAAATATGAAATCCAGAGCTCAAAGGCGTTTCCTCTTCTGACATTTGAACCTATATCACTGTGGTTTGTGTTTCGTGTTTCTGACGTGGCTGCGGCATGCTTGCCAGATGCCGACCTCTCCCTGCACAGGCTAAGCGAGAGCCCTTGTGGCTCTGTGGTGGTATATGTCATCCCCCAGGCATCCAAGCTGCTGCGAAAGGTGAGAGGGGCTGCACACAGAGACCTTTAACTGCAGATGTGTCAAGTCAGAGCCAAAGGTATATTTTTTGCCTTCAGGATGTGAAGGTATACGTGGGGCAACGGAGGACGGCCCTGCTGCGTGGCTCGGCAGGGCAGGGCGGGACCCTGAAAGAGGTTCTGGCTGTCCTGGAGCCTGAGGTAGAACAGGTGGTGCGGACCATGTCCTTCAGTCACAGCGACATCAAGGCTGCACTCAGTGATAGGATCCGTGTAGGCCAGCTCCACGGGGAGAGCCTGGCTGACAGCATGAGGGCCTTCAAGTCCAGTCCCGGTGAGGGTTTTTAGCCCCGCCTTTTCTGCTGTGTGGCATCCTGTTTCTGCCTTCTGAAAAATCCACCTAGTGTGCCTGTTTCTTTCTGCCCTATCTCTTTATCCTCCACCTTTCATTCCTTCCCTCTCTCCCACATCTTCGACCTCCCTTCTCTCTCCACATTTTCATATGCTTTAAAATATTTTGAAAAATTGTTAAATATGGAGAGTCTTGGGGAAAACAAAATGTTAATTTAGTAAATGGAAATGCAGCAGACAGGTCACCTGCTACTCTTAAAGGCATGCCGCTCGGACCCCCCCAGGGTACGAGATCACTTTCAGCCTGCTGAACCCAGACCCCCAGTCCCACATCCTGCACTGGGACATCGAGGGAGCACTGCACAGCTACATTCAGCCACTGCTGAACAAGCTGGCCCCTGTGGCCAACCACTCGGTGGACTCGCAGGTGCTCGCCGTGTACAGCTGTCCCGCAACTGTACCCCACCACTGTTTATGAGAAGAGAGGCGGGGTCTCAGTGTCTGTGACTCACTCTTCGCTCCTCCCTGCTGCTCTTAGATCCTGTACTACGCTGTCCTGGGGGTCAACCCACGTTTCAATAGCAACCTGTCGGCGTTCACACTCAGTGCCGACAGCCTGGCTCATGTCATCAACCCCGTGGAGGCCAGGCTGGGTGAGGCTGTCCGTCTGTTTGTCTGTCTGTCAGCTGTTTGACCGTTTCATGATGAGCCCAGAGTCCATGAGTTCATGAGGACCATGAGTCTGGTGTCCAACTGTAGAGAAATTCTAGAGATGCAATCGTGTGACTCTGTGTGTCCCACTGTCCGGTCCCTTGCCCCCAGGCTCCAATGCAGCTTCCTCTAACCCAGTACTCAACTTCCTCCTGTATGTGCCTGATGCCCAGCACTCCCCGCTTCTGATCCTGGATCAGCGCAAGCACGTGGTGGCCAGCAATGCATTCCACAGCCCCCGCTGGGGGGGTATCATGGTGAGCAGAGCTCACAGACTCACCTGTCACTATGGGGTGGAGAGTATATAAGTTTGTAGGGGTCGGGGTGTCTGGTTTCTCCAGTAGAACAAAGACTGTCTGAATACTTTTGGGAGTTCATAGATGTGTACAACCTGACACATGCACACAGAAACACACTCCAGTATACCTAAAATGGGTGATATTAGATCAAGATACCAATGTGTTCTTCAAAGTTGCCTTGTGGCACGTGGCTATATGAATTACAAACACAGCCCTCTCATCATGCCCATCCTCCCTCCCCAGGTGTACAATGTGAATGACCAATATGGACCAGAGGCTGAGTTTCCTGTGCACATTGACATTGATATGGCCCGCGTGATGGGCGTGTTCCTGTCACAGCTGCGGTTAGTACTGGGGGAGGGGCAGCATGGTGCTCAATTGCATTACTGTTTCTGTTCCCATAAATGGGCAGGTAGTTTTCCTTGGAGCTAGCTAGTGACAGTTTTTTCACTAGTCACCTTATAATTCTGACGTGTAATCTTGCACACACAGCAGCCCAACAACCCGAGAATTTTCAGACACAGCACTGAGACAGTAAACTGAACCAGCTGGTGAACTTGTCATTTCACACGCTAGCTTTACGGCTCAGTCCATGTGGCATCTTATTTATTGGTCCAGGCAAGTGGGAAGCATAGCAGCTAATGACAGGCATTTAAAAACTTAAGGTAGTGATGGAACAAAAGAGGCTCAAAAACCCATGGTGGGTGGGAGTATCCTGAACTACCAATCAATACTGATGATAGCCACAGGTTTTAAGGCCTCATTTATCCCATTAATTGCTTAAGGTTCCTGTTTCCAGGCTTTGGAGATCTCTGATATTGCCTCATAGAGAAGGTAGATATCAGCTGTATATACAGTATGTTTATTGATCCATTAAATTGATGATTTAAAGTGTTGGCTGAGCAGAAAAATAATTGAAGTAGCACACTCTAGAAGGGACCATTTTTGTGTCTGTTTCCATGGTTTTGTGTATGCGCCCTCTGCAGGTTAATGTTGGGTGTCCAGCCATCCCTCCCACCTTCAGGATTCCTCCTCCAGAGCCCAGGCAGCGCTGGCGTAACAGACTGGGAGCTGGACCGCCTCCAGTGGACACGTGCCGTCGAAAACGTGGCTACCGCCAGCACCACCATTACCTCGCTGGCCCAGCTGTTGGACCAAATAGGCAACATCGTGATCAATGACAACATTGCTCAGCAGGTGGTTCCGCAAACAAAATCAGTCATGCATTCATTCAATCACTCATCCTGGAACCTATCCTAAGCAGGACGGGGCACAAGGCTACGATGCACCCTGGATGGGATGCCAGTCCATTACAGGCCATATACACTCACATTGTCACACACACACATTCATCCATTATTGCCAGTTTAGAGACACCAGTTGCGAAGATGATCAACTATTATATTAAGATATGGTAATGTGGCTTGTGTCTAGGGTGCCGGGTCTTCAGAGCCCATCCTCATTGGCTGGCCACTCTGTCCCTTAGGTGTCAAGTGCCGTGATCTCGCTCCAGGCAGCGGTAGCTGAGCTGGAAGCAGGAAACCTGGCCTTTGCCCTGCAGTACAGCCGTGAGGCCATTCTGGCCTCGGAGAGGGCCTTTTTCGACCCATCACTGCTGCACCTGCTCTACTTCCCTGATGACCAGAAGTTTGCCATCTACATCCCCCTGTTCCTGCCCATGTGCGTTCCCATCCTGCTGTCTCTGTTGAAGATGGCGGGTGAGGTTCGGAGGATGCGCGCAGAGCGGCGCACTAAGAAGGACTGATAGCACCCGTTGACATGCAAATACATAAATACACACAGGTGTTTCCAACTTTAAATAAATATACACACCGTGCTCAGACGAAATACTGTGCAGGTCTGCTCAGGCTATGTCACATTGTCTGTTCTTCTTGTTTCCATGGCCATCCAGGAGTGGGTATTTCATGACAACCAGTCAGCTTGTGCAGTATGACTGGAGTCTAGAGACCTGTTCTCTCCACAGATAGGACATCCTTTTGGTTGTCTTTATAAGAGAAAAATACCATACAGAAAGGAAGACCTGAAATCTTTCTCTCACACGTCCTGTGTGTTTCTCATCTCTGGTCCTATTTTAAGCATGCTGGTTCTCAGCCCAGCCTACTGTAAAGTCATCCATCTCCACAAAGCTGTTCATCCTGTGCTGTCACACCCTGGGTGATTTTATGTGATTTTCACCATGAAATAATGGACTATTCATTTATTAGTACATTAATTGTTTGCTTCAGGTTGTACGACAGTTGTATTATAGTGTCATGATTGTTTTCAATCATGTTTAATCAAGGAGGTTGGCTGGTCTGTAAACCAGCCCTCAGTGGGTCTCAGGTCAGAAAAAATGTTAACAGCAACCTGCTTATTCCTAAACTCTGAAAAGCACTGAATAATAAAATTGTGGCCTAAGAATTGACTGCTGGGTGAATGTTCATGTTTTACCCATGTCAGATCTGTAGCAGACTCCATGTATAAATGATACGCCTTCTAAATAAGGACATGAAAAACAAACTGTCTTCTGGTGCTTTGTCTGGGTGCTGTTGTTGACATTAAATAGTACATCATCATTTTATGTACTGCTTATGCAAAAGCACTATATATATGGAATATCTTATAGCTTGCCTTTACTAGTAACCTACTGCTAATGGCAAGTTAATTACTTTACATAAGTGAACACATTCTAGTGGAAGTTTTAATTAAAATTCACAATTAGTTTGCCACACATATCTCAAGATTTCAGACTTACAATCGCTATATACTTACATAAAAGAACAAGAAGACTATATAGAGCGATTACTCTCGTTATAGTCGGAATGAAAGACTACTTTAGTCAATATATGGTATAGGTTCACAATAAAAATATCGGATTTACAATGGTCTGTGTTGTTTACATTTTATTACTAAAGGCTCAGGTAATTCGGGGATGTTATAAGTGGATATATCATTGATACTTTATGTCTTAATATCAAGTGTTAGTTACACTTTGTACGGTAAAATTGAAAAAGGCCCGAGGTCACCAGCGCGCGAGCAATACGGCACGCACGTGTCGCTTAGGGGTCAGTAGCACCAGCCTGCTGGGCGGAGCGTCGAGGGGGCCTCACTTACAGTCTGCAGATCTACATATAAACAGTGCTTGATTTTGTGTTTTCCTGTTTTTACGTGCACTGCAGAGGAAACTTACATTATCAGAAGCATGACACGTTTTGATCGCCATTTTTAGTTCGTTTATAGAGGGACTAGTTCGTCTATCGGACGCACTTTTTCGGAGTATCGGGTAAATACTTCCGGTTACTGGTATTCTTCCGCGTTTAGCACAGCGGTTCAAAAAAAGGAGAAGCTCGGCGCCATCTTGTAGAGAGGATATCTAGGAGCGGGAGGGGGTAGTTGTTAGTGTTTTGTACTGTTGGAGCGATTTAACTAGTAATTAGTTGCTTTGGGACTATTCTTTCTTGTGTAAGAGTGAGTACAGGTTGAAGTTGGTATTTATTAGCTGGCCGGGTTAACTGTAGCAGAAGACTAGCAATGTCTGGTGGCGGTGTAATTCGCGGCCCAGCTGGAAATAACGATTGCAGAATATATGTGGGCAATCTTCCCCCGGATATTCGCACCAAGGACGTCGAGGATGTGTTTTACAAATACGGGGCGATTCGCGACATCGACCTGAAGAACCGAAGGGGTGGGCCGCCGTTTGCCTTTGTGGAGTTCGAAGACCCCAGGTTAGGTTGTGTGCAGTTGTTCCTATCCTCTTTATCATGTGCTGGTAGTTGTTAATCGATGTTTCGAGTCAGTCTGGGTCCAGATTGTCTCCAAAAATGAACTACGATCATCTTTTAAGTACTAAAACATGGGATGGTTGAGGTTTTTTTTTTAAAACTCGTTTTAGTGGTTTCCCCAACTTGCTTGCCGCCATAACTGGCGGGTAATCCACGTTGTCTGATTTGAGCGGTTGGCTGCACTGCTTCGGAAAATCCCCGATTCTTCTGCTTGGCATTAAATCGTAAATATAGCCGGATAACAGCACCTTTGAACCCCACATGCTGTACGTGTATGTATTGCCTGAATGATCCGCCACGTGGTGCTCCCACCCCCCACGCTTTGGACGCTCTGTGTGCGTTGTGAGGTTATGGCCATCATAGGAGCTACTCGCCTTTATATTGTTTTGCATAGGAGGTGTTACCGGTCGAATAATCAGGTGTTCTGATTGTTGTCTCTCTGATACGCCTAGGACATCAGCAAACTTCGTAGTTAGTTAAATACTTAACTCCATGAGATGGTAATAACTGATACAAGTAGCAGAGGTCTATACATATCTGTATGTATGCTTAAGCTGCTATATTTAAAGTTGGATCATGCTAGATGTGTAAATAACTTTTGCAAAGCGCAACACGTTTTTGCCCAAGATATGGCCTTGGTTGTAAACCGAGTTGGTTAAATTCAGGTCCAGAAAGTACAAATCCAGACCAGGATTTTGTTTCAACCAACCAGTTGAGTACTCTCTGACTGTGACACTATATGCTCAACGGGTTGGTTGAAACAAAATCGTGGTCTGGATTTGTACTTTCTGGACCTGAATTTAATCAACTCTGGTTCTAAAGGTTGCAAAGTTACGAG
>JAACJT020000032.1:7690512-7718012 GCA_009936485.2 Gymnarchus niloticus | reverse complement strand
TCATGAGGTAGGTGTGAAATAGCTCTGGATTGCTGTTGGAGGAAAGGCTGCCTAGTTGTGGATGTGGGTGGTGGTGTGGTCCTCTTAATGTAAGCAGCTAGGATTGGAATGGTCATTTAACTGAGAATTTACTGTGAAATGACCAGAGTTTAGTATGGGCAATGTGAAAGTTGTATTCAAGCTATTGTGTATACAGGCATTTAGTCTTGTCATATCATTGTGTTGCTAGGATACCATGTACCAGAGATGCAGTTGTTAAGAAACTGGCAGAGCTATTTTAGTTGACTAGTGTAAAATCACACCCTTCAGATGCGAAGTATGTAATGTAATATAATGCCATGGTGGAGGGTGGTCTTGCGGAGTCTGAACTGCTGCTTTACTCAGCTAGTGCTCACGGGCTTGAGCTTGTATCTAATTAAAACTCCTTTGCATGTGGGGTTAGGGTTTATAATCCATCAGCTGAATTCACTGTAGCATGGTTGTGCTGTGGGGGGTATGCTTTCATGGGGAAAGTCTTCATGTCCACCAGGGGGAGACGGCATACATACGCGTGAAGGTGGATGGCCCTCGGAGCCCCAGCTACGGGCGATCGCGGTCCCGCAGCCGCAGCAGGAGCCGCAGCCGGAGCAACAGCCGGAGCCGGAGCTACTCTCCACGGCGCAGCCGTGGCTCACCCCGCTACTCTCCACGCCATAGCCGCTCCCGTTCACGCACCTGAGCGCCCACGATCCTGTCGCTAAACCAGCTGTGGTTCATCAACCCCTGTTTCTGTTCATTTTGGTTTATTGTTTTACCCCTTTTTATGTAAGGTCCCCCTTCCCCTCCCTTCATTATGGACCTCTTGGTATGTGGGTGAATTACTGTCTCCCGCCCTCAACCCCTCCAAGATCCCCCTCCACTGTTTGTCCTTCATAAATTACATTTTAACAGGCTGTCTCCTCCCATTCCCCTCCTTCCCCAGTTATCAACTCAGAATGGAATTGTACTCTGTATTGAATGTTGATGAGCTTTAGTATGTGTTTATGATGGGTTTTTAAGGGGGGGGTGGGGGTTTATTGGTGTAGTGGGAGTCATGTTGCAAAACTGTTCAATTTTACTCTTTCGTGTCTTTCTATAGACATCTGACGGGCAGGATTAAACAATGCTTGGGGATAAAGGATTGTGAAGCACAGTTCATTCATATTAGGATTATCAGAGCGTTTTTGGGAGGAGCTGAAGTCAAATCATTGGAGGCAATGGTATGACAGCAAGCGTTTCAGTTACCTCTTAAACTTGGCAGTATTGATCATTATTAGCATCCTACCAATACTGAGTTCCCACGGGCCACAAACCTACGGTGGATTACATCACATATGCTTCTGTTTCCCCAGATGGCCCCGCCCTGATTCTCTACCACTCAGTACTGCTAAGCATGCATGAATGTAATGATGCTTGTGCACCCTCCAGGGCTGGAATCTTTTAAAGTACCTCATCATTTTGTACTCATGTACCCCTACAGCGTGTTTACTCAGTAGGATTTCTGTTTAAGTCTCCTTTAGCCTAATATGACACAGTAACTGAGTATTAGTCCTTAGACTGGATTTGTGAAGTTGTCATAGCCTGGCCCGATGTATACACGGGGGGGTATTGACCCAATTTTTTATTTTAGTTTGGGTTTTTTCACTGATTGGATTTGGGAGGTGATCAGTGTCTGGTATTCAAAACTTATCGTTTTAAACTTGCCTGCTAATGACAACAGCCAGATGATCTCCTCCCAGATAATAGAATTAGGAAAGAAAAGGGTTTTTTAAGTTTGATTTAGCCCTAATTCTAACTTGTTGCCTCCTTCTTTTTGATTTTGCTGGAATTCAAAGGTTTGGATTGGAGGAGGGGCTCCGCGGATCCCGGTCCTGGGAGCTGGATCGTTGGATCAGTACATAATCAGGATAGGATAGGCTAAGGATGGATCGGTGGAAGCGGGATCAGATTGCCCGGAACTGTGGGAGTGGATCCCTCAACCCCACCCCCCTACCCCACCATATCACAGTTAATGGGATTAACATCCAAACACCTTCTTGAAATTGGCAATTCACTCAAATTTTTGTGGAGCCCCCAGAGATGAGCACGCACTTGGGAACCGGCCTTTCTTATTTTAACTTTTGGTGTAAGAGGAGCAAAGCGAGGACCAGGAGGCTGGATCGATCTGCTTGGATGGATTCCGCATGTGGAGCCTGGTAAATCGAAGGGCGTTTAGTTGGGTGGGGGGGGAGGGGTTGGGCTTTTGTTTCGGTTCCTTTTTGGTAGTTCAGGTTAAGAATATTTCTCCTTGGTGTTTCACCATAAGGAAATGAGTGAGCTGTTTTAATTGGCTTTTCCTCCCTAGTTTGTAGTTTTTCCCCCACCCCCTTAATAAAGACTTCAAATACACTAGCCTGCTTGTAGTCTGAATGCTTGATGGGTGTACATCTGGTGTGCTGAATATTACCACAGTCTGCAGCTTCACACTGTTAGGGCCTGTAGTTGCATTGCAGGAAGAAACAAAATCGGGCATATGATGGTTTTCTACTGGCCTACAACCAATGAGATGCATACAGACTATCCTGATGGAGGTAGAGCCACACACTAGAGCTGTGGGGTTTTTTTTTTTTTTAATCCCAATTTGGGATGTACATATTAACTGGAAGTTGCATGCAAAGACATCTGGTTAACTTAAAATTGAAGATCAGCACTTTTGAGTAGGTTGAAATAGAAATTTTAGTGTAAACACCTGTAAAATGGCCATAACTAAAGCTGTGAGGTACAAATAGTTGATAGGCAGCATCCTTCATTTTGGAGGGAATTTGTCTGTGGGCCCAAAAGTCTCCTATTGAACATCGTGTTATTTGCACGTTGTGCCATTTGGTGCCTTATAAGTGGGATGGCGGTCTTTAGTAGTTGTAAAAGCATTTAGTAGTGGTTTATAAAGATGCTTTTTCTATTGAAATGATTAGGAAAGGAGCTGAAACACATCAAATGAGTGAAATATTCAGTTGACTCATACTGTGTGATGCTGTCTAGATCTATGTTTTTAGCTGAAGCCTTGACCTATGAAATCCCCAGCGCAGGTAGTGTTGAGCTCTGTGTAGGAGCTGGTCCTGGGAAATTTGTACATGGTCTGAAAGTGATGGAAGGTATCGCCTATCCATGTAGGAATTGTGGGTTTTTGCGAATGCATATTTATGCAGTTGTGTTATGACTCAAGATCGGTGAAATGCTGCAACATGATCAGTGGGTTTAACGGTTAAGTACCCTCTATTTCAACACGTAGCACTGCTGTTTTCCACATCC
This sequence comes from Gymnarchus niloticus, assembly GCA_009936485.2. Classification (NCBI taxonomy): domain Eukaryota; kingdom Metazoa; phylum Chordata; class Actinopteri; order Osteoglossiformes; family Gymnarchidae; genus Gymnarchus; species Gymnarchus niloticus. The sequence goes on along the minus strand of JAACJT020000032.1, from coordinate 7,714,706 downwards.
AATTGAGCTCCGTTATTTGCTCTGTCTTATGTAAGCACCGATTCCTGCTCAATTCAGCTGGCTACGGGCGATTCAGCAGTCTGCAGGGCGATGTGTCCACCAACGTGATCGAAGGTGTGAGAGATTAGTGACTTTGGGTAACTTTCCGCCGAAGGTGAGATACACCACATTCCAAGTCACGGGACCCCTGATTTCGCAGTTAAAAAAGCGGCCTGAGATGGATTATAACTGCGGGACCACTGGTGTAGGGCCGAGAATGACTCCTAGGATATGAAAATGCCAGTCTTTATGTTATCACCGCTAACCATGAAAAACACATCCTGCCCTCTTCGTATTTGAAGAGCTTTTATTTTGACTGACCCCTGAAAGCCTTCGCTCAGTCTGCACCGCTGAGTTAACGCGAATTTTCGTTTTGTTAATAAATATAGAATATCGGGAGTCCCTGTGATACACAACGTCGCTGTCCCGACCACGATTTAAGGTTAAAGGCATTTAACCTTCGATATGACATCATGTCCAGGTAATGAAGTGGATGAATCACAAACAGAAATGTGTGGCGTATTTCGGCAAGTCGCTCATGTGGGACAGAGTCACTAAAGCGTCTGTTGGGGGTGTAATAATTACGGAGAATGTCACACTTTACATGTGGGTTATGTAACGGCAGACAGAGCGCCGACTTTCCTACATGACCCGTCGTCAAATCGATTTAAAAAGTAAACTAACATCGGTAAGGTTCGCATCGCTTCGCGGTGCATTATGGGACGACATAAGATGCGGGCAGACGGGAGCTGCGGGAAAATGCACGCGGTGTGCGGGGAGAGGCCGCCCCCTGGCCAATGGACGGCATGCAGGCGTGCGGCAGTGCGCAGGGTGGGGGAGGTATTTTAACGGGGCAGATACCTGCAGATCAGCCACAAGCGGATCCTAACGGGACACACATCGGCCAGGGAGGTGGAGGACGCGCTCAGCTGTATAACGTAAAGGGGTGAGCCGCGCCGGGCACGTTTTTGTTTTTGTTGGTGTGTACCGTAAACAAGCCCGACTTCGACACATCTGCTGCTTCAGAGTGAATTGTCAAAAAGGGTAAAACACACCTTTATGTCAATAGCCGTTGCCTTTCGTGTTCTGAAGTGTTTTTACGTGTGTGTCGCATGAGAGGTTAACCAATCGGCTGCTTTTCGTAATACCTCGGCTGGGCTTCTAGCGTTACCTTGTCGAGATTGTGTACTGGCAGGAGCATCGCTTCCATCCTGCGGCGGCTATATCAGAGTGTTTTGAAGGGTAAAGGTATTATGTAACTCTAGCAGCGCTGAAATGATCCGGCCCCTGCAAGGCGGCAATGATACACTTAATAGGACCGCTACTGTGTGTGTGTGTGTGTGTGTGTGTGTGTCTCTCTGTCCGTCCGTCCGTCCAGCCTTAATGTCACGTTTAGGTCATAAGCCGTGCTCCAGGATCAGTCCCGACTGCTTCTGTTCACTGCACCCCGTAATGATTCTGCTGTGTGGGACTTCAGTTGAATTGCGTGACACCCCCCCCCCCAGTTCCGTGGTAGTCCCACGGAGCACCGAGCCATCTGCGTGTCTTCATCCTTAGGGTGGGGTGGAGGGGCAACGTGCTCGTTATTTGGGTCCTTGGCGCTGAACGAATGGCCGTCTCCCAGTTCCTCAGCGCATACTGGGAGCGCTGTTTGGAGAACTTGAGTGACTTTGCCTTTTTTCTTTCGCGAGCCTGTTGTAAAGGTTCTTAGTACACCTAGTACGCTCTCGTTATGACTCCCAAGTTGCATTAAAGGTATTTTGGGTTGGTGTTACAATTTCAACTAAATCAGGGTATTTGAGATCAAATTAGAACTGCCAGAGCATTTTGCCTAGAGCCTAATCAGTAAACGAAACCATTTGGACACTGGTATAAACGGGCATACAACAACCTCTCTGCGCATTTAGCATATTAACGAGCTGAACATAATCTAAAATCTAAGTCCACGACATCAGTAATGTTGCGCATGACTCTCTGGACACGGTGTAAGATGGTGTCATTCTGTTGAATCCTATTTTTGATTTACTCCATTACGTGTAAAGTGTGTGTGTGTGTGTGTGGTTAGTCATGAATGTTTTGTCCTGATCTGCCCGGAGTTTGTGGAATTGGAGGGTCTCTTCCAGACAAAGAGACACGATTCTTTAAACCAGCCCAGGATTATGCTAAATTACCACTGGCCAACTTCTATATGGTAATAAGAAACAAGTGTTCTTAAAGGGGCTGCACCTTTTGCATGTTTACTCTGATTTTAGTAATCCATGAAATTGTAGCCATGTTCAAACTGGAAGAACTTCAGTTTACAGCAGCCTTATGTAGTTGTGTGGCTGGCCTGAGGCCGATCCTGTATGACGATTTTGCAAGGATGTCTCATGATCACAGATACTTAATGGCATCTCTCGCTTATTTAAATATGCACAGAAAGCTGTGGGCTTCCTGCCTGGGAAAAGACGAGATTGAGTCTGTGCCAGGTAGCTGGTGGTAGTGTGAAGGGTGGAGCACCTGTTTATTGCTGCTCAAACTACTTGGTTCCTGAAGCCATTCTGTTCTATGCTCTCGATCTTAGAGGTTGATTATATGGTTTGCAAATCCCAGCATTTTAAGGAATCCTCTTTATTCCCCTCCAATCATTGTCTTGAAGGTATATTTGGGTCACTTGGTGTTGGCTTCTTGACCGATGAGTGGTTGACACTTGATCATGTAGAACAGTACTGATTGTGAATATTCATGAAATATGCTGTGGCTCCAAGGAGTCACTTGATTACAGTAGACAGGTGGCTTCTGAATGTGTAGTTCACATTTAAGCAAAAATCACGTGTATATTTTGGATTTAAGCGCTGATTGGTAAAATACCTGGACTGCCTCTTGGGACTTAAGGGTGTTTCCTGAAGCTTCAACATTCGGTCTGCTTCTGTAGACAAATGAGTGGACTGTGAAGTGCAGTGGTGTGAGCAGAATGTAATCTAAACCCCCCTTTTTTTTTTTTCTTTTACACACAGGCACCATGACTGACAGGAAGGCTGTGATCAAGAATGCTGACATGTCTGAGGATATGCAGCAGGATGCGGTGGACTGTGCCACACAGGCGATGGAAAAGTACAACATTGAGAAAGACATCGCTGCCTACATCAAAAAGGTGTGTGGGTTTTTCCACTCAGTCTTGGTATTCCTGCAATGTTCTGCGCGTGTGATAGCTGGCAGGGAAATGTCCTCTGAGGTTTTTTAACTTAAGGTTTTTAAAGTTCCGAATCAAATCATTTCGGCTTCCACCTATTTTTTTTTAAAAAAAAAAAAGGTGAAGCAGGTGGGGTTTTTTGATGGGTTACACTGACCTTTCTGTCCCTCTTCACCCATCAGGAGTTTGATAAGAAGTATAACCCCACGTGGCACTGCATTGTGGGCCGGAACTTTGGCAGCTACGTGACTCATGAAACCAAGCATTTCATCTATTTCTACCTGGGCCAAGTGGCAATTCTGCTTTTCAAGTCAGGCTGAGTGGAAGATACCTGAAGTGAGGATGGACCCCTCACCTGGACTGATGCACTGATGGCTGCCTCACCTGCACCTTACACACTTAATACACACGGGGGGGGGAGGGGGTAGGCAGGACATGACACTATTAAACTGGCTGTGCTCAAGTGCATGGGCGGTGTACAATATTTGTGTATATGTTGCAGTAAAATCTTGCTTTTTAGTTGCTGGGATAAGTAAGCAACAGGGAGATTTTTGTTAATGCTTTCTACTTATTTTGTTATTGCACTCAAGTTGTACAAAATGCTTTAAAAGTGGCCTTTAAGTGGGGAAAATAAAGTAGTTCTACACATTTAAACTGAGTGTTGTGTGAACTTGGCATGTGGAATTACTAATGCTTTTGTTTGTAAAGGGGCAGTGTGATTAAGAACACACAGCCAAATCCATTACCTTGGTCAACAGGGCCCTGATTCTGCCGTGGTCTTTGGTGTTTCTTGCATCTTTGGTTCAGTGCTCTGCTTGCATTAAGTAGTGTGGCCTTGTCTATGAAATCCAGCTGAATCCAGAATGTCAGAATTGGATTGATGTCGTACACTGAAGCTTGCATTGTAACATTGATTTAAAAAAATCTCCTGATTATGTAATGTGGATTGGTGGTTACAGAAAATGCATGGTTACACAATGTGGATGCTTGGTAGAAGTCCAGTTGATGATTCTGCGCGCACCCCCCCTTCACTGATCCTGCTCCCACTGAAATGCTGATACTTCGCTCACGTTATAGAGCGACCCCGGTGGTATAACGACATTCCTAAACTCTTTACTTATGTCAGTTGGCTTTAGCACTAGAATATCGCCTGTAATAAAAGGGGATGTCTAACACTAAAGCACGTGAGGGCGTCGGTTTTAACTCGCCGCCCGGCTGATTCTTTGGTAGGCGTTCAGAAAACAAAGGGCATGAAATAAACGAATTCGTTTGTGAGAATTCATTTGAATATTTATAGCGTACTGGTAAACCGTATGCCTAAAATATTTTAATTTTGTACGAACCGAAAATGTATTTGCCAACGGTTCCCAAGTATATGCAATCATTATGGAACAATGTTGCTGTAAAGACACATTGCCATATTCGCAATACTTAAACACGTAACTCCGAAATACACAACATATTAATCTGGCTGTAGTATATGGCTGTCACCTGGAAAAATCCGCAGCTTTAAAATGGTGGCGTCTACATGAATTGGGGTATGTAGAACTGCCACATTTACACCCATTGCTCTGAGTAACAAACGATACCTTAAGTTTTTAACGATTGAATTAAAAAACTGAAGATTATAAAGCGATTTCTATCGTATGTACTAACGACGCAACACACAAACTACCATGGAATTGTCTTGGATCTCATCCGCTTCGTAAAAACGCAAACGATAAGCTACGCATGCTTTAAAGAACGTATGAAGTAAAATGTAAACACTGTCCAGTGTTTTACCGAGCTGAGCTCACAGAGCGTCGTTAGATAACATGTTATATAATATATTAAAACCCGTCTTCCTTGCACTGACTATAGCTTACGGTTAGTTAATATTTATAAACTAAGATTGATTTTGAAATGCGACAAAATAAAATCGCCTATGAAAGACCGAGATGACCCTTCACCTCTAACCCGGATGTGGATTTCGGTTGCCGTGGTAACGTGACCCTCGGCCTGCCAAAATGGCCGTCAACGGGGCGATGTCTTCGGTGTCTGGTCCTCTGTGCTTTACAGACCCTGTGGTGGTAAACCAGGTGGATAGTACGGCCTTCTTGGTATCCGGCTCCCTTTCTGGATCAGGTCTGCAGTTCGCTCGTTGTTTCTCGAAGCTCTGTTCCTTTAGACCCTCTGACAGCGACAGCCTGAAAACTGAACTGAACCTACTGTTCGACCAGCTGATATCCGAAAATTACCACAGCTACGCCTCTGGCAGCGGAATTCAGCCTGAGGTAGGAGCGATGCTGTTGACAAGCACCCCTTATAGTGTAAATAATAAGATAACTCAAGCTGGAGGTAACAATTGTCAATAGGTCAGATCAAAGTTGCTTTCATTTATTTTCATGTGATGTCATGCCATTTCGGTTAAGGTCGTTTCTGCTTTAGAAATGCCAGATATGTCGTATCTGTGACCATCTTAGAAATGATATCCAATCGGCTTTGAGCGATCCCACATCTCTCCAAAAATGTGCTCTGCTTCCAGGATGTCTGTGCACTGCTCGTACAAGCGAGCCGATTGGTGCAGTTCAGTCAGGACCACCTCGTCGTCAAATTTTGTCAACTTATCCATCACCTTCTCAACCAGCTCCAGGTAGCCTGTCCCCCTTTTTCCACTGCTGTTATTTCAGCCCTTGCTGTTGTGAAAGTAAAAAGTATTATAGCATTAATATTGACTTTCTTTGTTTTCAGGTAGTTCTGAAAGGCATGCATTTCTTATGGTGCCCAGGATGGAGTCATTCTTATTTATACACAGAGAGGGGCTTTTTCACCTCTGTGTAGTAAGATAGCTAGTCATGCAGGTGCTCATGCTTTGCTGAAAATGAAACTAGGGGTATTCCGAAGGGTTGTATTTGTGTGTCACAGGTGATTGTGGACAAGCAGAGTTTGGACTGCCTGGTGTGGTACATGACCCAGGCTCTGGCTGTGTGCAGCCCCTGGACCCACGCTGATATCTTGCAGGCTCTGGCAACCCTGCTATATGGAAATGGGCCCAAATGTCAGAAGGTGAAGCCCTGAACTGATTTCCTTTTGCTGTTTTTGTTGTGTTCTACAGCATCTCACTCACTTGAATATGGTATCAAATAGCCTAATGGTAGCCCCATTTTGTTTAGAGCAGGGATTTGTCTAGTATCTCTCATTAGTCTGAAATGTTTATATTTAGTCTCAAGCCTTGTTTTATGCCACTGGAAGTTCTGTGACAAAGTGAATTTAAAAAAAAAAAAAAATCTAGGATTTTCAGTTGAGAAGGCCCAAAGAGCAGATTTGTTGTGGTCCTTTTACTTTGAAGTGGATAAAACTGTTTAACCTGAGTTAGCCCTGTGATTGCAGCAACCTCGCATCATTTCACTCAGTGCCTGGTTTGGCTTCTGAAATTCTACTGAAGGAACTAATTCCACATGAGTAAATCTTATTTTTGGTGATAGTGGCAATTTGAAGTAAAAATACTGTAAGTCTCGTGAAAACCGCAAAGCTGTTTTAGCTGCTGTCTGTGTAAAGATAAACTTTATCTGGAGACTGAACATTGCATTAAAGGCATGTCTTGCTGCTGTTGAACTTCCTTCCTTGCCCTGTACCACATGTCTCGTCTCAGTACCTTCCTGACCTCCTGGGCAAAGGAGGGATTCTGTTACGCTACAGTGACCCCAGCCAGCTGGACGTGGAGCTGCGACGCTCTGCAGTACACTGCATGGGTAATCTATGCCTGGGGTGAGTCAACAGGCGTGCATACACACGCACACACAATGTCTACACCGTGTACCTGTGGTTCACTATTGGGTAAAACGGACCATATAACTTATCAGGGCACCTGGCCAGCCCTACCTGGAGGACCCATACAGGAGTGTCTGTTTCCAGACCTTCATGCAGATGCTACAGTGCCCCAGGCCCCATAACGTGGACGATGTAGTCTTCTGCACAGTCAGTAAAGCCTCGCGGCCTCTCACTCTCTCACTCTCCCTCCTCAAACTCACCCACACTCACTGTCTTCTGCTCTCCTCCTCCAGCTTCTCCAGGATGCCTTGAAGGGGTTGCAACACTTCCTGAACAGCGAGAAAGGAAAGCTGGGAGTGGGTGAGCAGCTGGGCACCCTGCTGGCCGTGTTCAAGGTGCTGGAGCTGGGGGCAAGGGCAGTGGGGTGTGCTCAGGCTGCTCGTGGAATCTCTTGCAATGTTCTGTCTGCTCTGTCTTCCGGCAGAAACACATGTTCTTCGGGCTGTCTAGGATGAATGTGGAGATGCCGGCGATCCTGTACCCCACGCCTCTTCCTCAGTACGATGGCGTAGCCCCCGCCAAGGCGGAAGTGCAGAGGAACACGCCAGCCCACAGCAGGCCACCAGGGGTGTGTCTCTGCTGGTCCGTTCACACATGGACCTTGTCATGTCTCTATCAGTGTGGCTGTTCCAAATAAACCTTCTTCCTTGCTCCAGAATAAGAAACGGAAATCCCGCGGTCGGGCCAAGAATATGGGGCCCAAAGGGAGGCGCGAGGAGGATGGCGAGGAGGATGGACAGGAGCCGGGGTCAGATACGGGGGTCGAGTTCAGCAGGGTGCGCGGGGCCGAAGCCTCCAGCCGCTGGCCCCACGGTCCCAGCGGTGCGACTCGCCTGTTCTCCCTGCCGTCCAGAGAGGGACCCGCCTCATTCTACCCTTCCTGGAAGAAGAGCAGCTCGGATTCGGAGTTCTCAGACCCCGAGGGAGGGCTGCAGAGCCAGCTCAGGTATAGGTCGGTGGGGCAGTTCCAACACGTGCAGGGGAGTGTCACCAAGGAACCTGCTGTTGGGCCTTTGAGAAGTGTCTGGGTCTTGTGCTATTGAGATAAACTGATCATTTATGCTGGTAAATGACTGTGGGCATGAGATTCTGACGGTATGATAACCTTAAGCAAAAATATCACGGTTTCACGGTATTGCGATTGCAGCTTTAAAATGAACTTTTTTTTTTTTCTCCATTGACCACAATGTTTTATTTTTAACAACGTATAATATTTGGAACATTAGTAGACGTGTATGTTGAGTTAATTGAATTCTTCTAAATAAAATTAAAATAAATGCAGTCCTTTAAGGGAGACTAAAGCTGCAGTTCAGCAAGCTCAGAACGTAAATAATTGAATTCCTTTCTGTGTTAAAAAAAGTAAAACAAAAGTATAGATATGATAGTAGCTAAATTTAATTATAGTACTAAATTTCGCAGACAATTCGTACTTCTCTGCTCTGCTGTTAGCGAGTTAATTAGCCGTGTTATCTGCCTCGGTGGCTAGCCTATACTAGGCTATTTCACCAGTGCTAAACGAGCTAACTCTCGTAGCTGGTTGCAAACATTCATTTCAAGATGGCATCACAAAGCGTGATGGGTGCCGCTCCCGTACATGTGAAATCATATTTGAAGTATTGCCTCCTCTGGCAGCCACTTTTCGCAAGCATGCCTTGCATGTCGGATTACCTTATCCCTCCGATCCGTGGCCACCTGTGTTTCTTCGCTACTTGAAATTCCCATTCGGCTGACTTCGTCTTTTTTGACGGGGGGGAAAAAGTTTGGGGGGTTCACCTCCTTCGGCCATCATACAATGCTGATTGACTGCTCGCACCAACTGGAGGGGGAGGGATTACTCTACGCTGCACACGACCTGAGGGATTCCTGCACCTTCTGTCTTTGACGAGTCATAAAAAAACAGCTCATACCACAGGGATGGAAAATGTATTTGTTTTGAAACCGTAACTTTTTCAAATCGCGGTATACCTTGGAACCGGCCCATGCCTAAATGACTGCTCACAAAGATGAAAATGGCCCCTGTATGATAGAGCTGACGTGGTCTGCTTTTTGTCACATCTGTGTGCAGGCTGTACCAGGCCCGTGTGAGGCAGGCGGCGCTGCATTGTTTCTACTCGGTCATTAGGTGTGTGGAGAAGCGTGCCCTGTATGGCTACTGGTCCTCCTTTGTACCTGACGCTCCTGGAGTGGGTGGCCCTCCACCCTTGACTCTACTCACCATTGCCCTCAAGGACCCCTCTCCGAAGGTCAGCTGATCTGGGGGGGGGGGGGAGTCATGTGACTTCAGCTGATCAGCCAATCATTTTATCACTATAGCACCAATGATAATGCTTCCAAGACTTTATCCACAACAATATATTTGAAAGATGATATAGAGACTGCTATTTTGGTGATTATCTCCTAATACTAGCATATCTACAAAGTATATGATGGCAGTTTTATGAGATGCTGTAGGAAAAGAGACATGCTACATTCCTTCTACTGTATTGATAAATTGACTCGGCCTGGTATTCCCAGAGGCTGCGTGAATGCATGTATTACTGCTTCTGTTTTCACTGCCTAAAGACACTCATGGCCCCATGTTTCTCTGGGAATTCTGCCCTTTAAAAACTTGCACCTTGACTCTGCCAGGTGCGGGCTGGCTCCCTGCAGGTGCTCTCTGCCCTGCTGGAGGGATCCCGGCAGTTTCTGTCAGCGGCCGAGGACACGGGCGCCCGTCCGCAGGCTTTCACGCCGTTCTCTGTCACCTTGGCCGCCAGCCTGAGGGAGCTGCACCGCTGCCTCATGCTGGCCCTGCTGGCTGAGACGTCCCCACAGACCCTCACGCAGGTCATCAAGGTGGGCTGCTTTCTGTTTGTCTCCCTCCTAGATGCACACCCGGTGTGTATTTGAGCATTAGCTTGGAGGTGAGTGTTTAGCTTGACCTTTAGGGTTAGAGCTGGTCAGGGTCAACTTGGGCTTTAGCGCGTGTGGAGACGACGTGTTGCGCTGATCCATGTGCTTAGCATTGCCATGACTGTCGCTTATTCCTTCCCATGTGTCACAGTGCCTCGCCCATCTAGTCTCCAACGTTCCCTATAGTCGCCTTCGCCCGGGGCTGCTAGCACCACTGTGGAGGCAGATTCGCCCCTACATCCGCCATCGAGGTCAGTAATGTGGAGTTTGGCCATGGCTGTCATAACTGAGACTGGATATGCCTGAGTGTTTGTCATGTCGTTGGTGGTTAATGCAAATACAGTTCATACTGAAAATATACACTGATCAACCACAACATTAGCACCACCCCCGAGTAGAACAATTGTCACTTCACCACAGCCAGCTGGCACACCGATAAAGGTACAAATGAGAAAGATGGTATAAAAGGACTGGCACAAGCTAACCAGAAGCAGGTCTATTGATCACTCCAAGTCACTTGTCCATCCTGACAAACCAGATCCCCTCCTTTGTGATGAGTGTCTACCCCGATGGCACAGGTTGGTTCTGGCAGGATAAATCACCTTGCCATGTTGTTCAGAGTGTGTGTGAATGGTTTGAGGACCGGTGTAAATGGGTTGCATTGGTTGAATTATCAAACTCTTACCTTTTTTCTTACATCCACCTACCATGGCTTTCATTCTCCCCCAGATGTGAATGTCCGTGTGTCCTGCCTCACCCTCCTGGGGGCGCTGGTCTCCACCCAAGCTCCCCTCCCTGAGGTCCAGCTTCTTTTGCAACAGCCTGTTGGTGCTGGGGGTATTGGTGGAGCTGTGGGTGGGGCCAGCAGTGGGGGTGCCACCCCCCAGGAACAGCAGCTGAGCTGGAGGAAGGATCCCATGAGGGACTCCACACCCCCACCAATGTCTGGGGAGACAACTCCTGGGGCTCAGTGCTGGCTGCTGCAGCTGTGCGTGTCATTGGTCATGCAGCCCCGGGAGGACCCCTACTCTGACAGCGATGCAGGATCCACCTCCTCTAGTGCCCTGGAGCCTCCCCCCGTACGGCTGGAGGCCCTCCAGGTGAGGGAGACCCACCTGGTTGCTGGTTTGCATGCTGATTACCTCCCTGGTTCAGTTAGTACTACTAATCAGTTCAACTCTCCAGGGTTAAAACTAGTCTTTCCAATCATTTAGTATTGGACAAATGTCTGAGTGAACAGAATTTATGAAAATGTTTTCAGACCTTCAATCCCCTTGCCCTTCTATGATTCTTTTTTCCATCTTGAGTTCAGGTGCTGGCTCACCTGGTCAGGGGCTACTTTACCCTGGTGCAGGCCCACCTGCTTGAGCTGGGGGAGGTTTGCACTCGCTGCCTCCAGGAAGCCGACCCCTCCGTTCAGCTGCATGGTGCCAAGGTGAGGCTTTTCCTGTGGCTGATCCTGGATCAGCCTTGTGCGGTTAGGCTACTGCGAGAAAGACTGTAGGTGGCGTGAGTTACGGGAACATCGCTGGTGTCATTAGGTGACGTTAATTGTTTAATGAATGGATCATGAGGATTTTACTTCAGTGAAGCATTTGTCTGTCAGGCAGGCAGAAATGGTCAGCTGGTCCTCTTTGCGGTTTGATGCTGTATCCATGCTTACAGTGTACTGGCTCTCCCATATAACTGGGAGGATACTAATATTGGCCAGTCTGCTTTGTGTCACCAGCCCTTCCCTTTGAGAAGGTAAAGGGGGCCTCCTGGGGTGACCCTCGAGCTGACGGTGGTATCCATCTCTAACTTGTACCCCTCAATTCCCCTGTGGATGTGAAGCTGCTGGAGGAGCTGGGTTCGGGTGTCATCCAGCAGCACAGAGCGGAGTCCAGCGTACCACCAGCCTGCAGGGTGCCTGTCGGCCAGGTGACTCATCCGCCACGTGTGCGCATGCATGTTTTGGGTGCCATGATGGGGCGGATCCCTTTATCTGCTCTCTGTCAACGACTCTGTGTTTTGGAGCAGGTGGTCCAGTTCTGGTCGGAGATGCTGAGTGGTCCTCTGTGCGGCGCCCTGCAAAGTGAGCAGCACCCAACCCTGCAGACGAGCTCCTGCGATGCCCTTTCATCCATCCTGCCCCAGGCCTTCAGCCAGCTGCCTGTGAGGTCACACACACACACACACACACACACACACACACCAAAAGGCAGACTGGGTCCTGTCAACCTTGCTAGTACTGTGGAAAAGGGTGTTGGCAACATAAATAACTTTTTATTCCCTTTTTGATTAACTTTATTTTAAACTATCTGCTGTGCTGTTTTCCACCCCAGGATCGAACCCAAGTCCTGTGCCTCACTGTGCTGCTGGGTCTGACTTACAGCGAGAATTCCCTGGTGAAAGCAGCCGCTGTCAGGGCTCTGGGTGTTTATGTTCTGTTCCCCAGTCTTCGAGAGGTGCGCCCCCTCCTGTTTGTTCAGGGAACCACATTTTTTTTTCTTTTTTTTTTTTTTAAATATAATTTTGCTCTTGACTCATTCTGTCTCCTTTCACGCAGGATGTGATGTTTGTGGCTGACGCTGCCAATGCCGTCCTCACTGCTCTGGATGACCATTCGCCCAACGTTCGTGCCAAGGCTGCCTGGTCGCTGGGCAACCTGACCGATACGCTCATCGTCAACATGTGAGTACCTGAGCTGTGTGAGGCCCTGGGGGTCTGCACTCTTGGCCTGCCTCTCACTCCGTCTCTCCGTCCTGCTTTCCCCTGCTGCCCAGGGTGTCAGTAGGTCGGGACTTCCAGGAGGAGTTCTCCGACAGGCTGCTGCTGCACATGCTCCATTCAGCCACCCGTGCATCAGGGGACAAGGACAGGGTAAAGATGCTGTGGCCGGTGGTGTCGGACCCTCAGCTTCCATGTAGTAACATTTCATGCTGTAGCTGTGTTTCTAAACAAACCCGTTTATATAACACTGCAGAAGGATTTAACAGAATAGAAAGTAAGACTCATTACTGGACCTGCTATGCACGTGGGAAGAGTAGCAGAAAAATTCTGAATGACTAGGACTTCTAAATTGCAAGTGGAGGTCTGAGGACGTATTTGTGCGGCGGTCTTTGGAGTGGAGTCCTAAGAAACCAGGCCTGTATTTCAGGGATGTGATGTCTAATAGGCTGAGGCTTGTGGCGTGCCTCTCCCCCACACAGGTGAAGAGCAATGCTGTGCGTGCTCTGGGGAACTTGCTGCGCTTCCTGCAGCCAGCTCACCTGTCCCGGCCAGGGTTCGAGGGCCCGGTGGAGGAGGCGGTGCGGGCGCTGATCGAAACGGTTCGCAGTGACGCCACCATGAAGGTGCGATGGAACGCCTGCTATGCCCTCGGAAACGCCTTCAGGAACCCCACCCTGCCCCTTGGTGAGTGCTGCCACAGACTGAGCCTAACATGCAGATCCCCTCCCCTAGAATCCCTGTGGTGTTTTATGGGCTCTGAGCTGCCTCCACCCCCCCAGGTACAGCCACCTGGACAGCGGATGCATTCTCCGCCCTGTCCCATGCTATGACATCCTGCCGCAACTTTAAGGTGCGGATAAAGTCAGCAGTGGCGCTGTCAGTGCCAGCAGAACGCCATCGCTATGGTGACATGGCCCAGTTCACCGCGGTGTGGCGGGCCCTTGCTCAGGCGCTGGAGTACAGCAGCGAGGCGGAGGACTTCCTGGAGTACCGCTACTGCGCTGGCCTGCGCTGCCAGCTCTGCTTCTCCATGTTGCGCCTGCTTCGCCTGGCGGAGCCGTACGACCTGCCTGGCCTCGCTGCTCCATTGCTGGGAAAGGCCGGCCCCACCCTCCGGGGGTACCTGGTGCGCTACCACCTGAACAGAGGTGACCAGGGTGAGGGGGATGAGCCTGGGGATGCAGCCCAGCCCGCGGAGAGGCTTGGGGAGCTGGAGGAAACTCTGAAGCAGCTACAGCTGTTGTCGACCGGGGACTTGGACACCCAACAGGCCAAGATGCAGCTGGTAGGCTTCCTGGAAGACGTGCTGAGAAACTGCTCTGAGCTCCAGGCTCCATCATCTTGACTGGGCTCTTTAGAAAACACTTTAGATGGCAGGGTCTCAGCTGGGTTCCTCTGCCCACAGTTTGCCAGATGGCGATGTCCTTAGTCTGTCACGTCCAACTCCGCGTTGCGCTCTGTTGGACACAAACCCCCCCCAATTTTGAGTAGAACATAATACAATCACAAACATGTTTTTATTTGCTTGAGTTTCTGTGTGTAAGTGACCTTTTATTTATTTTAAGTCGGCCAAAATCCAAATGCTTCTCTGCCACTGTGCTATACAGGTTATAAATCTCTCCACCAGAGGGAGCAGTTGCCTTAACATTTTAGACGTAGATTTTAAGGTTTTATGGAGCTTCTGTCAAAGTGTCCTGGTGCTTTTTTGGGTTTGAATTGGAGACTTTAAGACTGCTGATAATAATGGTGTAGGTGAATGTCACAAGGAGTCAATGTCCTTTCATTGCATCTTTTAATTGCAGTGTTAATTTCAGGGCTGGAAAAATTCTGTGACATTCCACTGAAGGCAATTCTGTGAAATGTAATAAAATAAATAAAGGAATAAAATAATAAAAGAGCCGTAAGGTGGTGGGAAGTGTCACATGTTATAAACGTGGCCGTCCTGAGCTGCGATGGTGGGAGTATAGCTGTGCAACAGGGAACACGCACTTCATATTGCCAGCCTCCCAAGCCGTGTGCGTTCGTTCATTCGTTCCCTCCTTCGTTCCTTCCTTCCACCCTGGAGCTCCCTGTGTGACAGGATGTAGACGTATATTGCCTGTCCTTCTCGGGTCCTCGTTCACACCTTGGTTGTATCCAAATGAATTGGTGGTTTAGTATAACTAACATGTTGGTAGGCCGCACGAACACACAAGCTGTTCCTGCCTTTTCAAAGTGAGCATCAGTCCGGATTCACATGGCCAGACTTAGCTGATTGTACCTTTGGCCCTGTAGATGCCTGATTTGTTAATTAAGCACTACCTCAAATCTACCAGCAAGGGCTTAGCAAGTAATCTTAGAAAACTTGCTTACATTTTTAAAGTAAGTTCATCTACAAGACTTTTTTACAATTGGAAGATAAGAATGTCATAAATGTATAAAACAGCAAGGGAAATAAAGTGGAAGAGTAGAAAGTTGTAAAGGCTGTAAAAACTGATGAATTCTTAAAGAAACCCTTATTGTGCATGAAGGGTTGATAGGGAGGCTGTGTATAAAAGTGAGAAACGGATATGAGTGTGAGAGAGCGAGTGATGCTGTGTTTCAGTTAACCTTTGCCTTACAGGGAGGCCTAAACACTGATCCCCTCCCTAACTGAGATCATAAGTAAACCTGGTAAGAACTGAAAAATCTGTTTTGTGTGCATAGCCATGAACTTAAATACATGAGCAATTTATTTTGTTCCGTATGGCTTTTGTTTAAGCCTAAGGTTAGAGTTCTTTTTTTCTTTTAGCAGTTCTCTTGGTTAAAATGTTAGTGAAAAGCTGGTTACTAGGTCTCAGTGGCACTAAATAATTTTTGTGCATCTTTAATTCTGGATTTATGCTTCTGTTGTAAACAAAATAGTTTTTAACTGCCCTGATAGCAATGCACTTTGAGTCTGAGTACCACAAAAACTTATGGTTTCTCTTCCATTCCAGCAACATCCTATAGACCTGGGACGGTGTTTCACTGACACTTCAGAATTAGCAGGTTAGTATGGGAACTGGCCATATCGTGACCAGAACCTTACAGACTCATGGAAGTTAATGGATTTATAAAGCATTTAACCTACACTTAAAGACTATGGTGTCCCCATTGTGGAAAGGAAGACCAAAGTAAATTGGCATAATCAGGTCATGTGATAGGTTGTAAGTAGAGTGAGCCAAGCCATCACCAGCAAACATCAGCCCTGTGGTCTGTGTTGTCTGGCCCATGTAACCCGGTTAATTACTGGGCCCTTTTTCCCATGGGAAATGTATTGGCAGTGAGGATTCAGCCAATCAGTGTTATGGCTGAACAGGGTCAGTGATAGTCATTTTGTGGTTGGATGCACTTCAGCCATTGAAAATGCAAGGTGGGGTGTGGACCAAGTAGACCAATTGGGGTCAGATATCAGCTTTAAGGGATGTTGGTGAGGACCCCATCGGTGTCCTTTTTGGATACCTCCAGAGGTTCAGGTTGATTTCAGCGTGGCGGGGGGTTGGGGATGAAGGCCATAATACAGGCTCGACGGAGAGTGGTGGCCCTGCATTTATGCTGATCTGAGCATCTGCACCTGGCTGTTCTACAAAGTTAATCTACGTGGCTGCTAACATCATTTAATTCCACTGAACATCCCTCGAAAGTGCTGCATCCAAAACATTCTAATAGTGCTGAGTCATTCTGGAGCAGGTTCTAGGTTTCTCAAATCAGATTATGTATCCTTTTGGCCAATAAGACAGTGTTCTGGGGATCTGAGTTGTGTTTGGGTTTCAAGTCTATTTCCTTTAATCCCTGCCGCTGTGGTTACATGACCCTACAGATACTGTCATTCTAACTGGACCACATCATAGATGCACATCTACTCAGTCCGGTCCAGTCCAGTCCGCTACAGGCTGCAGTAGCACTTTCCTGTGGCCTCATGGCCAAAGTCCTAGCTTGAACTGAAGAAACAGGTAAATGTGTCCAAGGCCAAAGCTGTGAGAGAAGACAAGTCACGGCTGAGGGGATGTCTCATCTTTAACTACTAAGAGAATAAATAACCTCAGATTTCACATTAGCTGGTACTGAGCCAGAAGATCCTCATTTTAACTGAAGTGGAAGGAAACAAAAAGTTTGGAATGTTATCCACCATTTAAGTCCCGCTCACATCTTAATGATGTTTGTCCACGTCTGACAACTGAATTGCTTTACTAGCTTCTTGCACTCTGCAGTAAAGATTAATTTCTGCTCGATAATTCTGTCATTGCATCCATTTTGTCAACAATGCAGCCATCACAGCCTCTAACTGTAGTAGAAATGCAATGTTTTCCTTTTAAGGTGAGGGCTGGAAAATGGGTAACGGGAATTAAAGAGATCTAGCCATCTTTTCATGCAAGTAAAAAAGGCTTCACATTTTTTCAGGATCAGTGATTGTGTTTTCAAAACATTATTGCGATGTGTTCCACTGGGCAGTACAGAGAATATGGTTCCTGTATGGCCCTGGAATCCGTTAACCCTCTCCAGGAAATATAGACGTTTCGGAATGTCCCACGGTAGGACACAGCAGGCAAGGTGTTTATGGGTCTTGCTGGCAAAATAATTCTTGTGGCAGAAGGTCACTGCTGGTGAAGGCCGCAGCTCACTGTTTAGTTTGTGTCTCAGCCATGCTAACTGTGGGGTTTGACTTAAAGTAGCGTGTGTTGGCAAGTGTTGTTCCACTTGAGGTGGGTTATGTTTGGAGTCCGGATGATACAGCCTCATCTCGTGCATGTGGGTCGCTGGTTCCCTAATTCTGTTGCTCCAGGATATGTACAGTATGTAAAGATAGCTGCCGGCTTGGTAGGCCGTCCTGCATGCCTGTCAGCTCAGGGTACACAATGAACAGTATACTCTACTGGAGAGAACACTGTAAAGAGAGGACGCATGTGGTGAGTGGCAACCTGGGTGTCACTTGGAAGGGCAATTACAGGGGGTCATCCGGAGGGACAGGTGGTGTATCTCACTAACAGGCACCTAGAGCCTGTGGTTTGCGGTTATTGATGGGAAAGCACGGCAGCTCCTCCTTCCATTAAGAAAAAATTTCAGTGCATTATTTGTGTGGCCTAAGAACCAGCTCATCAACTCAAGTGATTCAGAAGTCTATCAGTTGTTCTGTGCCATGAAGGCCTTTCTGTTGGGTCGAGTGGTTAGCAGGCACAGCAGATTCCTGTTGTGTAATGGTTTTTTGCTCAGTACAGACTTGCCCTGCCCTCTGTGTGTCAACGCATAATGAGCCTCCTTCATGCCTGG
This sequence comes from Gymnarchus niloticus, assembly GCA_009936485.2. NCBI lineage: Eukaryota > Metazoa > Chordata > Actinopteri > Osteoglossiformes > Gymnarchidae > Gymnarchus > Gymnarchus niloticus. The sequence goes on along the minus strand of JAACJT020000032.1, from coordinate 7,696,813 downwards.
CCATGCAGGTAATGGGCTCTGAATCCATAATCATGAAGGGGGGGACTAAGGACAGAGGGTGGGTTGCAGTCACATGTTTTCAAGTCCAGGGTTCTTATTGGTCATGGCAGGGGGGGGAGCTACCCACGGTTCAGTGCTACAGGAAGGTAGGGCCAGGAGGTGGGAGAATAGAGCTTAGATATTCATGGTCGGGGCAGCAGAGGGGCACCTGTTTCAGAGTCGGTTCTGGAAGAGCAACCACACACCCCCCACCTTCCACAAATCACACCCCCTTCCTCCTATGTTGAATTGTACATATTGAAATGACAGGATGTTCCCTCAGAAGCACACTGTTCCTCTTCAGTGGCTTCATCTTCATTCTGCAGTTCACTTCCCGAAAGTCCATAATATGAAACACATACCTCTGTGCCCGTTGCAATATGCCCCTTCTAGGCTCTGAGCTGCCCCTTATAGGGCACAGGCCATCATACTTCAGTCTCAAAACCTGGACCAGGACCAAGACTCCAGGTGCATGACTTCTAAGGCCTAAAAATCTCTGAGGTCAACACGAGCCAGGGCTGACATCTTGCAGTCAATTTCGTGGATCAGCTAGTCTAGTTAACTTGCACAAAACAAACAAACAAAGAGGCACACCTCTGGATGTGAGACTGCCCTATTCCTCACTCGGTAGGTGACTGGGGGGGGGGGGGGGTGACACTAATTTCCTGCTGTGTGCAGACAGAGCCACAGTAGTTACATCTCTGACTACCCCAAATGGGAGTAAACCCTCCAGGTTCAGAGCTACTCTATAACACTGTAACTTGATTAGGAAAACACCAACATGACCTCTGCGAGATTAGCACTGTAGCTAACATTAGCTTCAAGTGTATTTGTAATGTACAAAGAATACCTAAGGCGCACATACTTTGCAATTAATTGCTTACTTGAATTTCCATTCCTGAGACAAAATACAACACGATGAAAAAACACAACAACTAATGCATTGTAAATATAAATGGTTTAATAGTTCACAACCTTAGCTAAGAGCAAACTGATATTTAAAGACAGAAGGTGATAGGGAATGGAGCAGACACCTGTGTAGTGTTTATTAAGATATTAGATGTGTTGTGTGCTATACCTGTAATACACATCACTTTAATAAAGGCATTAAATGTTTGTGACTGCAGCACAAGGCTAGATACTGTAAACTGCATGCAGGAGAGATATTACAGAGATGTAGATAGTGTATCTAGCAAGGTAAATATCCACACTAAATCATAAGGACACTCAGAAGTTGTGTCTAAAAACCAAAACCCAGGTTTGGCACAGCACACCATGTTACATATCCAGCATGTTTGATTCAGATTACTCTGTCAGGAGTCATTCAGCATCACAGCTGTCCTGATGAGAAATTCTTTACTGTTTCTTTACCTGCCTTAGTCCTGCTTAATAGCTGGGTCACTGTAACTTCATCTTGGACATCACACACATATACAGTAGTTCTTTCTTGATCTGTTTTCAGTGTGTTAAATTATGTATCACTGCAGTGGTGTGTTTCCCAGAATACACTGCAAAACAGTAACAGGAAAGTCCCAGTGTCCTTTACCATGTCCTAAAACGTGAGAAATGTTGAGCTGGGTAAATGACTCGGGCTTATTAATCTCCAAGATCAGAGGTGGCAGTGACAATTAATGAAGAATTGGTATTCCAACTCTTAAACCTGCTAGGACTAAGTCATGTGGCCAAACTACACAATTCCCCAAGTGGAATCTTGTACTGTCACAGGTACGCAAAAGGTCAGCCCGGGTCCACACAGGTAGGTTGAGGTAAACATTGGCGCACATAGGTACTCACCCTTACTAGGAACATGGTTTAGTCACATTGCAAGCCACACCTTTATCTCAACATTTCCCTTTATCATTTCCACAACTGCAAGGTGTCTGCATTTCTCTGTGTGTACATGTGTCTGTATGTGTGTTTGTTCAGCATTGATTTCTTTTTTCCTTTCTTTGCTCGAGGCCACACACAGCTTTCAGTGGCTGCTAAGTCCTGTGTCCACAGACATAATGCTTTGCCTTACACTGAGGTGTGGAGGCAGGTTCATACAGGGTTCCAGAGAGGACAGCGTGGGGTCAGTCACTCTTTGCTAGGGTTGGCCCCAGGAATGCCTGATGTGGTTGCAGCTAGCCTCAGCCACAACCATTCACTAATTCTCATGGGACCTCTCCAAAAAAAATGCCAGGACCAAACCTTCTTTTGTTATCTGACTCTATATTACAATGAGTTAGCTGTCTTTCCTTTTGCCTGTGTAGAAATGCCAGTGCACAAATACTTTTTTAATAATAATGCTTTTATTGGTCATATGTACATATGAATTCCTTGGTTTTTGCATATCCCATCTTGCACTCCTATGGAACAGACACACATGCAAGTAGGAACAAAGCTTGGGGTCAGACATTTATCCAGCACCCTGGGAGCAGTTTTTGCAGATAAGAACCTTGCTCATGGGCCCAACAGCGATGATTACTCTACTGGCCGTAGCCTTCCAGTCATATGCACAGACACCTAACCCATGAGCCAGCCACCATCCCACGTAGTAATTATAATAATAAAACCCTAAAAGATAATAAGCTGACTAAATGTCATACCAGCACATCCTCTTCTGAGTTTGAACTTAAAATCTTTCAATCAGAAATCCCAGTCCCAGTCCCAGCCCACCATGTTCTTACCTGCAGTATTTGAGTCTCTCTTGATGTTTATACAGTTCATGAAACACAGCAGTCATTGTGTCATCCCTTGTGCTTTCAATTTATCTTTTTGAAGACTAACTTGGCTTCTTAAAAGGAGAGCTTCAAGTGAATTATTGCTGAGAAATAGGACTGAGACACCAAGGACAGCATTTCAGGCAAACTAGTAATCAATTCAGAATGACTACAGGTACAGTTTACACAAACACACACCCATCTAGCCAAAAGACAGATGAGTATGTCCAACACACCCATTTTACCTATGAGTTTAAAGGCTCATAGGTACTTCCAGGACATGGCTTAAATACTGCGAACATTAAAGTTAAGCACTTTGCACATGCATCCCTTGACTTAATTGCTCAGTCAGCATCAGTGTTCTCCAGTTTCCAGCAAGCAAACGTGAAAATATAATTTGTACGTCATTCATCCCTATACGGAAACTGTAGCTTTTATACTCTTCCCCCATGTGGCTCTCTAAGAGTCAGCATGCAGCACCCCCAGAGCAATTCAGGTTACAGGCCTTGCTCAAGGGTCCAACAGTGACATGGGCACTCTTGCCAGCTTGTGACCTTCTGATTACTGACACAGACACAGCCACCTAACCTGCAGAGCCACATCACCACACATCAACAGTCTGTGACCAAAAAAAGACTTTTAAGAGACTTGTGGGCAAACTGTCGTTAGAAAACTAATGTGGAAGTAAGAAATAAAAATATTCAAGAACACAATTAATTATTAGCAGTGTTAGGAGAGAAGTCTGGGCACTGATGAGAAGGAAAGGCAACGATGATGTCATACAGGACACGAGATCATCCTGTCATACGACGATGCGACTGGCAAATCAAACAATACAGAGCTACTGGAATCCAAAGATGCAACATCCCATGGGCAGTTGGAAGGGAGATTTCTAAATGGCAAATAGCCCCCCATCATTTCATGAGTAATATAGTAATATCTCCCTTGAAAATGAAAAGACAGGGTAACAGACAAGAACAAAACTTTCACATCTCAGCCTGGAGAATCCGTTGCATCTATCGATGGATACTACAGGTCTTTAAACAGGTCCACCAAGCAAACCAATGATGTCACATAATAATTAGTGAGGTGCAAACGTGGTTCTGGTCTTCTGATGTCAGGTTCAAGGAATGGTGTGACAAAAAAACACCCGAAAGCTGTAGGGCTAAGCTGAGACTTGAAAAACATACAAGGAGGAGACTTCCATTAAAATACCAATAATGGGAGATAAGGTATCTTGATTCTTCTTTATATAGAGAGACATGTGCAAGTCACATAAAAATCTAACGTTTTATATGTAAAAATAATTGTAATTTTGAATGTGCAGCATATAACTTCATCTGTAATTGTTGTGCATCAGTCATCTAAGGAGTTTGGTGTTTTATGGGTTGAATCGGCTTAAGGACTTTGTTCAAAAGCACAATGGGTGGAACGATTCCGCTATCGGAATGAGGAAGGAGAGCGATGGGTCGCGGGCCCTCTTGCATGGCGCTCTTGAACAAACAGGACACAGGACGTTGTGGGGAATTCATTCATCTTATCACCCTCCCTAGGGGCTGCTGACGGGGGGGTGTCTTCTCTAGAAATGCTTCCTGCTTGCATTCTGATCACTCACTTGGCATGAAAAATGCCACACATGTCCAAAAGGAGTGAAAGTGGTCATTCTGGGCTTTTTTAAATGTAATTTTAAATCCATCATTTGGAATTTCCCAAATGTAGGTCCATCCATCCTCCTGAGCTACTTAAGAAGTACATGGTGGCAGTGAGCACAATGTTCACCCTGGATGGGATACCAGGCCATTCACACTGGAGACAATTTGGAGACACCAGTTCACCAATGCCATGGATCCAATGCCAAGCAGCATAGGGCACAAGGCTGGGATACATCTTGGGTGGGATACCTGTCCATCACAGGGCAGATAAACACACACACACACTCACACCCACAACTTAGACACCTCTTAGCCTAAGTGGATGTCTTTGGAATGAGAGAGTACACCCATGCAACACGGCGAGAACAAGAAGACCTTCCTCAATGGAGGCATGAAACTAATCCTCTCCTCTTGACCATTGAAATGGTTGGGAGTGTCTTTCTGCAAAAAAGGGGACAGTAAGAAGGCAAGGTCCAGATTACTGTCTGGAACAGAGAAGAGTCACCCGCCTTTGGATCACTGGCTTCTTGGAGGGGGGCTCATGTATGGGAGTGTATGGAAGTGCTGACTCACCACACTTCTTTCCGTAAGCCCTGAATTCATTCCAGCTCCATCATTGCATTGAGACCCACATCCGCTTCCTCATCTAAGCAGGCAAACCAGCGTCTTGCAGTATTTTAGGACACTTGAAACAAAAAGAAGGTTGACACTCAGGTGGAATACTTTTCTGGGGGGGTCTTTAAACTTAAACTTTTTCCCTGAACACAAAATGGCTCGGCCTAAAAGAGAAAAATAAAACAAAACTCACTGGACAATTGGTGCTGCATGAATGCCTAAAGAATTGAAGAATTGATACAGGAAGTAAAACACCTTTATTTTGAGCTTTACTATTAATGATGGCATGTCCCATACAATGAGGCTGCGTAACAGGGTGTCATTGTCAGTCTTAGCTGAAAAATGATGAATAATGTACAGAGGGAGTTTTGGAAATTTGTTCTTCAATTAAGTGTGTGAAGTTAGCATCTCACTTCATCCGCTACTGTTGTGATTCCTTATCTTTTCTTGCTTATCAAAATTCCCTGGGTGACACATGATTGGCACTGCAAAGGACCATGGGAACTGGGACATGTGTGTGCAGCCAGTGCTCCGGGTCACATGACTTGGCCCTCCCAGCTCCACAATCTGATAAGACGAACGTGAGAATGGAATACCTGATATGAATACATTAACTGAGCAAAATCACAAAGGCTTCAAATTTTACTATGATCTAAGACATTGTTAGGAAATCGCTTCCAGCTGGGGGGATCCGAGACGGTCAGACGATGAGACCTGGGAATTCTTGTGGCTGTTTGGCTAGCGCTGTAGATGGGGTCAAGGCTTGGGGTCAAGAGACTGGGAACCGGCCTGAAACCAAATAGATGCTCACACTGCCCAACCGTCCACCTTGCCCCATTAGTTTCTGTGGCGACCGACACGCTCCGGATAACTGCAGCTACCTTCAAAACCAGCGCCGCATTCGGTACTTGAAAAACAATTTATAAAATGGTGCATAAACTCAGTCACCATGAAATTTCACCATGGCGAATGTTTTGGCATTACTTAAGAAGAAGACATTAAATATGAGTGTTGTGAGAGATGACACATTGAAAAGGAGGATTAAGTCAGAAGATTGCGAGTGGACATGTTGTATAAAAACTGGGCGTTTTTGACATGACCCTGTTTTTGCCATACAGAGAGATACCAGGTTTGCATTTCACACACAAAATTGAGATATTGTTTTGAAAACGGTTTACAGGTAAAAAGGAACACAATCGCAGGTGGGGTTTTTTTTTTTTGGGGGGGGGGGGGGGGGGTGATTATAAATTTTGTGTTGGTGAAAAGTGGATGTTTGTTGATCACTAATCAGAC
>JAACJT020000032.1:7657302-7690412 GCA_009936485.2 Gymnarchus niloticus | reverse complement strand
GGGTTGTTTAAAAATATATTGTGGCTACAAAACAAGATTTTGTTTTAAACTAGAATTATCCAAATGAAATATGGTCAGATTTAACATGTACAAACATGTTAGGCTCTACGTTAAGTCAAACGCAGATAGTTTAACTATGCCAAGCCTGTGCACAAACATTTCTAAGAGGACACGTGGCTCCAGCCCCAAAAACTCCTACTACTATTACTCTTTAATTGTTAAAAAAGATTGTTGTTTTTTCATATGGTGAAATAGCAAGAGTAATGTTACAGTCTGGACCCTATATGCAAAAGTACAGTTCAGTAGACCATTTTAACTAAGGGGGCCAGGCAGGGACCAAATGTTGTGTCCGACGGGCACATACCGAGAAAAAAAAGAACTTACATTTCCACCAATTAAATTACAAGTTAATAAATAAAACAAACTTTTATCTAAGGGAGTCACTGGGGGGTCCAGGACTTGTGATGCGGGCGCAGTTTGGATACTTGCATTAGATTGTCACTGCATTGTTAGATACCTTGTGAAACCAGCATATTTTGGATTGGTTTTTCATTTCGACAGGACCTGGCTACCCAGTTGTCGGGTTTCCTTTACTGATGTCTTCATCCACGAAAATATTTGAGATACCCTTGCATTATCTGCAGGGTTTCTGACTAATAGCAGCCCTGACACACCAGGAACTGGACGCCTATCCTGGCTACTGAAACAGGCCGTACCGTTCCAGGCACAGCCGTATATGGCGTTTATTGAAATGTTTTGGGTGTTTTGTATCGCTTCGAATGCCTTGGTTAAATGTTATATATGAACATATATACTGTGTAATGTGACGCTGGTGCACTGAATGACATTATATTCATACTTTGTGTAATTGATTATTTTGAGGGATAATTTCCCGTTTAAAGTTATTTTAATTTACTACTTATAAATAAGGTTGTAAAAGAACTGGACTTTTTCCGTTCTTCAGCTGAAAATATACATAATGAACTAAACATTAGGGACCATTTATTACCATTCGAGCATTTTTATTTCCAGTCGAATTTATATGAAAGGATAAACGGAACATTTGTGTGAATATCGTGTTTTTTACCTTTAATTTCGACAGCTCTGTCGAGCTGTGATTCTTATCTGACATACCGTACTTGTGACTCTGCTCTGCTTGACTTGCTCACTGACTTCACTGTCCTTTTTAACGGCCACGTAGGTCGCTCTGGATTAAAATAAGCCTACGAAGTAAATCCGTTTCTTTAGCGTTTTAACGGTTCTGCCGCCCGCCCACAGGTCCGCGTTTTACTATGTGGATCGCTGTGTGCTGTAATTAGTACTGATAATCCCGCTTCCGTACTGACATGTTGATATAAGGAGGCTTTTTGATAACATGGCAATTGAATAACTATATAGTCTACTAAATACCTTATTATTATTATTATTATTATTATTATTATTATTATAAGATGATCAAGACGAAAACAAGAAAAAAGGAGTAAATACGGATTCCTAAGCCCCAGGAGAAAATGATCTAATTGCAGTATTATTTCGTCTCCATCCTGCAATCCCTCCCTCCACAGACGTGCCCCTCGGTCCTGTCATTTATGACTCGAAAGACCAATAAATTCTGCGAAGGTGGGGGAAGATGTGAACTTCTTATTGGCTAAATCCCAGTCGGTGGCCGGCCACCTGCAGCGGGGGACGGGACTCCCGAGGCTGGCCGTGTGACAGAGATGGCGAGTTTAGTAAAACGCCGTGTTCATGCTCATTTTTCGGCGTAGGCCGTTCATGAGTTTCATGAATAAATGAAGCGGAATACCGTTGAACATCGTTAGATTACACCGATCACTTGTTTGGGAAAATGAAAAATGGTTTTAAAATACATTTTATACGAGTTAAAAATAGTCGGTTGCCGTTCAAGCATCATCAGGACGAAATACGGTGTCGTGGAATAACAGCAATACAATAACAACAACACTAATAATCATGATGATGGTGAAGATGAACATCGAGCCATCGGTCACCATCTGTGCGCACTAATGTGCAAAAATGTGCACAGTTCATGTTGGCTTTAAGTAGTTTTTGGGATTGATGACATATGAATACATGCGGTCTTCAGTTATAAAATGTGTTACATAACAACAGACAAGGAGCCCATGAAAACAAACCTTCAGAAAAGCACATTCGAGGAAGCTTTGTGCCCTTAATGATTCTTTGTGCTTTTTAAATTAAATTATGTTGCTAATTGTGCTACAGCTACGTGTTTAAAAACCTCACGGCTCTCACTTTCCTTTGAGTGTCTTTTCAGGCTTCGTGCGTTGATTGAATCATTAAAGTGTTGACTGATCCTTTGAGAGCACTAATAGATCAATCAGGTCAATTAACCTGTAGTCAGCAGCTTATAGTAATCACAAAAAAAAAAATGAAATACAATAATATTAACCCCCTCATTTTGAAAACAGGGAAATGCCTTCAAGGAGATGTGAGTCAAGCTGAACAATCCTCACGGCGGTCAACACAGTTGACCACAGTGCTACCCTAAAGTCCCCCCGGGAGCACACCGTCATCTGAATCCGACTGAAGGTCCTTCTGCGGACCGCATGCTGCCCCGCCTCGGCCCGCCCACTGCCACTATAACGTCTCTGTTCCGCTGGCATTATGGCACATTGGACTGTTTTCCACGAAAGCCTTAAACCAGGTGCCCTCAGATGCAGGACGCGCATCACACAGGAGCAGCAGAGCCACAAGGGAAAGCACTTTCACATTTTTGCTGTTTTTTTAAAACCAGCTGTTGCAAATTGCACTAAAACGTTTTCATGTTTGCGACAATGGTTGCGAAGTTGACGTCGCTGCAGCAAGAGCTCCTGAGCGCTTTGCTGGAGTCCGGAGTCACCAAAGACGTCCTGATCCAAGCGCTGGATGACCTGGACCCAAGCATCGGCATCAAGCCCGTGCGATCACAGATGTCACCGACTGGCGCGGCGGCGAACGGCGGCGGCTCAGACTCAAAACCTGCCTTTCGCACGCTCACAAACGGGCATGGCAAAAGTGGTAAATCGTCCGGAGACGAGGGCTCCGAAGACGGGGACGATTTCGACACACCGCCCATTCTACGGGAACTCCAGTCCCTCAACACGGAAGAAGCGGCCGAACAGAGAGCTGAGGTTGAACGAATGTTGGCGTAAGTTTATGCTTAACTTGTACAACATTTATATAAATCCTGAACTATTTTATTCCAAGTAGTAAAACATGGCAGATTTATTGTCTTATTTAAATCACACTTAATACGAGTTTACTGTTAGTGAGGTATCATTATATTAAATATAATATTACTTAAAAACCACTGCAAAAATGAGGAAAAAAATAGTTTGTAAATTTAAGTCAATCCGCGGTCTTCAGTTCCACACGAAGCCATTTACACTGTGTGCCCAAACAGACTTTATATACTCTTACTGTATTTCCTTTTTACTGATATTAATATCAAGCCGTGAAGTGAGTTTGCTGCTAGGCTAATATTAACTGCGCAACTGAAAAACACCAAGCAAAAATCAAACAAATAAAATAACTGTTGTAATTATTTTCAATTGGTTTAAGGATCATATGACTTGCGTTTTCAATTAATTGTATATTTAAATTGTGGTATGTCATTTAATATTCTATTTTACCAGACAATAGATTTTCTTAGGAAAATATTCAGTAGTTTTTCACAAAAAAATACACAAATGTATGCATACATGCCCTGGAATTGTGACCCTGATCGGTTTAGAATAATATTTAAACAGACTGTTTTGTTTGGCCACGATTTATTAAAATTATTTGCGAAATTATTTTCCTATTACATTTCGCAACATGCATTAAATATGTACATTTCATTGTGAAATCAGCCAATACAATAATCTCAGAAGCACTATACTTTTTTTAGAATTTACTTTTAATAGAGCACTGGCAACTTTTTAAAATTAAAATTTTCGGTTTTATCGGCCTTGTGACCTCAGATTATTTGTAATTGATTCGGTTTTTACACATTTTATTGCTTCTTTAATTTAGCGACACAAAACTCTCCGCAAATGACAAGCGAAATCAAAACGGAAACACGTGGAGCTGAGATGTTATTAATTTTATTCTATAAATCATCAACAGAAAGATACACAGTGGCGCACGATTAGAGCGAATTCATATCTGGTTACTCATTGCCGAGAAGGTACGAGCCGACGTGTAGGTCTCAATATAGCTAGTCAGGTTGTCTAAAACCGGGTTTTTCGACCGTAATTAATTTGAGTTGGGTAACGTGTACTCGGAGTAGATTCTGAAAAGCTGGGAGACTGTTGTACTGACATTGTCAAAGCGGGAAAATGGTGAAGCAAACCGCGGCTATTGCGATTTCGGATGGTGACCTTGTTCCTCCTGTTTTCAGAGTGAGTCTGCTTAATTCTTTTTACCTTTTTAACATGCAGGCGAATTTATTGCGTAAATCGCAACAGGCGTTGACATTTATATCGGTTCATTTTTACTCTGCCTCACATAATGAATTTTAAATGTTTTCTTTTTTTAATCACGAGGATATTTCTTAAATAAATGTCCGGTAATATCATGGGCTGTAAATAAATTAAGCCTAAGTCAAACATACTCTTTCAGGGGGAAAAAAAAACAGGTTTTCGTTCAAGCTAGTCCTATTGATGAATTATAACAAAATAATAAATAGGAAACGAATAGTGGGAAACGAGCCGCTTGTAACTTTCTTAACGTTTTTCTCCAATCTCCGAAAGTCGCTAATGATTTTACCGACATAAGACAATGCTGTGATATTGTAATGTCGCTTAAGGAAATAATCTTACGTTGCAAACTAAATTTGTCGTAACGCGCAAAAAATGCGCTTCCTTAAAGTCTAATTTTATGCCAGGCCACTGCCTTTTTCAGGCTTGTGGAAATAATCGTATCGCTTATTTTCCTGCCCTTCTCCGTACCGATACGAATAGACAGAGAAAACTGCGGGAAATAATTATATATTTTTACTTGGTAGGCCTAGTGTCAGTGACATTGTGTTTAATCCTATGATTAAAATGCTACGATAGATTTGCAACGATGCGTAGCCTACTGTGTGGTGCGGTTTTATTCGTGTATTTTATTTTGTGTAGCTGCAGAGGTGAGCTCGGGAAATAAAATTAGTTTTGCTTTTTACTGAACCTTTTAGAATATAGCTGTACTTCCCACTCGTCCGATTAACGGCCACCTAAAACAATTAATTATTACAATGTAACAATGGTTATTATGACTAAAAATCACATTCGAACATACCATAAATTACTACTGTTATTATTGATGGTAATTATCTTCATTACGACTCTGGTGATGATTTCACCGTTGAATCGATCACCAAAAACTATTTGATGAACGAAATGTAAAAAAAAAAAAAGGCAGATGCTTTCGATAAGATTTTATTAATATCGTCAATTATAAAATGACTAATACAGCATTATTTCGCTAAATACGCATAATTTCGTGAAAATTCTGGAAAGCGTAAGACTTTGTCTGTTACCCTAGCGAGGACCCATGGCACGCAGCTCGCACCATCAAGAGCTACATGCAGCAGCACAACATCCCGCAGCGAGAGGTGGTGGACGTGACGCGGCTCAATCAGTCTCACCTGTCGCAGCACCTGAACAAGGGCACGCCCATGAAAACGAGCAAGCGAGCCGCCCTCTACACCTGGTACGTCAGGAAGCAACGGGAGATCCTCCGACGTAAGTCAGTGCTTTCGACATGATGCCGTTTGTTTTAATCGAATATTCCTTGATTTTGGCCCTGAAGTCGTTTTAATGTGATTTATTGAGAGAGATGTGCAGGATAGTAAGCTATGTGTTATTTGTGGGAAGCCACTGATCCTTCAGGTAGGAAATAACGGATGCAGATCGGAATAACACGTGGCCGTTAATCTCATTTACCTTAAATATCAAAGTACACATTTCATTCAGCTACATTGAATACCCATAACAATGGAATCTATGTGTTGTAAATCATGCTCCATCTGCAAAATGTGATTAACAGCATGAGTAACACATTCTCTGCTTGTGTGAGGTTGGTTCAGGTCGATTTGTCTTGTTTTTTCAGAATTCGACCACGTACAGGGTTCAGAAGGCAGTGACACAGACAAGGCCAGTGAGGACCCGGTGCTGTTTTTCTTCCCAGAGTTTGGTGAGCCCGGCCAGGACTTGGGACAACCTGCTGCTGGGTCAGGGGCCAGCTTCGAGCCCACCTGTAAGAGGATGAGGCGCAATCGCTTCAAGTGGGGGCCGGCCTCCCAGGACATCCTGTACCAGGCCTACGAGCGTCAAAAGAACCCCAGCAAAGAAGAACGGGAGGCCCTGGTGGAAGAGTGTAATAGGTGGGACTTTTAATTTGGAGCAATTCCCATGTAGTCATAATTCTGCATATGGCAAAACAACGGAGTAATGCTGCCTTATTAACACCTAGGGCAGAATGTGTCCAAAGAGGTGTGTCCCCCTCCAAGGCCCAGGGTCTCGGTTCCAACCTGGTCACCGAGGTGCGCGTCTATAACTGGTTTGCTAACCGGCGCAAGGAGGAGGCCTTCAGGCAGAAGCTGGCCATGGATGGCTATCCTGCACATGGCCTCAACCCCCTACCTTCTCAAGCTGGCATTTCCCCACCCGGAAAGATGCAAGGTACTGAGTCGCAACCCTGTAGTGATCCTCATGCTCACACTCATGGGGTCTCTGTGGTCTGGTCATCATTCCATTCCTTTCTGCAAACATCTCCAGTGGGCATAGATGGGGGATTGGGGGCCCAGCCATAACCAGATGGGTCAGAGCTTCTCATTCTGAAGCTGCAAAAGTAAGAGCGTGTTTATAAACAATGTTCCGATGTGGTCATGGCTGGCATATCCATGGTGTATGTGAAGGTACCCCACACAGAACATGAGAGAGGGTGTAGGAGGTCAGTAGCAGTGAGTGATTGAACTGAGTGAAACCCATTGTCATTTTGATGGGTGACGATGCAGGTGACAGTCTGCGATGTCTGTCAGGATGTACGAGCCAGAGAGGACCAACTCTGCAGCAGATGGGGGGGGGGGGAAGGGGTTAGAGAAGGTCACACAGGTCAGCACTGGGTCATTGGAGGCAAGCTCAAAAGTCCATGGGCCCCCATCCTGAAGGGGTCTGGCAGGCTTGCATACCTTACTGAGAAACTGGCATCATTTTACTCCTATACTAGTAATGTTACTCCACAGAGCTGTGTTTCGGCTAAAATGACTGTTGGGGCCTCAGGGACCCTTTCAGAGTTGGTTCACGACTGCATGAACCCAGACATTGAAGGCTGCTCCCCTGCTGAGGTGGAAAACACCCACCAATTGGTAGTCAGTACCCACACCCTCCCACCCACAGAGAGTATCAGTCGTCCCGGCATGTCAGCTCTACGTCTTGCACAATGATGTCACGGCAGGTGTACTTGTCACACCGCTGGTGTCACCTGCACCCTGCTAACCAGTGCTTCTCTGATATTCGCCCCCATAACCCTGTTACCAGAAGGACCCTTTCTCTTCTGGGCTATGTAGCTTCCCTGCCTTTTGGCATCTGCCGCCCAAGCTGTGTCACCAGGACCTCTGAAGCAGCCTCAGCACTGAGAAACATCCTGCTAAGGACCTAGTGTGTCCTCGACACCCTTTACGGTCTTAATTTCCCTTAAAAGCAATCTTGCACTCACCCCTCTTTCCCTCTGTTTATCCAGATGTCCGATACAGCCATCAAGGACCCGGTGAGGTCACTTCCTCTACAACGGTCAGTCACCATGGCAACAGTGGAATGCCCAGTGCTCAGGCATTGCTGCAGCAGGTGTCCCCTGGTGGCTTGGACCATGGCCTGCTGTCACCTGGTGCAAAGATGGTACGAGAAGCAGAGTCTAACCTGAACTGCCCAGGGAAAATGCAAACTCAGGCTACTGGGATCTTTTCACATCAACAGTCTAAATCCATTAGCTGAGTGTTCATTGAGGCACCTTAAATGTTTAGCCATCAGCTGATGCCACTATGGAACATGTAGAGGACTATACACTGTGGATCGGGGACACTTTCAGGACCTGTAGTCCTGGTCATCCCTTCAGTCATTATCTCATCCATTATTCAGGCTGTGTGCCATGAAAAGAATATGGGTCCGTGTCTGTTTGGGCCAGGCTGATTTTCTTTGGCCTACTGGGTTTCTGAGTTGGAGGGGGTGTCACACCTCACAGGCAGTAGAAAGGATTGATTGACTGGCTGATGTGTTAGTGGAGATACGAAGGAAAGCATTTTAATCCCATTTCTATATTTTCTATTGTATAAACTGTGTGTGTATCTGTGCCTTGGATGGACTGGTATTCCAGGTCCCCCTGAGACCCCACTCTGGATAAATAGTCAGAATATGGTATAGATTTTAATCCCTGCACTCAACACACACAAACACACGCAGTGAAAGGGGAATTGGTGCAGAGCCACATGCAAAATCTCTCACAGCGCTGGATGTGCAAATAAACATAGTAGGCTTGACAGAGTGAGTGTGTCTTAGGACACAAAGAACTGTGTTGTGTGAGCCATTCCTCCTAAGTCTGAGTCAGCTTAGGCGCTCCCTGGGTTTTCTCTTATCTGTGTGTGTGTGTGTGTGTGTACACCGCGTATGCCTGGGATGTGGGTGAAAACTGCACACAAAGGTACACAAAGCTGGGCGCTCTGGCTGGCTTCTTCCCCACTGTGGCTTGGTGTACATCTTGTACTGCAGCCAGTTTAAACCACAGTGGGATTCTGTTGTACCCCACAGATCAACTGCCTGTCATCTGGTTTATTCGGCTGAGTCATTTGATTACTGCAGCTTTTCTCCATCAGCAATTGTGCTCCACCTACAAAACTCTAGTGCTGCCTCTCGACATGTAAATGTGTAAACCAGATCGGAACTGAACTTCCATGCGGCACCCATTTCTGCAGATTTCTGTGTCAGGAGGCATTCTTCCTCCTGTCAGCACCCTGACCAACATCCACGGCCTCTCCTCCAGCCTGTCCCAGAGCTCCCAGCAGCATCACGCCCAGAGCCTCATCATGACCATTGCACAGAGTGAGTTTGACTGTGCTTCACGCTGGACGTCTTGGGCTGACACCATAACTCCACAGGCTGGCCCACCTTACCCTGCCAGCTTTCCTTCATTTTCCAGACTCCCACCCTCACCTGCCTGTCCCTATTCTCGCCTGTCCTCCATCTTACAGGTCTGAACCCGTCGCAGGGGGTGCCCGTTATCAACAGCGTAGGAGGGAGTCTGACTGCACTGACTGCACAGCCAGTGCAGTTTTCTCAGCAGCCACTTCATAGCACCCACCTTCCAGCCCCACCACTGCAAGCACCGGGTCACATGGGACAGCAGCCCTTTATGACTGCTGTCACACACACACACAGTAAGTAGCTTGTGCGCGCGCGCGCGTGTGTGTGTGTGTGTGTGTGTGTGTGTGTGTGTGTGTGTGTGTGCACGCCTGGGTATGGGAGACACTCAAACTCCTCCTCCTTCCACTTTTCTGGTAGTGTACCCCCACAAGCAGGAGCCCCCCCAGTACACTCACACCCCACGCTTTCCCTCCACTATGGTGGTGACGGACACCAGCAGTATTGGACACCTCAGCTCCATGAGCTCCAGTAAACAGGTCAGTACCATCATGATTCTTCTGTGGTTTTTTCCATAACACTTGTATGGTTCTTCCATGATTTCTGACTCCTCTGTGACTCCCCACTGAGCTGCACTGACTCACTCCCTTCCCATTTGACCTTGTCCTTCAGATTTTAAAACTGATTGCTTCAGTGAAAACATGCAGCTGTATAAATGGGCAAAGTGCAAACAAAAATGAAGCCATACATGTTTAAATAAAATAATTACTCAGTGAGAAACAGACTGTGGACCATTTGGTACTGGTGCAAAACTACTTCATGTTAGATCTTTATAAAAGAGGTTTAGAATTTTTTAAAGGTTTAATTGTTTTAAGGAAAATATTTGTCAGTTTTACAGTAGTGTAAAAGCTGGTTAAGTCAGGTGTTCATTCAGAATGGAATGCCAGTTGTGCCTCTTTCCAGTCAAAATCTGGTGTGGAAAACTGCTACCTACAATGGGCAAGAATTCAGCTTTCCTTTGGGCTGAGAACAGTCTCTGATTCGCTGGTCACCTTCAGTGCCATTAATTGGACTGTCAGTCCATTTTAGGAAGCCTTGGGTCATACTGTCCAGTTTACACACTCCTATGGATTGTACTTTGCAGACGCTCCCTTAGTGTTACTCAGTGAGGGCAAAGTCCGCAGAGGTGGTGTCATTGCAGGTTCTGCTTTAATGTGAACGGCCCTGATAGGAGTGAGGCCAAAAGGCAGAGGCCTGCCAGAGGCAACTGTGGCATGTGCACCATGGAATCGGGGGGGGGGGGCAAGGCCTTGTGTACTTTTCCCTCATTGATGATTACACAACCTGGGGAGTCTCCAGCTATGACCCCAATGCATGGCTGTACACTTAGAAAGGGGGAGTAGGGACATGTCCTGACTAGCTTACCACCTTTTACTGTACATCTATAACTTACATTATCTTTACCACCTTTACATCTGTATAATTGAAGCAATTCTTTGAAATAGTTTTGGTTCCCTACCAACATTTAAGCCAAACCTATGCCCCTGCTCCACTGCCATGAGGCATAAAGACTAAATAAAACTTTTCCTTTTAAATATCTTTGTCTGTAATTGCAGTTTTTTTTTTTTTTTAAGTGAGGCTGTTGCAAATGTTAATTAACAAACCAATCAGCTGTGTCGACACTCCCTGGGCCTCAATTTCCTTTAGAAGGCCCCGATGACCAATCAGGCATGTTCTGGTCCCAGACAGCGCCTGATTACAAAGAGCTCCCCCATCTCCCACCAGCAGAAATGGCTTTGATGGGTTAATCGGTTTCTCCCAGGGAACGTGTGCATGTGCTTAACGGGTGGGCACTGACGGCCCCCTTCTTCCGCATTGCGATCGCTCTTCCTCGAAAGGCCGTTCCTGTCGGTGTTCACACGGCACGTTTCCCACGCTTCAGGAATGCCCTGGGGTGGGCTTCAGTCGAGCAGCCCTTGTGCCACATGTCCCACCTCTCCGGTGTCCATCTTGCGGATGAAGACCCTACTGCCCTCCGTATACATAATTTATTTTACTGCTAGATGCTGTTGTGAGGCACTTTCGTAAACAAGTATGTTGTGTGTGTGTGTGTGTGTGTGTAATATTTTAGTCACATACAGCTGGATATTTTACGTGTGTGTTGACACATTGAGGTCTGTGTCATGGAACATCATGCATGTCAGCGTGGAGCAGGTAGCACATTGACACATGCTGTCCAAGACAGTGTGTCATTGCCTACGGAGCAGTGTGAGAAGATCAGTCAGATCTTGATGACAGGCACGGTGTGTTTCAGGGTTTATCTCTGTATTTGCGGAGGCCTCTCCCCCACCACATGCCACCCTGACTCACACTAAATCCAGCCCACCCCTGGACTTCTGAGGCTCACCTTATCACATAGACTGTTGACTGGTTACAGGGTCACCCCCAGGTCAGCTGACCTCGAGACAGGTCTACACACCCTTGTGTTTCTGTCTCTGGGAGGACTTCAATTTTGATTTAATGACTCCCAAGCTTCAGCAAAATATGACAACTAACCACAGAAACATAACTTTTTTTTTTTTTTTTTGTGATTTGCTCCCCACTCTGTCTTTGAGTTAGAATTTTGCCACACACTTTTGAAATTTACTAACCAACAAAGATGAAGTATATGGACATACACCTATATGCAAACACAAGCAAATTTCACAATTCAGAATTAAGCCATAGGCTGACAAAGGCACAGATAAAGAGATGGCAAAACACATCTATACACACAAGGGGGAGGTGGATGACTTCTGAGCATGTTGGGTCAGGTCTGCTGCTGCCTAATGTACCGTCGTGTCATCAGTTCATCTTCAGGAAAGGAACCGCTTTATGCTAAAAGACCCAAATGATCAAAGTGGATTCATTTAACTGGGGTGGGGGTGGCTCTCCAAATGGCCTGTGCATTTAGTGTGCGTGCGTGCATGACGTAATCGCCTCTCTTCTCTTTCCTTTCAGTGCCCTCTGCAAGCATGGTAGGCCCATGTACCCGAGTTTCGATTTGCCTGGCAACGGGGTCCTGCTGTTCCACTCTGTCACCATGGTAACCTCAGAAGCTGCCCACCTGGCCTGTCAGACAACTAGCTGAGCAGTGCCTTGTGAGCTGTGGAGGATGGAGAAAGTGAGTTTGGAGAGGGAAACATTTTTGGCAGCAAAAACAACAAACATTACAGCTGTTACCCTTAAGTGACAATTCAAAGAAAGGCCAAGCGGATAACAACAGTCCAGTGAGTGTGAGCTAATCTGCAATAACCCACTCATATGGGCCACCATGGAGTGAACTGTTTTTAAAATGCTTTAAAGAACTTGCTTTTGGAGGTGGAGGTGAATGTGACAATTTGCATGACATGGAAGGTGGAGAGTTATGTAGATCAGCAGGGAACGGCGCCTACCCGTGACCTTCAACCTCACCTGGACTCATGTGAGCTCTCTTGGTTTTTAATTAAACTATGAAGAACCTCAAACAACTTGGAGCTCATTGGTTATGTTTGTGCAAGACCACGATGGAGTCTTCCTCATGTGATGAACTGGAGCAGATGAAGGCTGAAATGTATCCTGTTGTCGACCTGCTGTAATACAGGCAGATCCAGTCCCAGAGGATTGCGAGGCAGCCCATCCACCTGCCTTACATTCACGCTGCAATTCTGGATGATTGTGCCACGATTCCTGCGGTAGGAGACGAGCAGTATGACAAAATCATCTATGTAAAGGAATATTAAAAATCATATTTATACCCTGTGAGAAAGCAGATTGTTGAAGTATTTTTTTTTTTTTTTTTTTTTTTTTAAAGGACTGACCACATGCTTCCATTGTGTAGTGTTGGACTGTCACCCTCTAGCATTTTATTCACACTGTAGTCCACCTGAAGTTTTTAGAACACCATGACATTAAATTATATGTGCATTTTTTTCTTTATTTTTTTTTTCCTAAAAACACCAGCGTGAACATGAGCTTATAAAACAAAAATATTTACTGTGATTTTACAAGCTGGTTAAAATATAAACTGGTGAAGGAGTAGGTCTGTGGTTCCAGTGAAGATGATCAGACATAAGTCTGATAAGTAAACTTATTGGGACATCTTATACTATTCACTGACTGATATTTAATACTATTCAGGAAGCCTTTGATATGCTGACATTTAATATCTACATGTGTAAAAATGGAAAATATTTTTAATGTGTGTAAGATAATAAAGTGACGTTTAGCTAAAATGTAGAAGCAGATTTAAGATTCTTAAAGCATACCCATGCATCTGGGGGTGGGGGCTCTGACCCAAGTGTGTTGGTAGGCACACTTCATGTCCCATGCCTCTGACTGCATCGTCTGTTTCGATGCTGATGATGGACCCAGTTATAAGCTAAGAGAATCCTTGAAGTGCATAAAAGAACATACATTATGAGAAGGCTTTTTAAACATGTCGCGTTAGGTAGAAATCTGCCTTATGCACCCCCACTCCTCACGCATACACCCTGTGAATTCCTGGACCACAGCTTAGCCTTGATCAATTAACCCATCTTGTCAAGCCCCACGCCCATAGCAGAGGAGAGGCAGGATGTAAGTGATTCCATATCACACTGATGGGCTGGTCCTTCAAGGTCAGAGGTTAGATGAATGCTGTAAAGTTCTCTTCTGCAAGGTTTGCTATTTGGCTGCCTTGTGTGATTGTGTGTGATTTATTACACAGATCAGAGTAGCTGACTCCCGCTGTTTTAAACACTTGATTAGGGAGCTGAACGGGGTGCACTGAGGGGCTACATGTCCCCACTCCACTTCCTCAGCCTCCAAGGTGTGTGATTGGCGTGTTAACATCCTCCTTCACTATGAGGACAAACACTAAATCCAGAGTGATGGCTGCCCATATGGGACACAAATCATGTGCCAGGCAAACACATGCATGCCATATTGTAAATGCTGAGTTATAAGCTACCAGCAAGTCTGGGGCATATGACAGCAATCAGGTTTTCATAATGTGGAGTGGCAGTGAGGCAGGCACCTTGCATTCTCCAACTCCCCCTGCTGGTATGTGGGTGGTATTACACCAACATTACAAAATGCGCATCCTGCTGTGTTGACTGTTGTAATCCTACTAGAGCTCCTGTTTGCTTATCAATGAGGCCTTTGATTTTGCTCCCAGGGTGCCACTAAAGATCAGAGAGTCACATTTAAGTCCCAGTTTTTTTTTTTCATTTTCTTGCATTTCAGAGCACAAAGAACAGAAGGAACACCGTTAGGAACAAAGGGGAAAAGTGCTTACTTCAGATCTAGCAGGCCACTGGAATCTGCCTGGGTATGCTTTAAGGGCCCTCTGATTAATCAGCCCATTGTGAAGGTGTGGAATGTATTTACAAATGTGTGACAAGTTGTACATACCTGTGGCCCAGCAGCATCATCGGTCACATCTCTATTTAGTGCTCATTTTCCAGAGATGAACATTGAGACTTTGCTGTGTTCAGCCCTGACCTCTGATCTCTGAATTATGGCTAGACCAAAGCTCCCTGCTTCACTTGTGGGTCTCACTGATTCTCTAAAGGAGGCAGAAGGAATGGAGTGCAACACTGCATGCAGTCTAGCATGCAGTGGGGCTCAGCGAAACGCAGACATTTTCTTCGAATCTATACGCATCCCACGATGCCTGAAACCACGGCTGTCCTGCCATGCCGACTGAGGGTGGGCGGATGATTAGGGCCTGGAGAACTAGTCAGCAAACCTGTCCCCTGGCAGTGTTCAAAGGCTGACCCATGTGGGTGCACAGAACATGTTGGGATGAAGGGGAAAGGGCATGGAAGAGGTGAGCTGCAGGGCCCAGCAAGGGTCAAGGGTCGTGGTTTTATCACCTCCACTTGATCAGAAAGGCAGTCACAAGTGCCAGGGGCAGGATCTAATTGTTACTAAGTCAGCAGCGTGAGAGACAGACTACAGTCAGTTGGGGCTCGCTCAGTTACCCCGTAGTCTCCCCAAACCCCCTTGAGGCTGCAACCAGATTTTGCTTGTATTTATATTGCTTACAATTAATACATATTTTAACAAAAGCATCAATAAATTAAGAAACTTTTGCTATGAAAATAACAAATGCCATAAGCAGGTGACTGAATAACTACAGATGGTCAAATTATATGTAAATGACTGAATTTGTGTATGAAAATAGCCAGATCAGACAAAACAGGCCCATTAGCATTAATGACAACATTAGCAGCCAATTGTCATACAGTGTAATTGTTCCAGACTGAGGAGGTCAGTGGGAGCCTTTACATAGTGAGGGGTCAGTTTTGAAAGTGAAACTCACAGCTGGTGAGAGGATTAGGGATGGGGTCCCCAATGGGGGAACACAGTTTCTGTCTTATCTTCTCTTTTTCACACACTGATGAGTGATAAGTTGCTACATGCTGCCCGTTAAAGGCCTGCCCTCAGTATTGGGCAGGGATTAATGATTCACAGCACACAGGCACTCCATGTGGTGCCAGGTTAATGTTTGCCTTGCTCACACATGTACAGAGAGATGAGCGTAGTTTCGCGAGCCACACTGCCTGGACCTTCAGTGTACCTCCCAGCCTCTCAAGAAACCCTGGAACTGGTCAAGATCCTGACTATAAGGACCAGCCCTTTGGGAATTAGCGATAAACCTGGATGCTGTCTCTCTCATAAAAGCAAAACCTACTGGTTGATGAAGTATTATTTTACATAAGTAGTTATTTGTACCACATGAGGTCTGGTGGGCATTGGGGGGGGGCTGATTCTGTATCTGAGGAATACCTTAATCACCACACCACCTGTGGCCCTACTCCTGTTTGCTCACATATAATTTGAGGTGCCCTGGATCACCAAAGATCTCATTTGTAGCTCACCACAGCCCCAGCATTGGCCAGAAAAATATCAGAAGAAATAAGTGGGCCCTCTGTAACTTCTCTTGCCATCTGGGTTCTTAGACTGATTTTCCTCCTTCACTGTGGATCATGTGTCAGCCTGAGTTCGACATTCCAGGAATCCAGTGTAGTGAAGCTTACTCTACCAAAACGAATATTTAATATTGACATTTTTGTCATAATCAAATGCATTACTATAATGATTTTTCTAAAGTTATAATTTTCAGGGTTAATAATTTTCTCCTAGAACATAGTAAGAGGTTGACGTATTTGGTACTCTAGTACGCTTTAGCAGAATAATTATAATGCGCGGGGAGTTTTTACTGTCATAACCGCGCAAATTCCAAATTATGTTAAATTACGAAAGCTGGCAACACAAGACGTAGTTAATTTTTGCAAACGACGTAAGTGATTTTGCCGCGATTGCGTACCTGCGTGCCTTTTATGGCAACCTTTGTTTAAAGCAGCTAAACAGCAAATAATGCGGACCGATTTGCGCTCACACCATTGCCGAAATTACGCCATCTAGTGGAACTCAACCAGTATTGCGGACACGTGATCAGCGGCCTGTTCCGCAAACGATTATCTTTGTCTGAACCGGCTACCGACTCGTATCGGCTAGTGATGCCTTTCTGCGCGGCCCATGCTGGTTGAGGGAAGTATGGACGCGCACGATTTATTTCGGAAACTCGGCGCTGGGGCAAAATTTGATTTCAAGAGATTTGGTAAAGATGCTGAAAGGTTTAAAGTAAGTGTGATCGTTTTAAAAAGTGTATTTGGAGTAATCATGTAAGTGAAATGGCATTTGCTGTAGTCGATACGGTATGAGCTCGCTTAAACGTACACTATATTATATTAAGCTATTTTAAAGCATGCTTAAAAAAAATGTAATGTAACACCTTCAGTTAATCTGACTTCCAGTATACAATTCTGGAATAGTTCATGCAAGAATCGCTGAAGTTTCGAAACAGGCTCGACTGCGCTAGTTTCAGTGTCGTGTAAAACGAACGGATAAATTTGTTCATGTGTTTGATACCAAGTATCGTGTGTGTGTTTTACTGACGAGCTGAAGGAGTTCATAGACACTGGGAAGCTGGTCTGTATAGATCTTTCGAAACGTGTTTATCTCTTTGTCCAATCCCTGTGTTTGTTACTAGAGGGTGAGCTGGACGGTGCGTTCAGACGAGCTCTGTGTTGGAACACAAGTTTCTCTCTCTTCTGAACGCAGGTGGTTCGGTCCCACAAGAAGAATGAAAGCAGTCCGGACATCCTGGCAGAAATAAGCTTCTTCGATACAGTGAAGAAGGATGCGTCCAACTGGGATAAAGATTTCAAGCAGTGCCGTAAGGGAACTGGGCAGGAGGGAGATCAGGATGATTCAGAGGTAGAGAGAGAGCGGTCTCTCCGTGGCACCAAACGGAAGGGAGACTTTGAGGATACTCCTGTGAAGAAGAAAACGCTCAAAAGGAGAAAACAAGGTGCTATATACTGGTCCGCAGCTAAAGAATAGTGTGGTTCATACATAGTGTGACAGTCTGGGGTGCATATAGTGATTTAAATGAAAAAGAATGAGAGAATGGGCAGGGGAAAAGGTCTCGTATAGCAGTCCTGACAGAGTGTCAGATGTACGTGTCAGCCTGCAACCCTGATGTTTTTCTTCTTTTCATGTCACCACAGATTGCCCTGATGTTGGTGTCCAGCAGAGGGAAGCAGAGAGTGAGGGTATCCAGTGGACTTCTGCTGTTGACCAGAAGGTCCGGGGTCTTGGGGAGCCCAGTAGAGACAAGAGCGCACTCTCTCTGAAGAGGTTGAAGCATCTGCACCAGGAGAAGGTACCCTCAGTTTCTATGTGAATACCGATCCACCGACCGCATGGCCCCTTCCATCACGCACCTCTGCTGCTCCATCTGTTAACATGTATCAGTGTCCTCCTCACAGGCTGAAAATCACACCGTGTTTGTTCTCGGCCCTGAAGGATGGTTCGGTGTGTTTGCCAGGTGAACAGCATCAGGCACCAGAATCGGATCCATGTGCGCGGCACTGACCTCCCCGATCCAACGGCCACCTTTGAGGAGCTCAAAGAAGAGTACAAACTGGATCCACGGATTATTCAGAACCTGCAGGCAGCTGGCTTTCAGACGCCCACCCCTATACAGATGCAGGCCATCCCACTCATGCTACACGTAAGCACCACAGAATGACAAGGGGTGCCTTGTTTACACTCCCAGCTTGTGTTTGTACAGCACCTGTTTCTGCTGCGTGGTGGTTAATCTCCACCACTTAGGTTTTGAGGCTCCTGCACTTGCCCTTGTCTTTCAGAGGCGAGAGATCCTGGCCTGCGCCCCCACGGGCTCGGGTAAGACGGTGGCGTTCTGCCTGCCGCTCCTCGCCCACCTGCACCAGCCTGCCAACCGGGGCTTCCGTGCCCTCATCATTTCACCAACCCGCGAGCTTGCCAGCCAAGTGAGGGTCCGCTGGCGTCGGTTCACGTGCCCGCCTTGATTAGTCCCTACTGGGTGAAAGATTTGGAGTCTCGAAATCCGTTAATTGAAACCTGGGGGGTGAATGAGGAGTTTCGCTGGACTTATCTGCAATATGGGGGGGAGGGTGGCTGTTAGAAACAATTTTGCACCCAGTGTGATAAGTGGTTGCGTCCTGTGCTGCATGGGATAGGCTCCAGGCCCCCAGGAGACCCTGTGTAGGATGACTGAATGCTACAATGGTAGTTTAGATCATAGACCTCTGACTGATTGGTGAGATGGTCTGTCTCTCTGCCTCATGTGTCTGAGTCTCTGACCTTCCCATCTTCAATGCTGTTTACTAAAGGGTTCTAAACCTGTGGTGTGTGTGTGTGTGTGTGTGTGTGATGCAGACCCACCGTGAGCTCCTCAAGTTGTCAGAGGGCCTTGGCTTTAGGGTGCACATCATACACAAGGGGGCTGATGCAGCCAAGAAGTATGGACCAAAATCAGCCAAAAAGTTCGGTAAGCTGCAGGACAAATGTTAGGAGCTGGATGGCGCTCTTCAGGTCGTGAGCCGTGCTGATGAACTGTGGCTGACTCTCACTCTCGTCTCTGTCAAGACATCCTGGTGACCACTCCCAATAGGCTGATATTCCTTCTCAAACAGGACCCTCCCGCCATGGACCTGAGCAGGTGGGGTCAGGGTTCAAGGGTCAGTGGTGTGTGTGTGTGTGTGTGTGTGTGTGTGTGTGTGTGTGTGTGTGTTTTGAGATGCTCTATGGCCATCTGGGGTGTGTGTTTACACGCAGCGTGGAGTGGCTGGTGGTGGATGAGTCTGACAAGCTCTTCGAAGATGGAAAGACCGGTTTCCGGGATCAGCTGGCCACCATCTTCCTGGCCTGCTCGTCCCCCCAAGTCCGCAGGGCCCTCTTCAGTGCCACCTTCACCATGGAGGTGGAGGAGTGGTGCCGTCTGAACCTGGACAACTTGGTGTCCGTCAACGTGGGCCCGAGGTTCGTGGCCGCCCCGTTTGACTTTGCTCTGTGATGAGGGTGACATCAGCCAGGTCACACACGCTTGTCTCTTCAGGAACTCTGCGGTCGACACTGTAGACCAGGAGCTGCTGTTCGTGGGTACGGAGAATGGGAAGCTGCTGGCCATGAGGGACCTCATCAAGAAGGTAGAGTTTTAATCCTGCTGCTCTGGGCTGGTGTGGCGCTCTAGGGTCTGATCCCCTCTCCAGAAGGTTCTGAGATCCAGTGTAGCTTCAGTACACACCCACCTGTCCAGAGCGACAGGCACGGCTGCCGTATGCGGCATGGTGTTTCTGGCTCAGACAAAGGTCTTCTCCAGGGTTTCCTGCCACCCGTGCTGGTGTTCGTCCAATCCATCGAGCGCGCCCGAGAGCTCTTCCACGAGCTGGTGTACGAGGGCATCAACGTCGACGTCATCCACGCGGAACGCACACAGCAGCAAGTATGTCTGCCTGTGGCCAAATATTCAGATGCATATCTCAGCCACCAATGCCACCAGCAGTAGCCTGACAGCCCGATGTGCTCCCACCCTCCAGAGAGACAACGTCGTGACCAGCTTCCGTGCCGGGAAGATCTGGGTTCTGATCTGTACGGCGCTTCTCGCCCGCGGCATCGACTTCAAAGGGGTCAACTTGGTGATCAATTATGACTTCCCCACCAGTGCTGTGGAGTATATCCACCGGATAGGTCAGTCCCTGGGTCTGTGTGACCGTGCTACAAACCGTGTTGTCTGCACCGCACGGTTTCTGAAACGCTGGATGCGAATCTGACGGATTTGGACAACGTGAGGTGGTTTGGGTTAGTAATGGAGTCATACCTCGCTTCAGAACTTGTCAAACCCGGTACTCGTCGCATTTTGACCAGAAAAAAATGCTTCTTCACCCGTCGCTTGCTCGGCGCTTGGCGTCCCTCTCTGGCGATGAAACGGACGCGTCAGTCTCACAGTAGCTCGCGAACAGTGCGGAACCCCCACATAATCGTCGTTACTGTCTTGTACTTTTGTGCATTTTAAGTGCTAACCATGGGTTGCAAAAAGGTTCCGAGTGATACCACTAAGCCTGAAAGACAGTTAATAAGAACCACGATTGAAAAGAGATCGTAACTAAGTATGAGAGTGGTGTAGGTGTGACTGATATCACTCTTAGGTTTTTATTACAAAACAACCTCATTACTTAATATTAGCCCAGTAAAATGTGAAAGTTGTGAAACTTCTGGGGAAATTATTTCTAATTACATTATCTCTTATGGGAAAAATTCCTTTGGTACTCGTTGGGGTTTGGCACTCGTCACCAGTTCCGGAATGAATTAATGATGAGTACCGAGGTACCACTGTACTACATTAGCCTTGTGCCGTTTAAGCCGACGGTCCGTGTGTCTGGGCAATCCTGCGTCACGGATTGACGTTCCGATGGGTGACTGTGATGTCCTTTCAGGCCGGACGGGTCGGGCGGGGCACAAAGGGAGAGCCGTCACTTTTTTCACGGAGGATGACAAGCCTCTTCTGCGAAGGTACGGTATGGAGGTGCCACTGGGCACACGGGGGAAGCCAAGGTGAAATGGTTACTGTACAGCCGTCACAGTGAGGAATTTACGATCAGATACATGGCTCAGGTGTATAATTAAGCACAAACCCTGGCAGTAGAATGCCTCCATCGTGGGATGCCACCTTTCCAGAGGGTCAGTTTGTCAGATTTCTGCCCTGGTCAACTGCAAGTGACGTGACGGTGAAGTGGAAACTAGAAGCGTGAAAAGTTATCCCAGCAGAGTAGAGGCTGTCACAGCAGCGAAGGGAGGACCAGTTTCCTGGTTATACCTTTGGTTTAGAATGAGAATGCAAACTCAGAGCATTTCCCGAGGATCTGGGCTCAGAGGGTGCTGAAGTCTCGTCACCCATTGTCGTCCTCCTCACCAGCATCGCCAATGTCATCAAGCAGGCTGGATGTCCGGTTCCAGACTACATGGTCGGCTTCAAGAAGATGCACAGGTACGAGCCGGTCACACCCACCCGATTCAGAGCCTGATCTCTCGAGTATCTAATGTTCATCGAGCTGAGCACCAGTGAGCTAGAGGCCTTTTGCCTTGACCCCTGACCTTGTCGGCACACAGCAAGCTGAAGCGGCAGCTGCAGAGGAAGCCGCCACGGAGGAGCACGATCCGAACGATGCCACGCTTTCTGAGGACGAAAGGCAGTGCCTGCCAGAAAAGGTATCCCTAGCGAGCGATGCTCTGGGGGCAGCTGGGAGTGGGGCCCCTGTCCCACACCTACCTTCCTCTTTATTTAATCTGCAGGCGTAAGAAGAAAGCATCGGCAGCTGCTGGGCAACAGGCTGCTGGACAGGTGACCAGCTGAGAACATGTGACAGGAATGATGGATTCATGCATTTCTGCTGTATGCTTTGTTACCCCCTGTGTTTTAAACTTCTTGATCATCTCTGACCATGCTGCTCTTCCCAGGTGTGTAGAGTCAGCATTTTGCTTTCTTCTGCTCATGTAATAAATGCCTTTGGTCAACCGGTGTAACTGCAGATCAGTTTGATTACTCGCCGAGGCTGGAGTCCGGAGATTCAGCCTCCGGAGTGGTGTGGTGGCTCTTAATTGAGCTGGAATTAGGGATTGGACAAATGCGGCTTTGACACCTGTGGTAGGTGAGAGTATCCTGAAGTAACCAATCAATTCTGACCCACCCACCATGGGGTTTGAAGCCTCATTTATCATCACTAGCTCTAATCCCTTATTAGTAGCATGTGACAGATTTCAATATAAGGTGCTGGGTATATGTCTACTTCAAGGCAGTTCTGGGAAGAGGTAGACTCTTTATCTGGGTTTGATCAACTATGGTAGGGATACATTCCCTCCAGCATGTCCTGAATCTGGCCTAGGGCCTCCTCACAGTAGACGGTGCACGTCTGCACTCTGTCCCATTCTGTCGTTACCATAGCACTGAGCCATAGGTGAGGTTAAGGTCATACGCTAACTGGTAAACCACAAGTGTCAACTGATGACTTGGCTCCCAATTTTGTACCACAGACCAGCTGGACGTCTGCTGAACCGTGACCACCAGTGTCACCTAGCTGGCAACCTCGTGTTCCCTCTTACAGTCACTCAGGAACAGTTTTGTTCAGTTTAATTAAATCCATAAGGAAGGGATGGGGGGGGACTGACTTCTCAGGTGTTTAAATTAAGTATTCCCGAAAGCCGCTTTTGCATTAATGTTATGGTATGTTAATTGGAAATTCAAGGAAATTGGGAGTTTTTCTAGTTAAGAAAGTAAGATTACAGTAAATTTAGACCAATTACTATGGCAGCTTCTTTTAAGAAGCTATCTGCTCTGGGACAAATTTACCCTTGTGTTGATGTTAAAGCGTTCTAAACTATGCATTTTTGTCGCGTTCTCTTCCATAAATATGAGAGAGTCAATTTTAACTCGTGAAAGAATAGAACCATGAATAATAATCTTGTATTTCGGGATTTCCACATGCAAAGGTGGAAGACACATTCTTGTTTCGGCTCACTCAGTAAACGAGGGTGATTGTGTGAATGGGAACTTCTCCTAGGATTGATTTGCAGGTAATGATGGGATACTGTATTTTAAATCCCCATTAGTACAGCTCATTACTCCATAATACGTCATGCAATCCAGCTCATCAGAAATGTTGACGCCAAGTACCTGGTACATGACTCACGGATTTATCCAGGATTTACACTGTGCAAAAAAAAAATTGAACATGCATTTGAAATTCACAGCAGAAGTGTCATAGATTTGTGTATTAATTTGACTGTCACGTGCCATGTGATTTATAGGACAGTTTGATGAATTCCTTCTTGGAGACAGGTGGTGCTCCTGCTTGCTCTCTCACTGCTGACACCTTACCCTGACCTTAAGCCTGGCCCGCTGTAGGACTCGAACCATGGCTGTGATGACCTTAGGCATCGTCAAGGACTCGTGGCGTTATTGTGGCTTGCGGTGTACTACACTACGTCACTGTACAATCAGAAGACATATCCAGGCACACCACCTACAGAAAGGGGCAGAACTTCCTGTCCACCTGGGTGATCACAGAGATGACAATTTTCAGAGGTAATCTGCAATGGTTGCTTCAAATGGGGGTGAATGAGAGGCTCTTTGCATCATTGGTGAAAGAAACATGAACCTACCTCCTAGTCATAGACTCTTTTGTCCCCCAACCCCGTCCTCCCCCCGACTGCACATTGTATCCCCAACTCCCCCGCACCAACACACCCCAACTAACGTTCACACACTTTTCTCCCAGTGCTTCATCATCATTTGAAAATACGTGTAATTATCCAACTTTAGGCACCGGTGGCATCAAATAATTTAATTTCTAGTTAAATATTCTTAATTCCTAATTTGGAGCTTCATGGGGTTCATCTGGAAATCACTTTATCTGTTTCTCCAGGTGGGCCTTGTATAATTCTTTATTGGCAGCCAGAAAGAGATGAGAATGACTTTTTGTTAAACTTCAAGCAAGTTAATTAAACAAAGTAGGTTGCCATAGTACCTGAACTATACTCACTTTAGGAATGAAAGTCACTGGTCTGTGTGAACTTCAAGTTGACATGTCTAGGTTAGTTGCTAACCTTGCTTTCATTAATATCGTGTTTTTACCTTGATGTTGCCTTCTAGGCGTTTCCCATGGTGTCCACCTGGTGGGGCTATTGCATTATATAACGACTTCAGGTAAAGGCTGTGCATGCAAAATTAAACGCTTTGTGATTTTGCCTACAGTTTGTCTTGCATATTTTGCAAAGACTAAAGATGAATCCTTTAAAAGCAGATTAAAATAAACATATGCCCTTTTTTGTGATCTCTCACTTGGCTGTTCACTCAATTTTAAACGTAGTATTATTGGGCATGAGAATTATGGTCGTGTGAGTCGCAGCCCCAGGAGATGGGCTTGGTGGGGGATGTGGGGTTTGGGATGGGGTGAGGTGTGGTTAAAACAGGTAATTCAGCACTCCTACCCCTACCCCCAAACAGAGAGCAGGGCAGGTGGCTCTCGACCCCATTTTTACTAATTGCGTTGCTCTAGTGTGTCAGCTATGCCCAAAGGTGGCTCTGCTGCCTGCTGTAAATGCTTGGTTGTACAAATAAAAAAATGAAAGAACATATTAATGTTTCTCTGGGTGCTACAACATTTCATGTAAATTACTGTGCAGGTAAGGTCGGATGATGTGTAAAGGAAAAGCCTGTGATGAAACGTTCATTTACTTTCTCTGCTATTCTGTTTGTTATGAATGCACTCATCATTTTGCCCCTTTACACCTTGTTCTGCTCCTCCTGGGGATAATTAGAGGCCATCTCAAAGGGCCCGTTTCTCCACGGTTATCCACTGGGCAGGGACTGGGGTTTACAACACAGTTAATTTGATGCACCCCCTGATGGACTGTGTAACACAGCAGATCCATGAGGAATACTGGGTAAACATTGTGCTGTGTTGCCCAGGGGTTGGGGTTTCTCACTGTCCCAGTTCCTTTGTGCAAATTCCAGTAATGGAAAGAGATGGTTTAGAAGGAGAGGGTATAAGGTATCCAGGCCAGGACTGTCCAGTGGGGGCTGTGAATGGGTTTGGTGGGGGCACTTTTTATATTTTAATGAAATTAAGGGATGTGAGTCCATGGCCCTGTGTGGGTGATGCTCCCGAAGATTCAGGGTTTGACTGCCTGTCTCTGAATGTGCTAGTGAGACTCAGCGTTGTGCTGTCCCTCAGTCAGGGTCCATCCATATGTCAGGAGGGAGTGAGCACCTCAAGAAGAATGAGGACAGGGCCAGGCTGAACTTGCTCTAGAAAGGCAGTGCCGTGTGACTTGGCCTTGATGCAACATTTTTTGTCGACTTAATTCTCCAAATTCTCTGAGGTCAAAGGTCAGAGAAGGGGCAGCTGGGAGGGTCTTGGGAGCAGCAATTTCAGAAGGTTACTCCATCGTGGCAGCTGTCCCTCTCAGTGGCTGAGGGAGTTCCATACGTCAGCAATTAGAACAGAATTAAGTGGGGGTGTGAGCATTTTAGGCAATAATGGGACATAAATCACAGCGGTGTTTGTAAGGTAAGCTTATCAGCATTGTCTGCCAAATCCAATGACACTGCACCATTTAATGGGTTATATGTCAGAATTAATAAGCTCCTCCTGCACAATCTCTTCATAGAACCAAATGGGTCAGGTTGACACGACATTGGTGACCAACAGCAACCACCTGAACAGTCAGGATGGCTGGAAACAATCTGTGCTAATCATAGCCGTTGCAAAATGAAAGTCAGGTGACCCATGGGACACCCTGAGGTGGGCATGGATTACATTCAATGGAGGTATATACACACATCAGAGTTTTCATGTACTGACGATGGATGGACTGACAGACTGACTGGCTTAGAGTTGTAAATGACATCATTTTTTCAAAATGACATTTATTTTTATTTAGAAGAGGACTCGGACATCATCATTCACTTTCGGCTGCTCCCATCAGGGGGCGCCACAGCGGATCAACCTTCTCCGTCTCCTCCTGTCCTCCACAGCCCGCTCCGTCACACCCAGAAGAGGACTTGGACATCACCGATGTCAAAACACTCACCGCTTGCCCAGACCAAAACACACACACAAACAAACAGGTGAGTTCATACGCCCCCATAACCTCCATTGAATGTAATTTGAATGTTATTTCTAACCCACGTCTGGAGGACACACATTTCCTAGTGTGACGTCAGCCCTAACTGACCTCAGGGTGGCAGATTAACTAACAGTGCAGAAGAGTGCCAGCCCAATCGGTGCAGCTCTGACCTGAGATTGTGAGAAGGGTGACGGAAACTGTTAAAATGTGTGACAGGTAGAGAGGACACCACACACCAGGAATGTTCTTTGTACACTTATCTTAGGAGGCGTGGGAAAGTGCTGGGTCACACGTTTGGTGGGGGGGGCTTCTGGCTGATCTAGGTGCAGGCTGGAGTCCAAGGGGTCAGTTCCTCACATTAGCCAGGAGAAGTGCAGGTCAGAGGTCAGCACCAAACCTTATGCTCGTACCCTGAGTCAACTTCGCCAGGTTGTGGAAGAAAGTAAGCTTACCAGCATTAATCTGTCGTGTTTTAGCCCTTCCTGGAACAACACTCACATTTAAATGGAGGAGGAGCTCCTAGGTCTGCTCCTTCTGGGGGTCCTCATGAGTTCATTGGCCTTCTTTGTTCCACAGCAGCCTGGTACTGAACCTTCCCGGGGTGACGATTACCCACGGGGTGACGATTACCCACGACGTGACTGGTGGTCTGTCACAGAGTGTTCCGAAAAGGGGCTGAAACAGACTGTGTGTCCAGACCATGTGTGTGTATGGGAAACAGACCCCGAGAGACGCTGTCATGACATGAGTGGCAGAGAGCGTGTGACAGACTGCGGGTTTTGTAATTTCGGTTGGTTTACAGTCCAAGAACAGAGAGTGTGGATCCAGTCCAGGAAGAAACTGGACTATCAGAAATAATTAACACATTTTATTAGCTCTACTT
The DNA here is from genome assembly GCA_009936485.2 of Gymnarchus niloticus. Taxonomy (NCBI): domain Eukaryota; kingdom Metazoa; phylum Chordata; class Actinopteri; order Osteoglossiformes; family Gymnarchidae; genus Gymnarchus; species Gymnarchus niloticus. The sequence goes on along the minus strand of JAACJT020000032.1, from coordinate 7,663,391 downwards.
ATCCTGGCACTTTAAAGTTCCTGTCAGCCTCTTGGTATTTAAAGGCATGGTATGTGTGTACCAACAGGCAAGCAAGACGGAACCTGCCAAACCTCTGTAGGAAGGCGTGAGAAACGTCCTTCCTTCTCCGGCACCTGGCGCATTACGAACAAATCAATCACTGCTGCATTGCCGCTGTCCCCCTCTTTCCACATTTCTGTGGCCTGTTATCATAAGTAAATTACCCATAGGCCCGAAGTGCATGTAAAAGGGCAGGTGGAGGCCAAGCAGCCCAGGCAAGGTGTGATGAGGAGCCCGGAAGCCTGGTTACTGGAGGTGTCAGCCGCTGCTGATGTAGAAGGTGAACTGATGCCTTAGAGTCATAAATGGCACTTTTATTTTGAAGAGGGCTTGGATATCACCGACGTCAAACATTCAGTGCTCACCCAGACCGGCAGTGAGGCTTATTAAATTATTATTATTATTATTTATTAAAATAAATAATGCAGAGGAAAAGGAGCAGAAAATTGTGAGAAAAAATATTTCACAGAAACAGAAATTTTAATAGTTTACTCAAATGGCTCTATTGACTTCAGTCCTTCACAGAGTAAAAACCCTTCACAGACAAATCCTTATAATCACTGGATATGGTTGGTGAACAAACGAATAATTAAGTAGGATTTTTAACGATCACTTTTCATGCAGCCACCCTACCCCTTAATAGTCCTGAATCCACTCAGAGTGAAATTGTGTGAGTCTCTTACCCTCCCTGAGTCCCAGGCATAGCCACCTGCCCCCCTTTGGTTCCTAAGTTCTGCTTTTTGAGGTCCTACTCCATCCTTGTTCTACACAACTGCCTGGGCTGACAGCTGGAGGGGTCAATTCTGTCATCTCCTGTTCAGGTCCCACCTGTCAAGCAACTGGTCCACCTGTGACCCCCCTCCCAAAATGGAGTTGGTATAAACTGCTTGCAAAAAAAATGTGCTTTGTAAAATTGCTTTACCCTGCTTGAAGCATTAGTGACCATCTGCCATTTAATAGGGTGTCATCCCTCCCCCAACTCCTCTTCAGTGAGTCGGGGCATCCACACCCCTTGGGGGGTGAGAGAGCGACTCATAGCAGACCAGCTGACAAGACATGAGGTCAGTGAGAGGCTGTTCATCTGTCCTGGGGACTTGGAGGACTACTGTCTGAGAACAGTGCTTAACCTGAGATGCGTTAAAATGTATTGTTTAAGTGATGACCTACGGAAAACACACCCTAAAGAGTGAATATTCAGGTACTGAGACAGAGGTATCCTTTATTTATACTTTATTCCACTTATCAGACTTTGATTTACCAGCAACACCACACACATGTGGTCCTGGGGTCACTATCAGGGTCTAGCTGCATTATTCATATGGAATAGTCCATATAGGTCACTCGAGAGAACACTCGAAAAGTCTGAACTCAGAAATGGTGGGAGAGAATTTCCCTTCACAGGGGTCTTAAACCCAGTGATGCTAGTAGCCACTGTTTTGTCGCTAAAAGAATTTGGCAGGACGAGCGTAGAAATGAAGAGGAGAAAAGAAGGTCACTGGATTTTTGGGCCAGTGAACAGAAGGCAGTTAGCTCTGTGTCTGTGTGACGCGTCACTCTGTTTGGTCACTATGAAGCAGTGGTGGCTGGATCAGCATTAAACTGAGAGGGGAGAAACTAACATCTGACATTAGCCTGGGCTCCCCGTTCACACAAATGCTCTGCATTTACTGTCAAGCCCTCTACTCCTATTTTAATTTCTATAGTGCCTTACATGAATCAGAGATCAAAATGCTATTATGCTACTGACCACACTCCAATTTCCAAGACTCACTCGTAATTTCACATTTCTTTAAGGTTAAAGACAGAATTAAGCCAGGAAAACTGAAGCCTTAACCACAATCAGCTGACCCTGCTTCTCAGTAACTCAAGGTGAGAGGGTGACCGGGAACTTCCTGTGTGACCAGCCAATGAAAACTGGTGACTCCCAACAGACTCTGTTTCCGTGAAGAGAAAAGCTAACCGGGGACTTGCTTTTCAATCTCCCCTCTATCTCACATGCTATAAAACATGGCCGATCTCTCAGGCAATGATCTTCTGAGGGATGTCCACAGAAACCTTCAGAAAGATGGCATCATCTCGAATGTAGTTCTTCTTTCGGATCTCCTCGTGGGAAATAAACTTGGGGTAACCGAAACCTAGGGTGCTCTCATCAGCTGGGTCACATGTGACCCTCCCAGCTCGTGGCCTCTGGAAATTCTTCCATAAAGGGTCAGGGCTGAACGTCTCAGTGACATGCTGGGGCTTGGAGAAGGAAGGGTCACTCTGGTCCAGCAGGGAGAAGGTGACGCGTCCAGGGAAGGGCCATTCCAATAGGTTGTCGTACTCACCAGGGAGGACGCGGATGTACAGAGAGAGGTGGGAGCCCTCACCACTGCCATTGCCATCCAGGAAGGCCGAGGCTTGCAGCCGGTAGCCATATCGATGACTGTAGAAGGTTGGGCTCAGGCACTCAGAGCCACTGTGCCTCCGAGCCTCCTGGAAATGCCGTGTGTAATCAGCCAGCTTCCACATGAAGGTGCCGCCATGGCTGGCAGACAGCTCATCCACCTCACGCCGCAGCTCCAGGATCTCCTGTCGCTGACGGCTCACCATCCCACACATCAGGCTCAGGTGGGCCTTGGCCATGTCCTCCAGGTGGCGACTAATGGCCACCTTCGAGCCCTGCCACAAGGGGGAGGCAGAGAGCATACCATCAAACAAAAACCATGCTGCAATTTCCTAGTTTCAACACTTGAGTAAGCTCAGAGGTACAGGTATAACCCCCCCCCCCCCCACCCCAGACACACCCTGTGCTTGCAGCCAGCTTCCCTGAAGGGGCAGATCACCATGACAGTATTACAACCATCCCGCACGTGGGCTGCCAACTCCTCCCGGGTAAGGCCAACCGCCCCACACTGGTGTGGGCACGACACCAGTAACTGTGGGCATTGGTACTGGTGGTTCTGTTGGGGGGATATCGTGGGTCACAAAATCAGCAAAATGCATAATAATAATAATTATGATGATGATGACGATGAAGCAAAACAAAACGGACAGTACTGACCTGCAGAGTGTCCCACACGAAACCCTTCCCGCAGTGTCTGCAGGGCAGCGTCCGTTTGGGGCATTCTGTGGCGCCATGTCGCCCTAGCAACCGCCTCAGCAGCCGCGCCCCACACTTGTTCTCGCAGTACACACTCTCCTGAGGGCATATTCCCTGGTGTTCCTGTGGGTGGGGGAGCGTGGGTCAAATAACAGAAAGCAACCCTCCCACCCCATACCCATTCTCAGAGCACAGCCAAACCCCTGATTAGTGGAGGGATCCACACCCACAACCCCCCCCCCCCCTCACCTCGTAGGCCTCCCCGCTGAAGTCGACTCCGCAGAACTCGCAGCGAACCTGTCGTTTGGTGCAGTCGTGCTGTAGATGCCCTGGCAGCTCACGACGCGTCAGCTTGGAGGCACAGCGGTTAGGGCAGGGGATCACATTATAGGGGCAGGTGGAGAAATGGCCCTGGGGGAGAGAGGAGGAGGAAACGGGGGGGGGTGGGGAAGACAAAGATCGAGAGAGCAAGGAGGAAGACAGAGGGCAGGAGAGATTACACCACTCATCGTACACATGTTCAGTATGGACTGTAAATCTGTCAGCATCAGTGCAGTTCAGAGTAATAATTCTGCTGCTGCCCTTGGAGTCTTGGGGGATGGATTACCTGCAACTGCTTCACTTGCCCCGTCCAGCGACAGCCCTCCTCACTGTGAATACAGCGGATGGGCAGTAGGAGGATCTGCTGCTCCAGTTCCGGGTCGGGGTATATCTGCGGGGTCACAGGGGGTCGGGGGGTTACAGGCATGTGTGAACGTCAGAGCACTGCAGCTCGGTGTCAAACGCGACGCGGTTCACAGGAACAGGTAGTCTGTCCTAGCGGTGAGTAAGCCAGCGGTCATAGGCACACCTGGACAATCAGGTGCATGCGGGGATCAGGAGCCCATTCAGAAATATTTTTTCTGAGGACAGGCCGGTTGTTTGGTTTCATGAGTTGAATTAAATGTACTAAAAACAAAATAAAGATAAGCTGAGTGGATCCTGGCCTACACACAGAATGAGGCAGTGCTGTGTTTCACAGGTTTCGGCACGATGACAAATGTAACTGAGGGACAAACATCGGGGTGGCATCAGCGAAATCAGACCAGCCGAGTCTCGCTTCGGCCCAACAACCGTGCGTGATGCTGGGGGAGTAATAGACACACCCAGTAGTGTTATTCTCAAAGCTCCAGTCCTTCTCTCTGTCAGTTTGCCCACCCACCACAAGCATGGCAGTTCTCCTCGTGTGACATCATTACCCACCTGACCAGTGGGGCTTACTGTAGCGAACATAAACACCAATGCGGCAGACTGTGGAACAGGACTGCTGTCATTTGTGTGGCGTCCTCAGAAGCCAACATCAAAAAGAATCGGAAACAAGGGTCTGCATAACAACCCTGTTATAGCACAAGAATACGAACAATATTCTGCCACAGACTGACTTTACCTTGGCGTAATCCAGGGGTAGCTGGTCCTCCGGGCACTTAAACACACCTTCACTGCAAAAACACAGAAAGATGACGAAAGATGGTGACTACGAAGCACCATGGGGGCATATCGCAACAGACTTCTTTTGGCCTTCTAGTAGGACATCTATGCCTCACGTTGACGTTCTTTCAGGTATCCTCACCAGTGTTAGCATATGAGCATTTAGGAGGACAGATGGAAGTCATGGAAATGGGCTCTTATCTAGAGTGATGTCCAGAGAATCCTGAAGTCCTCCCAGGGAACGGGCAGGACCATGCTCACTCTTCTAGGGGGTACATTTCTGTACCCAGCACCAGGCTTGTAAGGCAGCAGGTCTAGGGTACATTCTGCTACAAGGGTTAGAAGAGATATGGGGAGCAGAGCAGCTGGGCCATTGGCTTAGGTGTCATGGGCCCACGTTATCACTGTGGCAATCACAGATCTGAGGGTGGGGCCAGCAGGCTGCCTCGCATGCAGCCAAACTGTCGTGGCCACAGACATCACAGAAACTGCGATCGAAACTGATTCCCCACCCCTGCAGCCTCTCCTGCCACTTAGTACCCTGATGCAACACCGTGTCACATTTTTCATCCTGCAGTGGGGCCTTAGAACAGGAGGAACTGGTCATACTGGTTACAAAGCTACACTGGGGTAGCTTTCACTGCCCCGTGAAGGAGACCAGTTACAGGACAACCAGAAAGCAGCCAATGGGGAACCAGGAGGAGTCATACAAAAACCTACTCTCATGAAGAAGGCCCTCTGGAGATTAGCTCCTTGAGGTAACAAGGCTGGGGAATTGACTCAATGAGAGAGCTGCAAAGTAACACCGCTGCTTTAACACTGCCCTTTGAAAGGCTAGAGAGGACAAGACTGTCAGCCAGACGAGGAACCTTTGGGACGTCGCAGTGTCTGCGACAGGATAAAGTGGCCTGTGTTGCGATGTGCAGACTATTCAACCAACCCAGGTTTGGCCTATAGAAAAGACCCCAATACACTCACTGAACCCAATCATGAGCAAAACCAAACTTTGGCTCTAAGTGGAGCAGTGGCTAAGGAACCGGAATTAATATCATCAGGTCAAACTGCAGGAGGCCGAACTGTTGCACCTTTAAAAATGGTTCTAATCCAAACTGCTTTAGTTGAATATCAGGGCCTAAAAGATGTTATTGTAGGGTGATGTTATGTAGAGGTACTGCTGGGGTATGGCTCTTCATGAAGGATATAGACAGAGGCCAGTACGGCACATGGTCAATACGGACCCTGTAGCCAGGGTGCATCAACTTGACCTGCCCACTCTGCACTGTTTTACCTTGGAGTTCATGAAGGGTAAGATTAAAAATGTGAGTTTCTGCTGAAGAGCTGGCATTTTCATATTTCAGAATCACCCCCCCAAGAAATACAACACTTAGTGATAGATTACAAGGTAAGGGTTTCCCCTGCATGCTCTCCTTTCCTCCTGCAGTCCAAAGACACGGTGACGGCAAATTAGTATATGACTGTG
>JAACJT020000032.1:7629774-7655738 GCA_009936485.2 Gymnarchus niloticus | reverse complement strand
TTGCTTTTTTTTTTTTACAAACCCCCCCCCCAAAAAAAAAAACCCTTTGTGAAAAAAAAAAAACCCAAACACCCCCCCCCCCCCCCCCCCCCAAAAAAAAAAAAACATCCTCATGATTCATGGCACTGAATCAATCTGGTATATACTCTGTCTCCAAGGTCGGAGCTCATAATAAAACCACTTTGTCAATGAGAACCGACGAGCATGGAAGAGTGAGTCTCCAGTGTAACACTGACCATCACCGTACCCCCTGGCTATCAGTGGAAGAACTAAACATCTAACTGAAGGTTACAGATTGGCATTCCAGGAGCGACAGTGGCACCTGTTATCTGGCAGGGTGCTAATCTGGAATAGCATCAATCAGAACCTGGTTTGACACCCATCGACACAGCTCGATGTTTGACTGGGGCAATTCAGGCTAAATACTTTTATCAAAGGTACAATAGCAGCAACCATACCGAAATGTGAACCATGAACCTTTAGGACATTGATTTTCAACCCAGCCCTCTGGCACCAGTCCACATTTTTGTTTTCCACCTCCTACACACTTGATACTAGACGATAGTTACTTACAAAGACCTTGATTATCTGGCTCTGGTATGGAGGAAATCGACTTGAACAGAACTGTGGACTGGCTGCGGGTCGGGATGCTGAGGACTGTGTTGAAATTAATGTGTCAATAACCACTGCCTCACCTGCTGAGGTAAAAGTGTTTCATGTGGAAGTGGAGGCACTACGTCTTGTAAAAACAGCATCACCGATGACACATCCTAGAACAGGTGAGGTGGACCAGCATCAGACGGCAGCAAAGAGATGAGGCCATTTCTTCATCTGATGGTCTGAGCAGCTAGAGGAATGCTCAGAATGACTGTAGCTGGGCTACATTAAGGACTGCTGATTCTGTAACCTTTAGGTGTGCATTTGATTCTAAGAGCTGAAATTATTAATAATAATTTCAGAAAAGTTGTTGCATCTTAACTGGCATCCTTCCCAGGTGCCCTCTGCTTCCTGGGATGAACGGAGACTTACTTAGACTTAGATCCTCCCGTGCCACGAATGGCATATAGGCCAACAAGCACTCTCCTTGAGTGCTCGTTGTTACCATAGCGGTTGTATTTTTTTTTTTTTTACGAGGACGGGTCGCTAGCCCGACACTCACACAAGAGATCACATCTAAAAAACATAAACCGATGACTGAACCCAGGCAGAAACTCGGTTTCATTCCCTAAGGACCATCATCATCATCATCATCAGCATCACCTTCATAATGTGTGCTCTGCTCCCTCATACATCAATTACCACATCCATTCATGGACCAGTCTTGGGGTGTGAATGTGTGCCATAATGGAAGCCAGACCTCTTTGGTATTTGGGTGAATCATAAAATCAAAAGGAGAACAGGCTCTGTGTGTGTGTGTGTGTGTGTGTGTGTGTGTGTGTGTGTGTGTGTGTGTGTGTGTGTGTTAGAGAAAGTTGAACAGCAGGTCTAAGATGCAGAGGCAACCTGACACTGTGGCCCCGAACAATGAAACAACACACTGAGCAGCAAGCATCCTGCTGCTCATTACCCTTTCCAACATATCAGTTACAGCCCATCTCAGGAGGACCAGCGTCCATGCTAGGGACGATTAACACTGATTTGCAGAGACTCACACTGCATGTGCTTAGTCTGTTGGTCCTTGTTGGTCGCATGTCTCTATAGCTTTGTTCCCTTTCTTCCTGAGTTCTGTGTTTCCTGGTGTTTCGAAGCTGTGGTGTTGCATTGTTAAGATACTGTACATTTGATACGGTACAGAGTTCAAGTTTAGCATGCGGAAGTCCTCTGGAGGGGGAGGGGCTTACCCCTCTGCAAGTTTCACTGGATTGCTGTTCAGACCAAAAATACAATCATATACATCATAACAATACTGTTAAAAATGCATGGCATGTTCCAGCCTATATTTAACAGGAAGAGCTAGAATTGGTATGAAATGTACTTAATAGCCTGTGATTATGTTTTACTAATTATGAAACGGTGACGACAGAATAACTGTTTGTCGCACTTACACGTGAAGAACCAATTAAACTGCTTAATTTGCCATGCACACTTATGGTTATGAAGAGCATTCCCTTGAAGAAATCAAATGCACATATTGCCGTTTTAACCCAGAGCTGTCTCCTGAGGAACCATGTTATTTGTAGAACACTGTTTGTCCAAGGAGAACCCAAACCGTTTCGATAAGCTTGACAACAGCTAGTAAACCCGCTCAGTGAATACCTACCATTGTGTCCTAGTGGCCAATCGGGCTGTAGATCCAGCAGTGACCAGAGGTCCATAAAAGCCATTAAATACCATTAAAGAGAGGAATGTGAGGAAACTGGAGAGACACAAATGCATCTAAACCCACCTGTAGGTCACCACACTTCACACCTTCACCAAATCACTGTTCACTAACTCTTGCAGCTTTCACTAAATGACACTTGACTCACATTGGCTTAAGCACTTAGAGCAAACCTCTGCCAACAATAGAATACGTTTTAGCTAATCCTCGCTTGCCATCACCAGTGATCTTGTCAATAACCTTTATGAACTTAGACCTTATTTCTGCAGAGCTGACACTCTCAGAAAAGTTTGGCCTCCATACCTTTTTCTTCCTATGGACACAAAACCCTCACTACGCATATGCTTGCATACACAAACCTTTCTCCACAGGGGGTGCCCTCGTTCGTCTTAGTCATTCGTTACCACAACTTCAAGCCCATCCACGCTACTCTTACACAGCCCTTCTCTCTCCAAAAGACCAGCAGAATCCATTAATTGCTCTCAGGACATGTCAGTAAGGTACAGTACCATTGTTAACACCACTTACTGCAGATAGCTTGCAAACAACACTGACGGAATGAGACTTCAAGATACTGTCCAGCTTCAGTAAATGCACACACAAAGCTTCATGCATGATGTAAAGAGTCATGACAATCTCTCACATCTATACTGAAGCGGCCGTCTTCATCAAGAAACTACAACTGGCTCCTTAGAAAAGGGATGACACTGAAGACTGAACTCAGCATACTCTGAGAGGACACTGGCAGAACAGACCCAGATGAGCCAAACAACTTCACTTAACACTTTTTAATCTGCACAGTGTGATGATTTTGGGACACTGATTCAGGGCTGGGCTGCACTGGAAACCCTGAACGTCATTAAACTTGTTTCTATGACATACCAGAAAAACCACACTTAATAAAGTCAATGAGCAGGATGAGAGTCAGCTTACACCTTATGTTGGGTTAGAGTACAGTATTTTTAAAGGCTGTAAATTCATTATATTTAAAACACGACAGATGTCTGGTAGAAACACTGGACCCATATTACAGATGTACTCTAAAAATATCACAAAAAGACTGGATATCCACTACCTAACCACAACGTCCAGCTTCTACACACAAAGAGCTATCAAGGTCAGAGGTTGACAGATCTGAAGGTGTGTGGAAGCTTTGCAGTCAGTTTTCTCCACTTGCAGACCCAAGGGGCAGGAAATCTGGTATCATGTGTTTCAGACACCTGTCATAGGAAAGTCTATCTCACAGACTAAGCATTTAAACTTAGATTTTACCCCTGGCAGATGGTGGGAGACTGCAAAACTTGTGAATGCATAGAGACACACTCACACACAGACACACACAGAGCTATATTTGTAGGGGCATCACCTTAACACTTATATTAACACTCATATCCAAACCTTCAAAACTTAAAAAGAAATGAAACTTAAGAACAAAGTTTTCGTGCTTCCATTTTATTTTAGATAGAAGTAGCTAAAGATGTGTGCTATGTTGACTCATTCCTGCAGTGTGTCCTCCAGAAGGGAAAATATGTCCAAAAACACAGAGAAAGGCTCACGTAAATCCAGAGAAAAACACACACAGCCACACGCAAAGGCAAGCACGTGAAACAACAGAAACACACAACACCTCCGAGAAACACAGGAACAAATAAATACACCCTGATGAACACACAAAGAGAATTACTTATACAAACAAAACAGAGAAACGCAGACATGGGAACAAATGCATACCCACTGAGAGGAATGTGCAGAAATACAAACATGTGGAAAATTACACATACACACAGACACGGTCAGGCAGATGTGTTTGTTCATGGCTACAGCCCACCTATCTGAGCAGGATCAGATACACCAGTAAAGGAGCTGATATGTGTCACTCTGACCTTCACAGTGTTGGTGCTGCAGATAAATGAAATATGGTACGACAGACAGGACAGCAGTATTCCAGGGCTTCATCGTGGTGCCAGGCAGCTCTACAGCTTACCGGTATATAGTAGTGAGGCCACAAGTTATGGCAGCTGGGAGACAGGCACCTCATACGCTCATAGGTGACCGTGCATTGGCTGTAGTCTCACCATCTCATCTTAAATCTTTCCTTCAAGACTGAAGGATGCAGGGGGAACAGTTAAAGCCCTGATACGTGATAAACATTCTCCTCATCAGCCCAGAGATCTCAGCTAACCGCTAACAAGTGGACCGCAGCTCCCTGACTCGGCGTTAAGCTAAAGTCAAAGGAAAACCTTTAGCTGTGTCGCAATGGAAACAAAGCGTTTGATACTTGTTTCGGCATTTTTCCGTGGAAATTTACACGGAACACTGGACATGTGGACGTGAATATTTTCAGTTTTGTATCCTGGAAACTGGACAGTCTGAATCACGGCGGGAATAAACGATACGCATGCGAACAAGCCGCACTTTGGAGATCAATAATACAGTAATAAAAGCCGTCGCGCTTATACCTGGAATCCGACGTAATATTTTCTACATATCTGGCACCGATAATAACTTAATGTAATGTTTCCATACATATAAATCTAGTATGTCACGCCAATCTCAATCCTCGCACCAGTACGCACCATCTCACCTCAATCTGAAATCCGGTACTGTTTAAAAATTAGTATTTATTTTATTATTATTCTTTTTAAATCAGAATGTCGCTTTTAGACCTGTGAGGTTTCATTTAGCTTTTTTGTAAGTTCCACAAAACTTTGTGTGTTATGATGCCACAATAATCAAACTAGGCTATAACAATCTAAATATATATAGCGGTAAATCATCCTAAATTGCGCTGGATTAACGCATACATTTAAATGTATAAATTTAACATTCTGCAGTTATGCATCAAAGTAGAATAAACATGGTAATCAACATGTACCCAACATGTAGACAAAATATAGGCAAAAATGATCACGGCGTCTAAAAACAAAAAATGACATACGACTAATTTCATAGAATATAGCATAAAGACAAGTGAATTACTCCGAAGGTGGTGTATCTGTGCATTCACACAACTGAGCATGCATGTGCATCTCAGCAGACACGAATTCACAGACCTGTGCTGGTGACACCGATACAGCAGATAACAACATGCCTCAATGTGGTATTATACATTTATGTTGTGCTACTTATTTTGAAACTTGGTGGTGGTCACTGGTAAACCTGCATGTCTCCTTGGAGACCTCCTCGCTGAATTAAACTGGATATCTTAATAAAGGTTTTCGCTTTAATTTGTTTATTAAAACCTATAATTTAGCAGAAGATAACATCCTCTTGGTAAAAAATATCGTTGAACTGGGTGATTTCCAGATAAATACTCAAACGCAAAACAAACAAAACAGTAATCTAATCCATTATATGCATTTTACATAAATGAAAGTATTCGACTGATTAGACCAGTTTTCGGAGCAGAAGTGAAATATCAAATATCCTTACCTTAGGAATTCTTGCAGACAAGTATCACAAAATCGGTGTCCACACGTCGAAACCTGTACAGGTTCTCGCATGATCTTGCTGCATAAAGGACACTGAAAACGTCTCTTTGGCTTCTCTAGAAACTTGTAATCGAAGCCCGGCATTGCGGAAGGCTGTGTACACGCTATAGTGATGAAAAAACGAAAGTATGTTGTTGTTGTTGTTGTTGTTGTTTTGGACTCTGAACTACCGAGCCGATTTGCAATCCAATCGATATTCTCCAATGTGTTTCTGTTTCTGGAGCCGTCAGCTTCCAGGTTCCGCTGCTTAAACAGAGAATCGGTCGCCAGTTCACGTCTACTGTAGCGAAGCACAGCCGGGGAAATCGAATGAAGTCAGCATAATCGTTGAAAAACAGATTTTCCTCAAGCCGAGGTGTCCACCTGGCAAAATAGAGTTAACAAAGTGAGGGTTACTAGCCGGGTGAAGCCTTCGCCCCCTCTCCGCAGCCCACTAACTAGGAATAAACTTCCATCTGTTGACCAAGGTGACCAAGTCAAGCTCCACCTCCGCATGTTAAAGGTGGAGTCTTGTCTGTATGTGTGCACAGTTCCAATTTGTCCGCATAGAAAGTATTAGATGTTAAATATAATATTTCCTTGTTAGCTGTTTTCGTTTTATTTATATCAAATTCATTGGTTCAGCTGTTTTCTTGTCTTTTACTTGCGTTAAAGCTTATTTTATATAGTTTTGTTCCAGTGTATTATGATAGTTGTATTGTAATATTATGTATTATATATTAGTTGTATTATAATAGTGTATTATGATATGATACTCATTTATACAGCATGCTTGTTGTCACAGGTACATGCGTACAAACACAGACGTCCATTAAAAGCAGGAGCTGGTTAATCAGTATCCTAATCAAGACGTTGAGAATATTGTCCCCTAGAGGTCCTCAGAAATCGAGAAATAGTTTGATTTGTTTTAATACCTCCGCTTCATGTACAGTTCTTTAACAACGCTTAAGTTCTTTTCGAAAAAGTGGTATACGAATAATTATCAGAATTTCCTAAAAAATTGTACCATAAAGGAAAGGGAGTGAAATTTTTAAATGGATGACTTTCTGCTGGTACTCGGTTAAATGGCCAGCTGTATACATAGATTAAGCCCATGCGTTTGAGATACCATTCTGCGTTATTTCAAGTTTGAGAACACGCTGAATGTTGTGTGGACACTGCTCTCCGCTTGATAGTATAACATTCACATTGCTGTCTGTGTCCATTCAAGGGAAAACAAAGAGAGCACAGCCCATATTACTGAAGGCTTGAGGCATCTTGTTTGGACCCAGTCCTAAAAATGGAAGTTACTGTGAATCAGTACTGTGAGCCGTCTATTTTCCACGTTTTATACGACTACTGAACGGCAGGCTTTTATATTTGCCCCGATTGGTTCTTTGTACAGGACTTGCCCGAGGACAGGGAATTTTACATGGGGAGACTGAAACATTAACTTAGGAGACAGCTGTCATGCATGGAAAAGACTGAAAATTGTCTCACGTGATTGTCTGCATGCAACACTGTAACCGATAAACAAATCAGAAGCCTGCATCTGTGATATCTGTGATTAACAGTGGCGGATTTGTTCGCATGTCACTCTATTACTCGCTTACTTGTTTACTCAAAGAAGGAAATGCCACCCTGAAAACCCATGTCTGATTCTGAGAAGTTCTGCTCATGCCACTCCTCCACCATTGGACTGTGGAACTGCCAGTCTGCTTTCAGCAATGTCGACTTAATCCTTTTCATTGCATTGTGTGCTGTCCTAAATTCTCACCAAGACTAACCTCCTGGATACTCACCAGTCCAGATTCAGAACGACACAATCCACTGAGACTGCACTCCTGACTGTTGTGGACACCCTGCAATCTTCGTGATCTGAATCTTTGTTGTCTTTTCTCATCCTGTTAAATTGATCTGTGGTCTTCGACTCAGTGAACCATCAGATCCCTCGGTTCACAACTCAGAAACTTCACATCACAGGAACTACTCCAAATGGCTTGACTCTTACCTATCGTAGATCATTCCAAGTGTCTTGGGGTGCAGAGATTTCTGTCACATTAGATAACAGCTGGTGTGCCCCAACGCTCAGTCCTTGACCCCCTCCTCATCTCACTTTACACTACCTTGATAGGTCTGATGATTCAGTCACATAGCTTCTCCTACTACTACAGCACTGATGACATCCAACTGTAGCTGACTTTTCCTTCAGGGGACGCCATAGTACTAGCTCAGATTTCTATGTGGCTTGCTGACACTACAGCATGGATGGGGGATTATCATTTCCATGTGAATCTTTCAAAGAACAACCCTGCCAACCTTACCATTCACCACAACATTACAGTATGGTTTGCCTCATCGATGTCTCCATCAAAGTCTGCCAGGGTTAATGATAGGTGACCAGCTATTCTTTGCTGATCACATTGCAGCTATCTCCTGATGTCGTACTTAACAACAAAAGGAAGATCAGACCTTCCAGCTAAGATCCTACTACAAGCACTTGTAATGTAATGACTAAGCTAATGTAGCTCATTACTGACAGGGTTGCCAGGTTGTGTTGTCAAACCACTACAGATGATTCAAAATTCAGCACCGTCACTCAAAATGGTCTCATGTTGCACCATTCCTTGTCGCTCATTATTGGTTCCCTATAGGCATCAAGTTCATATCCCTGGTGCAGGCTTTCAGAGCTGTTAATAGAACAGCACCTACATCCATTGAATCACTCATCAAGATCTATATTTTATCTTGCCCTCTTTGGTCAGCAATCCATCACGACCTGTTGATCTCTCCACCATGTGAAAGTAAGTGTAACTCTAAACATTTCTCATATCAGATTCTGTCAGGGTAGAGTGAGCTAATGTTCCAAATCCGGTCAACGGAGTTTCTCTCAACCTTTAAGAAACACCTCAAAATCCATCTTTTCTGGGAACTCCTCAACTAACTCATCCACTAACTGACCTGCACCATCTTCATTGCTGTCCTTAGCTGTTCAGATGCTGGGTTCCTACAATATTTTATGTTTTGTATCACTCTTGCTCCAACAATAACTTGCACTTGTTACTGGTCAAAAACTGAAAGCTTAGCCAAGCAGCACTTGCATCTAAGTTGGCTCCTTGACAGTTGTATGCTTGTAATGTGTCCCTCTCAGATGATAGCATATCGTTAGATGGTGTTAGATTGTGGTCTAAAATATGATGCAAAAATAATTCAATTAAACGTGCAACAATTCGATATAGCTCTGATTACATACCATTGAGATCAATTTGCAATCTATTGGAGTGCCCTTCTTTTGAAGTAAAACTCATACAGTCATATGAAAAAATTAGGACACCCCATGAAATATTTAGTTCTTTATTAAGAAATATATCAATATTTGCACTAACAGTCAAAAGTTTTTGCACACACTATTTTCTACATTTTCAATGTTACTCATAGTTTTCACAAAAAAAATCAAGACACTTAACAGTGTATATGTAAATGTAATTTGTGCTTGCAAACCACAAAGTTCAACTCCAGCTCAAAGGAGATTTATGAATACTGTGACGTAATAACCATAAACCATGCCCCAGTAGTGTTGGAATAAACTTACAGAGCAGCATTTAATGCCCCTTGAAAGAACGCCTTGAATTTGCTCTGCTGTTGTAGCTGCTAGAGGAGGCTTCTTTGATGTACCAAAGATACGACCAATTTTCTTGCTCATAAAGGTATTCAACGGACGCCAAACGTGAATCTTATTTTTTAGCAATGAATATTGAATGTCTAGAATTTTTTGTGAAAATTATGTGAGTAACATTGATAATCTTAGGGTGCACAAAAACTTTTGACTGGTAGCATAGATAAAGGTGATGTAATTGCATCACCTTTGAAAAAACAACAACAAATTCACTTATTTAACAAAAGAAATTAACAAAGATGCCAGTTCCTACTGCGGAAAAAGTTAGTACACACTATGCCCTAATAGCTAGTATCTCCCTCTTTGGCTGAAATAACCTCAATGAGACGTTTCCTATAACCATCTACCAGTCTCTGACATCGACTGGCAGAAAGTTTTCCCCACTCCTCAATGCAGAACTCTTTCGGCTGTGTGATTTTTAAGGGGTTTCCTGCATGCACAGCATCTCAATAGGATTAAGATCCAGGTTTTGACTTGGCCATTCCGGAACTCTCCATTTCTTTCTTTTGAGCCATTCCTCAGTGGGTTTATCGGAATGTTTTGGGTCATTGTCATGTTGCATGGTCCACCTCCACTTCAGCTTCAGTTTTTGGACAGAAGGTTTCACATTTTTCCTCAAGCGTCCTCTGATACAATGAAGAATTCATAGTAGATTCTATGATGGGGAGCTGGCCAGGCCCTGCTGCAGCAAAGCAGCCCCAAACTATGACCTTTCCACACCCATGCTTCACTGTTGGTATGAGGTTCTTTTGCACAAATGCTGTCTTTGGTTTACACTAAACACGGCCTTTGTTACTGTGTCGAAATAATTCAGTCATAGATTCATTTGTCAAAAGCACATTGTTTCTGAAATCCTGGTATTTAGATGTTCTCTGGCAAACGTCAGACTTGCTCTAATGTTTCTTTTGACAGCAAGGGTTTCCTCCTTGCATACCTCCCATGAAGATCAAAGTTGTGCAGTCTCTTTCGGATGGCAGATGCATGTACTTTGACATCAACTGTGACAAGAGCTTTCTGGAGGTCCCATGATGACATTTTAGGATTGTTGAAGACTTCTTTAAGCATCGTACAGTCTGCTCTTGGGCTGAACTTGCTAGCACAGCCTGATCTGGCCATTATGACAGTTGTTTTAAATGTTCTCCACTTGTAAATTATTTTCCAAACAGTGGAATGGCTGATTTCAAATTCTTTTGAGATCTTTTTATCCCTTCCCTGATTCATATTCATCTATAATCTTCTTTCTGAAGGCCTCAGCAAGCTCTTTGGCTCTCACCATGGTGATACCACTTGTACCACTCACTTCAATAATCAAGAGCAAATCAAACTAAATATCTGAGATTTAAATAAAACAGGCACATCCAAAAGTGTGAACAAGGTACTTTAGTAAATTTGTGTTAAAGTACACAATTACAAGATAAACATTGTACTAAATAATAAATCATGATTATGGGTCATAAAACTTTGAATTTTAAAGTTAAACATTTTGAATAAAAACGATTTATCATAATGAAATTGATTTGAGTCAGAGGAGAAACTGTAATTATTCAGCTATGGGCAGTAATGTAACATAAAACTTGAGGGTTTACTTTGTGTTTGTTGTTCTGTAGTGTGCTAATGTGCTAATCACAGCACACAGGGACAAATGTCAAACTGAGGGCAAAATTTGTTTGAGAATGCCACCCAGCCAGATTGGAATTATGAAGAAGAGGTTTAGGATTATGGAACACCTTCTCAATGCAAAGAATGCCTGGTGACGCTTTTCACAATAAGACAAGAACATGCTTCAGTTTTGCTCAAGTCTCATCACAGAGGAGCTTTTGTAAAGAATTCATGACAAAGTAATGAGGACAATTTGTCATGTTATAACCAGCTGGGCACTTCCACAGTAATTTACTGATTGGAGACATTTAATTTAAAAAAAGCAGTCAAAACCAAGATGAAACCTTTAGTGATATGGGCTTTTTTGAGAGGAGGATTAATGACTATCCTTATTATAGTACAATCACCTGTAAAAATTCACAAGAGTCCACAGATGCTCACAGACACCAAAACTGCTTGGACTGGGACAAAACCTCATTAATAAGATGCCTGGTAAAAACATAAGGTTGAAGTTCCTGTTCATTCTGTCACTCCACATGCATGTTTACTGATTTATCGTTGGTGTCTGAGTGAGATCTACAAGACCTGTGACAATTGAACAGCTATGAGGACGACAAAGAGTCTGACATACCCGAATTTGTTTGGTTATGATAGCATGGCCGATAAGCACGCGTTAGCAGGAAGTGGGGGGAGGGGTTTGCTTATCAGTGAACCTGACTGACAGATGCTGCCGGTAGCAGGGCGAGACTTTGAGCAGCATTTTCTCGTATCACTTCACAGGCAGATCCCCAAGTGATGGATGCAACGGGGAAGCTGGGAACCTACCTTGGCAGCAGGAAGTGATATGTGGCACCCATGAGTGAAGAAGCATTTAATAAGAATCCATCTGAGAAGTCCTTCCTACATGTGGTCACTGAAGTCAGGATCTGTCTCACACATTGCAAAAAAACATCCAGAAACTGGGAGAAGACAAAAATAAATAAAAATAGGAGGGAGTGTCAGCTGTGTGGGTGCAACAGGAGTTCCTAAGGCATCCATTATCATCCCAACATGTTAACACCGACCATGGAAGATTGCGTACCAACGTATTTTTCCTAATGTCAATGCAATGTTTATGTGCTATACAGTGAATCCTGACGACAAATTTTTCAACACAAGATGCTCCAATGTGACCTGTGGTGGTAATTGCCAGACACATACCAAAACGAGTGCCGAACAGAATATAATTTAGACCAGCGCCACCGAAACACTTTTCTATGGCCCTCAGTTTGGGCTGTGAAAGCCCTCTAGTGGCCCAAAGATATAAACTCAGCAAGCAGATGGGCATTGAAAAGGTTAAGAAACCCTGATTTAGACCCCATTCTACAGTACATATAAAAGCTCTGCCACCACCTACTGGCTAATGAAGGACATTTACCTAACTGTAATAATGACAGCAGAAGCAACCAAAGTCAGTCTGATACTGATGACACAGACAAGTGCCCAATATTCTGCCTTGATCAGTACAGTTGATTGACCTAAAATACGCATGAATTATAACTGGCTGAAATACTTAAATCTTTTCAATTGTTTTCAGAATTTGAAACAACATTAAGTGATTTTAACTGATGTACTTTTAAAAATATGCATGTATTGTACTGCATTGTATTTTAGTACTGCACAAACACAGATCAAATTTTTTATTTGATTTAAAGTCTGACAGTGACTCACAATTGAAACCATTGCTCCTTTTTGGCTACAGCCCCTAAAGAGGATTCCATGCAACTTTTAACTTGAAAACAACCCATGTATTAGATAACAGGACAAATACCCCTCCACTGTAGTAAGTACCATATGTGAAAGGGTTAAAGGACTTCCAGCTTTAAAATACAGTGCAAGACAAGACAGTCAATAACTGCAAAGAAAAACCCACGCCCATATCTTACATTAGGTACTACCTCAAACCATTAACAGCAGGTTAACAGCAATCCATGGAACAGAGACTGATGTCCCTGTACCACCTAACACAATGTTACAGAAACCAAAGCCTCTGCTGTTTGAAGTTGGATTTGTTGTCAAAAAGGTCAGCTGTAAACTATTTGCTCAACTACAGACGAAAAGCCAAATGTCACCATTAACAAAACATGCACTTCCTGATCAGTAAAATGAAGATTTTTAGTGCTAGTCAACTCCTCAGTGATTTAAAGGAAGACTTAGCATTTAACTATGAGCAAAGACCACATTAAGCAAAGCAGTCTACATTTAAAGGTAGACCTTAGCATTCCCCTGCTCAGTGTGATACTGAACTTAGTCAAGTATGAGACACCACTACTTACAGAATACATGGCAGTAAATCAACCAGGTGAATAAATACCATAGAGAATTGCAAATGATGCAGTAATGACAACGAGAATGTGACTTTTTTAATAAATGTTTATTCTGCCATACATTCTGCGATGAACAGTTTAGATGATGCCAATCTGAAAAGGAAAACAAACATTAGTCACTACTTTCAGTGTAGGCTTCCAATCTATATTTCCCATCATGCATCAGTGGTTCCTTTGCAAGCATCATAGTGATTCAGATGCAACAAATTTCCATCATTTGCATGAACGCTGCACAGTCACAGTACAGGTACAGTCAGATTAAATATATGTACAAAGCTTTCGAACATGTGAAATATTTCCAGATGCTTGAGGGATCATTGCCTCAGACAATACATAAATGCCTTCACTTGTTGGGAGACAATGCCCTGGCTCCCTATGCTGACATCTTCTCTAACATATGCTTGATTAATTAAATACCACACCATTATACAAGGTTCAAAAACACAGGAATTGTTACTCATTTTCAACCAATATACTCAACATTGGAGGCCTGGGACTCAAACTAAACATGCATCCATGGGCACCAACCTTGTTTGCAACATCCAGTGCATCGTAATCTGGGGCAAGACGGACGTATGCTTTCTTCTCACCGTCAGGCCTGCAGGGCACAGTGAAGGCAAAGGTCAGCCTCAATTTTAGTCAGCAATTACACCGTGGGCTCAGCAGCCATGCATTCCGCACTGCGTCCCTGTGTGTCAGTGGTTCCTTTGAAAGCATCATGTTTCAGACACCTTAAAAGTTTACATCATTCATAGGGGGAGGCAGCTTTTTGCCATTTCAGACTCCCGTTTTCTTGTCAAAAACCAGCATGCAAACGCAGAGCAGAAGCTTACCGGATCAGCGTGTTGACTTTGGCCACGTCGATGTCGTACAGCTTCTTGACCGCATTCTTGATCTGATGCTTGTTAGCCTTGACGTCCACGATGAACACCAGGGTATTGTTGTCCTCAATCTTCTTCATGGCTGACTCAGTAGTCAGGGGAAATTTGATAATGGCATAATGGTCCAACCTGCAGAAAACAGACAAACTGGCTTCACCGGGGCAATTACAAGTCCAGAAGTAGGCGCCAAGGTAACCCATCACCAACCCCAATGACACTATCCTGTTAGATTTCTGAGACAAACAAAATAATCGCAGCAATAGCTAGTCTGAACAAACTACACAGACTAGTTCCACACAGACTGAATTATCCTAACTTTGTAATTTAAATTTACAAAGGAACTGAACAAGTCTGCAACTCAAGATGCATCAGCATAGAAAGGCTTTAATCACAGCAAGTCATGCTTTGATCGCTAGAAACCATCATTTGCACCTGAGCAGTCAGTCGTCCCAAGTGAAACCAAGGGATGCGAGCATAGTCGAAGCAGATCCCTCTGGAGGAACCACTCTGCATCCTCACCTGACAGTAGAGGAGCCAAGGTTACAGACAGTACATACTTGTTCCTGTGAGGGGCGCTTTTCCTGGGGTATTTGGGCTGCCTTCTCAGACGCTGGGTCTTGGGTCGTCGGAAGGTGGGGGAAGTACGGATCTTCTTCCTCCTGTGGCTGTGAACACCCTTCAGCACCGCCTTTTTGGCCTTCAGGGCCTTCGATTTGGCCTCTGTCTTGGCTGGGACAACTATAGGTTGTGGTGGCAGAGACAAATACAGCAATGTTATGCGACTACCTACAACCCAACGCTCAGATCAGGAAATGCAAACAAATTAACACGCTAGGCTCCTGAATCAAAAAGGCCGCAGTACCAAGTATTGGGGATACTGGATCAGTCTCTGGTTTATATCGGCGCTACCAGCACAGTAACTCATTCAATATGAACGGCTTGCAACTTAATGAGGCTTTCATATAGCCACTTTATAACACGTGGACCTATGAGGCGCAGAGGTTATGATGTGGTGATTCAAATCTACTTCGATCGCTGTCAATATCACAAGCAGCAATGGCTTCCTTGTTCCTTTCCACTGATCAATAGCGTACCATCTCATCTCACCTCACTTCGACCGGCTACTACATATCAGTCAGAGAAAGGCCAAACAAGAGTCTTATGATGAGACTCGAGGCAGCGTAGTTTAACTACATGCTGTGCTCAACGGAGTACAACAGCCCCGTCCATTATAGCCGTTTTATTCCTTATAGGCAGACACAGGTTGACTTTATTTCACGCAGCTGGTGTCGGCAGCGCGGCGCCGCCGGGGTCCTTCACGTGGAGGGTTAGGCCACGCGCCAGGGATAACGAGGACGGCTAGCAGCTAGCCAACACCGGCTGAAACACCCGGCAAATATATCGCTACGCTAACATAAACACACGGACCATGTTCACAATCGCTTATTATGAGATCCATAAATACCCATCGATAGAACAAGAGTAACGTTAGCGACAGCTAACACCGTCACACTGTGCTCAGAATAAACGTTAAAACGTAGATAGTATGGGATTATTTCACGACAACGGCAGAATTGTGCAATCCAATCTACTGTCAACGGTGTAAAGCACACGTTTTTTTGCGATATTTCCATAGCTTTTTCGGACATTGTCAAGAAAGCGCTACAGACCTTCTTTCTTCGCCTTCGGGGCCATCTTGGGAAAGAACGAACAAACGGGGTTTCAGATGGTATATTCACAGGGGTCGGAAAGCAGACGAAGTATCGCGGGATAAAACGACACCAATGATTTGTGGGAGTTGTAGTACGGAATTGAGACACGCAGTGGTCATTTGAATCCAGTGCCTTTTTCTGTTTAAATTCCTGCCAAAACCAAATATCGTATTCGAGTCATGTTTTGTAGGCACTCGATATTTCACCCATAAATCACATCAAAACTGCTTTTTAAAAATTCCTGTGTTCAAATTGTTACAGTCTCCCAGTGAAAACATCTTACGGAACGGGTGTGTATTAGAAAATAAAACGTAAATGGAACCTGTTACAAAATGTAAATGGAATCTATCATTTCACACAGACTCGAAGTGCTATTTGGATTGTGCAGTCGAGTCTCTCCGGCACATTAGCTGGTGGCTGTCTTTAGGGGGAGCAAGGGCCCCTTAAAGCTTCTGCTGTGTTTCCTGATGGATCCCGTGTGCTTCATATTCTGCATTTAAAGTCAGAGCTGCCTGACTCGCCTTTGGGTGTAATTCAAGTCACATCGTCCGGCAGAAGTGTATTTGTCCACGTAGTGGGTCATGACTTGAGAAACATGCCATATTTTCACTCGGACGGCATCCTCATTACATTCCAGACATATTTCACTTGGTAAAAGTCCACGTACGTATGCATTGATTTATGAATACAGTTTTCAGATCTGATTTGATATCGAATATCTCACCGCTTCACGAAGTGGGAGGATGTACGGTATGAGGTATGCTGTCTATGGGATTCGAACTATCGTTAAGTCAAAACCGCATCAATATTATTACTAACCATTTATATGCACTGATGTTAAATTTTCAAAAAGCGTATTTATTCACAATAAATTCGATCGGTCACTTTTTATTGTATATATGATGCATATGGTATAGTGCCTATAGTACCCAGAGTGAACGCAGGTAATCTGGGACATTTTTGTAATTTTCACTTGTGCAGGTCATTGTCTCAGATTACCTGAGCGAATTTGTAGTACATATAGAATTTGCGTTGGTTTTGGAGAAATAGAAAACGTATTTTTAACCGAGTTTAACCGTAGTAATCACAGGAATTACCCGTCTGTTTAATTTGTCTGGCAGTTAGAGGCTTTTCAGTCGTGGGCTTTTGTTGGCATAACAGTAATGCGCATAAATATTAATAACTGAACTGTATGTTTCTGTGATTTCCTAACCGTGTATATAAACCCACATACATGCCTTGTAAAGCGTATATGTGAGTATACATAGGCAGACATAGTCAAGAAAACAAATGCTGCAGGCATTTAACAGTGAGCTCAGACAGCAACTACAGCACTGTCTATACCGGGCGGTAAATGATCCCTACTCCAGTCCGGATGCTCATAGGTTCGAATCCTGTGCGCAGCTGAGTAATCATCACACTTTGGTCCTTAACAATGGCCGTAATCCCAGCTGCTATAGGGGTAGTGGATACTGGCTGACCTGGTACTATGCATATGACTTGTTTTGAGAGCTCCCTGAAAATTCTAAAGTACTTAGACAAGCCAAGAAGGAAATAGAATAATCATCAATAAGCATGTTTGCTTTTCAAGTTCAAGTTAAGTCTTGGCCCAGCCGATGAGGGAGTGTACCACTTTAGGTTCCTCGGGATTTAGTTGACGTCACTTATATGTTTTAATGTCGCGGTGTATCTTTCTGGAATGCTGCCGTTTTAACAGGGAACTAGTCGGGTTATGACACATGCAATGAGAAGCACATGACGGATACTCAGTACCCTCTAGTAGCTGTTTTCTTCTCTGATTGGCAAGAATGCCGTTGAGTCGTTATGTAAATTAAACAACAATGGCAGCAGTGTGGTCTGCTGGGCATTGGCAGTTAGCATGTGACCAGAGGATGAGGCTCAGAACAGCTTTGGATGACTTGAGGAGCTAAGACGCGTTTCCAGTTCTATAAAAAGGTTTACATCTAGAAGTCTCAGTGCTGCACTCCAGGGAGGTTCGCCTGGTGATGCTATGTTTATACAAGCACTCCTTTAAGGAATACATGGGTCATGTGACACCGAACCATTTCTGAATCTCAGTGACTTCTGTGACATACATTAGCATATGTGTTATATAATGTTACACTTCATGTGGTAGGATATTTTCTCAAACCTCATTTTCTTTACTGGCTGTTGTACTCCAGACCAAATATGCATTGTTTGGGAACCTAAACACTTCTTGGTCAGACTACCCATGGTAGTTGGTGTGGGAACAGCAGTCTAGGTGAAAACTATGTTTGTGTGTGTGTGTTTTCTCACAGGTGAGCCTTGTCTCAGGGACTCGTCCTAAAGCGGCAGGCTGGCTGGTAAGGTGTGAGCCCACCATGAATGTGTTGCCCCCCGTTCGGAAGGATCGCATCATCACCCAGCTTCCTCAGGTAACCCGTTGAATATTATGTGTCATCCGGGTTCTAATGACTTTTCTGTAGTGATACCTAATATGAATTCAGATTTCATTTCAAGGGGTTTTGGCTAAGAATCACAAATGATCGTGTAAAAAAGACAACTGTGACACGACAGAAAAAATGGGTAAAAAAAAAAACTCCTTAATGATGCAGAGACTCAGGTATGAGGTATGAGGTCTTCCCCCAGTCTGGTCTGACTGGCCTTTCTCACTGATACATTCAATAGCATCTTCCCCAAGGGTCCCCCGCCTTCCATAATCTCATGAGTCAGGTGACATGGGGCCAAAGCTCAGTACCAATTGTGCCCCATTGCTCCCACCCAGTGTTTCACGGAAAAGGCAGCTCTGCATACCAACAACAGCTTCGACAACAAGGTGATCAGTGCCTGTCAAGACCAGCACATGGCTGGGGCAGGGTGAGTGTCATAGTTCTTGACTGATTTTCGTGTCACTCTTTGGTGGTGAGCTGCTTTCATAACCTGAACCCACCATCGGTGCTGTATCTGTGTCCCGTCACTGCAGGTTTACCATTTCCAAGGTCATCGTTGTGGGCGACGTGGCAGTGGGAAAATCTTCTCTCATCAACAGGTGAGCAAAACCCAGTGATCCTTCCGCTGGGCATCCTGTGGGCGTAGTCACATCTGGCTCCAAGAGGGTGGAATAGTGTGAGGGAACTAATACTTAAAGTAGGGATCGAGGGCAGAAAACCAGCCAGCACATGCTCGGTGAGTAAACTGAACTTACATTATCCTGGTCTTTGGGCAAAGGGTTTTTCTTGGCACCATGCTGCCCCGGGGGTTCAGCTTAGAGTGTCCTTCATGCCAATTGTCTCACTTCCTGGTTCCTTTTTCAGAAAGGTGTGTAGCATGGTGGTTAAGGAAGCAGATCTGTAACAAAGTGAACAAGGTAGTTTCATTTTCAGCAAGAGATCCCACTTTTCAAGGGATCCAAATGTTGTTTTATTTGAAACAGAGATACTGGGTAGAAATAATCAGTAAAAGGGTAGGCTGAGTAGGTGTTCAGCTTTGATAGATCTTCCGAAGGAATCAAGCATTTAAACAGACGCATTCTTTCAGCAAGAATATACCTGTAGGAAGTGTTGTCAGATGAATAACAAAAAATATTGATGGAAATATCCTGTAATAAGGGATGTTTTACAGAGCAATGTGTAGCTCTGTGGGTCTGGACTCTTTGGCCATGTCCAGAATATTGCTGGTTTAAATCTCATAACCAGCAGTGTAACCATCTCACCATTGGGCCTATGAGCATGACCCTTAACTCCAACTAGTCCAGGGGTGCTGGACGCAGGTTGACACTGCACTCTGACCCCAAATCTTGCTCTCACTGGCAAATGGAGAACAAGATAGGATATTCGAAAGCTGCCTGATGAATAGTTCTTTTTTCCAGTTGGCATTTATCTGAGCCAACATTCCCATGTTTGGACACACTTTGCAGGCTCTCTGTCACCCACCAGGTTCTGCCAGGACACCTTTCACAAGGGCTACAAAGACACCATTGGCTTGGACTTTGAAATGGAACGGTTTGAAGTACTGGGTGTGCCCTTCAGCTTGCAGCTGTGAGTCAGTTTGTCAACTTTACTTTTTAAATGTGGAGCTTTAACTCGTTATTACTGGCCTTTGGGGTGTACTATGCAGTTAGTTTTACATACCCAGAATTAATTTGATTAAGTTAGTTAACCTAACTCTGATTGCTGTAATAAGCAGTCAATAGTACTATGATTGTAAGTTACGATTCGTAGTACCCAAAACTTGGAAGTAAGCCTCAAGAAATGTCACTAATCCAGTAAACCCGCTTCGTAGTACGCCTCACTGGTGCCACACGGCAATTTACTGTAAATATTTATGGAGGGAACTGAAAACAGACAAACCAGGGTACGTAGAAAAAATGAAAAATGTCCTCTCACTCAAAGTAAATGCATGGTCAAGACCTGGCTTTGTTTGTACAGATTCCTGAAAGCTGAAAACATGGCGGATGAGGGCATAGCAGAGGACCTCTTGAAGGCCTCCAAAGCATCTTCCATGTGTCCATGCTCACCACAGTCTTACCCCTTCTTACAGATGGGACACTGCTGGCCAGGAGAGGTTCAAGTGCATCGCCTCCACATACTACAGAGGAGCCCAGGGTATGAGGGATGCCCCTCCCCTTTTCAGGATAGCACTCATCTAGCTGTCCCTAATTTGATTTTCAACATGTCCATAAGTGTGCAAATTGACGGAACTGTGGTGCTGGTTGTGTAGTTCTTTAGGATGTGTGGTGCACTGGTGGTGGAAATTTGTTAACATTGTCCTGCCTTTTAAATTGTTATATCTTCAATAATTCTGTAAAAAGTACATGAGAATTACATTTGGGGAAAATGTTTGTGGGAGTGTACGTGGGTTACGGGAAGTAGGTCTAAGACTTACAGTTGACATTTTAATTTTTGAATATTTCCTTTTGCATAGCAACCCCATGTCCTGTTCAAGGCTAGAGCTTCTGAGAATGAGGAAGTGGTTGTTTCTTGTTTGATTTCGATGGCTAACAAACCAGCCTTCATTTGTCCGGCCAGGCATGATAATCGTGTTTGATGTGAACAACGCCGTCTCTCTCCACCATGCTAGGTAGGAGCCTAGTGACTTTGTCCCCTATTCCCATCGCCCGACATGTGCTAGATGTGTCATTGAGTGGCTCATCTCTGCATTTCTCAGGCAGTGGCTGGAGGATGCCATGAAGGAGAATGACCCCTCCAGTGTGCTACTTTTCCTGGTGGGCACTAAGACAGACCTAAGGGTGAGGTCTCCGAAGCATCTGCCACATTTCCCCACCCTGACACGTAGTTTTCTCTTCTCTGGGGATTTCCCTTGTGTTCATTTTTTTTTTTGTTTTTCTCTCCCACCAAAGCCTCACGATGAGATCTCTGAGATTGAACAGGAAGCTATCAAGCTGGCAGAGGAAATTAAAGCAGAGTACTGGGCCGTGTCGGCACTGTCAGGTTGGCGTATCGTCATCAGTCGATCATCTCACATGGGTTGTGTTTGCAGCTCAGTTGAGGCTGAGATAACCAGCCAGCTACTATTGCAGGGGAGAGTGTGAGGGACTTCTTCTTCCGCGTGGCCTCCCTCACCTTCGAGGCCAGCGTGCTTGCTGAGCTGGAGAAGAGCGAGTCTCGACGCATTGGCGACATTGTCCGTGAGTACCCCTGCCTGCACGCTACCCAGCTGGATACGGCAGATTGTCACAAAGCTTCACTAAGTACTGAATAATTCGTGGAGAGTTAAAAGAGAAAAAAAATTAAGCTCTCTGTCCTGGAATGCTGCCCATTGTCACAGGCATAACGAGTGACTCCGATAATGCACATGTCAAGTTGAAGAAGCACGCCACCTGCTGTCAGCGATGAGGAGACACGCAGCAGTGGAGCTGACAGTCTCGATCATGTTCAGCATTTCAGATGATCGGTCCAAGTGTCTGATTTACAAACTTGTGCTGTAAAGTTTTATTGGAGGATATACCTTGTATGTTTGCTTGTCTGGTTCTACTGGGAAAAAAAATACTACAATTCTTTTTTTCTGCTTTATTTGCTTGTAATTTAGAAGTACAATTTCTTAATACAAGGTTATTAAATTATGTCAAAGTCTCAAAATATTAAATCACAGAAACGCATAAAATGTCAAAACACAGCAAGACAAAAGCGGCTGCAAATTCAGTGCCTCAAACAGTCAGGGAACAGGAACACAAGACTGCTTACATCCTGCATGGGGTGGGGGGTGGGGGGGTGTGTGGCTCAGGTGAGGATCAGAGGCGCCCCCTGCCTGCCACTGGTGAGAAAGCACAGGTTAAACGGCATACTTGAATCTTAAGGCAACATCCTGTTTCATTCTTATCTGCAAGCCCTGACCACAGGGCCAGGGAGAGGTGGGGGACCTTCTACATCATATTGTAGAGATCCCCATCCAAGGTACTGGACAAGGTTTCTCGTCCCTTATCACAGCCCCAGAACAGGGTGGCATTGGCAAAGCTCTTGAAGGACTCTCGATCGATCTGGGCCTGGAGCTCTTCTGGGATACAGTGTGAGAACGGGTAATTCTTCTTGATCCAGCATCCCCCTTCGCTGTTCTCAATGGCAATTGCCGCTACACCTGGAAGAGAGCAGGGTGCGAGAGGACGAGGTGGGTAGCAGCAAAAGTCTGGGATGTTCTATGCTGAACTACTTCGGCAAAAGCAGAAATGGGTCAAATTAAGCTTTAGGCAAAAAAATATAAGACTCAAAAAATTATCAACTTTTGACTCAGCATCACAGAAACTCACCGATGACAGTGGCACCCAGCTTCTCCACCAGGGCAATGGCTGCTTTCATGGTGCCGCCAGTCTCAATCCACTGGTCCACGAGCAGCACATGCTGACCTGCCGTGAAGGTGACTCGTGTCTTATTGCATCAGCACGTCCCACCCTTGTCTGAAATCCACCCACTCCTCTCTACAGTATGCCCTAGTCTACAACCTGACAGCTCTGCTCCATGTTCCACCCTACTCACTACTCCACCTCCAATACCAATGATTAGCCTTCTCAGCTGAATGGTCCCATGTGTACGACTGCATGAAACAATGCAATTCTGCAAATACTTCTTATAGCTTGTCTCGCTTCCATCCAGTTGGTAAGCCATTCACCATCAAGGCTTCAATAACCATTAATTTGCCAGCTCCAACACTAGCAGCTACACAACACGAGTGATACGGTGAGAAAACAGGCAGCTGTAGGCCTGGATGATTACCCTATGATGTCAGAGATAAGTGTGTTTCCTGGACAGGGCTCGTTTTAAATGAAAGGCCTGAGAGTTAAAGGGCATTACCCGCTCTCAAGATGTCCTGACGCACCTCCAGGATCTTTTGGCAGCCGGTGTAGTCAACATAGGGCTGCTCGATCGTCTGCACGCACAAGTGACCTGCCTTCCGGATGGCCAGGAAGCCTGTCCCCAGCCTGACGGCCACAGCAGAGCCTGAGGGGTGGGGGCAGTTTGGCAATGACCCCACGAGACAGATGAAGTCCAGATCAAGTAATTACAAGCAAGTAGTTTAAAGGGTGCCAAGTGAGAAAATATTATTAGCTAGAACTGTTGTCAAAAATCCCCTTGTTCTACGGACTTTAACTGAATCCTGTTAAGACAAGATCTCAGACTTGAATCAGTAAGTACAACAAAAACCAAACTTTTCATAGAGCTTTCCTTATAACTCAGACCCTGGAGCAGAGGGTCTCACATGTGCCACATTGGACCTCTTTCAGAGTTCAAGTGTTGACCTTAACCCATTTCAGTTCACACACAGGGTAGATTTAATCATCAGTGCCTGTTACACATTCTAAACTTGTCTTGCAGGTCATATCGAGTGTCCTGCCCTGTCAGCTACTCTGTAATAAAAATAGGTACTCCTCAGTGCAGGACCTCCTGTCACACCGCTGCTGAGGGCACCATCAGTCACTAGTGTCTTGCTCTGCTGAAGGGACTTCAATCTGTTTTAAAGCAAGCAGTATTAAAAGGATAGACTATACAAGTCAATGCAGACTATACAAAAGCCATACAACCGATTAGTAATCAGGGACCATCTCACCTAAAATGAAACCCATGGCATCGATGCCAGCAACGAGATCGATGGATTCATTTTGGAAAGGCTGCAGTAGGTCCGTCACACAGTCAGATAAAGCCTAGAGAGAAGCCCAGAGCAAATGGACATAACTGGTACCGACCCTGCCTCCACCTCGGTCTACAAAGCCTACCAGACTGTAAAAAGCTAGATACTGCAAGTTTTTGCAAAGTTGGGTTGGCCTCGAATGCTCAGGATCGTGCCATCACAAATAGACACAGGGGTCTGCTGACCACTGAATGAGCAGCTTTATATCTGGGTTGTAATCTACGCCATTAACGAATTTGACCTGGGATAACAGCCAAGTGTGTACTGTATATGAGGAGCCGTTAGCAACATGGCATGCTAGCAGAGCCAACTCGCAGGCGGTCTCAGTTATCACAACATGGAAGAATCTACACCTCCCCACCTGGTGGTTGCAATAGAGTCGTGATGGGTCCAGCCAGGCAAATTTAGGACCCTTGGTGTTGGGAGCCATGAGTGAAAGGTACCAGGCTCTCGGCCGGTCTTCTGGAATAGCCAGCAGGTCCATGGAGAGTCCAGGAGGGTGACTGACTGAACTGGAGGCTTGGAAAAAAATGGGCTGAAAGGGGAGGAGAGGGCAAGGGCTAGAGAGGAAAGAACGAGAAAAACTGGACAGCCAATAAAAGCCAGGGAGAAAAAAAAAAAAAAAAAAAAAAAAAAAAAAGCGCCACATTGATCAGGTTTCACACCGCCCACCCATGTGTTGTGAGCCAAAGCACGGGGACGTGCCTTGCAGCTCAATCAAGGCATGGCCCTTCACCAATGACAACACTGCTTTGCTAAGCTGCGCTATTGAGAGTGTTTAACATTCTGTACACAGAGCAACTTAACACTTTAACCCCTCCAGATATGCAGCAGAACAAGTCTGAAGAACACTTGTGTGCAACATGCGGACTGTCAAGCCAATAAAGCACTGCCGGTCTGTAAAGTGACTGAAGGACAGTTGGGAGGGGGAGATTATGCGGACTTCTTGTGGAATGAATCTCCACAAACAAATCTATGAACTTTAATATGGGGTGTAAATTGTATGGGGGGGCAGGCGAGAGTATTTTCCACCATCGATGAGACTGAATGTCTCATGATGCGAAACAGCAGTTTTCAGGTGAGTGGACAAAAGGAGCAGACTAAGATGAATGACAGTATCTTTTCATACAGAATGGTTTATTTGGAAACAGATGCTGAACACAGATACTCCAAGCAGTACTTTCAGCTTTTTTACTACATCCCCCCTCCACCCCAGGCAAACTATGCAGTACAACCTCCATACTTGGCCCATCGTGCAATACAGCCGTTTCCCAGAAGACCCTCCAACCTGTTGGTGGGCATTAAGCATTTCAGCATGACACATGGAAAGAGGGGTGGGGAAAAAAAAAAAAAAAAAAAAAAAACCAACACGCACCAGTCTGGTGTTTTTGGTCTAGGTGAGCGACAAACTCGGTAAAGGGCATGGTGTGTATAAGAAGCAATTGTCGCTCCATGTTTTCCACGCTCACTTCATTATGGTGCTACGACAGGAGTCCTGATGTGTGGAACTTCTTGATAGAAAAACAGGTAGCCAACATCTGCAGTAAACACTGATGTGCTCTGGCAGTAGATGGCACAGTAATCAAGGGTGCTGACTTGGTGAGCTAGAGGAAGTACACAAGACTTCAGACAAATGAGTCGCATGTCAATCAGCACTGAAAAAGCCTTTGTGCAGCACACCTGTTGGGAGAAGCAGCCTGAAAAGAGGTAAACAAAGGTCCTCACTCCATGTTAATACAGAGGAAGTGGGGGGTTAAACACAAGGGGGGGGGGGGGGGGGAAGCGACGAGGGGCAAAACGTGCGCCACAACCGCAACCG
>JAACJT020000032.1:7594825-7625445 GCA_009936485.2 Gymnarchus niloticus | reverse complement strand
AAAAAAGATAACAAGAAAGGAAAAATGGACACAGAAAACGGGGGACGCGCGGAAAGAAAAATGGGACGCGGAAGCAGAAAAAGAGAAGAAGAGGCTGGGGGGAAGAACGGGGGCACACCTAAGGGCAGAAATATTTGCCCATAGCACTACTAAATTGTACTCCATTGGGGCCATACCAATACATAGGGGAGGGTTTGAAGTCTCTCCCCACAGCTGTAAAGGAGGGGGGGTGTGGTCTGATCCAGCCAATCTTTGGCTCCAGACAGATTGATGTACCCACTCCAACTGTCCAGTGAGCTGCCCAAAGAAAACACCCAAAAACACACTTCCTCCTGAAGTCCCATCTCCAGGCAGCAGAAACATGAGCACGAGTCCAACCCAGAACCATAAAAGCCCCCCAATATAGTAAATAAGTGTTACACACATTTCATTAAAGTGGGGGGGAAGGGGGGGCAAAAAGTTGTTTTGATGCATGCATACAAAACGCAAACAGCTTTGAGTGCTCTGATAACCAACCCAGGCCAACTGCCTGATCTCCTTTCTTTAGGAGAACCAGGCGTTACTGTGCGAGTGACTGACTATACTGACACCAGACCAGCCACACCAAGACGGTCACTTTTATTTCACACCCAATTCTGTCATTTTCTTAAAAATAAAGAAATGGCTCCTCCCATTTTCCATTTTAACTTTAAAAGAAATAAAAACTGGTGTGACAAACTGCCCCGGCTCAGCTGCCCGGTCTCAAAACGCTCGTCTGCCCGGACGGCCGTCGTGCAGGTTTACTGTCCACGGTCATGAGGACGAGATGGGGAGGTGAGAGGGTGTGTGCAGGGGGAACGGGGACAGGGCCTCCACCAAGACCTGCCTATCGGTCCATCTCATCCAGCAGAGGTGTGGCATCGCCAGCCACAGACATGGGTGTGCTCTCGATCATAGGGCT
Organism: Gymnarchus niloticus; assembly: GCA_009936485.2. NCBI lineage: Eukaryota > Metazoa > Chordata > Actinopteri > Osteoglossiformes > Gymnarchidae > Gymnarchus > Gymnarchus niloticus. The sequence goes on along the minus strand of JAACJT020000032.1, from coordinate 7,624,505 downwards.
GGGCGAGGGCCGTGCCCGTGGTGTCATGCGGTGCTGCTGCTTCCGCCGTTCGGCCTCCTTCTCCTGCAGCCACTGCTCTGCCATCTTGCCCCAGTCTACTGCCGTGTGGGCGTTTGTCCTGAGGGGCAGAGGGCAAAAGGGTGAGCAGCATTGTATGTTTAAAGCCATGCCCTGTATCCAGCACCACCCAACTGCACAGGCCATCACCCCACAGTGGGTCCCAGGACAAGGTATTTTTGGGTTCTGATGTCAGCATAGATGGGGGCTCAAGTGTTGTAGTCTGTTTTGAAACCTGCAGGGTCCCTTTCTATGGGTCACCTACCATGCCCAGGTATCACAGCCCCTGCACACCTAGAGACACCTTCTGATTAGACTCCAGCAACTTGACTGTCTCAGGTAGTGATGGGACAAGGCTTCAAAATCCATGGTGGGAGGGACTTGAAAGTATCCTGCACAACCACTAAAAACACTAACTAAAGAGGGAGGTAGAGCTAGCATTGACTGGTAATTCAGGATACTCCCAATCCCTCGCAACAGGTTTGGAAGCCTCATTTGTCTGATGCTTCAGGTCATTAGCAAATGAGATGGCTCTCTTGGTGCCTTCAAGGTCTGAGAGCAACAATCAGTTCAGGTAGGGGATTGGCTTCCTTTGGTGTTCCAGGTTTCAAATCCAGTAGCGGGCAAACACTTTCTAAAAAACGTTGCATGACATTAGTGCTGCCATGGCTTCATAGGTGAGTTTTACCTAAAAAGCACAGAGTAGCACTTACTTCGGCTGCGGTGTCCTGACGCGAGACGATGAGGAGGAAGGTGTGGAAGAGGCGTGTCCGTGACCGTGGGAGGACTGGGGAGTGGAACTGGGATACTGGGGCGTGGTCATGGACTGCTGCTGTTGGCTAGGGGTTGCATACGAGTAGCTGGGGGTCATGAGGGGCGTGGCGATGGGCTGCTGAGCAGGTGTAGCAAACACCTGCGGAGAGAGTGGCAGGTTGAGGTCTGCAGTGCTTGAATGCCAACCTGTTTTACATATGTAGGAAATCTCACTGCAGAAAAATGGGGCATTAGATTTGAGATTCAGGAGGGGCCTGGCTCTGAATGAAAAGCCAATTCAAAGGGTAAACAGCAATGATTACAGTCAAGGGTTAATAAAAACAGGTGTCCTGCACCACACAAGGAGACCAACTGGTGAAATGAAGTCCCACAGATTCTGCAGAAACAGGAACCCCCCCCATCCCAACACTCACATGGTAAGCACTGCCACCACCACCTCCGCCGCTACTACCAGCGCTGTAGCCATACTGGCTGGAGGCCCACTGCGCTGGCGTGGCATTGGGGTTCTGGCCCTGGCCTGTTACTGCAGCGATGGCATTGAACATCTGCGAGGTCATATTCCTGGGCAGGGCATTAACTGCTCGTGTCAGGTCTGGGGAAAAGAGGTGGAGGAAAGTTAAAGCTGGTCTACATTTGGCTTTGTTTTTAAGTTTACCAACAGGTTAATCCATTTCCATTAAACTACTATTGTTAAGGTCCCACAACATTGTTAATGACTTCAATTTACAGGCTCCAAGCAGTCACATGACAAGCTGAATTAGCCTTACCTGCAATGTTGATGTTGGCAGGTGTGGCATTGACTGACGCCGGAGTCCGAGTTCGGCTGCTGCTGCTGGGAGTGATGCCTGTCAGATGAGAGTCGGGGTTTATCCGGAGTCTCACGGCAGACTGGCGCGAGAACAAAAATGATCAGAAAGGTCACCCACCTGGAACAGGCTCCTGGTAGTGGTCTTTGAACCAACGGAAGAGCCCGTTTACAGTGGGGAATATCTGGGACCGATACCTGAACCCATCAGGTGTGATGGTGACAAATTCTATCCTGTGGGGGGGGGTTAGACATCCAGATCAATGCCCCACCTCTGCTGCTAAAGATACTACGTGTTCATACAAACACTAAGGTTACAGATGATGCTTGAATAATGAAGGGCATTGTGGGACAGGGGGCAGGCAGATGAAGTGCTATGTGCTGACCTGGGCTTTCCCCTGGGCTGGTAGCCCAACAGGAACTTGCCAGGGAGGTCGCGGCATGCCGACACGTAGTACGGGATGAAGGTGGGTTTCTCCTTCTTGGTCTTCAGCAGCAGCTCCTCCATTTTCTATGCCACACAAAGAGATGAGCCAACTAGCACAGGCAGAAAAGGGATCAGCTAGACTCCGGCCCCAATTCTCAAGGAAACCCACAGCTGATGTAAAGATAAAAAGTAAAACTAGCTTTGAAAAGACCCTTCACCCTCATACCTTCCGGTCTCCTCCATTACAGTCCTGGAAGTACTTGTGACCTAGGAGGTCACGGGCAAATGCGGCCATGGGCTGGACGTAACGGGCCGTGATCTCATCCAAGTCTTCAAACTCCTAGGTACAAGGAGAAAAAAAAAAAAAAGTGAATCGGTGTTCCACCAAAGGCAGGGAGGAATGACCTGTGGAAACCAGGAGTTACAGCATCGCAAAGCCAAGGCTAAACCACTGGCATTCACATGTAATCCATTGGCAGATAGGTGCTTATAACCTCAGAGGTAACACAGAAAGCCAGTCACTCACCTCATTGTTGATCCACAGTGTATGGCCCAGACTGAATGCATTCTCCTTGCCCTCTTCCCGTACATCTACATGCTGGTAGATCCCATCAGCCACCTTCCAGGTAACAGTCAGGTGATTCTCACCCTTGCTACTTGGTCGGATGATAACATCTCCCTGGTCCATGGACTCCATCATCTTCTCTGCCTGCTTGAAGTTGATGTTGTGGAAGGAGGGGTGGGCAATCACCCGCTTAATATAAGCTGTAGGAGACAAAACAAAAGATCAGAAAATCCTGTATAATACTTTACTTCAGCACTGGGTATTAACCAATAAAAAGAGAGCTCTAGCTACTTTTGAGCCCATAACCTCTTGCATCATTTGTTAAAGCCAATGTTGTAGGGTAAGAGCTGGGAGCACCGAGTGATCATAACTATTTCGTAACACTTCAGGTGTGGTAATGTAGCAGCCCCCCCCCAAGGGTACTGACTGGTCCTCTGTTGTTTCTTCTTCATTTCTTCATCCAGCTTGATATCCTCTGCCTCCATGTCAAAATCATAGTAGGTATCCTTAGGCAGCTTCCACTCGTTGTTCTTGTCCATCAGGTCTGACGTTCGGCAGGTGAGGTCCACGCTAAACTTCTCAATGTCGATCTTCATGATCCGACAATGGACAGTCATTCCTATCTGTGGGGAAAAAAAGTACAAATGTTTATATATATAAAAAAGGGGGTTCTGGCTTGACTGTGACACCAAAGGGAAGGGGGATTCCTATATTGGCCTCACCCTGACCCTGTCCTCTGGGTGTTTCACCACCTTGTCACTAAGGAACTTGGTGGGAATGAAACCAGTGACACCATTGTCTAAGCGGGACCTCACTCCGATGGCCTGGCCAGGACATGAACCGCTGTCAAAGTGGTTCCACACCTAGGAGGGGCAGGGGACACTGGCATGTTACCCAAACACCTTAAGAGCACAGGGAGAAAAATGCTGATCACGTTAGACATTTTCAAAAAAGACCAAAGAAATATTAAGAAGCTCCTTGAGGAGCATCTTGGCCCGTATGGCCGTACTTCAGAAAGGCGTGTGCCCCGTGGCACTGCTCTATCCGTATGCCTAACCTCGCTCAGCTCGGGGAAGTTGTCCTGCTGGCAGAAGGGGCACTGCCACAGGCCTGTCTCATCATTCCGGATGGCCTGGTCATAGCTCTCTCCCTGGGGGCGTCGGTGAGCTATCCCTGTCACCACACTGGTTATTAGCTTGCCTGTGGATGGAGAGCAAGTCAGAGGGGACAGAGAGAGGGCCTTGTCACACTAAAGCTGAAAGTGAACAAAGGTTAAGCCTCTGACTACCGATGTAGAAGGTCTCTGGCGTCTCCTTTGTGAGCAGGTTGAAGACCTCCTCTGTGTTGGGTGGCCGGTAAGGTGCCCTCAGGTCCTTATAGCGGCAGCTGAGCTCAGCACGGATGTCATACAGGGTGATGCCCTTGTTCCCATAGCCCTGGAGATCAAGACACAGTGAGCTTCACAGGAGGATCATGTGGTCAGGGCAGTCTCAATTGCAAAAATCTCCTAAAGAAAGGTTGGTGGTACATGGCTCAACGGGTGATGAATGTTGTCCGGCAGCTCACCCACACCACTATGCGGTACACTGGTCATACCCTGTTCAGGTTTTTTGGTGAATTAACAGTTCTCTCCCACTGTCCGGCAGTACACACAGACTGCTGACCTGTCTCTCCAGCTCCTCAGCAAATGCATCCAGGTCAAGGTCTTTCAGCCTCTCTGGATTCTCCAGGATCTCCTCCAGTGCTCCAGCGGGGTTGGCATCTTCTGCAGACTCATCGTATTCCAGGGCATCGACGGCCATCTTGCGGGCCCACTCGTACGTCTCTGGGTGAACGCGAGATCCATCAAGGACCTCGATGTACGAATCCGTGCTGCAGGAGGGTGAACAGGTCAATCAGGCCCTCCAGACTAATGCATGAAGGTATGAATGTTGTAACCTGACTGCACATACTCCTCAGGAGTTTAATGTACCAAACTTTCAGAACTTCAACATCCTGCATCAAACAAATGGTCACTTGATACAAACACCTCAATACTTGGGTAACCAGCAGAGATGATAAACTGACCTGTCTCCCAGGGAGGCAGTGTCAATTTTGATGAACCCAGCACAGTTGATAAAGACCTTGGGTCCCATGTGACACATGGTTACCAGCTGGGTACGATTCTCCAGGCGCGTGTTATTCTGTTTGAGAATCTAAAATGGAGGGGGTTAGACTTTATAATGGCAACATGGACCTCCAAAGCTTATACACAAGCAAACAAATGACAGACTGATGCTAACTTCAGCCTCTTACCGAAACACTGTTACAGTGCCACGACGATACCTTGGGTAAAACTAAAGTGATGGCTCACCTTAAGCAGGTGGGAGCCCTTCCGGGGGCCTAGCCCACAGACGTACTGCACCAGGCTCTGTGTGTAGGGGTGGGCCAGGGCACGGTTCACATCCACACCCACCTCGTTGACCCGGTTAATGAACTCACAGTAGAGAGCATTCAGTAGCTCCTCCTTCACCACATGCTCCTGGGGAGGGAAAAATTAAGACAGACTGGTTAATATGGAGCAGACCTCCAAAATGAGAAATTTACCCATCAGCCTGTTGGACAGGTATTCTCCTCTGTGGTGCACTCTTTAGTATGCAGTATTCACTTAAAGTGAACACTGCACTCGGCCCAGGCACTAATTTGACAGGTTACAATACTTGGTCTTGAGGTAAAAAGGGCAGCAAGGAAGGGGGTATACACAAATGCGCTAGACACAGAGTGGGGGCAACAGGACCTGCAGTGGGTGCAGCTTGAGACAGAGGATGTCCTCGTCACAGCTGCAAACCTGGGCGAACTCCACAAGGGGGTCCTGGATCTTCCTGGCTACGGAGATTGCCTGGCGGAGGAGAGGGGGGTAGTCCCTGAAGTCCGCCTGAATGGGGGGGAGAGAACAGGCAAAGGTGCAGAAATGTTGGCTAGGCTCCAGCACGTGCATGCAGATGGTAGGTTTATCTAGACTGACATTCACCTCAGACTTCTTGCTGTTCATGTAGAGTGTCGCTAGCTCATTGTCCACCAGCTCCACACCCACTGCAGGGAGGGAGGACTCCTGCTCCAGTTCGCCCACTGTGCGCTTGATGTCCTCGATCACCATTTGGGCGTCCCTGTGGAGAGGGTCGAGCAACAAGGACTTAATCACCCTCAATACACCATCGCCCTTCAGGAAACCTCAGTAGGCTGGGGCTCACCTGTTCTCTCCTGCCACAGCCACCACGTGTGGCTTCTTGCTGGTGAGGAACTTCTTCAAGTTCTCAATGTCCTGGAGCTGGGGGGGGAGAGAGAGAGAGAGAGAGAGAGAGAGCGCAAACTGACAGACGGCCCGGCTTTAACTAGGATAAGCTCAAACATATTACAGCAGAAAAGCAAAGAATGGTTTCCATTTATACGTCGTTCATCTACATCTCTTGAACACCAATTTCATTTTAACCAGGAATTCTTTATATGCACATGTGGCTACCAGACCTTCTTCTCCCGCTCTTCTTCTCTCCAGGCGTTTCTCCTCTTCAGGAAGTGTGGTAGGCGCAGGAAATCAACCACTTCACCCTCACCGTTTATGAGGGCACAGAACACCGGGGTGTCCCTGGGGGAACACAAGATGCCACATCACTCAGTTTAAAAAACACACTGGCCATGGCAGGTGCTCAAATTCAGGGTTTCAGGACACAACTGCAGAGTCCCCTACCTGCTGGATGCAAAGGCCATCCCCATAACACGAATGCCCTTTCCCTGGGTTTCATCCATGAGGTCATCATCCTCTTCTACTTGCTGGTCAGGTCGGTATGGGGCAACCTTCAGCCAGTTGTAAAGTTTCCTGCTGCATGCCTTAGGAACAAGTAACCAATCAACACAAACAACCTGAACCAGCAACACCAGACAAGTGCAAATGTGATGAAACTCATCATCTCCAACTTTAGTTGCTCTAAGGTCATCTGCTCATTCCCACCATTACTAAGATGGTTACCTTGACGATATGGTCCTTAGCCTCAGCCAGCAGCTTGTTTCTCAGCTCCTTGGCCATCTGGGGGTAGAGGAACTGCTGCAGGGCACGCTCGATGGCCAGTGTGCGCTGCCGGTTCCACTCCTGCACCTGGTGGCTGAACTCATCCCTGTAGTAGAACTGCTTGATCTCCTCAAAGTAAGTCTGGTCGGCACCATACCTGAGAAGAATGTGACCGCATCATCAATATTATCATCGCTACTGATGCGAACTGGAATGTACTATAACAACCAACTCAGGTCATTTGCTCTACTGGCCATTGATCACCTCGATACCCTCAACTTCATTTAATATGTTGCAAATTATGTTAATAATCGATCCGCCTTTATACAGTCCACCCCATCAGCCTCCTATCTAAGCAGTACAAAAGGTACAAGAGGAGTTTAACTCATAACTTGAGCCAGAAACCTTCACGTGCTAACTGAATTTGAGGTAGATGGAGAAAACATGCACTTTGACAGACCATAAGGAACCCAGGGTTGAACAAACTTAAACATAGCATCTGAATCCTGCAGCATTTCCAATCTACTTTCTCATGACCACCAAAGGTGAACTCACCCCTTAACGCCAACCAGGTCAATGCAGATGTCAATGGTCAGCAGACCCTCCTCTTCAGCAAGGCACATTTTGAGGAACTGGTCCCCAGTCAGCTCCTTGACAGGCTTATTCTTCAGGTACTTGAAGGAGTATGCGTAGTGTGCTTCATCCACATCCTGCAGAGTAGGGTGGTCAAAGATCATGGGGTCAAAACAGTGTCATCACTGATTTAAAAGAGCTGGTTAGGAACAAAGAACTTGTTTGTACCTTTTTCCCCTTCTTGGTGGGCTTGATGTTGATCTTGGCCCTTTCCTGGAAGGTTTGCCGCAGGACATGTCTGACTAGAGGCTCTCGGGCAATTTGCATGGCCACCATGTAGCGTGTGCCTTCCAAAACAGCCTCGGGGCTGCCGAACTGGCTGCAATGAGGTGGAAGGGGCATACATTAGGCACGCCCATTCTCAAAACTAACCCCACTTAACTGCTGTCACTGAGCTGTTAGGTCAGAAACCCACAATCTCTCAAGGGTCACCACACAACCATGTTAAGTTGAGTGCCCTATACCTGCAGATGTAGTCCTTGGCAAGCTCCATGGGCTCAGCAGGAAACTGCTCCGTTTCGTGACGCTGATAACTGTCCCGCAGATTCTCTCCAAACTGCTCGGGGGTCAGACCAAACTTCTTGGCAAGGCCATCTGAGAAGCAAATCGATGTTTTTCCATAAACAGCTGATGTGACGGGGGTGGTGGTTAATGTTATCCTCTCCAGTGAGTCAAGGGACAATCACTCACCCAGTCCGGCACTCTGACAAATACTGTACATGTCACGACGAGAAGCCAGTTTCAGATCTGGTCCCTTCTGTTCCTCTTCCTCCTCCTCTTCCTCAGCCTCAGGTTCATGCTCACCTGTAGAGAGATCACATTCACCGGTGCAATCAAGCCAAAAGACAATTATAAATAGAATGGATGACTCCAGTTAATTTATGAACTTTGCCATAATTCCCACCATCTTCCTCTGAGACCTCCTTGTTCGCCTTTTGTTTCTTTTTGTTGGCCTTGGCAGCGTTCTGCATCTTGGGGATGTCGCGGCCATAGTACAGCAGGAAGTGGTTGTATACATCACTGAGCTCCTCAATAGACTGGACGTCCTTCAGTCTGGGTCAATAAAAGAATGTCGTTTCACCATAAAGGCCGTTGGTTCAAGAAACGGGATATAAAAAGAGAATGGGAAGAAGGCAGTAGAGCTATGGCACCGTCGTCATACCTCTCCATGTCTGCAGTGTCCAGGGGCCGGATGCCGTCCGCCAAGGGCTTGTCTGGGTCGGCTGAGATCTGCTCAAACTGGAAGGCCTGCATCTTCTGGAACAGGCGTGTTAGGTTCTGCTTGCGAGTTTTCAGCTGGTTCCACTACAGAAGTGCATACCGAAAAAGGGAATCGGCACAGAGGAATTAAACTCACACAAAAGCCTGGGAAGGAAACCAATGACAAGGTGAAATCATTCAGCTTGGGGTCAGAGAGTGGCATTAGCCAACACTGAGCATCTTGAATTCATCAAGGCCCTAAAAGGCCCAAGAGTAGTATGATTACTATCCTGGTTATGGGATTTGAAAACACAGCCTTTTTCAGAACTAAGCAGAGAATAATAATGTATTGGAATACATACCACCCCTACAAGAGAGTGTAACACAAGGGTAAGACTACAAAAGAGTTCAGTGAAGTCAGGGCCAAAGAGGCAGAGGCTATAACTACACATTACCTTTTCATCCCAACGCCACACCTTCCACAAGTCATTGATATTGAGTTCTGGCTCTACGTACTCTTTCCTGTAGAATGCTATGAATGGAACCTGGAGAATGGAAAGTGATGCTCAGTCAAAACAAACAAGAAAACTGAACATGGGATCTCAAAAGTTATACCTTTACCCAAGGGGAACTTTAGATTTTCCAACTCTTTCAAAGATTTTGAACATTAAATTCAAAGAAATTGGTTCCATTTAAAGATTAAGCATTTGCAATAACATCAACAAAAACATCATTAGATAAAAGTGCTTCAAGTACCATAATGGGGTAAAGACTTCCACACAACTCCCAAAGACAGAAAACAGACACCAACAGGTAGTGACCAGATCAAGTCTGAACACCACCAGCACAGGGGAATACGGTTCTCCTCGCACCTCAAAGTGCTGGTTTCTCATAAAGTTCAGGGCCTCCTTGATCTTCTGGATAGTGCTGGGTCCTTTCCTGCTGAAGCTGCTTGTTGTGCCCCTGTCCAGGTAATCTGTACTTTCCTAAAATTACCATGAAATGTTCTAAAATGAAATTGGGGAAACATTGACCCACAATCCCATAACACAGCCTGATCCGATTCAAAAGGCACAACTGCAACTCCCTCACTGACATCAGACCTAAAACATTTCCCAAGGCACACTCCACATACCTGCATAGAAATGGTAGGAGTGGAGAAAGCACTCCTGTAAATCCACTCTGCCTCCTCCTCCAGCTCTGTCTCCTCTGCGGGCCTCACCGGAATGGAACGTAGCTGAGAAAACAGTGACCCAGGGTCATTATCACACACCACTCCCCTTTACAATTCACAATCTCACTCAGGCCCTGGACAGCATTAAGACAGCAATTAAAAAAAAAAACATCCATTTCATTTCACATACAACTTATTCACATAACTGACGTCCATAACTGTGGGATTAATCTAACTGCTGCCCCTACAACATGGTCTCGTGAACCCACAACCCTCAGGGTGTACGTCCTGATCGCACGCCGCTGACATACCTGAAACCTCTCTGGCATGTCAGTAGAGCGGATCTCGTTGTCCTGGTCAGTCATGTGACTGCTCTCCAACTCACTTGGCTCATAGATTTCAAAGATGCTGCGCCGGCCAACGCGCTTCTTGGCCTGTTTCTTGGGCCGGTCCCAGGACTCTTCATCCTGATCCTCCTCCTCCTCTTCCACGTTGTCATAGCACTCCACATCAAACTCAGCAAAGTCAAAGTCACCACCAAAGATCTCCTGGGCCTCCTGCAGGGCCCTGTGCATGGGGTAACCCAAGATGACATTTGATGCACCTCCCGCCCCCATGCTTAAAGACCTGCGCACAACGTTCCTTCCAACTTAGTAACTTTACACCACAGGCCACATGATTCTCACGGCATGCCACCCAAGTCAAAGTCATAATGCAGCCTGGTATCTGATGCTCCCATTCAAATGGAAGCAGCCAGGGCTTGGACCCTTACTGTGGAAGAGAAGCTGAAGCAGATGCCCATTCTGACCAAGTCTCACAAGAGCCATCAGCAGATCAGCAGCACAGAAGGATGTGAAAAACTCACGCATCGGTATATCCGGGGAGCTTCTTCCGCCATTTGGGCTTCTTCAGCGGCTGTCCATCATCGTCCACAATGAAGTCGTCAATATCTGTGGAATTTGGACACCATCTTTTAGCAGAAGAAAGCCAGGAAACAAACTGGCAGAAAGGACCAGTGTGGAATATCACAAAGCTAACAGGTGCCCCATCTCACCAGACTCTTCATCGTCATCCTCCTCCTCATCTTCTCCTGGATGAAGGGCCACATCGACTGGATCCCCATCCTCCACGCCTGTGAAGATCTCATCGGCGATCAGGTCCTTCTCGTGGGCTTCCCTGCCATCGTCATCTTCCTCGTCTTCATCATCGGACATTTTCCTCACACGCCGGAACTTCTGCTGTGTGGCAGACAACATTTCCCAGTCGGTAAGGACACAGACGCCCTACCCATCCAAGGACTGATACTTCCTTTACTCAGAGATGATCTCAGACTGCTTTCAAATTTAAACAATGAAATGAATTTATTATCACACAAAACTGTTCGAATAATTTTAACTAAGATGTCAGATCACACATTTCAGGACTGAAAAACTTCTAAGCGGAAACCAAGCCCTCAAATCCACAGTGGTGATTGCGACAGTTACCCGCTTCACTTTCACTCCCAGGTTCTCCTCAATGAGGTCAATATCGTCATCATCCAGGCGATCGTCGTAAGCTGGGCGTCGGGGAACCAAAACAGATTAACCCACTGAGTTTGAGACGTTCTACTGGCAATGTGATAGCATTGGTTCATCAATAAACTTTAGGAAGCACATGTCAGAGGTGGCGCAACAGCACTCAGATTGGGTGGAATTTCAAACCAGGGGCATGCATAGCACAATAAGGCCTGCATTGGGATACGCTGCACATCAATAATCCGCTGTTAGCAATTAAACCAAAATTTTATTTACTTCGCTTCCGCTTGCGATGTCCGATTTCCTCCCCAGAATCGCTGTCCCCACCACCACTCCCATCCGCATCCTCATCTTCCTCTTCCTCCTCCTCTTCAACATCATCGTCAATCAGGCCAAGCAAATTGCCATGCTCGTCCTGGTCTTCTGTGTTCTCCTCTTCCTCCTCCTCATCTGTGGGTGGATGGGTTAACAAGAATGCAGTACCACCAAATTCAAGATCAGTGGGTTAAAAAGCCAGGATCATCCCACACAACCAAATCTGAAACGATTACCCATACATCATTCAGCATCATTACCATTAGCAAGACATTATGTGCTGCAATAACCTTGCAGATAAAACAGCATATTGCCAAAACAAGGCTGGCAGCCAACAGCTGAAACTGTAAAGCTATTAAAGCCATTTTTCCATTCTCACCCACCATCCTCTATCTCCATGAACTTCTGTGGCTTCTTGGGCTTCAGGTCCCTCTCCTCCAGCTCCTCCTCAGACTCCTCTGCCTCGCTTTCGATGAAGTCAGACATCTTGGCAAGGCCTGTCACCCGCCACCAGCTGGAGTGGCACAATGACAAGGCATTAGAAAATGGCAGAAGACAGACACAGATGGACGACAGGACAGGATGCTGTGTGAGGAACAACAACCACTTCAGCACATTAAGGCCTTCAAGCATTGTACTGTGTTTACTGAAGATTTCAAGGCATTTTCATGAGATCAGAGCACTCTTAGAACACAATTTACTTTTTCCTACATTAAAAGAGCTAATTCAACTGCATTTGAACAAAATCACAGATTCCAAAACAAGCAAAGTCAAACAGCTCACTGAAAAAAATGTCACACTTTCCTACTATCTTAATTGGCACTGCAAAAACAGTATGGAGCTGGACACATTTTATAATTGTGTAAACCTATCTCAAATTAAGCTGCTTAGATCAGATGCGTTTTAGATTTAAATAGGACTCTCCCTCCTCTGTTACAACGGCTGGGCACCTCTGAGCATTAAAATGACAATCCTCATCATTCAGGATGATCCATGGGTGGGTACTGACTACTGATCTCCACAAAGACCCTCAGACAGTGCCTGTACCACCAAAAGGCACATTTACATTTCTGACCAAATCATCTTAGGGTCAATATTGTGTCCCCACTAGGCCCCGGAACAGCATCGCTGGGCTAATGACAGCACTACCTAGAATGTGAACGTAACAATATACCCTACTACTATCATATAATAAAAGCAGTTCGAAGAAAATCCAAAAATTAACATCTTGCTCCCACTGCAGAGCCGGTAGGTCTACACTTACCTGGGGACACAGGACATACATGAAGACCCGAGAGTGGACCACATAAAGTAAAAGGTTGACAACAGCGCTAGGAACAGGAGGCCTGATGTGGGGTTGGGGCGTAAAAACAATAGCCCATCACAACATACTGGCCATCGACGGACCAAGAAAACGCAGCGCCTCCATAACTTGAGTAAGGAGCTACAGATTTTACACATAAGCTGCTCGAGATACGGAGCAGAGTGGCGTTTCCCCGAGCAGGGCTCTCAGAAACACCGAACCCTTTACTGTGACTTACATCCAAAGAGAATTTATTATAAAAACGCACCGTACTCTACTGAGCAGCCACCAAGGTTACGACCACATCATCAAGACCGACACGCTTTCCCATGGTTACCTTTATCTCCGTCGACAGCGGATAACAACCCGAAAAGCCAGTTCAGGTTCAATGATTGTGGCTTTATTGAAATACGCGAACGAGATATCCCAAAAAAGGCAGACAGGAGGACTCCAATACGTTTATCAACAAAACAACAAGGCCTAAGAGCCTCGAAGAGAAATACTTCGCACTGCCATAAAACACGACAGCTAACGGTATTTATCAGCCCCAGGGACCCGCGGCAGCGTTTTCACACTTACACTGCCGTGTGCCGAGTCCTCAGGCACAAACCACGATAGCTTTTTAAAAAAAAATAAATAAAATTAAAAAAAAAAAAATACCCGAAGAGACGAAGAACGGCTTAGAGCCCAGCGCTGGCTTTGCGTGAAAATGGCCGCCGTCTAGCGTGCCTGTTCCGGGGCGTCAGAGAGACAAGCGTCCGCCGGCCGAGTTGAGGCGCTTAAATTTGTGCGGCGCCCTCTCTCGGCCGCTCGGAGAAGTGCTCGATTCTGGAGGACCGTGCGGCTGATAGGCGCGACGTTTCACTGAGTCGCTTGGGTTAAGGCTCGGTTCGACTCACACTGTTTAAATTGTAAGTTATAAGGGTGGATTAATTAACAGTCTGGTGAGCATTCGCAAGTAACCGATGCTCGGGAGTTGCAGCGATCGCATCCACTCATCAGGGGGCGTATGACGGGTACACTACGCTGTTCCTCCGGCTTGCGTTGGTGACGTTGCGCGTCCGGGCAAATAGAGCCGTCTGACAAGTGGTGTGGAGCAGGATGGATGGCCGAAGCCACACTTTGCGCTTTCTGCGGAACAGTGTTCTGTTCTCCTGCTTGTGGACGCTATCGGCTGGTACCGAGATTAGCTTCGTGACTTGCGGATCGGTGGTCAAGCTGCTGAACGTCAAACACAACGTCAGGCTGCATTCTCATGATGTCCGATACGGTTCGGGTGAGTGAAGCGCGGTTTTAGTTAAAAAAAAAAAAACACACAAGAACATTTTGACAACACTTTACATCTCAAGTAATATGTTAGACGTTAGTATTATGATATGTCAACTAGCCGCCTTGGTTAATGTATGAAACAAACTTTTTATGAACTGTCTGAGTTCTCATATGCAAAGTCCTTATCTTCCGTTGCGTTTGTGTGGTCAGGCAGCGGGCAACAATCGGTAACTGGAGTGACGGCTGTCGAGGACAGCAACAGCTACTGGAACGTGCGGGGCGTGAGCGGCTCCGCGTGCCACCGGGGAACCCCGGTACGGTGCGGACAGACCATACGCCTCACACACCTCAACACCGGCCGCAACCTGCATAGCCACTACTTTGCATCACCACTCTCATCCAATCAGGTGAGTGCTTTTTGCTGTCATTTGGGGGGAGGGGGTATTTACTCCATGACTTATTTAAAGTTTTTAATTTTTCTTCCCCAATACTGCCCTGACAGGAGGTTAGTGCTTTCGGGGAGAACGGAGAGGGGGACTTCCTGGATGAATGGACAGTGTTGTGCAGTGGCACAGTGTGGCAGCGGGATGAGCCCGTGCGTTTCAGGCATGCCGCCACGGAGGGTCTGCTGTCCGTCACCGGCGAGCAGTATGGGCGGCCCATCCATGGCCAGCGGGAGGTACACGCCATGACCGCAGCCAGCCAGCACAGCTATTGGAAGGTTATGGAGGGTATCTTCATGAAGCCCAGTGAGATGCCTGCATCCAGGAACGGCAATGGGCCTGCCCACACCGAATTTTAACTGCCATCCCACAGGCACAGGGGGGTGTGTATTAGTGGCATGAAGCTGGGGGTCCATGCCTGTCACCCTGCCTTTAAAACGGAACAATTATCTCTGTTCACAGTTAATAATTACTTTCTGATAGTATTTATATGGCTTGCAGATGTCCAGAGCCCTAAACCACTAAGCCCTAAACCCTCAGTTTGAGGTTATGGTCCATTCCTGGTTGTCTTACACACCCACCACATCAGTCACCATAATAAGGTGGGCAGTCACAGATTTAACCAGGTCCAGTAAGTTGGTTTGGTACGATTGTGTAAGGCATCATGTGATTTGTAGTTGTGTTTGGGCTAATTGGTGTTTGTAATGCTTCAGGATGCTCTGGGTCTGAAGTCCAATCCCAGCGTTGCTGTTGTGGAAACCCCTGAATCACCAGTGTTAGACACCCGAGAGATCCATTCATAACTACGTCACATTTAGGCTATGCTTCTCACAAACAGATTTTATTTTCGTGATGTCCCCCTATTGTATTTTCTCTGATGTTTTGCAGGAGTGACTTCTGAAACATACTTTTAATAATGAGTGACTTCTTAACTTCATAGCACATTTCTTCTTGTGACTGTTTACGTCGGTTCATGAAGTCGATCGTGGATTTATTCTGAGAAAAGGCCTTCATACATACCCTTTATGAACTGTTTTTATATCTCTGAACATGGACTCAAGGCTGTTTTCTAGGTGCCATGGTGTCAGACAAAACATCATTTGTTTACTTCAGTGTCTCATTTTGGTAACACAGGAAAAAAAAGGTTGCTCCACTTGACATCGTCGTTGACATGGAATGAAAATTTGTATGGCAGAAGGCAGATGCCTTCTGCCATACAGTCACCCATTAGAGGAATGGCTTAACTACTCAGAATTTCTATTATGGTTGAGTGCTCACTCCAGTTCCTGGTGCTGCCTGTTTCAGTATTGCTTGTGTTTCAGCACTGATCCAGTGTTTTGCAGACATTCCCAAATGTCTGTCTGTGAACGCTGATTACTTCATTAAGTGGAGGTCACCATCTTGTTTACTGTGCTGCTTCGTTAACGTTAAAAGCACTACACTGAGATCAGTTCACTATGACCTTTAAACGGTCCTATCAGTATTCTGGTGAAAGTCAGAAAAAAACTACGTCAGTGTCTTTCTATCTAATGAGACAAAGTGTTTTCTGATTGGTCCAATTCAAGCCAGCCACTCTGCCATTTGTTCTTAGCTATGAAAATAACATTCAGAGACAGGTCATTTTGTCTCCATCTGTTGGCACAGTGGTTTGATTGATTTGGGTCCTTGAGTATCAGTGGAAAGCTGCTGGAGGATTTGGCCTGCAGTTGGTCTGCATGTAAAGCAGGAAATGTTAATACCTCAAACAAATGTTTTTTTGACTTGTATTAAACATACTTGCCAAGAGTGTCGTTTTTGAATCAATCAACATGTGTTATGACTTTGAAATAGTCCCGCTTTCAATGGAATATGGATTTCTGAGTTATATGTGTGTGAGTCTTCATAAATGCCCCATGTGATTGTCAGTTTGTTTGGTGCTGGCAGGCAACTGTAAAGCACAAAGGGGCATGTGTTAACATGACCTTTTCCAAGTCTTTTTGTCGTCACGTGTTTATCTAGCTAAATTTCAAATAGACATTCTCACCAATGAGGTTGATCGTACATGTTTACGGGTATTCAGAATTTTAAATCCATTGACCATGCTGGCTTTAGGGAATTCCCGCAAAAAGATACCCCTGAATAAATCTGTAGGTTTAGGAACTGTGTTTTGGCTCCCCCTTGTGGGCATACAGCGATGACATGCAAATTTCTTGTATAGCCGTTAAAAGATGGTTAAAAATGTGAGTCCACTACATTACAAGTATATTAATGTATAAGCATACAAAAATGATACTACTGTAGCTCGGACAATTAACTCCGACAAATAAGAAACACGTATGTGTTTCGAGAGGAAACTTTGCGTTCGTTAGGTGGTCGAACCTCTGCAAGGACGAGGAAAACATACTTGTAACTACTTGCCCAAACGAAAAAAGAAATCTAAAAAAATTGACAGATATAAACGGAGGCCATTCTCAAATGGCGCTAAAATCTACCGGATTTGGTTAGTGTTCAGTGAAGAAACAAGCGCAGCAATGTCTGTGATCGTTCAACTCAGACCGTGTTGTACGCATGAAAAGGGATGAGATTCCGACATATCACTTCGATCAGTCTTAGTCCATTTAAACTAAGGATTTTACTGCCAGTAACCAAGCGCCAAAGTGAATCCCCCGGGAGGTAGGTGAGATATGAAGAGCCGGACAGACTGGCGCTAGATACCACATATCGCACCATCCAGTGAATTGAAGCCTTGGCTGCAGGGAGGTCAGTTCACAGGGTACGAGCTCAGGAGGATGTTCGCTGAAATTCCAGGGGAGGATTCTTTGGCAAGATACGGCCGATACACGTAATTGCTGCAGTAAATTATAATAATTGATTAAAAGTACTTTTGATTAAGGATAGGCTCAACAAGCATTTCATTTCCCCCTAAAACCTTAAGCTTTTTAAAAAGCAAGAGCACATGGATATTTGAAAAGTTTTATTGCATAAATGTTCCCCATTTATGTTTGAACAGATTTACATATTTACAGCTACATCATCCAGGCATTGATACATCAAGTGACTATTACTTAAATCAGCATGCTAAGTTTACTTGTATCTACAAGTGCGTACGATACATTTACAGAAAATGACTATGTATATGTTTACGTACGTATGTCATTAAACCACCACGCTGCTTAAGTTTGTCACACCGCTTGCAAAACTACAAACAAGCTAGACGAAACGAAATTAAGACTGGGAATTTGGATCGGTATCCCGATTCTACGTCAGGCACCAAGTGTTGACTGGATTGAAACCGCCACGCATCCCAGCAAACACTGAACGTTACAGGAACGTTACAGGAACGCTGTTTGACGTTGTGGGAACGTTCCCTGTTTGCTGGGATCTTGCCATAAAGGTGAAAATGACTGAACTCCACAAGTTATACCATTCAGTCCTACTCAGTCTGTCTTTGATCTTAAATATAATGTCCAAGAGTTTAAGACAAGTTTCCCAGTGTTCATTTTAAAATTAGACACACCACTTAACGCCTTTTTTTTATATCCGGCTGAAGCACAAAGCATTTCAAGAGTACAGCGCACAAAGTCACTCCAAGTGGAAACTAAGAGATAACAGGAATCTACAGAAATGGTTAACAAAATTACACTCTTTTCCTTCGGGTGTTTCATTCATTTTCTCAGTGATTTATTATTAAACTGGTGGAATGTAATTAGCCCACATCCACACTATAGTTCCTTGCATGTGGTTCCAGCGCATACAGGTAAGTACTGCTCTCACCTGCAGTAAACCCAAACAATACAATTACTACTATTAAGATTATATTGATTATGTATTAATTCTCAGTATACCCCACATCTCTCGACTCGGAAAACACGGGCCAGCTTTAGGATGCCGTGTAAACAGTAGTTTTCACCAGATATTTTATCATCGTAATCACCGACACACGTTTTAATTGAAGCAAAGCCTCAGTTAACATTAACGCTATTAATTAGCCAGTTTTCATTTGAACTGAACGTTATTTTGTATCCACGATTTGATGAGAAACTGAACAAACGAGCGTGGACTGAGATATTTAGACAAGAACGCTCTTCATTTGCGGTAATTTCTGCGATGACATATAAACCATCTTTGTGTTATTAAAACTTCATTAATAAAAAATAACGATTTTAAAAAGTAGCATTTCCAAAGGTTTCTTATTCAAACGAATAATTCAAAAATTACAGACAACCTAAAATGTTTCTGGTATCAGCAGCGTAAAAAAGTGCAATTTGAAAACGCATCAAAGTAACAAACCGGTGGCTACAATCCCACCTCGGTGGTTTAACGGATAAAAGCCCAGACATCTAACATTACACGTTCAGACACGGCTTCCCTAAGACAAAACTACACACAATACGTGTACAACTATTAGACACAGACCAACATTCGCACACAACAGATCCCTCCTAACACACTTGAGGTCTCTTTCAGCCGGACTAGCCCTGAAAGACTCCCACCCTTCACAGGTCAAACTCAACCAGCTCTCTCTTATTAACAGCCAGGTAAGTCAGTTCAATGTAATTTCTAAAAATTTGGAAACAAATTCATTTATTTAAGGGCTGTTAATTATGCAATAACATTTCTCTATACAATTTTTTTTTACAGAAAGCCTTTAAATTAGTAGTTATAAAATAGTAAAGTGTATATTAACCACGTTCTTAGTTGCCAAGTGTTGAAAAGTCACTTTAAATCGTTTGGGGTCTGGTATGTTTGGGTATGTTCAGACTTCCCTATGTTTTGGAGCTGTGATCAAGGTCAGTAAACAGGGTAATATGTGGGGTTCTGCCGTATGTACAGGCATGCATGCATGCATGCCACACACACACATACACAGTTCTACACACTACTGTTTACATAAGTTCTGTACAAACGGTGCTGTAAGTTTGGTTTCCCTGCGGTGTTCTATGGCTTGGCTCAGAGGTCCTGGATGGTACTGGTCCACAGCTCCAGGCCAAATCCAGATGCAGTGATCTTTATATGGGTGTCTCCTATAGAGTCTGTCATGGCTCTGTCCAACCTGTCTCACACACACACACACACACACAGCCAACAGCTCTGCTAGGACACATGCACTAGACATAAGGTGAGAAATCCTGCCGAACACCCGAGTGTGCATGTGTACACCTCTATCATTCAGGGACTAACTTTTGTACCATCATTCCTTCTTAGAAGTTTTCCTTCCTTTACAGTCACTGGAAAATGAAAAGCTGGATATGTTTTAATCAAACCATAAACTACACGTCTGGTCAATACATATGTGTGTGCGTATGTGTTGGCATAAAGACATACATTAATACATGTGCACTGAAAGTGGAGGCACCCTGTAATGTCAAACATAAAGGGTATACAGTACTGTGCAAAAGTCTTTAGCCACCCCTCGTTTCTTCATATTTTGCTTCCAATGAGCCAGACTGTATTTTTTTAATGTAGCCTTGAGGATAGTTCTCCAGGCTTCCTGAAAGACTTTCAAAATTTTGGCTCTCATTTTCAGTCCAGTCTCTGTACCTGACCAGTTTCAGAGGAATCTTCTTTGTTTGTTAAGCCACACAGTGACCTGCGTATGAATCATTCAAGCATAACTAAGCCATCTAACTTAAGGCATGAACCAGTGAAGAAACAGGTGCAGATGATTACAGATGATCAGATGATGCTGTGATAAATCACTGTACCTATTGTCCCATTTTCCTAGTAAAATATAAAGAAATGACAGGTGGCTCAAGACTTTTGCACAGTACTGTATAAATACACAAGATGGTCGGACTAGTGAGTCGGAGCGTCTGACTCAATCACCCGAGGTCAGTACTGTGTTCTATTATGTATGGAGCACCTGATTTAAAAGAATGGAGACTAAACCGAGCTTTGACTGAACAGATAGCAGAGCTGATTGGGGAGCCTACCACAGGCTGACATGCAAACATTCGGACATTTGTGAAAAGGCAGGAGAGAGCAAGGACTCTGATTGGTGCAACTGGCTAGGTGCCTGTCATGTGTGGCATACACATGTGTGTGAATGCAGTGCATGAGAAATGACTGCTTTAGAGGACTTGACTGCTCATGGCCCTGAGTCACACACACACACACACCTACACTTCTTATGGCAAGGTCAGTCACTCACGTGACAAACTTATATACATACAGAAATATATACACTGTGTTTTAAAAAACCAAACCCTTATTATTTTTGCTATAACTTTGTTGACCCTGAGCTGATTTCGATCATTTTTAGCTGAGTGGCTGCAGGCCTGTGTGAAAGCTAACAGATGACTCTTTGAACACTTACTCTAACTGTCTGACTTGTTTTGTCAGCATTTTTGACTTGACTGTTACCTGACTTTGCTGTCTGATTTTGATGTTTATCATTGCGGACATGAGTCAGATTTTTGGCGAGGTACAGTAGGATTACACAAAAGAGGTACGGTGGGAAATAAAACACAGGTTTTCTTGCAATTTTCTTAAGGTGTATTTCTGCCAAAAATGATCAAAATTGGCTCCGGGTCAGCAAAGTTATTGCAAAAATAAAAGGGTTTAGTTCTTTTAAACACAGTGTATATACAAACACACACACAAAAATATACTATATATATATACATACAGTTCAGACTATATATCTGACTATATATACTGTATATAGTACGGCTGTGATATCTCGGAAAGCCGTGCTCGCACATCGGGGGGATAGTCCCCTCTGGAAGACTAAGAAAAGCCAAATCACAGCGTGGTTTAGACAACACCAGTGTGTGCGTTGCCTTGGTCTGTTGGGGACACAGCACCACGCCAAGCGTTCCCAGTCTGAACGCAATCCCCTGCTCACGCGACGATCACATGAGCAGGATAAACAGACTCCTGCACATTATTGCGTTGAGAAAACTGCCCTTGTCAGAGCAAAAATCAGCCCTTGTTTTCTCCCCAAAGACTGGGGCCCACATTTGTGCCCCACAATGCCCCCACCACAAAAAAAAAACAAAAAAAACATGGATCCTTTAATTTTTCTTATTTAAAACTTCTTTTTTTGGTCTATTGATAAAGTTCCTTGAAAAACAGGAAGTGACCTCACTGGCTGGGATCCTCCTCAGGCCAGGTGTGCCTCCTCTGTTAGTCTGCCGACAACCTGTGATGAACACTGGCTACTCCATACCATTGCGCAGCATTTGGTTGGCGGCAATGAGCATGACGCTGATGATGAAGGCCATTGCGAAGGCACAGATGAGGCTCTTCCTCACGCACGTCTGTCGGTTCTTCTTTTTGGGGTGGACTGCATGACGGCGGGAGAGGTAAGGGGGGAGGGAGAGAGAAGGTGGGAGAGGGGAACAGGAGAACTCCTGTTAAAAGGCAGCCATGCTGTGCATTGCCTTGACCTTTAAGTAACTTTTATTCTGTCCTCTGTCCTGAGAGCCAAGTCAAGTGAAAGCAAAGGGCATTTCACCACGGAGAACAGCCCCAACTAGCACAAAACCTTTTCACCGTGGAAACCAGACATCGCTGCCTGTAGAGACTGCCGCCTGACACCCTGCCGGTACCAGACAAACCGAGAAGTGCCCTTTTGAGTCTCCCAAGAATGATTTGTACAATGATATATATTTTTAATCAGCTGCTGGCCTGCCCATCCATGTCTATCATTAATAAATCAAAGGCTACTCTCATCATGGTACTTTTGGGTGACAGGCATCGTGAAAAGCCTTCCTGAGGATTCAGAACTGGTTCTGACTGGCCGCGGGTTAATTCCCGATGGACCTTCGATTGCCATATTTCATCAGCTTTGAGTCATACCCCTTTACTCATCTAGATATTTTACTGGATTGAAATAGACAAAGTTTGTTGCATGAACATATCACCACATGGCAAATTGGGATTAGAACCAATACCCTCCAGGCTATAGAGAGATGCTAGTTATGTGCCATGTACTTCATTCTGTAAATAAAACAGAAAGGTGTGGGAAGAACCTGTGTCCCACCTCACCTCCTTCAAAGTCAGCCTGGCAGCCTCCAGTGTTGTCCTTCAGACTTTCCTCCTCTGTGATGATGATGTTCTCGATATCCTTCATTGTCAGGTGGTCCCGGAAGGCATGGAACAGAACATGCTTGAGCTCCTCCAACGTCAGCCTCTGCATATCAAACTGGGGGGTCAGGTGGGGAAAGGGGAAGTTGGTTTCAAGCCAGAACAGATCCGAGGGAGGGCTTTCTGAACAGAAACGACTGGCACCGTTATCCCGCTGCCATGGGTTCGCAAACATTTTGGGAGTCTTATTCCAACATGGTTCTGCAGCTCTGCTGAAGGAGACATATCTGCCCGCCAAACAACCGAGTTCAATATGACTCTTAAATAAATGTTCTGGAATATGTGTCATTTAAAAATTCTCAGTCAGGTGGACCATGACGTTTAAGAACATCAAACAGAGCGCTGAATGTGTTTAATGTGTATCCATCCATCCATCTTCTAAACCACTTAATCCTTAGTCAGGCTCACGAGGGGGCCTGGAGCCTATTCCAGGCAGCCTTAGGGCCCTGGATGGGGTGCAAACCTGTCACAGGGCACAGTCACACACTATGGACAATTTAGCCATGCAAATTAGCCTATAACACATCTTTGGACTGTGGGAGGAAACTGGAGTACCTGGAGGAAACCACCAAAGAACAAGGAGAACACACAAACTCCACACATGCACAACCAGGGTTCAAACCCCTAACCCTGGAGGTGGGAGGTGGCAGTGCTGACCACTGAGGCACTGTGTCTCTAGCACAGCTGTCCATTTTCAATAACTGCTTCTCCAGTACAATACCTATAAAGTTCAGGGTAAATGAACTGTACATACTTGACTGTCAGATACTTGACCCGTGTGGATAAATTAATGTATGAAACTGAATTGTTATGGTTAAATATAATCACAAATAATGTTTCTTAATGCATCAATGCATGATTCTCATTTTAGCAGTGTTTGAGGATGACTTATGTGATTGAGGGACTAAACATAATTCACGAAGTTGTAATTGTGAGACAACTGGTCCTAAAGGTGTCCTGACACAAAGGTTAAAGCTACATGAGCAGATGTGAGTGGTCTGGTACCAGTGCATCAGTGAACATTAGTCCTGTAATAATCCTGAGCCTTGGTGCTCAATGCTGCCTTACAATACACAGAACAAGCCCCCCATGTTAAAGGACATCACCCAGAACCAGTGTACCAGTACTGCACACTGAAACCAGTTTGAATACTCTTCTTGAAGGTGGGGAGGTGCTGGGATGGGAGTCAATTCAGGGCAGAAAGTACAGGAGCCGACCACTCTGTGAATCTGACACATCATTGCACGGAAAAGCACACACAGCTACACACTACACTCCAGCAGGCCAATACAGTGCAGTCTGGTAACACCTGACCTCAGTGAGTCGCGACCACACTCCGTGATGTGAGTGCTGCCTCTCATCTCACTCTGTTAGTCATTATATCGTCTCTCCACTTGGAGAGTAATAAAGTTGATTTGATGTCCCTTGAAAGGCATTGCATAACCCTTCACAATATGCTGTTTTTCTGTCTTTGCTTTCTCCCAGGTGATTTTCCCAGGATGGAAATTATAAATGATGGTTGGTGGTAAGGGACATTCTCTGAGCGCCTCTACAGTTCGAGGTGCCGATTAAAGGAGGGAGGGGAGGTAAAACCCAGGGCAGAGTGGCCCCCGGGACAAGAGCTGAAGCCCAGAAATGAGTATGGAAGAATGTTAGGGGTCTGAAGAGAGGAAACTGACCTCTGTATTGCCGATTCGACTATTACTTCGTGAAAATCTCATTTTACACTCCATTCTCTCACTAGTGTTTTTCTGATCTCCCTTCTCTCTCTCTTTCTCTCTCATAACGAGGAAAACACGGATGACTTCACAACACACGTGGGGTTCAAATCCACACCATACTGATCACATTGTTCAATGAAAGGCCTTTACATTATTTGGCTTGTGAGGACCAACATGATTGCTATAGGCGATGCTGGCGTCATTGAAGACCAGCACAAAAACCCCAAATTATCCTCCTGACACGCACTCCATAGTCAGTCACATGCATTAAAAATCACAAGTGCAGGAACAGGATAACGGGAACAGGAATTATCTGAGAGCAATGCTGGTTATAGGACTCTGGCCATGAGGCACGTGGCAGCAGCCATAAAAAACCACCAACCTCCGTCAGTGACCTCACCGCCTATGAAGCAGGTGCATTCAAGTGTGCTTGGGGCAATTATACTGCCGCAGCAGTGGGAGGGAGCGACTGTGGAGTGGAGGCCGAGAGGGGTTCGAGGACGTGGTACGGGCACAGGCGAAGCACACGTGTAGTTTGAGAGATGCTGGTGACACGTGACGAAATGATGAGGCATTCTGGAAAAAAAAAAAATAGTGGAAGGCTTCTCAGCTGCCGGAGAGGTAGGTGACTCATAAGGAGAGGGAGAGATGGAGTGCGTACAGTGGTGAGGCTTTGATGGAGTCATGGCTGTTCAGTACGTTGTGAGTCTAACAAAGCAGGTCCCCGGAGAGGTCTTTCCTAACATCCAGAACTGTGAGGCGGCTTGACTCCAGTAGGAACCTCTGATCCCTGCATTCGGTCTGTTCGTCACTCCCGGGGCACTCGCCAAGTCTGCCGCGACATGACTGGACTCACATACTCAAGCTGGCATGTCAGTCAGATCCAGCTCAACCCCCCATTGGCCAGTGATGGCTCCAAAGCATGTTCTCACAAACCTTCTGCTCGTAAACCCATCCATTCCTTTGTAAATACTCATATTTGCTCTCATATAAACTGTCTTAAAACAAAATTTAAAATCATTATAAATATAAAAGATAACGGGGAAATCTCAGGCTTTTTTGGCGCACTTTTCCCACTTGGCGTATAAAGGAACTTATCTCCCTGTCAGTAAACTTCCAGCAGAACGGCAGTCTATTGATCTGCCCGTGTACTGATCCCGTTCCATATCCTCTGGAAATAACACTTTAAACATATGGTCATTGGTTGGTTTATTACCCTATTCCATGTGAATAATGATCACTTGGTTTGTGATTTAAAAATGTGTTTTCAAGACAGCCAGAAGGTTACTCCGTAACCAGAGCTGGTATCTTCTGCTGGGTAGATATTACTTTGATTCTATATATTTATTTTCATGTGTGATGTAGTTAAGCAGCCACTTTAGCTTATCTCTATGCTCTGATTTGAATCACAGTTGATGCATAATATTCCTACCTGGTGAATAAATTGTGTTTTATTTAATCCGTGCTTGTGTAAAATTGCCATTTCAAGGACATTCTTAGCTAGTGGTGTTACCGGACGACTTTCACATATTGTGTATGCTGGGATTTTGGGACATAGCTGGTGTGTTCTTGAGCAGAAACGTGTTGATTGTGATCTACGATAATGGGACATTCGGTAGCGAATTTAGAAAAAATAACGGAATAGGTCTACTCGACTGGTTTTAAATGATTATTTATACCAAATAAGTAGCGCTTAAGCATCGAATTAAGTATCAGTTCTGGTATCAATATGCCCATCCCTAGTATAACGTACCCTCTGTACAGGCGTTGGTAGAGTTCCTGCATTACCAGCGGCCAGTTATTATGCCAAAAGAGATGCAATACCATCACAGTGCAGCATAGACGAGAAGACATTTTGGAAATTACAGCCTAATACAAATTTGAGTAAGAGCGCTTATAAACTCAGAAGGCCAATCAGGAGTTACATGAGTAAACGAATCACAGTTTGGTGCACTTCAAGTAAAGCATTAATGAAACAAACTGAAACAAATGAAAACTATACAATGGAGTAAAACCGGAATTTTGGTGCAAACCCTGATGCAGACGGCTTGAAATAAGGTTTGAAATCATCCTTAGACATTCTGGGACCAGCAAGATGGTTATGAGTTCAATATGGCTCTCAGTTCATTTTTACTAGTGATGGGACATATGAGGCATCAGAATACATGGTGGGTGGCAGAATCCCAAACTGCCAATCAATGCTGGTGCTGAACGAAGCTTCCAAACTCGTGATGGGTGAGAGAACCTCAAAATACCAATCAATGCTGGTGCTAAATGAGGCTTCAAAACTCATTTTGGGTGGGAGTATCTAAAGACGCAACATTATACAGAGATTAACTGCTCATAAAGCCTCTGAGTTGAATTGATCGGTTATATTGAAATTGTGCTAGTGCCTGAGTCGAGCTGTCCAAACACGCTGATGTTGCCCTAGTTTGTAGTTTCCTTACAGTTCGTGAACCAAGATCAAATTGGTCTCAGATCGTGTCCAGGGATATTGCTTCATCAGCTAAAAGCGATTCCTGAGTGGGACCACAGCGCAGAATAAGCAAGCTTAGATAAAAGTAAGACAAGTCTACAAATAATGAGAGTAACCTTAAATTAACTAGGGATCATAACTGGTGTTACAAAGCAACTTGTTAAATAGAACAAGCTGCGGTCATTTAATTTGATTTACTGTTATTCAATTTCATTTCGTTTCAGAAGCGCACAGAAAGACTGACAATCATACAGTCTTTGGCTTCATGATTAGGTTGCATGGTTACATTAGTGGACAGTCCCTTATAAGACCCGTGCTGCTCCTGGCTCCAGTGGGTCCTGCAGTACGTGAGAAACATCACATCTGACTTTCTCTGTCTTCCTGTGGAGACCCACCCAAGCAGGTAATCCTCAAAGATGTAGGTGACATCCAGAGGAGGAGGGCTAGTGAGCATCTATGGAATAAGACTTAAACTAGGTTACAACGGACCAGGCTCTAGCGATGGACATCAGATCCTGGACTATCCAGACATGTTCATCATGTGCTATCCAGGGCAACAAAAAAGAGGAGTACAGTGGAGGTTTCACAGATTTCTTGAGGATGGGGGCCACTGGCCAAAACGTGATCTAATGACATTTACAGTGCTAAGGAATGCTTAGCAATTATTACTGGGCAGGAGCCAGTTTCCACTGGAATTTTTGTCTGAATTTGGTGTAATTCTCATGACTTTTCTGGATTTTATTCCTTTTCCCCAAGGTGAAATGAGACGTAAAGCCCTGTCCTCTAATTTTCATGCTCTCAAAGTTTTCATGTCATTACACCAAAAATCAAGCTTCCAGCTGAACTGTTATTCCACATTACTGTGTGCTACTGAGCACAGCTTTTATCAAGAGTCAGCCAAATGCTCAGGCACATCCCACATCAAAGATCCCCTGGCTGTATGAAAAGGTGACCTTGGTTTCTGCTCATGGATTTTCAGAAGGTAAAGCCCAAATTGTACCACTATGGGACTCAGATAAGTCTTCTACTCCAGGTCCAGCAGGAGAACTTGCTGTGGAAGCAAGCAAGAAGCCACTTTGGAAAGAAGCCACTTTGATTTCTCTACACTCAACTTTACAATGATGTCAAATTTCAGATCAATGTTGCACTATACGTACCTGCTGATTTCTTGCTACTGAACTTATTATGACGTTTCTGAATTGAATAGGCTGCTGTTCTCTCACCGCTGATCTTTCTGATCTCCTTTCATTACTGATCTTTGCTGCTGATCTCTCTCAAATCTGCTCATGGCTTCTTGCTCATCTCTCCCAGGGTGACAGTGGAAGAGGATGGAGACCTCTGAAGCTGTTCCTTCAAGCAACAATGACAGGGGAGCTTCAGCGTTGACTGCGAGTCGGAAAAGCAAGGTTGTTGTGGCCTTTAGCCGACCGGTGAGCAGTGTGACCGGAGGCAGCCTGCCAGGAAGAGGGGAGCCATTGATCAGAGCCGCGGCTCTCATTTGTATGCAGGCCGTGTTCGACAAAAGAATATTAGTCAGGCTTTTCCGTCTCTCGTTCTCTCAGCCAGCCGCCCCCACAGCTCTGAGACGCCATCCGCTCCTGCTGGTTGCCAGACACCTACAATAGCCGGGCGCCGTCAGCCGCCTCTGCGTCGCAGGAGCGGTGAGTCACCCTGGGGCTTGACCCTGGCCCTCCATATCCCATAATTTCCATCCCTTGCAAGCATTCTTCTTTTCTTTGTTAGGGTATTTGTTCAGCGAATGCTGTTATCTGGAGCAACTGGCAATTGCTTGTGATTCTTCATAGCCCCACACATTTATTCAGTGGGACAGAATAAATCCAGGTTAAATATTGAGCTCAGGGCTACATTTGTGTGACATGAATGGCTCCCAAGAGTGACGTCCATGCAACTCTCAGCACATGATTCCTCATTCTCCTCTACCTTGTAAGACTGAGACCAGTCTCAATGGGTCCCCCAAAACGCTGGTGACACAGGCTGAATTTGCATAAATCACCAGAAGACCACGCTGAACTGGAATCTATGGTGAAGACGGACACCTGTCACCCACACCGTGGACAAAGCCCCAAAGGGAGGCTCGACATCTTTACGGATAAACGCATGTGGTATGAGTCAAATCCAGCTCAGGCATCTTAACACATAGCTGCACACCTTTGTGGCCGTTACAGCAAGAAGGACTCTACACCCATATAACGTGTGTAGATGGTTCTAGGGTCAGAGGATACAACTCATAGCAGAGAAACCAATGGACACATCATGGGGCCTTCACTTAATGGAGAGAAACCAATATCAACAGGATAAATCTCTTAGTGTCCTAGCCTATTAATACAGTAAACTGCTATATTAATACTAGTACAGGTGTGGAGTCTTGTGTCACACAAACCTGAAACAACTACGTCTTGCAGAGGATCTTTCATCTTTCCTTCTCTTCGAAGAATGTTGATATACACACGATGTTCGCAGTTCACGGCGCGTGAACCCCCGTGCTCATTTACTGAACGCACAGGTTTCAAAGAGAGGAAACGAACACGCCGGAGAAGTCCGGACGCACGGTAGCCCGAGTAGGCAGCCATTAACATGATTAATAGAACAGTGCAGCTGCAACTCTGAGGGATTTGTTTATAAAAATGCCATGCAGCACAATACAGTGCTCCTCAGAAAACATTTAGGGATTTAAGCCCTGTAAGTCCACACCTGGTTCCCCCCAGGGTCTGGCCTGTCTCTCAGCAGGCCTCCGCTCCTCTCCGGTGGTGTGAGGATTGGCATCTGTTTTGGACCTGCGTGTGTGTGTGTGTGTGGGGGGGGGGGGGGGAAGAGGAGGTTGGTCAATCAGGTTCTCTTCCTCTTGGGCTACGGCGGCGTAATTAAGGGCCC
>JAACJT020000032.1:7569789-7593977 GCA_009936485.2 Gymnarchus niloticus | reverse complement strand
CCCGTGGGCCTCGCCGGGGGGGGCGCCCCGCCCGCCGGGGGCCGCCTCCGGGCGGGGGGGGGGGGGGGGGGGGTTGTTGTTGGGGGGGGGGGGGGGGGGGGGGGGGGGGGGGGGGGGGGGGGGAACATCAAGGTGTGACATACAGTTCCTTCACTCTGTGTCTGCTGGGTCCACATTACAGGCCCAAGACAAGTCATGGCCACAATCGCTAGTAAAAGACTGATGTTGTGCAATTCCATTCCCGTATTATGATTAATGTCTTATAATGTCTAAATGGTTTAGCCTCATTTAGATTAGTCCTGGGCATATTTCCCAGCAGCATCTCAAATCAACAGTTACTCATAGAAGCCCACTTTGGTCTATTAAACCTGATCAATTATGAAAATCTGAATCAGGGGCTGGATTGAGCATTAGTGTGCAGTTATCTTTGGTCTCTGCAATTGGGTACCTTCTAACCAAAGGGGGAAGTCCTGGTCAGGCTGTGGTTGGAGTTCTGTTATAAACTACTGGTGTCTGCTACCTTGTGGTCACTGGTATGTGGATTCTGTGATTCACAGGCGTGGCTTTCACTGGCATTAGGTGAAATGAGGCTGCGTAATCATTATGTGGTTTGTTTAGTTTACGTTCCTTTTTGTCCAATTATGCAAACTGGGGCCATTTATATGCATGATTTAGCAGGCAATAAAGACCCGAATGGGATTGTGAGTTCGTGTGGCAGTCCTGAGTGAGCACTCATCTCCTAAATATCGTGATATGGCATTTCTCATAAGTCACAGCCGCCTCCAGCCAGCTCCTGAAGTCCTCTTGTACTATTCTTTTTTTTCCAAACAGTGGACAGAGCTGCTAATGGACCACTTCAATGGTCATAATGACGGGCCAGATCAGATCAAGGGTCTGTGATTCGGTTATACAGAAGTATGCACAATGCATTGCCGAAAGAATGTGGACACCCCTATTAACTAGTGGAATTGGCTAATTACGCCACAGGCATATAATTAAGCACATAGCCATTCAACCTCCAGCAGCAAACATTGGAGGGACAGACCATTTAGAAAGGTTTAGTGACATTGACCGCGGCGCCATCATGGGATGCCGACATGTTGGTTTGTGAAATTCCCACTCTGGTCAACTGTAAGTGATTATGATATGGAAACTTCTAAAAACAACAAGAGTTCAATAGCGATGTGGTCTTTCACACAAACAGAAATGGACCTGATCAGCCAACATTAATAGCTCAAACTTGCTAATGCCGTTACGTTAAATGACAGCAAAGCTTAAACTCAAATAACTTAAGAAACACATACTCACACGTTCAAGACCCATTTCTCTGTTTCCTAATACTTTGATTGCTCAGTGTCAAACTGTATAATATTACCAGCAGTACAAATCATAAAAACATCAGTTTAGATATTGCATGAAACTGGAAGTCACAGACTTGGCACAAGGCTGAATATAGGTGATCACTCGCATTACCAGGATGCTTTATGACAGACGCCGTACCTATAAACTACTGAGGGAAACGGTTTGAAGCTGATATTGGATTAGCATCCAGTATCAATCAGCTGCTTGAGGATCTTGTCAGGGTCGAGAAGTGTCAGCTTTGTGGATGCAGGGAGGAGTCCAAAGTGTCCTCCTGTTGTGATGTGCTATTAGGTTATGATTGATGGTTTTAAAAGAATTTTTAAGTTCCTCTGAAAGGAACTTTTTAGTTTGACGTCCTCAAGGGCCTTGAATTCAAATTTCATTTTATTTGTGATTAAAGTTTTTCTGGTTCATGAACCTTGGACATACCCATGTCCACCTCACAACCTGCAAAAACATGACCTCTGAGAATATAAAATTGCCTTCAGTAATGCCAGAAAGCCAATCCAGATAAAACCCCAAGGATCCTACCTGCCAGAAAATGCTGTCTATGGTGTTGCCTAGGAAACCTTCACGTATCCCAGAGGATAGCAGCTTCGGCCCCAGAATGGTCACAAACTCATCAAAATCCACCTGGCCATCCCCTGGGATGACAAGATGACATCACATGCCTCATTGAACTCATTTTCTTTGCGTTTTTGCAAAAACAACAAGGCTCAGGCGCATTAAAGGTAAACAAATTTGGTAATTAATCATACACACTTGCTCAAATTCTGGGCAAACTTCATATTGGCTCTCGCTGTTTGTCATGACAGAGACATTTTGTCCAAATTTGCCCCTTCATAGATGACTAGGTCTGTTGATGTGTTCAAGAAAAGAAAACACACGTGTGTTCATGAGATCCATCTCCATGAGGGACGGCAGACAGACACCAAGGTCTCTGCAGACCCTCAGAGATCCGGACGATTGAAAGACTCGCAGATGGTGTGTTCCTCAGTTTGCCTGACCGAAGCAGTACTGGGAATGAGGCCAATTATGGTAACAAAACTTTAATAATATTTATGCCTTTTGGCAATATAAGGCAATATAACTCATGATGGACAGCTTGGTGTTCAGTAAGACAATTTAGGATTGAGTTTGGAGCTCAGCCGTGTAACAGCAACTCCCTGAGAAGATTTATAGAAAAGACAAGGTCCATAGCAAGCACCACCCTGGCACCAAGTCTGCTTTTTTTGACAGACACTTACTGCAGAACAGTCCATCTGCAGGGATTTGCCCTAGTCCAACATAAGCAACAACCGAGAAGTGACTGTTTCTTTAACAGTCAATCCCCAGATAGTTGCTGTTCACAACCAGTACCCAATAAATTACTGCCTACGACAGCCAATCCGAAAGCAGCTACTGTTTATGACAGCCAATCACTTTTGCCTCTCTGCAACACTATGAGAGCCACACCACTTAAAATCTCAACACTCTCTGCCTGATCCATAATGACTTCAAAAGCAGCTGCAAACCATAGTGCTCAAGTGCTCACGACGTTCAGGATGCAGTGTAGTGTGTGAAAGCGAACGTGTGAGAGACCCACCATCCATGTCCAGCCTCTGCATGATGATAGCCAGCTCCACCTCACTGGGCATGTACCCCAGTGATCGCATAGCCATTCCCAGCTCCTGCTTGGAGATGAACCCATTCCCGTCGCGGTCCAACACGCGGAATGCTTCACGGATTTCTGTGGAACAAGCTGTGATCATTATGTCCAAATGGCACCTCCTTTAATAAGCTATTACAGAGCATTACAGACACACTCAAATTAAATTAAACCTTAAAGTTTATTCAACTTAACTCTGCTCAATAAACACTTTAACATTCATAATGATTTTATCAACAGCAATGTCTTTGTCATCTAACAATATGCCTTGTCTGCTTCTAAGACACTCCCACACTACTGCATAAAGCGTCCTGAGAGGAACCAGCTTCACTTTGATCTGTCATCTGATGCTTCGAGGATGTCTGATTGTTTGTTTCCTGTTAATGGTAGTACACCACCTAGTGAAGGGTTGCCAGGATCCTTGGGTTCACTTAAGCATGCCACTGAAGGACTGGCAACCCACATGATGAGAATAACAGGCTTGAGCTCCTCATCCACATTCAGGTTTGCACTCAATGACACTAAAGTCACGGCACTCTCCCAAGTCAGCCCATAGAGTGACGCCGATTACACCAAGACACCAGCTTGGATTCTGAATTAAACACCTTGAGGGGATTATGCAAAGCACCCATACCAAGCGCTAAAATCATAAGGATGGCTTATGGATATCTGAAAAAGTTACAGCTTCTGCCATTTCAGAAACGTAAGGGTTATGCCATTAGCTGTAAAATCCCTGGTTCCTTTGCCAAAGAGTATAGAGAGACAACCAAGGAAAACACAGCCAGCTATAACCATGGTATTGGCTGGCCTCTTCCATTAGTCTCTGACAGTTTTTGGCACTACACAAGCCTGAAATACTCAGAGCCACCAAGGGAGGCGCTCATTCTACCAACGGGCTTTCCCTTAAAACAGTGGGCACTCTTGGGTCTTTGCTAGAACGTGTCTGAGAAGGTTATGAACCATAAAGACCAAAGTTCAAAGAATTGAACAACGGACAGAGTGTTCCTAGGGGAGAATTGCCAAGATTCTTCACTTCTTGTATTTGTGCTCCAGTGGTTTGAGAGTTTTTTTTCAGTTCTATCGATTGTGACGTCATCAATGTCCATTATCGTCATACCAGAACTCTTTCAGGAGAACACAGCATCTTTTCTCTTCATCATTCAAGGATTGTTTTTTCCCCTGCTAAGTTCTGTGTCAATTATCAACCTCCACAGAAACCAACCTGGATCATCAAAAGATGGGTTGTTTGTTTGGATGATTTGAATATTCGTTATCTGTGTATTGGTACAGTTTGGTTATCCCCTTTCCTGTGCCATCATATCATTAGACATATTATTGTATTGGCCATTAGTCACATTCCCGCTGTTGTGCCTGTATATTAAGATGCACATTTTATTAACCACTGTATATTAAGAGTACTCATGAATGGTGTTGTGCGTCAGGCAAACTCCTGTATACATTATTGCCACATATTTATAAGTCTTACAGCTCTCGGCGTCTCACAGGCTCATCTCGACTTTCTAGCTAGGGACGCAAAGTATGTGTGTTAAATGTGACAATCCACACACATAATCTACTTAAAGCCCCAGGAGTCAGGAAACCTTTTTATGCAGAGGCCTTCGTCTTTTTGCCAGGGAACATGGAATGTGTGGGCGCAAACTATCAGTGACTGTGCAGTACATGAGCAATCTATTAAGGACCCATCAGTCACACGATAACTAGGAGACTAAAGCAGATTTGGGAACACATCCTCATTGGTCTGTGCTGGAAATGTCTTTTTCAACATCTCTAAAGTTAATCTTTATTCTGGTTTTAGCACACTGGGGCATTGCTTTCACATCAAATTCTTTTGGTAATCAAAATCTGGGTAGTACTTGACTTGATACAGGCAAAAAACATATTTGTGACTTTTATCCTAATGTATATTCTTCTAAGCTCACTTTACAGGGACTCAAATCATCGTCATGGCAACGGCACCACAAGACACAATGAGGGTCAGGTGTCACTCACCGCCGAGCTCCTCGGCGGAGATGTTGGCCAGCTGCTCGCTGTCGCTGCCTTCTGACAGGGAGGTGCTCAGGTAGTGGCCCTTGTAGAGCAGCCCAGCTGTGACGTGGTGGAGTGGCATGGCTTCCCTGTGGGAAGGTGGGGGGCAGGGAATCTGAGGAAGGTGTCACACTCCAGTCCTCTCCTCATAGGCAAAGATATCACCCAGGTAAACACTGACTGAAGTAAATGTATAAAAGCCAATCAGGTAAGCACAGAACATACCATTGCAAGCACACCGAATAGCACCTCCTTCCTTCGCTGTGTGGTATCTGGGCTGAGGTGAGTATGGCATAATGGATAGCCACTGTGCCTCCAACTCCAAGCATAAACCTTCAACATGTTAAGGAGATTCGGCAGGTTTTGCTCCTGCGACAGCAGCACTCGAGTCCCCTACGCTAGTCTCACGGGCTTACTTCAGTCAGCTAAGAAATGCTGTAATCCTCCAGGACCTCAAGTTGGGGTGGGGGGGGGGGGGGGGCTTTCATTTCACCCCGTGGCCATTAATCACTGGAAGTATTACCAAGGTAACAACTACAAACACTTCCAGTAGAAACTGATGTGATGAACCATTAACTGGTCCTAGGAGAACACAAAAAATATTCTAGAGTCTAATGGTGATATCCCCTGGGACTCTAACAGCTCTACTGCTGAAATGCACTGTGGGAAGGCTCTCATCAGTGACACAGAACCTTGCCATTCTCATTCTCAATGGTGCATTTTATGAAATCTCCACTGCGTGTATACCACCTTCCCAAGAGACCACCTGCTTCTGAAACCCTAAAATCTGAAAGTTGACCCACTTATCGTAAATCTGAGATGGGGGGTGGGGGGGGGGGGTGGATGAGGGGGGCATGGGAAGAAGGTGCCATTGGTTAGTTATGGCAAAGATTAAATTCTGCCAGCTTTGTAATAAAAATGTCCAGTTGTGAGAGACACTTTGTAGAGCTACTCTGCTGATGTTTGCTGGCATCCTGGCTCACCATGGTTGATGAAATCTGTACTACTTCATATTAGACCTCCATGGCCAGAAGGTTTTATTGATCGCCCATCAGCCTCTATGAGGGACTTTATGCACATCTGCCCTAATACTTTTCCTCCCATAGATTTTCACCGCAAGCAAGGAACAGTTCCACCTCACATCTCACAGGCTGCTCCAAGTTTGACACCTGCCATCAGTTCTTCTTTCTTCCAAACCAGGATGGAGGCACCACACTGAGCTTCTGTCTGAATATGAAGTGCGTCCAGCTGTACACAGATGCACATTCAAGTGTGCAAGGGCGGCCCGGCCTGTCAGCTGATTTACGGATGCTTCCCGGAGCGATCCGAATTAAGTGCTTCACTTAAGGGATCAACAGCAATGTGAACCACGTGGAATCTAATTGGTGTGACTCTCCAGTGACAAATTCAGTTGGCTGCCTGAATTTCTTATACTTTCGCATGTGGAATTATGGCTATGACCTTGAGAAAAACATACCGAACATTGCTGGCATCAATTATTCCAGCAGAAAGATGGGATATGGTTAGCTGGAGAGGTCACCTTTCACGTCTCCTTTCAGAGCATGAATCTGTCGAACTGAGGGCAAGTCAGCATGACTTCACAGTTAGTGAGATTGTCACTTGTATCCCTGCGGTCATTTATCAGGGTTGATTAAGTTCAGTATCTTTCACGAGTATTTTTGCTCTCTCATCCTTTTTTGGGACTTGAGCCTGCAATCTTTCAGTCATAAAGCGCTCTTCCTTAAAAACCAGTGACTGCAGCACTCAAACAACCTGCCAAACTACTGAAGACAAACAACACAGGTTGCAGCAAATTTCCCAGGAATGGTGAGACATACTCCAAAAACAATTCCATTCACTGAAACGTAAAATTAAACTGTACCTTAACCAATGGTTGCCGCTTTCATAAGTTTGGTTTCATTGCTGACACTAATAAAAGTTGATGCTAAGTTCTTTTTGGTGGGGAAACCAGTCTGTGACTAAGGTGATGGCCCTGGTGCTGTTTCAAGGGATATCATCAACCCGTTTGACATCACTTGAACTTTACATTCACACCCACTCCAAGGCATTTCAAATAGCCCGCCTAGGAGCATCTCACAGTCGCTGCTGAGGTGACAGGTAACAAAGCCTACCCTGTAGAAAGTGCAGCAACCTATGAGGAGTCAAAGGGCAACTTGTCTATTCTGAAAGGTCTGAGAGGAGACTGTTATCAGGCCACCATGATCACATGACTCCTGCTCCCTCAGACCCTGAAGGATCATAACCTGCTCACCGTCTGCTAAAACAGCTCTCACATCTAGTCCAGTGAGGCCATCATCCTTCTCACTTTCATGATCTTGATGAACAGTGAGACACTGAACGCCCAAAACACTCTGTCACCTATGGTCATCTGCTGTAAACATGATTTGTTTGAGAACAATCCAAGAGCATCTCTGGGACTCTGCAGACTGGGAACGGCAACTCCTAACAGAGGGGAGGAGTCAAAGGCCAGCAGGAGGTGGAGCAACAAGAGGCTGGGTCGGTTGAAAGAGGCGGTTGAAAGAGGATGTGTGATTTTTAGCATCATTACTGTCTAGTGGTGTTTCTTTCACAGACTCTGTGGAAGTCTTGATGTTTTTCCTTCAACTATCTAAGGTCTGCATGGAGGTTTACTTTGAACTCACACTGCATACAAAAAGAAATATTCTTGCTCATAAAATGAAATCACTGCTGAAAACCATCTCACTGACTTCAAAGTGCAAGCACATTAATATGTATATGATACAGCATGACATATTACTTAGGAAAATAAAGAATACATCTTAAAAGTGGGGGGCTTGGAGGCTCTGTGGTTAGCACTTTAGCCTAACCCCTCCAACGTTGGGGATTCAAATGCTGCCTCCCCTCTCTGTGTGATTTTGCATGTTCTCCCCATGCCTCACAGGCTTCTTACCACCATCCAAAGACATGCAATTTAGGATGATTGGCATTTCTAAATTGCCTGTAGTGTGAGCGCATGTGCGACTGTGTCCAGTGATTGGTTGGCACCCTGTCCAGGGTGTCCCCTGCCTTGTGCTGCCTGGGATAGGCTCCAGGCAACCACGCATAAGATAAGCAGTTTGGAAAACGGATGGAGGCTTTATTAAAAATACACCTGGACGAATTTATTGCAAGATGCTAGTTTAAATTTGTTTATAAAGGAATGTTTAAAAATATCAAAAAGGCATAGGCAGAAATTTGAAAAATTAGGTGACAATGCCAGATCCAGAATAAGAACCTTATAGTTTCGGCATATGAAATATTTTCGATGCCCTGTACTTCGCACTGATTCAGAAACAAATGTATAATGGCTTAAGACAAAAAATGTATATTACGAATTTCCGAGTCAGTGGCTCAAACACAGATTATTCTTCCACATACTCGCCCCCGCAAATGCACAGAGCAAAGTGAAGCCCTTTCTTCATAAAGCTTTAAAAGCTTAACGAAATGAGCCTCCCCTGGCTCGGCACGGACCTGATAACCAAATAAACAAACCCACAATGAAGACAGGCACACTGGAAACGCGGGTCGCGCACCTCTTCCGCAGGTTCAGCTCCGATCCACGTCTGTTCCCCTAAATTCCTTTTCAATAAAGTCACCCCGCACCCGAAAACACAGAGCAAGGCTTTGGATTAAACACGAGTATTTTCTCAAAAAGACACAGAAAGAGCAAAGTGGTGTGAATAATAATAAAATACCAATTATAAACGTCATGTCGCTGAAAGACACCCTCGGTGCGCCGGGTCTTTTTTAAATGAAGAGGAAATTTTGAAGACTTCGACAACTGGCAGTCTGCTGCACGGACCCTCACCCGTAATCCAGGCACTGCTGCAGCGCCACGGGCTCAGACTGACTCCCCATCGCCTCCTTCGGCTCGGCCGGCTCTTCTCCTCGCTGCCTCTCAGTCTCCGCTGGACGTGTGACCTCCATACGGCGGGGCGGACGCTTCACCCCCCACCCCACGGTGGCTCAGCCGGAGTGCCGCGGGAGTTCAGATTTCACACAGGACGTCAGCATCGGGGGTCGGGGGGGGGGGGGCAGAAAGCGACTCTTCATATTCCAGCGACCTGTCACTTGTGGCCGTGCCCCGACACGTGGGGGACGGGCTGGTTTAAGCAGCCTTGGACACACTGTCGGCCCCTCCTCTGCGAAGCCACGGGGCGTCTTTTTCCCCCGACAAATGAACGGGATCCATTCACACCGCCTTCCAAAGATACCCCCCCACACACACCACCACCACCATCTAATGCCACTCCGGGCATGAGGGGCTGCGGGACCGAAACGCACGCAGGGACGGGCAGTTCTGAAGACCCGCGCGTTCATTTTATAAGCACCGCTCGCGTGAACAGCGACTGATTCGCTTGGAGATCAAGGCCAAGAAAGGCGCTGTATTTTTATATTCATAATAAAGTTCGGGTCGGAAGACAACAAGACAAACAATAAGGAAACTAATTAATTCGGAAGACGTATAGGATCTTAGGGTCCGACGTCCCAGCAGTGACGGAACATTCGCAGCATCACCCGGGATTTCAGAGGGCGTCCCAGCAACAATGTCATAGCAAATAAACGTCGGTAATAACACAGTATTAAAAAAAGAAATTAAAGGTCAAAGTTATTCACCTCTTGCTATTGCAAAACATAAAGAACCGAAATGAAACATGACAATCGCGTTAATCCACACGGAGTCGTCATTAATCGTTTCGCCCTGCCTGCAGCTCCATTAACGCAGACTGGGGGTATATTTAAATAACAACAGGTGAATTTCAGAGACACGTGAAACCCTACACAGCCATCCTCGGAGAAGGCGAGCCTGTTCACCATTTGGCGGTGCAGTGGCCGATAATGAAGCCCGTGCCTTAAACTGATCAGCCACTTCCACGACTTACCTTCAAATCGTTTCGGGTGCCTTTAGATCCGACGCCCAAACAAGAGGGATCAAGTCTGCTTTAGACGCCTGTATGTACCTCTCAGCGGAACCATATAAGTGTGGGAAAAAGAATATTAATTTTCTGTCTTCAGTGCTTTGCATCTTGATCCATCGCATCAACAGTGTTCCGCAAAGCCCCAATCCCAGCCGTAGCCATCAAACTCAGCTCACGTCTTCAATTCCCCTTCTCCTCCTTCGTCATCCCTCTTTCAGATTGATATGAATAAGGTTCAGTTTTAATTTGAAAAGGTATTTAGACAGGTATGCTGTTCCCAACCCGCCCCTCCTGTAGCTCCGCGATGTAATACAATCCTTATAAACCAGCACTGAGATTAATACAAAAGGAGATCACAACCAGCCGCTGACTTTATCATGTCGGATTAACTACCGGGAGCCATAGGCAGGAAACAGGTAGAAGTAATTTCTGTCCTCATTGCCGACAACGTGTAAAAATATCTTTCCACGGGCATCACGGCGTGCTTTGCTGCTGGCAGAGATGCGACAGCAGTGAGATCGCCTGGCACGGTCTGATCTCTTTGACAGGTCTGGGATACCTGGATGAAAATCGACATTCACTGACACACCAAAGTGCAATTAATGTTCAACCATATTTAGTATTTAGACCTCTACCAAAAATGGGGGGGGATTGAAACAATTCGTGCAAATTTTAAGACATTACTTCCGAAATCGCACTGGAATGTTACAAACACGTTATAAGGAATAATTTATTACGATCACTGTAAAACCACCTCTCAAGTCTCGTTAGAGTTAAATAGGCGTGAAGAGTAAGCCTAGGTGTATTCCGGTTTTAATTATACAGATTGTTTTTCCCTCCTGAGGTTGTCAAATATTTCACTCAGATAATGAATCTAATTCATATACCTAATGGAAAATCATAAAATGTAACTTCTAACAGTGCTTAATATACATTTTTTCAATGAGTGAATGAAAAGTGAATGTAAATAGGTGTATTTACACAGTTAAAGACACACAGTTGTGCCTTGCTGCTCAGTTGTGTGGCTTCGAGGAAAATGTCGTCGATTCTCTAAAACGGAATGAAATCCAGGTGACCTGCAGACTAGCTGACCTTCCTCCACAGTCACACAAACCTGAGTGTACATTTATAGCTGCTTAAATAACATATACTTCAATTACATTCTATCAACATGTGCATTACGGATGGACAGACAGATAGATAGACTTTATTGATCCTGAGTGGGAAATTCTTTAAGTATAGTCAATATAGCTGTTGGTAAAACACATTAAAGAGCCACAGAGAAAATAAACTGATCCTGACAAGCAGCATGTGAAGTCCTTATTGATTGGATATAAGTAATTAGCATACCAGCCTGGTCCAGGGTTCAAATACTACATGAATGTTCTTGCATGACATAGTATGCTGAACTAAGCCAAGTCTAGTAAAACCTGAATCCTTGGAATGTCATAAACCAGGGTCCAGAAGGCACACTTGACTACAGCTGCATTTTAGGTAATGAGTGTTTTTTGGTGATGTGTTTGCTGGTAAGCGTCACAGTTAATAATTTGCTGTATTGATTTTTTTTTTTTTTTACACATTTGCGTTAAAGACTAAGCTTTAAGATGTCAGGCAGCCAGCCACCATAACAAAGCCACTTGTACCCTTCACTGCAGCCTTTCCCTCTGTTCAGGCTGAGAGGAATGGGCTGTATTTTTAAATATTATGCATTTATTCAGCTAGGCATTTACTGCAGCTATTCCAGTTAAGAACCCATTCAAGGGCACAACCGCTGGCTCTTCTCAGGCCTCAGATGCTTATGGTCTTTATTCAGGGAAAATATAAACAATCCAGGCTGGGTCTGGGTGCAGACAGTTTAGAACGACCTTCAGGTGAAGCTTTAATGAGGCTGTCAGGCAGACACTAAGCTGATTGATTCCTCTGAAGTCAGACACAAAACTCCATCACTGGTTTAATCTGTACTCACGTATGTACTGCACATTTCCGTTCCCTGTTTTTTCTCTCTTCAACGTTAGAGTCAGGGGCAGCCTGTAAGCCTCACCCAGGGCCCTGTGACTCTCATAAAGGGTACTCTGACCCTCACACAGGGGCCTGTGATTTCCACACGGGGGACTCTAACCCTCACACATGGGCCTGTGATTCCTACACAGGGGACTCTGACTCTCACTTTGGGGACTCCAAACCTCAAACAGTGGCCTGTGATTCTCCCACAAGAGACTCCAATTGTTGGTTTAACAATATCCATTTTGTTCAGCGATTAGCAGCCTGCAGGATATATGTGTGGAGATGAAGACCTCTGTGTCTTATAGAGATGCACCAGAGTAAGAGCTCAGTGAGCTTCTGTAGATTAATATTCAGCAGTGGGAGTGTAAGGTGTGGGTACATACGGGAAATGTTAACAAAATAATAAATGTCAGTACCCTTTTTCTCAAACAATAGCATTTGCATCCATAGTGATAATTTATCTCTCCTCCAGAGTTTTATTACCTTGTGAAATTTCAGTGGTTAATGCAGAATTCTGTCATATATCTGCCAGAAATCTATCATATATCTGGTGCTGGAATTTACTTAATTAAAGAAGGCAATTGAATTAGAAGCCTCATGGCCCTGACTAGGATAAGTGATTAGAAGATAAATGGTTAGGGATTAGAACCCAGATCCTGTTTGTCTAAATCAGTCAAAGAAGATTTTAGTCAACCACTGTGAAGGACTACTGGCTTGTTTTGGACCAGAAACCCACTGATATCATGAGGGCAGAAGATCTGCAAGCCCATCTTAGCCAAATACTCACATCCTGTGTCAAATGATGTTTAAAATAACAGCTTTTATATTTAGATTCAGATGCACTTTTACCGGTGGACTGTTTTTTTTTTTGAGGTTGCATGCTGGTCTCAGCCCTCCTGGGACTGCAATCATATCCTTCATTGCCCAAGCACTGAAAGGCAAGGGCAGGCAAATTTCAGTCTGAGTAAAGGAAAACAGAGTACATTACATCGCCCCCTGGTGGTGAAAAGTTCTGCACAGGTTATCCACACCTGTCAAACTTGTTACACAAGAGAAAATATAAATGATAAAAAAAGCATGCAGAATGTTGATTACAGAAGAATAAAATAAACCCAGCATATTTTTTTCAAACTCAGTTTTCTAGCTTTGTGTATCCTGCTTATCATATAACAAACAATTTTGTTGCTTTAATTGGCCTAATTAGCACTTCAGCTGTCTGTAGTGACCTCACACCTCCAGAGGTGTGGGTTTGATTCTCAGCTCCTGCTCTCTTTGTGGAGTTTACATGTTCTCCCTGTATTTGCATGGGTTTCATCCAGGGACTACAGTTTCCTAGTCATCGTTTTCTTTCAGCTGCTCCCGTCGGGGGTCACCACAGCGGATCAGCCATCTCCATCTCCTCCTGTCCTCCGCATCCCACTCTGTCACACCAACCACTTGCATGTCTTCTCACACCACATCCATAAACCTCCTCTTTGGCCTTCCTCTTTTCCTCTTGCCTGGCAGCTCCATCCTCAGCATCCTTCTTTCAATATACCCAGCATCTCTCCTCTGCATATCTCCAAACCAACACAATCCCGCCTCTCTGACTTTTGGTGCATTTTCAC
The DNA here is from genome assembly GCA_009936485.2 of Gymnarchus niloticus. Taxonomy (NCBI): domain Eukaryota; kingdom Metazoa; phylum Chordata; class Actinopteri; order Osteoglossiformes; family Gymnarchidae; genus Gymnarchus; species Gymnarchus niloticus. The sequence continues at coordinate 7,580,370 of JAACJT020000032.1, read as the reverse complement.
CACATGGTACCAACTCATCTCGACTCGACTCTACTTGCCTTTTTTGTGTAAAACATACACACTAAGCCAAAATTAAGCCAAATACCCATATCTTGCTTTCTCTTCTCAAGGCCTTCCTTTTTTCTTATTTCAGCTATGGATAAACAATATCTTTTGGATGCCATACTGAATCAAGTTGGATTCAGATCAATCGTACACGTTCATCTGACCTTACTTTGTACATGAACTAGGGACCGGGGGGCATAAATTCACAAGTAGTACATGTGAATGTTCTTGTGGGCCCCCAAGTGGTCAGTGGGCCCGTCATGATCCGTGTGACCCTACGCAGTCTGTATAATCTGCATATAAGAAGAATCGGCATTGCATGAAACAGATGACTGATAATTTTCCAGGGTTCCTCATACATACAGGCTAGTAATGAGGTAGCAGTTCAGTGTAAAGCTGAGGATCTGTCTGGAAAGCTACAGAACCTTTTAAGTGCTGTTGTGAGGGCTGAAGCAGGATACAGGAGTGATCCCTGATTGGCACACCCAACTACACAAAGACAGTGATAAGCCAATAAGAAACAACATATGTGTTGTGCAAAAAAAGATGCACAAGCAGAGAGTGGACAGCTAAATTGTTTTTTTCCTTTTTCTGCAAATCGCCTTGTTCTGAACTGGGTTGAACAAGCGAAGCAGTGTACTGGGTTTAATTGCTGATTCATTTAATAGAATAATCGCCTAAGGGAGTTTCTCTAATTCATCTCTTCACTCTTATCAGCTCTTAGTAATTAAATTCCTTATCATTTCTCCTCATCATCTTCTATTCTTTCTAACTTTATGTATACAAGCACAGTTAGCCCCTTTCTCCCTCCAGGTCCTAACAGGAGATTCTCTGTGGCCTGTATATATAAAGCACCATTTTCAGTGAATAAGAGCTTCCAAGTCTTCCTTGACTCATATTTGCCTTAAAATTTAATTGAATTTTAGTTTTAGCTCCACTAGTGTGAGTCCGACAGACCCTTTTGTGCGTCGAGTGCGGTCTTAATGTGAAATCGATACAAAAAGCTGCCAGCTTCCAAACGAGCAACCAAAAGCTAAATAAAATTTCAGAGTGAGAACTTTTCAAATCCTCTCCTGTGTGCTTTGAATGCTTGCCAAAAAAAAAACAAACCCTGAGGATATCAATGAAGACGTTAGGTTTGTCACGCTTTCAAAAAAAAAAAAAAAACAAAGAATCAGAAGCTTGTTCATCACATTTCCTGGCCTTAATGTTTTATTGGCAATTCCATACTTAGCAGAGGTATAACGAAAAACCTTTTAAAATCGGAAATTGGGTCGAAGTGTTTACAATATGGCTAAATTGATTTCAAAACCCCCAGTCCAGCTCAAATTTTCTGTGGAGATTATCAGTGCCAGACTGTATGGTTTTTAAACGTTGTTTAAACATTATTCATGTTGTTAAGAGTGTTCAGTTGTAAGTGACATTAGTGGAGAATCCTCTGGATTTGAATAGGGACCAACACGTCAAGTGTGATCACTAAAACTAATGTAATGATCAAGTGAACTAGAGAGGCCAGATGGGTAACTTCTGCAGTTTTGAAACTAAGTATGTGTGGATACTGGTGAGGAGAGTGAAACACATGCACACACACACGCTCAGCTCCGACTGGCTCCTCACGGCTGCCTGACAGGCTTCTCTTTCTGACCCTTTCCTCCTTGTCCATCATCACTGCACCCCAATGTTCCATGGAATCCCCATGGAGTGTCCATGGATCTGATGAGGAGGAACTGGAGCTTAAATACTGCATGGGGCTTATAGAGAGACTCCAGCTAAACAAGGAGTCATATAGTCAACAGTGAAGGGAGTCTGTATGGGTGGGAAAGAAATGGGGCCAGCAGGCATCAGCTCATCAGCCCTGCTGATGAGCTGCACAACTCAAAAAGGAGGAATGCTTTTCATCTCTACTGTGAGGAACAGCAGCCTGACTGTGGCTTTTGAAGGTCGGCGCATGTTAGCATGCAGAGAGAAGAGTCCTTCCATCCTGAAGAGGTAATTGAGGTAAAATGAGAAGACGCAAGTCTTATTCATGTCAGTTAGCTACTCAAAATTTTTCAACCATTAAATACATCACAAACAAGTCTGCAGATGCAGGGGTATCAGTAATTTCCAAACTTCAAGACTACTAGTATAAACATGCATTGATGAAGATGAAATTTGAATGTCCATAAAAGCATGCATTATTATAAAGAAATGTGTGCTAGGGTGTGTTGGTTGGGGTGAGTAAACCAGAGGATTGTGAGAATCAGCCAACAAGCATTTCTCCTTCTGCCACTAGGACTAGCCATGCAGTGACTGTCAGCAGTATTACAAATACAAACACAATTCTAAGTGGATGTGGGTGAAGCTGTGCTAGAGATAACATCCAGAGAAAACAGGGATGGACAAGTGTGTGTGTGTGTGTGTGTGTGTGTGTGTGGGGGGGTTCTCTGAAAAAAATGCCAGAAAAGAAGCAGAGAAGATAAAATGTGAAAGACCGTGAACCCCGAAGGTGACAGAACATTAGTCAGCCCGAGTGTCACAGGACAGAAGGTGGTGGGGAGGAGGGGGGGCTCATAGGTGTGTGGACTCATCATACAGATGGCTAAGAGCCTTGTGAAGATGACGAAGATGGACTGGCTTGGTCCATTGTGTGCGCCATTAGGAAATTACGACATTTGTAATCGCAGTGAACTCAGCTCAGATTCCTACAGAGCCCACCTCCCTTGTCATTTACTGTTTTGACTGTAAAAGCTTTACCCCCACCTTGAGTCTGTGATGATTCTTCATCTCCAGGGCTGGGGGTTTGAACGCTGACTCTGTGTGTGTGGAGTTTGCATGTTCATCCTGTGCTTGGCGGGTTTCCTCCAGTTACTCTGGTTTCATCCCACAGTCCAAAGACATGCAATGTTGGCTAATTGGCATGGCTAAATTGCCCATAGTGTATGACTGGTTGTGTGACTGTGCCCAGCAATGGCTTGGCATCCGATCCAGGGTGCCCCCTGCCTTGTGCTCTAGGCTGCCTGGAATAGGCTCCAGGCCCCTCTGTAACCATGAACAGGATTAAGCAGTTTAGAAAATAGATGGATGTTGCACTGTGGTCCTGGGGGAACATTATCTCCTGTCACCGTCTACTTCTATATGGAGGGTATGACAATAAAGCAACCTTGACCTGACTTCCATTTGCCTTGGGTTCTCTTTATCCATCACACTCACAGCTCTTGGCCCTCCTGACAGAAGGCTGGCCTTACTGGAGCAGGTGGAGACTGTAAGGAGCGACGCTGAAGATATCTCACATACAACCTTCTCCACTTGACATCATGGCAGCCGCTTGAGTGGTTACTGTGATCCAGAATGGTGTGGTCCTTCACAGTTTGTCAGGGAGACTCGTTTCTGAAACGCCTGAGACATCTGACAGAGCGCATAGTGATGTAAGATGTTTATACTCAGGAGAAAGGTTTCTAAAGCTGTACTAGCTCTCCCACAGCATGGTGGGTCTTCCTAATGGTGACTTGCATCATGTGTACATGATAATAAGCTTAACATTCAAGGACACTTCTGACTGAACTTTCACACCATTATTTCTCATAGTAATCTTTTGACCCCACACAACAGAAGAACACAACACCCTCACTCTCAAAAGACAGCAATATCCGGCTTCTCAGAATGCTATTAATGAGGGCAGGTGTCTTGCAGTCATTCTATATGCCACTGGCTTGTCGTGAAGCAGATTAACACAGATGCTGTAGCTCCTTGGCGTTTTGCTTAAACATCTTAAAAATGCAAAGTCTCAGATGAAAACTGACACAATCAATAAGGCTGGAGAAACGCTGGCATGGAACGTTCTGGGTTGGGTTTATTAACTCCACTTGGTTCTCACCGGATTTTCTATTAATCCTTTTCAAAAAAGCATTCACATTTCTGCTGTGTACAACCCCAGTTCAGCCCCATGACCCAAGAGACCATGTGACTCTGAAACACCAGTTCCAATAAATCAGGCAACAGATTGAATGCATCCTGCACCAGTGGGCTACAATTAGGTTTTTTTACACTATACCTTTTAATAGAATTGTTAAATCCCAGAACTCTGGGTATATTGATTTTCTTGTAATAAAACCTTCTATCATTTTAATTTCACAAACAGCTGAAGAGATATATTTCTTCCGCCATCAAAAGCAGAACAGTAACATCACTCTCTGTGCAACTTGTTCAGAGGGATGTTTTTCATCAAGATAGGGGATGATTAACCTGTGGGATGCTTGAAAATTATAGCATGGAAGCAAACAAGTGAGATAGGGAGGGAGGTGGAGCATGCAATTGTCAATCACACCTGAGCGATTCCTCATCTCAAAACAGTATGCGATTATTTCAGGTAATGGGCTTCACTCAAGGGTACAACAGCAGTTCCCTCTGGGATTTTGAACAATAACATCACAGGTGCAGGTTTTCATCCTTAACTTGCTCTGCTGCTGCTGTCATTACAGGATCTGCATTTGAGCCCAAGTTCTTTCTAAACACAAAATGAAACATAAAAACATTGGGCTGAAAATAAAATGTGGCACCGTAATGCTGCATCATGTCCAGGGCAGCAAATTATAAACTCATATGATTAGGAATTAGTATTATTTTTGGAATTTTTAGGAATAAAGTCAATCCCTAGACAGAGGTTAAAATCTTTGTGTAAGTACAGAATAAAGCCCCATCATTATCATTCTACTGCTCTCAGAGGAGCAGTTAGGAGGACACATTCTGTTCCACACCGTGGACACTATTTGTCACTGTGGTAAAACACTTTAACAAGCACTCTGACTAGTAATGTCCCAGCCCTCCCAGCAGGGGGTGCTGTCTGAGGGGTAGACTTTCAATTTCAACTGATCCAAAACAGCTGTTTAAAATAACATTTTTCCATTTTTAACGACATTTGAAATAAAACACATCTTTTAGCTCCTAAGCACATGGCTACTGGACATGTAAGTAAGTATAATTTTCAAAACTTCCCAACCAATGTCACGACTTTTGACGTTTCTTTCCATATATGGATACCTTTACCACAGCATATACATACGCGTACATACGTATATATACATATTTTATACATATATATTTCTCTGACCCTTTGGTTAATTTGGTTTAAATGCATGAATATTTAAATAAAGCAATTGTCTGTATCATATATTTTTATGACGAGCAAGTAATGCACTTTCAGCATGTCTTCATTCATCCAACAACTGCATGTCCAATTGTCTTGATCCTGAGTCCATTGTAGGAAGCAGGGAGAATTAGACAGCTCACATCTGCGACAGGGTGCCCCTTCAGGGGCAGGCCATGTTAATCACACTACCTGACAGTAATAATGCCAAATAGAGCCTAGCACATTTCCATTAGAGGAGAGTCAGAGCAGTTCAATATGAACGGCGTAACACGGGACACTAATGACTTTCATCGAAGTGGGACTTCTTCCGGTGCTGCCTGATGTGTTTGACAGTTGGGGGGAGGTGCTCAAGGGCGTGTAAGAGGAGGGAAGAGGAGACCGAGCCAGAGAGACAAAGAGAGGAGCATCACACTGAGCTGGAACAAGCTGCCGACACTCCAGAACCTAACCTGACACGAATCAAACTGAGTTAGAGTCAATTAGGCATCCGTCAGCTGAGTGAGTATTGGCTCACAAACCTAGAAGAAGAGGGAGGAAGTGAGGGGGAACAGAGGACAATGATGGGAGTGAGGCCGGCTGGCGGATAAATCAGTCAGGTAATGAGGCTGTGTCTCTGTTTAATGTCACATTAAACTGATAAAGAGAAGTTGTGGGTGGCTGTCACACACTGGCCCACTTATTCTTTGCAGATGTGTCCGTTCTACAAAATTGACGACGGTCTTGCCCTGTGAATTGGAACGTGATTTTCCCCGGATGGGCCAGAGGAGAACACTGCAGCACGTGACTTTGATTTGTTTGCTTTGTATCATGGTGACAGGATGAATGACTGACCTGAGACAGGAGGGGAGGGGATTAGGCTCATGTGCGGAGACACTTTATTCAAAACAAAAGATAACTCCCAAAGAAGACAGGATGTTTGGTTGCTTAGCCTGTCCAGTCAGCAGCCCCTTTTCCTCACTTTCTTTTACTCAAGGCGGGCAGCCTTGATTACTCACCAGCTGTGGTCAGTTGTGGTATCGCCTGGCATTGTGGTTTATGGCCATTATTGAACTGACACCCTGCTATTATAATCATCCACCTACGTGCCACCCACAGCCCAGATCCCTGACCTCCAGGACCCCAAAAGTTGTGTATTTCAGGGAAATAGTGAGCATGACCAGACCAGAAGCCTGTAAGGTGGTCCCTGAACATGTCCCACTGTTCCAGTGAAGGGGCAGAGCTGTCAGCAAGTTTTCAGCTGAGTCCAGGAGATACAGAAGATGAAACAGCCTCACATCGGCACTGACAGCTTGGACACATGTCAGGCATTCATGGCTGGTTGTACACACACACACACACACACACACACACACACACACACACACACACACACACACACAGATCCTGGATTCTTGTGATTTCACTGATACGCCAACACACAGGCATAATTCAATCAAAAAAGAGACACATTCAGAGAGGAATAGATGATTTTATCTCTATATGTTTGTTTGTTCCAACACGGGGTTGATGGGTAAACCAAAGTGCGATCTTTGCACACTAACCATTCATGTGAACTCGATGTCCTGACCTGCAGTGGCCGTCTCAGGAGAAAGAGTCTTGACCAGTTTGTCCCTAGTGTAGCCTTTTCACTGAGGCCATCTGCAGTTATCATGCTGAATATAATTAGCTAATTAAAAATCCTCACTTTCCTACTGTAACTTGCTCGGCGGACTCTCACTGCCAAGTGAGTGCTGAAGCTGGTGACAACTCTACTGTGAGTATGACTCAGGCTAACTGAATATAGACCCCCCCTCAAATACCAGTTAGTCCAGTTAGCCCTTATCGTGCAGAACATTAATGAATGAGCTGAGACACTTTCTGGAAACGCATCTGCTAAAAAGAAGAGAGGGGAATGGATAAACAATAGGCAGACCAGAGGATGGATCCTCTCAATCTTTTAAATGTCAGGTCTGAAGATTAATCAAAAAACAGGGGGTACAGAATAAGGGACAGGATACACATTTAGGTCATGGAAAAACCATATGCATGTCCCAGCGATCATTCATGCTGTAATAAAGAGTGACGTATGTGGATTACAACTCCAATTTTAATTCTAAATATGACAACTGTAACCATAATTAATCCAACAAAATACAAGACTGTTGGCTATTTAGGTTTTTTGTTTGCATTCAGATTTTCAAAAAACTGAATTAAAAAGGAACAGGTATAAATTTATTTCTCCATGGGATGTTGTGTTCCCACAATGTGATAATTACACACACACACACACACACACACACACACACACACACACACTGACACATGTTGGTTCACAAGCCTCAAAGAGGAATCCCACATGACAGCAGACATTCTGAGGTGACTGTGTGATCTGGGCAGCTAGGAGAAGCAGGAGCCATGACTAGAATGGCCGGCAGGCAGGAGATGAATGAGCGAGGCGCAGAGCTGCTAGAACCACAGATGCTGAGTGACGTTTCACTGTGGGGGGGGGGAGCCAAGGACGTCCTGGCTATGGAGGGCAGGTTTCTGACTACGTGCTGCAGATGTATGCATCTTTTCTGTCTGCACAAATTACACCAAGAACCCAGTGGAAATCAGTGAGGGTGGTGAGAGTCACGCAACCCCGCCCCTCCACCCAGTAATGTGGATAGAGGGGAGGTTTTCTTCAATGCAGGTTGAACAGAGCAAAGGCCCATGTAGTTTTATAGAATAACCTCCCAAAATGTGCAGTTTTCTTCCTCAGACAGCCCCCCCCCACGACAGGTTTAGGTAAGAAAAGCCCAACTTTTCTCCCTCTGTTTATACTGTCACTTGTATATTGTAGGAAAATTGTTTCCTCTCAGTTGTTTAGGGACCTCTCAGAATCAAAAGACCAGGCAGCTGAGTCATTCAGCGTGTCCTGTTCAGAAATGGCCAAATTTTAACTGGCAGTCCCTCGCTGTTGGAGGAATTGCATAAAACACACCATCAGAATTATTAAAGAAACATGCTGCCATCTCTGTTTTCAGCTGCTTTATCGACTTCAAGGGCCACACATGCAACACTGGGCATGAGAAAACATGGAAAGCCCTGTATCCCTAATTGAGAGCCTCAAATCCCTGATGGCTGGTGTTTAAATTCAACAATTCTGGACATTCTTTTATTGTGTGAGGCTCCCTACAGCAACACAGATTACAGTACTTGTCTTGTTGGTGTTTATCACACCAACCTCACAGCACCTGAACTCTGCACTGCATTGCAAACTGTCAGGGCCCAAGACCCTTTCAGCCACAAATGAAGATTCGACCAACCTCTGCTTAATTGGTACATAAATTACCATGCATTAAGATCTAATACCTACCAGCCTCTGAAAACACACCATGAAAAAGCCCTGACCTAGTCCCTGAAACTGTGACGCTGATTGTTCAATTACATGTCTGCCTGTTGGTCATGTGACGTGCCAGAGGCGATGCTCCACTGTCTGTAGGTTTGTTTCTGTCAAATTGAATGAAGGACACCAGGGGTGTCACTAGAGATTTATGGTTGGGGGGCTAAGCCTTTACTCTACTGGGGGCTGGTCACAAACTCCCCCAAAATAATATACATTTATTTGGGTCTTATAAACATTTTTGAGGAACTTTAGCCCCCCAAAAAAAGGTCTAGCGACACCCCAGAAGGACACAAAAATATTGTTGAAGACTCACAGAGATCTGACCTCCTTGACCAAACCTCTGCAAGTGTGTCCGGTCGTCTTAGCAACGAGAAAACAGACTGAATAGCCGCCCCTAAAGTCTGAGTTTGTTTCATCTAACCTTTGAACTCTACGCCATGCTACCCCTCAATATCACACATTTGGCTCTCACATCACCTGCTCAGGCTGTCAAATATTCCCGTGGAGGGTGTCACCATGGCCTCACCCTACCCATGCAAGCGCACTCACTGGCTGGTATCTGGCACAGCTGAGCGACTCTGTTGATAACTATTAGTCCCTCTGAATGTAGGAGGTCATTAAACACAGCAGGCTGATTAATCACCAGCTCCAGCCCTGGCAGGGATGGGAGTTGGCGCTATATAACAAGGCCAAGGAAACATTCTATAATACCGCAGATATTATCAAATCTACTTCACGGTATACATCATCTGAAAATATTTTATAATATATGCACATAAATAAACATAAACATTAATTTCCTCTAGAACACACAGTACAGTCTAAAGGGTGTTTACAAATTATATCCATTCGGCTTTTGTTTGAAAAGCCAGCATCCACCCTCCTGCTCCTTCCCTCCATCAGGTCAGTAGTGATTGGCCCTCTGAACTGGATTAATCCTGAATATACCAGACTGAGGCACAGGACACCAGCAGGATGGCAGCACTGGTGGCTCTGGGAGTCACAGCATGACGAGCTGTTTTCACATGGTGCTTCAGCTTCACTCGCCGTGTCACCGCTGCCACCTGCTGACCCACATGGTCAGCGACGTTGTCTTTGTCAGGTGCACCTATCCTGGATGTGAGCTTTCTCCGTCTACAGCCTCACCCCTTCTTTCACACCGCCTTTCCCTTTGATGCTGCTCCCCGAGAGGCATTGCATTCTAATGGATTTTCTGATGCCGTTTTTGCTCTAAAGTCAAAATGTAGGCTCAGTGGGGAAAAAAATGTTTCGCCTACGTGTCGAGAGACGTACGGGCGGTGGGACGTGTGATGCCTGCTACAGCATTGTTTTGTAATTGATAACTTACGGTTCACTGTGATCCTTCTCCACCTTGACCTTCGGTGACCTTGGCCTTTCATGTGCAGGCTGGTTTAGTGCTGCAGAGTCAGAGAGGATCTGTGATTTGCATGACACTGAAAGCGTCCTTATCCTGTTTTAGCTCTTTTAATCTCCCAGCCCTCAGCATTCAGCAGAATAAAAACCAATATGGTCTCTTCTAGTTTTTGCAGATAACCTAGTTCTTCAACAAAACAGCAACTGAAACAAATGGGGATTAATGACACAATAACATGCTAATAGTTGCTTCTTGCCTTCAGTCAGCAGCAATTATAGAAGACGTCAGGGTTTCTGGGAGAACCCTGCCCAACACTGATAGTCTTTGGCAAAAGGGACCAAATGGACCCCTGGCAGCATCTCTTCCCTCATCGCTGCTTTGATTGTGACTTGCCAAAAGAATGCTTGCATTTTGTTCACTAAAATTCCCGCTTAGCCTACAAAACAACGTACCACAAGCTTGTGGGGAGGGCTGACTTGTTAAGCTGATGTGTGTCTGCAGAAATCAAAAAACCAGCACTGTCTTCTCCTCTGTCCCCTTCTAGTTTCTCTGACTCCTCTGTCCCCTTCTAGTTTGTCTGACTCCTCTGTCTCCTCTGTCCCCTTCTAGTTTCTCTGACTCCTCTGTCCCCTTCTAGTTTGTCTGACTCCTCTGTCTCCTCTGTCC
>JAACJT020000032.1:7551971-7569501 GCA_009936485.2 Gymnarchus niloticus | reverse complement strand
GTCCCCTTCTAGTTTCTCTGACTCCTCTGTCTCCTCTGTCCCCTTCTAGTTTCTCTGACTCCTCTGTCTCCTCTGTCAACTTCTAGTTTCTCTGACTCCTCTGTCTCCTCTGTCCCCTTTAAGTTTCTCTGTCCCCTTTTAGTTCCTCTGACTCCTCTCCTCTGTGCCCTTTTAAGTCCACTTCTGACTCTTCTGACATTTTTCTGAAGTCCTCTTTGGAGTCCTCTTCTCTGTTAGTTGACAGCTGTTACCTCCATTTGCCAGTTAGCTCCACAAAATGGGAAACCAACTGAATCAAATCACGTTCAGACAGCCTCCACAATACCAGTATTAGGCCACCAATCAAAACCACAGAACTCCTAGTACAACTTGTTAATCTGCTAGAGGCCGACTCTGTTCTGTCAGTTGAACATAATAACATGAAGGCCTGAAATTGGGTTGCCTCTTCACAGAAGTGTTTTTTTTATCACACTGTACTGTGGAGATTTTTTGTCATATAATTTTAACTTTTCCTTTTCATTCACCAAACAAATGTGACATTTAAGAAGAAACTAATGGGTCATTATACTTCAGTCGATTCTCAACGCATCTCCTCCCAAAACAATAGATGTAGGGAAAGGGCATAAATGAGTCAGCTGAAATTTTGAGAACTTACAACCACCAGGCACATTCCAGAATAGCCAATCAGCCATTAAATTGTGATTAGCGAACGATCACCCGACCGTGAAATTGTTATGCTAGGAGCCATGTAGGGCGTGGGCCCTACACAGAATTACAAGGAAACACACAGGTTAGAACTCGGTGGCCCTGATGACGATTCGCTTCTCACATCAAAGGAAAATGAAATTGACTCCCTGTTTCCCAGTCAGGTCTGTAGAGCTACAGATGTACGTGGTTACATAGTAAATCATGTATTCAGTGCTGCTGTCAAGACTCACTGTGCAGCTGCTATAACCAATTTGACAATATGAATAATGTAGGATTTTTTCACTCGGGTGATGCAGGGTTTTCCAAACACTTTTTAGGCCAGTTTCTATTCTCTTCATTCAGACCATTAGCTGAAAGCTTTTGACTGGAGCTTGTCTGAAATCTCCTCTCTTTTAACGTTAATCAAGAGTAATATCATTTACAGGGGTATTGATTTCCCGTAGCACAACTTTTCACAGAGTAAATTGAAAACTGAGTTATTTCTATTTATCTTTTACAGTCCATATTGGCTGTGCTCTAAATGACTTAATAAGCCATTGTTTTCCCTTGTATATAGAAAATCTGAAACGGTGATGTTCTGGGGAGCGGTTAATGAATTGATTGGCCGATGAATTTGACTACAAACTGGACCCCCGCCTCCATCCCTCCCCCAGTAGGGCTGAAAGCAGTGCCAGTTCACTCTCCCTGATTAAATGCCTTGCAGATATGTCTACCTCAGGCAATCTTGCTGTTTGAAGCCCAGACTTGCACAAACACACCGTTTTCAGGTTCTGTTTGCGGTTCCTTGAAGGGATCTCATCTGAGTGGATCAGACAACCACACAGTTTCAAAGACGTGGCTATAGAACTGAGTGAGTATCCTGGAGTGAAAACAGAACAGAAAAGAACATGGATAAGGGCTCTGTGTGCCTCTCAGATCCACTGGTCCTGGCAGAACGACACTGATAACAAAATCTCCATGAGTCAGAATTTCTGCCTATTGTAAGCAAATCGGCAGCAGCAGGGATTTGGGGTAATGGGAGGGAGTTCAGGGTTCCTGACACAACAGAAATAATTCATGTCTTCAGAGCTGCATTGTTGCTCTTGAGAGGCAGACTGCTGCAAAGCTCCTCACTGTGACTCCTGGTCTCCCCCATACTCTCTCCTCACTTTACTGCAAGACTGAAAGCCTATCCTTCAAGGCAAGACATTTTATTTGCTTGCCATCAGACAGACAGGGCTTTACAAGATGCTTTGAGAGTACAGACTTGACGGCTGGCTGAGGAACTTCCTCAGTAGCGAGTGATTTCAGTGATGGGGGCCTCAGCCTGGGTGTTTGTTTGGCCCAGTTCCTGGAGAACGTTTTCAGACACAGTTACACTTAGCGGAACCCTTGTTCTTGCACCTTACTGGTACACAAAGTGAGACCCCAGAGCTTCAGAAGACTCCCAGCTCAATAGCGTGCTTTAGCATTCTGAAGCTCAGTCTGAAATCCTCTGATGAACCACGTTTAATGCTCACCGTCTGCACCCCTTTCAGCCTACGGTGACATTAGTCTGATCACCAGTCCACCACGTAGTGAAGCACATTTTCAGGTTCTGTTTTTACCTTCATATGAAGGTCGGTCTCAAAGACATGTAAAACCAGACGTCAGGTGGGCTGGGCGTGTCTAGGAACCCTGTAGAATTGGAAGTGTTGGGGTCCCTCTAGATGTGGGAGGGGGCTGAACTTCTCTGCAATCTGAGGCGAGGATGCGGAGAGCAGCTCTCTAACATCTGTGTCTAGGTGTGGGAAATCAATAAGTCATCTGTCAGAAGAAGGCCATCCATCCATTGTGATACGCTATAATAGCTGGAGTGGCTCGGTCCGCAACGACTTTGTGCTAAATAAAGTTTTAGTGTTTGCATACAGGAAGTTTACATAAATTAGAGATTAGCACTAGGAATGACAACTCTGTGCTATCAGTGTGATAAGACTGGCAGTTTCTCCTAAGAGCCATGGAAAGGGTGACTGATCCATGATCAGATGATTGGACCGCAAAGTGACACTCTCTTTGTTTATTTACATGTTTTTATAGTATCGTAAAAATCATACTTCAGTGTGACAGATTGATGCCATTGTATTGTAATTAAACATTTACATAAACATATACCTAGCATGTACTCCTGTATCAAAAGAACACAAGGACTAAGTCACGTGAAACAAAATCCCTCTTTCATTACCCACAATGCCATTAGAGTACAGAGCTACTCTGCTGGCCAATCAGCTTCCTCACACTGACTAAGCAAAGGAATGTGTTATGCAGCTGTGGGAGTGCTGTTTAAACAGAGAAATGAGAGAAGAGGTGGATGTAGACACAGAGTGAAAGACAGATGGAGAGAGATTGATGGTCACCTTGACTATTTTCCCCTTTAGATAAGACTAAAGATGACAGATGCCCAGTCTGTTCAGCAGGAAGCAGCATTCACTGCCTTTCCTACCTATTACCAATAACCCCATCGTACAAGGTCATAGCTATAATAAAGTTCTTTCACTTCAGCTGAATTCACTGCGCTGGCTTTCCTCCCCTGGTATATCAGATAAGAATTAGACACAAAATAAAAGTTCATTTTGAAACATGCAGACTGGTGACCTTTGGAGTTTGGTCTAACTTGGTCTGACTAATCCTTCATTGTCAGTACAGACAATCACATTCAAGACCCTCCCCAGTAGGGTTTCTTACCTAGCATAACTCCTCAAACATGTAGTGCATTCCCAAAGGTGTTTGTGGACTGATAGTACAGTTTTACGCTCTGTTTGCACCAGCAAAGGGCATTTTGATACCCTCTCTATCTGAAACGTGATCACCAGTCCGAATTCTGAAGCCCCTTGCGGAACATGGGAGGAGACAACACCATAAACAGCGACACCAAATGAAGATGAGTATGGTGAAATGGAGGAATGATGAGGGTCTGCATTCATTGCTGCTTCAAAAGCTTGCAGACTTCAATGACTTACAGACAGGGAGACGACCATTAGCTTTATAAACTCAGACTAAGGACTTCGGCAGAATGAATCAGAATAGTTTGTAACCAGGTTCAGTTTTTTTTATTTTGAATCACTCAGTCCAACAAATTAATTATATACAGCTGCCTAGAAGAGCTTCACTTCACCGAGGCTTGGAAACACGAGCTGTAAGTTCAGCTGGCAGCAAGCCTGCAGTGGGTGTGCCTTAGTAGAGGGAGCTGGCGAGCAGACTCATCATACAGTCTAGCGGCAGTCAAAATGCATAGGTGTGGGTCAGCTCCAGACTCCCTCGATGTTGATGTAATCTAGGCAGTGTGACGCAGCCACCTGCTGGGAATCCACCGCACACCAGCAACCCCCACTTCAGAACTGCAACAGGCTCCTCACAGTTAGCACGAGAGACCGCACGCAAGGAGGGCTAATATGACACGGCCGGTGACTGCTAATCACCACCGGGGTCGACTTCCCAATCACAGCATCAAGCTCACTCTGGGGAGAAGTTGAGGGTAAGCCAGCCATTGGTCACTGCTTCTCCCAGCTCAGCAGACAGCCCAGAAGGTGACTACTGCCTGCTGAATTTGATACCGAGGGCCCCGTGCCCACCTGCTTGAATGTGTCCACAATCCATTTAGTTCATTCCTTTGTACATTTTCCCCTCATCCTTAAATGAACCTCGATCCCCTATGGCTCCTTGCCCACAACCGCAGATTGAGTCACATTACAGTCCTTACCTGATTTTACCGCTTTATGTATCAGAAAATTTTTTTCACATGCACACACAATGCACCCATTCACACTCAGATGAACCCTAACAGAATGAGGATGCCGCTTTTGGCTGAGGGTTCCCATCAGGGTGCCTTCACCCACGTTGTCTCAGAGGCTCTGTTACTATGACACTGGAGCCTAACGCCCTCCAGGAATAACACATAGCTCAGTCCTGCTTTGATGGCTGGCCATTTAAATCTCCCCCCTCACCCCGCCATGAAAATGGACGGCTTCCATCTATTCACGCATGCTTTATGTAACTCCCTGTTGCCTCCTGTATCAGTACTGTTTGACCACCAGTACCCTGGTGAGCAGGCTGAGAGGTTAACCATCCACAGCACATGAAGGAGCAGGTGGAGAAAGCCACCCGCAGGAGATAGCAGAGAGCCATGGCAATCAAACAACCAGGGGGGGTCCACTCTCTCCTGAGAACATGACACTACAGTCTTCTCTTCTGGTTATTGGTTGTTTTTCTATTAAAACTTGTTAAAAACGTTATTATAGGAGTATTTTAAAAAATGTTGCAGTACATAATCCAAAGGCCTCTATAATGGACTACTCACAGGGATTGCAGAATACACCTGTCACCAGTCACGGGGCCTGTCTTGCTCCAGTGCTAGCCTGCAGCTATTGCTGGTACCTCATTGGATGTTCAGCCTAGCTGCACGTTTGGTAGCTCCTTCTGTGTGCTGTGGTGTATCTAGCTCACTGCATGTCACTTTGGACAAAAGGATCTGCCAAATAAATAAAAGTAAATGTTGTTTGAAGCTGTGCTGTGATGCACAATGCAGATTTTTGACTACATTTAAAACACCAACTTCCATCTCATCCAGGCTGTACCCCGGCCGTGTGCACTCTGCATCCTGGGATAGGCTCCAGGTCTCCTTGCTAACTTGACCAGGGTAAAAGGTTGGAATATAGATGGATGAAAACGCCAGAATCTTTTACATTTAGAAATGGCATCAAAGAAATCAGGAGGGTATAAATGGGCAAGAAAAGGGTAAAAGCAACATGACGTGAGGTTCTGACATGAGCCAGAAGAGGGCATAGAGAGAGACATCAGAACTTCATCACAGCTCAATATCACAAAAAGCAACTCTACAGCGACATGGGGCATAATAGAAAGGACAGGAGCCACACAGATCTATATTCAATTTACACCTGGTAAATGAAGAAGAGACCCCTGGAGGGATGAGGGCACTGGGGAGACAGGGTGTAGTGGAGAGTGCAGGCCAGACAAGCTATCTAGACGGGCCTTCTGCATTACATCTTGCTTGAACCATGCAGGGGGTTCACTCCTGTCTTACTTCACAAAGCCCAGCCAGGAGACAAAGGCACAGGTAAAATGATTGAACCCAGGTGCTCAAAGCCTGTTGGGGAACATACAGACCCTGACTCTCAAAAGCTGTGCTCTCTGCTTAGCTCACAAGCATTCTGTGAATCATTCCTGAGTGTGGAAGGTTTTAACGTGCACAGCCAATGCTCAGCTGTTTCTCTCTGATACGACGTAAATGCTAAGTGCAGTGGAAGGCGTGGCATCAAGCCTTGCTTTACCGTTCTGTCATTGGGAGCTACTGTCACAGGGAGGGCTTCTTCAGAATACCATGTGGGGAGAATCACACTACTAAAATTCTTCATGAATACCAGCATGTAGTCAAATGCCTGTGAAGGCAGACTCAACCTGTCCCTGTGACCCTACTCCTTATTATGTTCTTGGCATTAACAAATATTACTATATTATTAAATAATTATTTTATTCATCCTCCATATGTAGTGGTTAACATTGCATCAGTCTAAAGGGGCCTCACCCCCCCCCCCCCCCCAGTCTGCCCCAATCATTTCTGTAAAATTGATTTCCATAGCTGGTCAAGATTATGGTGGCTCCAGTGTCACACCAAGTCTTTGGGAAGTGTTGGTCTGGATCTGCCATTTGGCCACAGGCCAGGAGGATTCAAAACATTCTGGTTCAGGAGATGACCACAGGGGCACAAGCAGGCCACCCTCTGTAAATGGGACAAAATTAAGGACTGGCCCTTTAAATGCAAGCTACACATGCAAATGACAACGACACTGATATTGTTCTCACTAAGGGCCCCTGATGCTGCTCAGACCTTGTGTTCTGAAAAGAGCTGTTTTCTCAAGCATTAAGTGCTTGTGGCCTGCCTGACCTGGACCCATGTCCTTCCAGGATGGAGCTCATTCACAGCTCTCGCCTGTTAGACAGCAAAGAGGCCCACTGTGATTAATGGCTTTTTGTCTCACCTCCAGAAAAGCTGATAATGAGCCAGGCGTTATCTTATATGATTGTCTGAGTCACATTATAGTGTTGGGGGTGACCCCCAAGCAGAGGAGGAGAGCTTTTAATTACTCTGTGTGGGAGTTGGGTGATAATGTTGTGAACAGGGTCTATTAGATGATTTATAGCCATTTATCAATTTAAAGAGACCTACACCTAAATCAACCTTATTTAAAATCATTGGAAGATAATTATATTGGAAATATTGAAAAACATTTTGAATTTGTCACAGATGTACAGCAAACACAATTGAAGTATGAAAGCTGCCAGAAACAAGGGCTGAATTTGTTTGGCCTTTTCCACGCAGTGGCACCAGTGACATTTTGGATACGTAATCTTTTTTTTAAAATCTGGCTAACAATAATTAAGCGCCCTACAGAAAAAAGTGTTCCATCTGCATTAAAACCTTAGCAATATTGCCCTCTGCTGTTCAAACAGAAGACTGAAAGAACGGGCAGAAGAATTTGGAAACATGACGTTTTATGCCATAAAGCTGGACAAAGTCATTGTTGGTCCACCCATCTTCCAACCCGACAGAATTGGGTGGAGAAGTGGAGCCTGTCCCAGACAGCACACGACACAAGGTAGAAATACCAGTCTATCACAGTGCACATGCCCACAAGCACTCACACAATATAAACAATTCAAAGAGGCCTGTTACTCTACATGGCACAGAGAGAGCAGCTAATCTCCACATAGCCAATGCAGAGGCAGGATTCAAGCCCCCAGTGGGTGAGCCTACAGTGCCACCCACAGGACCACCTTATGAATTTACAATTTTCTTGCTTTTTAAGACAATCAGAAAAGGCTCCACTCATGGCATTTAGTTTTGTGCCAGGAATTATTTACCTATTTTATAACATTTTCAAGCAACTGCTGCTAAGAAAGGTAAACAAAAGCAGTCCATCTAGGGTTAACCTTTTTGGCCCCCAAAGCCATTATTATTACCCTGCCCTCACCACCAGTTCTAACCTGAATGAAGGCTCCCCATCAGCATTGCACATCTGTGTGAATTTGGACCAGGCTGCAGCGAGGTTGTGAACTCAAGTGACGGGTGTGTGTGTGTGAGGGGGACCTTAATAAGGATGAAACTAGACAACTGAACAGACTGGCATGATTTATTGAAATGTGTAAGCCAAACAAAGGACAGAGAAGTAAGCATCCTGTATAGAGACACAGGGCTAGCTTGTCTAAACCCTCAAAGACACTGTACGCACAGCACAAAATGTTAAAGCTCTGTAATGGTAGTGTTTATTAAAGGCAACAATGCATATATAATTTATTCACAAAAAAACAAGATGGAGCTTTGTAGTGAATCACTATAACATCTGCTCACCGTGTGCTGTTCACAAGGCAAAGCTGGAAGACGGGCAGGGACTTGGAAAGCAGGGATGCTTGACAGAACAGTGGATGGTGAATTCACAGGCCAGGTGTAATTGCTTAGATGTGGGACGGAACCCATACAAGAGCTTTAAAAATGACGGAGTGTTAGCTAAGAGGGGTAGTGATGTAGCTCTGGGGGTGAGCTGGCTATACCTGTGCTCAAAAGGTCACAGGTTCAAGTCCTGTAGCTAGCAAGTATTCATATCACCATTGGGCTCTTAAGCAAGGCCCTTAACCTGAATTACTCCAGACAGCAAGTTGGGGAAGCACAAATTTCCCTACAGGGATTAATAAAGTACTGATTAAGCATTGAGCCCAAGTAAAATCGTCAGATGAAAAATGACAGTTTCCCCTTTATATGAGGCAGTGCCACGCGATGTGCCATTTTTGTTGTACTATGCAGGAGAGATACTGTGAAGTGTGACTGCAAGTTTCACTTGCATAACCGGGGTTGCATGGGGAAAAGAAATGGCCTACAAGGGGGCACTGAAGCTCAGAGGTACAGAGCAAAAAGCACCATATTCATAACCAGTAAAGGCACAATGGTTGAATCTTAATGATGAGCCAATTCAACACAAACAAATTGCACTGTGAACTGGCAGATAAACTCTCAACCTAAATTTCACACAGCCACATGCAGGGTAAGCATCCAATAAATCAGATAGACATTGAAGCAGCTTAAACAGACAGCTTGCCTGTGCACACCATTTAAGACTTTCCGTAAGGCTGTAAAAGCTTCAAATCATGTCCGAAAATCTGCTTCTGCAAAGGCACTCGCTTTCCAGGGAAAGCGAGCACAAGGTCGCCCCCTTCAGGTCAGAAGCAGTATTACCCCAGCCTAGGGTGATACAGTTAAGGCAAACTAGTGCTGAGGCTAGAAAGTATAAGTATTTATGGGTTCTCTTCTTTGTTGAAGCTTTAATTTGAATATGCAACAACACTAGTGTTATTTAAAGAACATACTTTGTTATATGGAAAACATTAGGCCTGTTTATTTGGCTGCAGTGGCAGCAACATGACCAGGAAGAATTATTTAAAAAAAAAAAAAAAAAAAAAAAACCATTTTTAGCATCTGTGTTTCACTGAACACAAAGGTGATATCCTAAATGAGTTGAAAAAAAAAGACTTGGCATTACTGCAGAGATTCGTCAAGAGTTTGAGTGTCGTTAATGCAATACAAAAGTAGTAATATACACAATGTACACATATTTCAGGGACTGTCAGAATGCAAGGCAACGCGACCATCACCCACACGTCATCCTCGTCACACCTCCTCGGAGTGAGCCATCTGAGCCAGGCAGGCGGAGTTTCGCTGGAAGAGAGACGGCGAGGTGTTAGGACATCTGCATCGATACGAATTAACCAAAGCCTTTCAGGAACCGTGAGGAAAAACTATAGAAAGCAATGTTGGATTTCTAAGATGAGAACCTGTACTGCGGTAGCTACAGCCCACTGACCTCACGCTGAACCATCTGGTCTGAGTCCAGCAATAACCTGTTCACCAGAAAGAGCAGGTACAGCAGCCCATACCAAATGTCAGGAGGGGAAAGGGGGCTGCCTACAGGGGTATGAAGCTTAAGCAGCAAAATGTAAAAAGCATGAAGAGAGGACAGAAAGCACTTGGGGGGGGCTTCTTTCTTACAAAAGCAAAACATCCTCTAAGTTATAGGAGACCGGGCAAAGCCCCACCTCAGGCAGTCACTTCACCACAGCCTAAATGAGAGGAATGAGCACAGAAAACCACTCCCTCCCAAACTACTGCTGCATCCTGGACCTCTTGGCAACACTTCTTGCATTAGAGACAGGCCGTCGAGTTTTCTAAGATGCAAAAAAACAGCTGAATAACAATTTTATTGTTATTGCTCTGTCCATCTAAAGGGTCACCGTTACATTTGAGACTTGAGCCTGTTTGATAATCATGCCTCACTCAACTCATGCACCTGCTTAGCTCTGGTGTTGTGACTGCCGAGTGTTTACCTGTCCCCATATCACCCAGCCTCAATCGACACACACTCCTCTCAAGGTCTATTGTGAGTACTCTGTGCTCAGAGCCAACCTCAAACCCCACCCAACCATTAACCCCAAGCCCACTGGTCTACTCTGCACTCTTAACCATGTCCACCACCTGCCCACAACCTAACCCTGTATCGCCCACTGTTACCTCCTGCCAATGACACTTGTTCTAATGCTGATGCCATGATCACAAATGATTGCTGGAAATGGAAACACTTGCGGGGGGGGGAGGGGGGGAGGGGAGAAGAGCAGCATAGCTGTTCACCTCAAAACTGTTCCAATATCCTCCCTGGGGGGCTCAAATGTAGATAACCTCCATATCATACTGCCCGACCTAGAGTCAACAGCAACAGACCGGCACACAAGGAATTAAAATGCAGAAAACCAGCAAGTCCATTCTGCGCTGTGCTCACGCAACACAGTGTGAGCATGCAAGACTGTAGCAGGGAGAGCCGTGAAACGTGTAAAGCTGAAAATATAAAGTGAAGCCACAATAAAGCAACTGAATGAACTGCTATTAAAAATCAGTGGAAAATGTGTGTCTGTGGAGAGATCCAGAGAGACCGATCCAATGGGGCCTCAGGAGACTGCCAGAAGGCCAAAGACCTCCAACCCCTTATAGGCTGCGGATGTTGGATGACAGCCAGGCTGAGTGGAGCCAGGCAAAGGGAAAAGATGAAAGATGCAGTCTTCTCAGGAGCACAGGTGAGGCAGATCCTTATATCACATTTCAGGGTGTTAAGGCTAATGCTGAGAAGGCCTGCAGGTGCTCACTGTGCAGCTGATATGATGATGCTGAAGAGGGAGGCTGAGAGGAGACACCGCACCATGGTCGCTGGAGGGTCAGCATTTCACAGGAACACCTACATTGCTGTGGGGGATGTATGGCTGCTCCAGGTAGAGCCGGGGGTCGCTGCGGGGAGCAAACAAGCCACTCTGCTGCTGCTGCTCCTCCAACTTCAGCGACTCGATCTCTGACTTGAGCTCCTTCAGCTGCTCTTGCAGGTGTTTGCTCTTCTCCATGTACTCCAGCCTGGAAGGGGCATGTGCTGTTAGCCTGCACTAACCAGACAGTAGCCAAGACTAAGCGGGAGTCTCAGAAGTACACGCACCTCTCCCGCTCGATCTCCATGGATAACCTCTTCATGTCGCTGTCTTTGAAGTCCATCCTAGAGGGACCCACGTCAAATTGAAGGTCTCCTCCATCAATGGGCAGAGGGGGGCTGGAGTACGCTGCCATGATCTGAAAAAAGGAAGGGCGAGTGAAATTGTACTGAGGACAATTTAAGAACATCACTCTGAGGAGATTTCACTGTTCTGCAGACCCTACCGGGTAGGTAGATTTGGTGATCTCCAGTAGTTTCTGCTTGGCCCGGCGCTCAGCGTCCTTGGCCTCGTTCAGATCCTGCTTCAGGTGGTCCGCCTCCTTCAACCTGGGGGACAGACATGCAGATCCATCTGGAGCTGGACCAAAAGGATTCTACAAGCATGGATTTAGCACCGAAATTCATACATGAAGAATGCAGGACTGCTATCAAGGGGTCAACAACCAGGAATCGTGAGTGAAATCTAACATTAAAACCAGAGATCCATTGGCTGTGTCTGTTTGTTCCCTAGATGATTATCACAAGCTCTTATTTTTATTAATTTACATGCCCCATAATATGTTCAGTTGACTGGACTGACTCCAGGGACCTCCTGAGACCAACGGTTGCCAGGAAGATGATGTGAATTGTTAGCAGCATCCATCTGACCTCCTCTCAGACTGCTCCACCAGCTTGACAGTCAGCTGCTCCGCTTCCCTCATCTTCTGCTCGATCAGCCGCTTCTCCTCCTTGGTCTTCAGTGCCGTGACCTCCAGCCGCTGGCGCTCCTGCTCTGCCTCGGCAGCCTTATGGGCCAGCAGCTTAGCCTCCTCTTCCGCAATCTGGGCCTTCTCCGCCAGCAGGTCTGCCGTCTCCTCAGAGCGAAGCTGAACCAACAAACCGTAGGCTTCAGTCTCACCCGTGTCACCATACTCACTTTGGAAACGGGACATATCACACACTTATATGATAATGAAGTCAAAACATTCACATTGTCTTTACCTTGCAAACTGTTAACATTTAAGTATATTTTCAGGAAACCACAAATAAACTCAAAGCTGACATCAAAAAATGCTTTTGCTACACAAAGCGAATGAAAAAGCCTAATCTGTGTCAGTACATCAGAATGATGCTCTAGAGACCTCCTTAGTCTATGCATACTTAAAACCTCTTCAGATGAAGAGAATTTCCATCCCTTCTCCCACTGGATGAATTACCCTGTACTATCCTCACACACCATATAATCCTCATAATGTCAAGGTCAGGGCTAAGATTAGCCGTAATCGGTGCTCTCCAGGATTGCATTTGGACTCCATGACAGCTAGCCTATAAAATGCTGCCTCATGAGCAGGATTACTGAGCTAGCTCTCACCAGAGCCTCATTGGCCAGCCGTGCTTCATCCTGCAGCTGAAAGAGTCGCCTTTCCATCTCTTCCTTGGCACGCTCTGCCTCCTCCCTCATCTGCTTCTCCCGAGCCAGAATCTGCCGCTCTACCTGGGGGGGAGAGGAGGCAGGGCACATACAGAGCACATACTTATACTCATGATACTCAAGCAACATTTTTCATCTCCACTCTCCAACTTTAAATAACCATGCCAAGCATTTTTCTATGATTCAGACTGATAACAAACTGGGTCTGCGACCAGTGCACTGGCAGACCTTTTTCCTGGCTTTTTCCTCCTTTGCCTGTGCTTTCATCTGCTGGACCTCGATGGAGTCCACCTTCCTTCTCCTCATAAATAGGTCATGGTTTCCAATGCATAGCTGCAGAATCTGCTTGGCAGTGGGGAAAAGGGACAGATTCATAATGCAGCTCAATAAATTCTACATACACACAGAAAAAAAAAAAAAAAAACCCACCAGTTTGTTGACACGAAGCTGGGAGGAATAGAACTTAAAAACTTCCTTCTTTTTGTCCAATGGCTTTATTGTGAACTGCAATAGAGATTATTATAACCACACTATTAAATTTAAGCAACCACCAGAGCAGAAAACAACTTCATCAATAACACTGTACGCTCTAAAGGGGCTGCCCCACCTCTTTCTCACTATAGGATATGTTTCTGATCCCACTCCAAGGGAAGGACTTGTTTGGGTTCAGCTTGTTGTTGGGGTTGTATATGTGGAGACCCTGGGCATCTACTCCAAGAAGCAGCTCTGTGTCCCTCTTGTTCTGCTGCATGATTTAAGGGAAGGGCAATGAAACAAATCACACGCCCCCCTCCCAGGACTTTATTCCTGCCCCACAGCTGGAAGGCCTCAAAACCATAAAGGGAATGAGAAAACCAACTCAAGAACAGGTTCACAAATGTCTGACTACAGACTAACCGAGTAAATAATGTCTTCAGTTAAGGAATTAGTACAGCGGTATAAAGAAGTCCATCAGATTTTTATAGCTTAAGATATTCGAAATACAAGACTTTGTCATATGTACAGGGAGACAGGCAGCTACACTGCAAAATTAAATTATAGCTCTGCACCTTCTTTGGTTGCCATTAGAAAAGCATTACAATACTACACAATAAAAAATACTTTTACAATACCATTTAGTCAGCTGCCTGCCATCTGCAGTTGTTAGGTAAAAATCGCTATCTCAAAAAAAAAACAAAAAAAAACAAAAAAACAACACGAGTGCTCAGAAGCTGGCAAATCATGACCCCAGAACATGGACGGAAGGAACCAGAGCCTTACAGTTATGGAGAAGTAACTGACTCCATACATATCGAGGTCCTGTGCTATTTTCAGGTAATCCATTTCAGCTTCATCCCTAGACAGTACAGAAGGAAGCAGTTATATTCTGATCCACCTGGTGGGGGTCTCCTCTCATGGACACAGCTGCCGTACCGGTCAGCATTGCAGCTGGCCCCCCCGACTGACAAGGCAAAAGAAGCAAAGCCATAAACAGTATAGAGCACCCACACAGGAGTTTTGAACACGGCACAGAGCCACTTTCGTGACATGTCTGTGTCTCTCTGCACAGCTACCGCATGCAATAATGGGCCATGACGCTGACCTGCAATAAGAGCACTTCATATTTATACCCGAGAATGTACACAAAAAGGTCGCAGCACTCTGTGCTTGGCCTCACCTGGCGATGCCCCTGTGCTCGGCGTACCACGCCGTTATCTTCTCCTCCCACATGTCAGCAGTCATTTGGTACTGCATCAGAACCTGTCAATCGCACATAATAGGTGCAGAGCCTCGGAAATACACAGCCGAAGACCACAAGCTGCATTCAGATGCACCAATGAGGCCGGCTTTTGGGGACCTTACTCTCTTAGGCATGAGCTCATCTTGTGCCAAAAAGCCTGGTTTGTGAAAATTGGGGTCGTAGTCTCCGTACTGAAACGAAGAAAGGGAGGTAAGATACTGGTCTGTGACTCTTATTGCGTGTGAGGAAAGACTAAGGAAATATTCCACATTCCTTTTCCCCTCCCAGAGTTCATAAGATATTTAGCTCTCTATAATAATAATAAACTCAACTCTACATCACAGACATGCCTCAGACAAAAAGACAAATGCAGGGGAAAAAAATTCTATTAATTAAATTCTTGTACTTAATTTCATTGCAGGCAATGGCCAAACCAAACTAGCATTCACAAAAATCATGGTCAAAGGAAAAAAAAATATAAATGAATGCTATCCCAAAAACTGAAGGAGTGACCTTGGCCTGCACAGCATATGATGCCAGGAGGACGGATGCTTCCGGAGAACAGAATATCTCCTCATCCAGGATCTGCTTTTTCACCTATGGGGGTGGGGTGGGGGGGGGTCAAGCAGACAACACCCACTGTGACATCGTGAGATCAAGCACAGGGATTAAACTGAAGCATCTTTTCCTCAGTGAGGAACAACAGAACCCCAATGTCGAGGAAAACCAACTAAATCAGAGCCAACCTGTAGGAAAAACAGGTGTTGCGTAATCTCCTGGACAAGCTCCTCCTCCACTTTCTCAGGGAAAAACTTGGCTAGGAAATGAAACGTGATTGGAAACTCTTTTGGAACCTCTTGATCTAAAACCTGGAAGCGAGTCAAACCCCCCCCCCCCACAAAGTCAGTGTTTAGGTGAAGACAATCAGCAAGCTTCCGAGCAAGGATGTCCTGCATTT
The DNA here is from genome assembly GCA_009936485.2 of Gymnarchus niloticus. Lineage (NCBI taxonomy): Eukaryota > Metazoa > Chordata > Actinopteri > Osteoglossiformes > Gymnarchidae > Gymnarchus > Gymnarchus niloticus. Next base: position 7,554,157 of record JAACJT020000032.1, on the reverse strand, counting down.
TGCACATTTCAAAATCTTATCAAGTATAAAAACACACAGCATCGCTGTGGTTGTTTATCTTTGAATGTCAGCCAAATGTAACATGATGTACATCTCTTCCAACCAGCATCTATATGGTAACTCACCCGCTTCTCCATTTTCAGCCAAGCATAGGTGTCCTTTACAGTGTACCTGAGTCCAAAGAACCAGGTCTCCCTCAGGCCGATTGTGCGACACACCAAATCGAAAAGGTCCTTTCCCTTCCATTTCACCTGCAGAAAGACAACAGAACACCACAAGTCAGGAACTACTGGCTAACTGTACAGCCAACAGGTGCCATGGTGATACAGGACCTGTTCCACTGATCAGAACATCAAAGCAAACGTTATGTAAAAAGAGCGTATACACTCTAATCTAACCTTTGTCAAAATTAATTTAGAAGCAATTTGAAACTTTTAAAAACTAGCTTAAATGCAAAAAACCAAAAATTCACTTGGTTCAAAACAGACATTGATATCACTTGACCCATAAAGTTCAGGTAAATCCATAATGCTCAGATCACGGTGATCATGAATACCTCGCAACTGAATTCCACTTCAGCATCCATAGTGATGACCTTCACTTTGAAAGTCTTTGGCTGTTTCTTCTTCAAGCCCAAGATCGACATTATTAGGTCTGAGACTACGTGAAACACCTACAGAAAAGGAGAAATAGCTCTTAAAGGCAGTACCAAGATGCATCACTCTAGACCAGGGATAGGCAACTGAGGTTCTGAAGGGCTGCTGTGAGTAAAGATTTTTGTTCCAGACAATTGCTGTTTTAAAGTGAACCCCATCTCCTTTAATCATGCCCTTATTTTCATGATTCTACATTTACTGTGTCAATCAATAACAGGATGAAAGGGCACTTGACTCTCAAGAGTTTGTCAAAGAACATTAAGTTACTTTTTTTATTGAACTATTACAATTTTTTTTCTAGTCTGTGTGAATTGCTAATTATTACAGTAGTGGAAACACACCACAGGTCATTGGTGCTCATTAGGCCCTAAAGAGCAGTGTTTCCACTGCCATGACAATTAGGAAGAAACGGAGAAATGAGCGATAAATGCAACATCACAACATCTTACGCATTAAAAGTAATCTTTAAAAGATAACTAAACCCTGCTGAGAATATGCTGACTGAGACAGTAAATACGGAATGATGGAGGGTATGATTAAATGAGAAAGGGAACTGGCTGGACCGAAGACCCGCACCCACAGGGGCCCCCACCCCTGTTCTAGACATTATTTATTCTGGAAAATGTTCTAGTTCTATTAAAGATGTAAAATTCCTAATTCCAACAACGATTATAGTTATAATTCTGTGTACAAATATCCACTCCCGCCTGTTGTGACAGGCATTAATTAGCCATCTTAGCTAATCAGCGACATTTAGGTCTGACTTAGCCAGGTTTGTACCGACGTCTAAATACAAAATACAAGCACAAAATAAATTTATATATTTAACAACAGAGGACATCTTATTAAGAGAGTTGTCTGAGGTACGTACTCACTTATCTAGTGAACTATTTAGCCTGTAACGACAGCAAAGTTAAAGTATTAACTATACATTTAAACTGTACCCAAATATTTTTAAAACTTTACAGACAATGGTGCATGGACCGGGAAATATGGAGCGTGATACTTAACCTCCACGATGAAAGTTAAAAAACAACCCAAATAAACAATAGGCCAAAATCCCCGGGTTAAAGTGGCACAGATCAGCCGCACAGAGGTAACTCCAGACAGGCAGAAAAGTTAGCAGCTCCTTTGTTACATTAAAACCAAGCTAAAACAAAGAGAAAGCCACGACTTCCATTCCTTCATTTTTAGCTTAATATAACATTTCACGAACAAGCAGTTTAAAAAATAATAATAATAATAATAATAATAACACCATATGGCTGTCTAACAAAGTTAGAAATCGGCTTTTGTTTCCAGTCTGCCTCGCTCTATAGGCAGGACAGCGGGACTTGCAGTGATTCATGGAGCTGAATATGGGAGCCTGCAGGCCCGCCCCGCTCCGACTGGAGGCTCCGCCTCCTATGGAGCTGAATATGGGAGCCTGCAGGCCCGCCCCGCTCCGGCTGGAGGCTCCGCCTCCTATGGAGCTGAATATGGGAGCCTGCAGGCCCGCCCCGCTCCGGCTGGAGGCTCCGCCTCCTATGG
>JAACJT020000032.1:7465873-7544403 GCA_009936485.2 Gymnarchus niloticus | reverse complement strand
GCGACACCAGAACAGATGAGGCTTTCACGGAAATGCACATATTCAATCAGACCTCAATTTTTTTTTAACTAGTGTTTAGCATTAGCATTACTCGTTTTACTGGTATAAGTAGAAGAATTTACATGAATGACTTTATTTTTTCGCCACGTTCCTATAATGAAAGGCTATTGAATTGGCTCATAAGCAACACACTTGTTTTATGCCATGATATTAATATATGCAGCTAATTTTGAAACTGTTAATTGCTTCATCCACCAAGCCCATCTGATGAAAAACACTAGTTTCAGAATATTTCTTTAAATATTCAAAAGTATATTTACTGCCTGTTATGACGGACATGTCTTAAGGTGGTATCTAACTACCGGCCCACCAGGCAGTTTCATCCGGCGCCTGTTTCGTGTTTATAATGAAGTGTTAAGTCCTGTCCACAAATTTCTTTTTCTCTTTCTCTGTCACTATCTGAGTTTGCCTTTTTAAAATAGACTAAACAACTACAGCCAGCTAACGCGCAAGTTGTATACTAGCTTGCTTAGGAAGGGGCTGACCACGCAGTCGATCAATAAGCAAGCACTAAATAAGTAAATGAACAGAGGCGTAAAGTTAGAGAATTAGCGAAGTTTGCGACCCCCTCGGCCATACAGTATGCACTTAAAATTATACTTTGAAGATTTGATAGTTGTTGTGTTCCGCATTTTCTTAAATGTACGGCCCGCTTAGGTGAAGACCATCCAGCTAGTGGCCTTCAGGAAATATGAGTCTGAGACACCAGTCTTAAACTAGCCATTGTTTTACGAACTGAAAATACCGGATTTCATTTAGGTGGTTTTCTCAATCCAGAATATGGCAATTAATCCTACATGTGTCCTTTGCCATTATCGAGAACAGCGGTGGTTTTAAAGGGATACCAACTGAAATGACACTGTATCCACTCGTTCAGTCATAAAGACAGATTTGCATTACGTGTATTGGCTCTACAGGTGTAGCAAACGACAAAGTACCATGAGGCCTCTAAAAATGCTTAGTAAACAAGAAAGCAAGTCACATTTTGTCCAGTTTTCAGTGTTTTTTGCTGACAGTATTAATAGACACAGGCATTTATCCTGGCTTTACAGTGTAACGTGAATTTTATGTAAGCACAACTCAAACTCTATTGATATTATCTTTAAAATATTTATTATTATTAGTATTATTATTATTTGATTTTATAACTTTTTTTTACTGTACAAAAAGGAAAGCGAAAAGAAAAGCAGCAAACCTAGGTACATTCCAGCTGTTCAAACAGAACAGCAATATCCTTTGAGAAAGAGAAAAGAAAACTATGTCAGGTCATATAACTGGGGCTGAACAAGCTCCCCAACATCAGCTCGACACAGGCTGATATGAAAAGTCAAGGCATTTTGTCTTGGGCAGACTGTCCAGTTATTGACAAGGGAAACAAAATATTTATTTTAATGTACAACTCTGAAACTAGCACTGATATTGTTACATTTTGATTTTTAAACAAAAATACAATTCTAAATACTGATGAGCGAAATCACATTTTTTTACAATCTGATTAATGTTTTTGAGTATATTGTAATGAACACAACTCTAATGGGAATTTTTGTTATGAAAAATCAATAAACTCTTAATAGATGTTGTAGTGAGTCATACTGAGTATTTAAGCAAGCTGGTGAAATGGCATAGATCTGAGATCGTGTTTTTACACTCTTGTCACTCTATATAGAATATTTTGGAATCTACTATATACTTTGCAAGGACAAACAAGTGCACACGTATCACGTGATTCAATGACAGCTGTCCTGTCCACTGTCCAAACATACATTTTTTTGTCATTTTAGTTAATTTAATTTAAGAATACAGCCGATAACCTGATGTCTGTTTCTTTATGGATGATTTAAGCACAGAAGGCAAACATGAATGACAAAGAATACAAACATGTCATTAACTAAAACAGTTGATCATTGCGGTGATATATACAATACCAGCATTCACCACCAGCCTTACACATAAGCCCTACTGCTGGCAGCAGATTTTGCCTGGGAATACTTAGCATTGTAAGGCTTGTCCTCCTTGGGGGGGCATGAGGTGCATAGGAGAGCCCCACCCAGCATCAGCAAACCAGCAGCTCCCCAGCCAATGTACAGCGACGCTCCCAGCTCTCTGCGTTGGGCCTCCGTCAGCAGAGGGTTGTAGAAATCCTGGATGATGGTATTAGCTGACCAGCAGACTGGGATGAGGCAGAGGACACCGGCTATGATGAAGGCGACACCGCTGGTAATAGCTACCTTGGCCTTGGACGCCTCATCCTCAATACAGTTGGTGCACTTTGCCCCGACCACAGCCAACATGATGGCAAAGAAGGCCACGATGATGGAAATGACGATGAGGGCACGGGCAGCTTGCAGATCCGGGGGCAGAGCGAGCAGGGAGTCGTAGATCTTGCACTGCATCTGGCCCGTGCTCTGGGTCACGCAATTCATCCACAGACCTTCCCAGATGATTTGCGCTGTCACAATATTGGCTCCAATGAAAGCAGTCACTCTCCACATTGGCAGGGCGCACACAATGATGACCCCGAGAAACCCAATGATGGCCAGAGCCAGTCCAAGAAGTTCCTTCCCCATAGATGCCATTTTCAAGCTTTTCTGTAATTCTCAAATGTCAGAAGCAAATTTGCAACTCCTTGAGCAGTGGTTGGTCTCAGTCAGGTGAAAATATTGTGACCTTTCCTGTGCACCTGTTATTTATTAACTTGCTAAATGGGGAGGAGTTTCCATCTCTTTGCTCAAGTCGTTAGACTGGATTTTTTCTTATCTAACAATTCCTAGAAAGACACAACTGGCAAATTGTTTCAGGTTAAAGCTAGTGAAAAATAGATATCTATAATCAAACATGACTGTTCCTGAAAGTCTTGTCAAGCCAGTTTTCTTGTATGGGGGAACAACCTTCCACAATGTGGTTGTTTGCTTTGGAAAGACCAGCAGACACACCCAGAAGGAACTGTTTACTAGTGTGATGGCTTGTTATTTTTACCAAGGACACGTCTTTTTCTACTGATATCTGACCCAGGATGTACCCTTGCTTTGTGCCCAGTGTTTCCCAAAATGGTCTCCTCTGTGTAAATTTTTAGTTTCATCTGTGTAAATTTGTATTTTTATCTGTATGTGAATTTTTATTTTTTATTTTTATTTTCTTATGTGCAGTATTTTCTATGCGACTCTTTGTACGTTATGTACACATTTTTTAAACTCTGCAAATTCCTTTCTTTTAATCTCATAGTTTATTATATCGTTTTGCTTTATGCTAGTCCACCGTTGTGTTCTCGTCTCAGTCATACTGTGTATGACTGTGTATGTGACAAATAAAATTTGAATCTGACCTCCCATTAACCCTGAGCCAGATGAGCAGCTAAATGTTGCATGGATGAATGGATGTATCATTTCCTGTTATATCTGCTTTACTTCAATTATTCTTTTAGCTTTGCACACTAGTAGACTGATATATGAATTTTAGTATCCTGAAAAATGGCCCTAGATTTTTTACTCAGACCAGCCCACCAAAACCTAGTCTGGCGTTACCATACATCAAGCAGTGGACATGAAACAGGGAGGTGGTGTACAGATGAGGATTTTTAGGGAGACAGACATATAGCTAGCCTATCAGAACCAATCATTAATGTTCTTATTTTGTCTTAAAAGTAGCCTATAGCATATTTTATGTAGCCGAGAGCCATTTCTGAAATGGTTCTGTGCTACATAAAGCTGCCAGGCAAGAGGAAAAGAGGAAGGCCAAAGAGGAGGTTTATGGATGTGGTGAGAGAGGACATGCAGGTGGTTGGTTTGACAGAGCAAGATGCGGAGGACAGGAAGAAATAAAAACAGATGATCTGCTGTGGCGACCCCCTAATGGTAGCAGCTGAAAGAAGAAGAAGAAGAAGAAGAACCCTTTGTTAAATGGTCCACCAGAAAAACTCCTGGTACTCCAGATGCTCAGTCTGCCATTGACCCTAGTCTGCTGCCCTGTCCTGCCTGGATGAAGCTCCAGCCGATGGATGGATGGATGGATGGATGGATGGATGGATTGATTTTAGATTGTTCCAGTTAACTATTTTCTTCTGATCACGCTATTATTACACAGTCAGTGGGTGTAACACAATGATCAGGCGTCACCGAAAAAAAATGTCAACAACCTCCGTGTTAAAAAGGCTATGTGACAAATTAAAGGTGAGCATCCACGCTGAATCAAAGATCTTAAAAATCACTTAATTGATTTTTTTTTTTTTTTGATTTTTAGTGATGATGCCTAGAGGTTTTTGTAAAAATATTATAATAGCTGCAGTCAACTCGTCCAGCTCGTTATGTTGTAAGTGACATAAGTACTTTTGATTCTACATAGGGCAGAAGAAATTCACCACATGGTGATCATTATGTCATTGGTGACCATTATTAGTAGATGTCCATTGTCACTCTTACTTTAAAAATGGGTAATTTCCAGATATCCAGCATCATAGCTACTGATTTTTCAACAGAGATTACTCTTTGGCCGCTGAGTCCTTCACCATACTGGATAATTATCTCTGGCAGTGTTTTGCAACAGACTTCTTCACCGATGAATGATGCATAGAGCAATTTGCAGAAACCCAGCTGAGACAGAGACCACCAAGAAACAGCCAATATTCAACTGAGGTGTGTTCATTCTGAAATGATGATGCACAAGGATTTACACATGTGGTTCCGTACCATTTGAAATTAAAAGGAGATGACTGAAGAAATATGTTAATTGCAGACTGGGACTTGGCAGATGAACCTAGAAAAAATCTTCAAAACTACTGACACATCTCCAGAAACCAAGGTCAGAATTGATCAAAATAATTTAAGATTGTGAAAGCTGGAAGGTTAAGAAGTTGCTCAGGAAGTGTATGGATACCTTAAAACTTTGGCAGTGGCAAAGACATTTAAGCATAGTATGAACTGTAAAGAAAACAAACAAGGGAATTTCTGATCAAACCAAGCCTGAATTTTCACTGAAAGCACAAATGACCTGAATAAGTCCATAGCATTTTCGACATATAAAGTAGACCCAGGAGCAGCATGGTGGCTCAGTGGGTGTCACCTCCAGGATTCAGGGTTTGAATGCCATACTTTGCTTGGTCTGCTGAGTCTGCCTGTTGTCCCTGTGTTGTGGGGGCTTCCTCTGAGTGCAGAGGAAATGACGTGCAGTTCGGCTGATTGGGGTATTGGGTAAATTACCCATTGTGTATGAATTTGTGTGTACCCCAGCCTTGTGCCCTATGCAGAGCTTGTTCCTGGTTCCCAGAAAACCTGTCATTCCCAATGGTCCTTCATTTACTGCAATGTATGGGTAGAGGCTGGTCCACTACACACAGTCTGAGGAATATAAAATTTATTGCAAAGATCATTTAATGGAAACAAAGCTTTTCGATGGTTAGCGAGAGACTAGTATGGGTATCATTGTGTGATGTGCATGTGGTATACAGCAAAAGACCTGCCTGTTAATTCATATCATTACAATCTGATGATAACATGATTGGCTCAGACCACTTAACAATCAAACAGCAGTTTCACTAGCATCAAACGTTTTTCGGTAACACTGGTGTCAATGGAATAGACTTTTTATGTATGTCTGTGATCCCAGCTTTATTGCCTTGTAAGTAAGCAGAAGAATTTTAAGGTCCATTATGTACTTTATCAGAGGCCAGTGGAGAGACATTAGGATAGGTGTTATGTGGTTTTATTGTAATCACAATTCTTACTCCTGCAGTTTAAATCCACCTATGGGAACATAGAGCATGATTTGTGCTCCTTGGTGGCAGAGCATTACAGTGGTCTAATCTGCGATATCTAAATATAGGTATTTATTAATCGTGAAAGATGTAATGAGGGAACTGGATCTAAGTGCAGTTTAATGATGCAATCCACGGTGATTGTTAAAATCCAGCACAAAGGGGTCGAAACCAGGCTGGTAAGAGTTTTAGTCAGAATCCGAATTTAGAGTTGATAACAGAACCGGGTAGCGTTAAAAAACTTACCTGTCGAAAGTCTTAGCTGTCGACACATCATTTTTTTACAAAAAAATAAATAAGCCAATATTTGAAAGTAAATAGATTGTTGCGTGTTGTTCCGCAAATAAAACATTACATGAACGATTAATTAAAAAAGTGGAAGTGGAGGCGGTAAATCGAGAAGCGGAGACAGAAGCCGGTCATTTGAATACTAATTTAAACAAATTCTACAGCCGTGATCGGGATTTTACAGTTTCATTTTTAGCATTTAATACATGCATTTCCCAGCCTCTTATCCATACTGAGTGGCGAGGTATTATTTAATTATTTTTATTTGGAGATAAATAGAAAAACACGCCTGCCCAGGCTTTTGACTGCAGTATTTGACATGATTTTGCAAGCAAGTACTTAAAAACAGAAGCTGAGATAAGGAGTAGAAAGGAATCAATACTTCTCAAATTACGTAAAAATAATTGGTTCGATTAATAGCAATAAATTCAAACCGCTGATGCAAATTGCACATATATTTATCCAATCTCCATCCACCTGTCCGCTTATCCTGGACAAGATCGGGGGCGTGGGGTTAACTGATAGGATGTGTGCCCTTGAAGAATAGAAACTTGAATTAGTGAGTAAGTGCAACCAATTAAAGTTTTAATGCAACAGAATGGCAAGGAAGCAGGGTAAAACCTGAAGTGTAGCGGGATCACATCTGCATGTCAATGGGGAAGCCTATGACCTGCTTTATAATGCAGGTCTCAGAGGAGAGTCTGGTCTGGTACCTGTCTGTAACCTGACATAAACATGCGGCACACGGCGAGTTAAACAGCGCCAGTAATGTTTTGAAGTCCAGCATCAGTCGTCATAAACTTTGAAAATGGAGTAAAAGAGTAATGATAAATAAAATTGCGCATAAACGGAAATGACTGATATGTCTTTATTGTGGCGTGGAAGGGGACTTAGATGTTTTATTCTGAATCGTTGCAGTTAAATGATACGTTATTTACATATGTATAGGTCTATACACATATTGCCCACCTATTAGCCACCATTTGCTATTATGAAGGGCTACTTAATTCGGATAAAGGAGCGTGATAACCACGATTTTTGTTGAGGGGTAACACGGAGTTTTCCCAGCGTCATCTGTCTCAATTAAATAACAGCGAGAGCCGCCAAATCCCACCCAGAGACAGAAGGTGGGCCGTCGGTTTACACCCTTATAAAAGCCCGTTTGGGTCACTTTTGGATTGGTGCAGAACATCAGCACTTAGGACGGTACGGCAATGGCATCCATGGGGCTGCAAATTCTGGGCATCACACTGGCCATCACAGGGTGGCTCGGCGACATCACCATTTGCCTCGTTCCCATGTGGAAGGTGACTGCATTTATCGGCAACAACATCGTTACAGCGCAGGTCATCTGGGAGGGTTTGTGGATGAGCTGCGTGGTGCAGAGCACCGGGCAGATGCAATGCAAGGTATACGACTCCATGCTGGCGCTACCACAGGACCTGCAGGCGGCTCGGGCGCTAGTGGTCATCTCGGTGCTGATGGCGCTCTTCGGCATCTTACTGTCGGTGCCTGGGGGCAAGTGCACGAACTGCATAGAGGACGAGTCTGCCAAGACCAAAGTGGCGATCATTGCTGGGGTGTTCTTTATCGTCAGTGGTGCCCTCTCCCTCGTCACAGTCTGCTGGTCTGCTAACACCATCATCAGAGACTTTTACAACCCCTTGCTGCCCGACGCACAACGACGGGAACTTGGCGGAATGCTTTACATCGGCTGGGGGGCGGCGGGTCTCCTCATCCTCGGTGGAGCGCTACTCTGCAGCAGTTGTCCCCCCAAGGAAGGCCGTCCTTACGCCGCGAAATACTCTCCCCCTAAATCTGTTAGTACAGGAAAGGACTATGTGTGAACTACCATACAAACCCATCATTTTATTTCTTATTAAATAAAAATGAAAGATTTTAAACTTCGACTGATTCTTATTGAATAACAACTTTGTTGCGTGTTTAGTTTTTTTGTTTGCTCCTAATTGTTTTTACATTTAACACCATGGCTTCATTTAACCTCTCCGTAATAATTCTGTAAATTGTACAATGCTGTGTACCGTTTCTTCTAGCACGTGCTGATAGTCACATTAATGTTTTCGGAGCTAAATTGTAACAGTGTTAAATTGAAACATTACATTTAAGTCTAACTGACTTGTCAGTAAAGCACTGCACAGGTTTGTCCTGGTGTTATGAGTACGGAGAAGCTGGACGTGAACTGAAATAAAATAAAGACATGAACTATCTGCTGCTTTATTGCAAAGTATCACTTACAGTAACAAATATGATGCCATTTTTTCCCAGTCATTTCTTCGCAGTGATCGTCAATGTATACTTTTGCTTTTGTGGTGTATACCGAAGTACCAGAGCAGATACTTGGAGACCTTCATGTGTGTAAGCGCTAATCCATTGTAAGATAAAGGCCTAATCAGATAATTCTCCATAAGCAGGTTACATGTAGGAAGCCGGGAAAGGTCACTCTTTTTCCCTTTATACGAGGCAAGAGCTTAATTTCGTTATCATAGCAAAAGGCTTAATTTCCATGAATAATGTCGTGACCCTGAAGTTTCGATGGTAAATGCTAAGGCCAAAATACAGATACAGGTGATAACAATCATTTACTATAATAGGCTAGAATTGTTTTACTTAGAATATAATTAAAAGGGTATTACCTGTTTTATTTTAATATTAACACAAATTTAAAAGAGAAATTTTTATCAGTATGAAAATAGTTTAAATCACACCGGGAATAGAAACGAGTTACTGAACTTTATGGATCACTGAAAGGTAAAGTAATATAGTCTCCCTCATTAGACAAGTCCCGGTTAATAAGCAAAAAACAGGATGTCCATTAGTCATTTGTATCTAATAAAGGTGTTTCACTACTATAAAACTTCCACAAAGCAGTCTGACCAGAAAGTTTCTGAGATACTGAATGTCCTTGCTGATTGCCCATTACCTGTAACTGGGGTGTGAACAACAGAATTTTGTCTACTAATTTATACATAGTTCATGGGTGTGCTGTTGGATCTCACAGCTGAAAACTTTGAAGGATAAGGAAGTCTTTCACTGGGGGGGCAGGTCCAGCACAGTAGCCCCCCACCCAAGAGGAGCATTCCTGCAGCACTCCAGCCAATGTAGAGTGACGCCCCCAGGTCTCTGCGTTGGGACTCTGTCACCAATGGGTTGTAGAAGTCCTGGATGATGGTGTTGGCTGACCAGGACACAGGGATGAGACAAAGGAGACCAGCAGTAATGAAGACTACACCAGAGACAATGCATGCTTTGGCCTTGGATGTCTCTTCTTCCATACAGTTGGTGCACTTCCCACCAACGATGGACATCACAGCTCCAAAGATGCCCAGGACGATGGAGATGACGATCATGGCGCGGGCCGCCTGCAGGTCCTGGGGCAAGGCAAGAAGGGACTCATATATCTCGCATTGCATCTGCCCCGTGCTCTGGATCACACAGCCCATCCACAGGCCCTCCCAGATGACCTGCGCCGTCACAATGTTGATGCCGATGAAGGCTGTCACGCGCCACATGGGCAGGATGCACGCGAAGATGACTCCCAGCCACCCGATGAACGCTAATGCACTGCCCATGATCTGGAGTCCTTGGGAGGCCATGGTTGCAGATCACTGTTCTTGCTCAGCTGTGTCTCACCACTGCTTTCTCTCAGGAGAACCACATAAGGTGTTCAGAGAATAAACAGCACTGAGTATTTATTCCTGTCTTTGGGGGGGGTGGAGTTTTGTCATCAGAAACAAAGAAAGGTCCTTATTTGATTTGACAGGGGCCTTGTTGACAGTGCAGTACGTTTTCACACAGGGCCATGCAGGTGAAATGACCTCTACTTTACAAACCCAAAACAAGGACCACAGATGCTGCTGACTCGGGCTTCTTTTTGATGTGCTGCAATTCTTTCTGAGGAAGTCAATTACTTAACAAGTGTCGAGATGCAGTCTAAGCTAAGAAATTAATCACTCACATGAGTGATGTTTATTGGTGAAGCTGTGGGAGGCGGATCTTGATTGGTGCATCACACCCAGTGGTTCTGGCTTGATGACTCTGTACACATGCATCTTGTACATTCGGTGGGGCATGGTTGTAGCACTGTCAATGTTTTTGAAGTTTCTGATCAGTGGTTCTATGATTGGACCACAACACAAGCTAAGTGTGAACTTGAGAAGCTTGACAAAAATTCTCTGGAAAAGCATACAGGTATTTAGCTTCGCATCTACAGAGAAGCCATCATTGGATGAAGCTCAGTGAGTGACTCAAAAGCACTGCAAAATTAAACCCATGGTTTAAAATTTTAAATGTATTTCATTGGTAGTGGAAAATCAAAACAAGCAATTTTTGATCATTCCCTTACTCTCTAAGCAGGTTTGCCAACCATCTGTAAATTTATGGACTGTCCATAAAACAGTCATTTTAATTTCCCGTGTTCGTAAAACCATGAAAAATGTTGACTGTCTGTAAAAATGTCCCACTATTACTACAACCCCGTTTCCAAAAAAGTTGGGATGCTGTGTAAAATGTAAATAAAAACAGAATGCAATGATATACAAATCATAAAAACCCATGTTTAATTGAAAATAGAACAAAGACAACATATAAAAATTTTATTGTTTTATCACAAATATATGCTCCGTTTGAATTTGATCCCAGCAACATGTTTCAAAAAAGTTGGGACTTCCTGAGACTTTGTGGGATCCCCCCGAGGTTGCTGGACGTCATGGCCGGCCTGTACACTGGTACTGTGAGTGCTGTGCAGAGTGGAGGCAGAACCTCTGTGTTCTTCCCAGTTGATTCTGGGGTTCAACAGGGGTGTGTTCTTGCTTCTACTCTGTTCAATACTTGCATGGACTGGGTGTTGGAAAGGGTCCTGGGGTCCAGCAGCTGTGGGGCATCTGTGGGTGAAGAAAGATTCACTGATCTTGACTTTGCCAACGATGCTGTGATCTTCATGGAGTCAATGGAGAGTCTGATCGGGGCTCTTGAGAGGCTGAGCGAGGAGTCTGAGTGTCTGAGCTTGCAAGTGTCCTGGATAAAAACCAAGATCCGGGCCTTTACTGACCTCTTTGGCACAGCCATCAGCAGTGTGTCTGTCTGCGGAGAGAGTGTCAACCGCATTGAGAGGTTCACTTACCTTGGCAGAGACATTCATGTCTCTTGTGACTCTTTCTATGAAGTCAGTAGACAGATTGGGAGAGTATGGGGGGTCATGAGGTCGCTGGAAAGGGGTGTGTGGCGCTCCTGATATCTTTGTAAGAGGACAAAGGTCCAAGTCTTTAGAGTCCCGGTGCTCCCTGTTTTGCTGTATGACTGCGAGACATGGATGCTATCCAGTGACCTGAGACAAAGACTGGACTCCTTTGGTACTGTGTCTCTTCGGAGAGTTCTTGGGTACTGCTGATTTGACTTTGTGTGACTCGGGGAGTCCAGAATGAAGTACATTGCTTGCATTGTGAGGGAGCGTCAGTTACAGCACTATGGTCATGTGGCGCGATTCCCTGTGGGTGATCCAACTTGCAGGATCCTCATTGCTGAGGATCCGAACAGCTGGGCCAGGCCAAGGGGCTGTCAGCGTAACACCTGGCTGTGGCAGATAGATGGCCATTTCCAAAGGGTGGGATTGGACTGTGTGTCTACCTGGGGGGTTGCCACCCAGAATCCTGAGGTATTTTGTCATGTGGTGGATGTAGCAACGCACTGTATCAATGCATGCTCCTCAACCTGACCTGACCTGGATGAACTAATGTGAATTTTTGAGTAAAACAAACTCAATAATATTAATTTTATTGCAAGACTTAAAATGAAGTGCCACCAGTGTGAAACAAGAGAGAAATTTGAGTTGAACCAACATGAGAAAAGTACATGAAATGTATTAAACGTAATTAAATCAAGTTAATTTTAGCAAAGAAATGTTGATATTTTAGTTTTAACCAACTTGGTAATAGTACCTCCGTTAAACTTGACTTAATTAAATTCCATGAACTTAAATATATTTTAAAAAAGTTGTTTATTGAACTTGACATTCCACATTACATGCAATGAACATTGCATTACAACTCCATTATGTCTAAATTTTATAAAAGTGTGTTCCCATTTATTGGGTGGTGAAATATTAATGTTTAGGCAAAACAAATAGTGCATTTTTACAACCGCTCCACGTAAATAGAAACAATGTGTTCTATCCAACTTGAAAATACAAGTAATTTGTAAAACTTAACAGCTGCACAACAATATTAATTTAAAACATTTGTGTAAATGACAGAGACCTATATATGGGAGAACTCTATATATGAACTCTATATAGAACTCTATATGGGGTAACATGCAGTCTGACACATATGACTAGACATGCCTGCCTATTGATGGAAGTGCCTATTTGGTAGTGATGGCCAAATAAAGCTTCATAAACCATTTGCTGTATTTTCTGACCTATGTTCCAAAAGGGCTTAAAGTACCATAATTTGAAACTTTTTTAAAACCAAGAGTCTTATTTAGTAGGGTCACCAAATATAGCAAATGGTTCATGAAGCTTTATTTGGCCATCACTACTGTTTAGTGTTGAAAACAAAGCAAATTTTTTAAACATCTATTAGAATTGAAAATGCAGACCATTTATAAAACTTTACAGTTGTAGGAGAACATTCATTAAAATATTCCTGTAAACCACAGAACTATTTCCAAAAGGCAACATACAGTCTGACATGGCATGTTTAGAACATGTTTTTCATTTACCTGACATGAAAAAATGCGCACAAACAATTAACAGTGTGCATTCAGATGTATAGGTCTCATCTGTTAACAATAACTGTAGATCTTAGATAAAGTTGTCCTTCAAAGTTGTAAACTTAACTCCAACAACTTTGGGGTTTGCTATACAACTCAGGGTATGTTAACTGGTTGGCATCAGCTGGAGAAAGGGATAGCAATGGGCTGTTCTATCTCTCCCATCCTTTTCACAGTAGCATTCGAGATCATCCTAATACGTGGAAGACAAATGGTCCGAGGAGTCAGATCCCAGTTAGTACAGCGACTTCCAGCCATATGAAGCTACATGGACGATGTCACTATCCTCCTACAGACAGCAACATGCACCTCCAGACTCCTGAAAAGGCTTGAGGAGCTGGTAGCATGGGCCCAGATGAAAATAAAACCAGCCAAGTCTTGCAGTCTTTCAGTTCAAAGAGGAGCCACGAATGATAACTTCTTCTCAGCTGATGGTGAAAAGATTCTGTGGTTAGCAGACCAGCCAGCCAGCGAAGCCTTGGAAAGCTCTACACTGCCGACCTGTCTGACAAACACACGGCTGCTTCTGTTATCTTGCACCTGGAAGACAGTCTAAATAAGATAGACCAAAGCTTCCTACCAGGGAAATTTAAGGTCTGGTGTTAAAGTCCATCCTATACCAACGTTTGATGTGGCCCTTGAAGTTGTGTGATATCACCTCAACAACAGTTCAGAAAATGGACTCAAAAGCTAACAGCTACATGGGTAAATGCCTAGGCCTTCCCTGATGCCTCTCCAATTCGGCACTCTTTGGGAGGAACACTCTGAAGCTTCCATTGAAATCAATTACCTTGGGCTACAAACAGGAGAAAGTGAGACTCATGTTCGAGCTGAGAGACTCACCCAATACGTCTTTTCGGAATACCAAGGCCCAAGTTCGCACAGGGCAGAAGTGGGATGCATCGCAGGTAGTGGATCAAGCCATCATGCGACTGAAACACCAGGAAATTGTAGGATTGCCGCAGCCAGGCAGGGCCGGTCTTGAATGGGGAACAGCAGCTAAGATGTGGTCTAAAGCCATGAAGAAGGAAAGGAAAGACCTTGTGATCGCCAAAGTTGTGAAGATGGAAGAGGAGGGCTACAAAATCAGAGCTGTGAGCCAACAGCAGCAAGGGTGCTGGACAATCTAGGATGCTGTGGTCAACAGGATCGTTACGTGGACAGATATGTGGAAGATGTCCCAAGCGAGGCTGAGCTTCCTTATAAGGCCTACGTACGATACCCTTCTCAGTCCCAGGAACCTGCACTTCTGGTACGACTCAGAGGAGACTTGCCAACTCTGCAACTTCCGGAACCTGAGCTTGCAGCACATCCTCTCTGGATGTAAGGCAGCATTGACACAGGGCCAGTATAGATGGCGCCATGACCAGGTCCTGCTCAAGCTGAAATTCTGGAGGCACTCAGGATGGAAACAAACAACGCCAGCCCGATACCATCTCAGCGACTGATCCAGTTCGTTAGGCAAGAGGATGAGACTCAGAGCAGTAGTGCAAGGGAGAGGTCTCTCCTGACACCTGGAAGTGAGTGGAACATGAGAGCTGACCTCGACCGCCAGTTAAAGTTCCCACATGAGATCACCATGACCTCTCTACAACCAGATATTGTAATCTGGTCTACCTCTAGTAGGACAGTCATTATGGCTGAACTGACCTTCTTTCTCCAAGGTAACAATGTCTTTTAACAGAGGCCCAAGCACTTCACTGTAGGCAAATCTTTTGATGTCAATCAGCTTTGCACAGAAGACACAGGTAGACCGAGTTAAGAGTGGATCGGCAGGAGGTAGGCATACTTCCCAAAACCCAGTAAATAGCCGTAATCTTTTGTTTTTTTCTTGATGTTCCTAGAGGATAACAAACCTCAAATTCATAAACATATAATACAATCGCAATTCTTTGTTCCTCTGAATAAAAATTATTCTCTTTGTAGATTGCACCATCACAATAAGATTTGAACTTTGTAGGTCCCTTCCGGCACACTTCTCTGGTTAAAGATTTTTCTCTGAGACTGACGTTTCCCAAAATCTGATGCAAAGCCTGAAGAATTGGGACAGTTCTTTTTTCATTTGGCTCAAGGATGTATTCAATGGGGTCAACAACTTCAAATTTTTCTTTAAAATGCTGTCTTCTCCTAAACAATGATGAAAGAGGGCCACTGGCACAAAGTGCTGTGCTTAGACGGCTGGGTTTACGCAATTCATCTACTAAACGAATTACGAGTTTGTCATCAATGGTATGGTCGTTCTTCATTAAATGTGAAACAATAATTTCCTTCACAGCAGTTATAGATGCTGAACTTGAAATGAAGTAAAGCTTATTCACTAATTCATCTATATAGACCAAGCTGAAACATTATAAACACTTTCTAATTTCAATAAGAGAGATGCTATATGTTCAACAACCAAACTGCTTTCATCCCCTACTGCACATTGTGGAACAGAGCTTGTGCCTTCTCCATCATCATTGTCATCATCATTTTCAGATGTTTCAACACCAAGTTCCACTGCTGCATCCTTGCATTGCCTTTGAGAGATAACTCTTGTCTTAAAATCTTGTGTCATGTGGAGTATGCTTCCTGTGTTTGTGTGTTGCAAAAGTCCCATAGACATTTGCTTGGTGATCACACCCTTCAAAGACACACTGTACAGTCTCGTTGTTCTTGAGATGTTGACCTATACGTTCAAAATAACCATTTTCAGTAGGAGAAACCTCTTTATGGCACAACTGGCATGCATAAAAAATTGTCACTTGTGGTTTCTGTGCTTGAATATCCTGATGGTATCTTGACGAATGAGAGCACAGGGAAGTCCAGTTTTTTAAAGAGCACAGGCAGTCTACATGTATACAAGGTAAAGCTTGACTGTGCACAAAGATACCGTGATGAGGTCTGTAATGCTTTAGAATACAGTATTACACTTGCCTGACACAGTGGAGCATAGTTTACAAGGCCATTCCATCTGTCATTAAAAATAATTTCTGTTTGTTATCTTTCTATTCTTAGAGGCAAGAGGAATGATGCATATAGTGCGTTCAATTTATTCTCTGTGCAAAGAATCTAGATTTTCTGAAAACTCTACAGCTCCTAGTTTACATTGTGAACACCGTGGGCTTACCTTCTGCTTACATGTAAACGCAGTACAAAGACAGGGGACTATTCTGCTTCAAATGGCATGATGGTCTTCTGAGAAAGCATAAAAAGAAAAGACTGGTGAATATACTTATTACAGTAGACTATTGTGCCAATGACCAGCTTAAAACACTCTTATGGATCATGTTATGGTGAGAGTTTAATTATTTGCTTGTCAGATGCAAAAACGGTATGCATGTGCAAATTGTCTATAGTCTTACGAAATTTGGTTCACGCAAGCTGAAGCTGATACTGGTCCCGCCGTAATGGCGGTCGAGTTAAGACAAAGAAAAAAAAATTCAGGAAGCCTGAGTTTGACCATATATCACAGATGCAGGTGTGATCTGTTTTTTGTGTAAACACTCACTGACGAAGCCCGCATAAAGTACAGTGCTGATGCGGAAGGCCTGCGATCTGGGCGTCTTCACTGTTTGCTATCATTTCTCTGTCAAAACTTTGCATATGCCACGGTAATGCCAGCAGTAAAACTATATACAAGAAGAAATCATTCTTTCCTTTCTATTTTGAAATAGATTTTTTTTTGATGGAAATTAAACTTGCTAAAAATTACGGTAAAAGAAATATCGTTGCCCTCTTAAGACACGCGCACAAAAAAATTAGCAACACTGCTAGCCAGAATGTTCCAATACAAACACACACATTGCTACTCCAGTTCCACTTAATAACACACAGCACAATATTCTGACTAAATGTTTGACACAAATGCTGAAATATTAAAAAGGAATTCCATGATATGATCTTCTCTGAAAAGATGTAGGCTAATCCGCCAGTTACTGGGAGAACCACATTTTTTAACCGTCAGGCAATTATAGGTGCATGCGCAGGTGGGCGGGTCAAAACAACAAGTGTGAAAGTTTCAAGACCAAACATACGCGTCAGTAACAAATATGGTTTGTCAGCAAAATGAGTTCAAGTAAGTAGGTCATGTCAGTAAAACCTTACATTTTCGGTTGGCAGCCCTGTCTCTAAGTACGCAAAAACTTTTAGTAGCAGAGACAACAAGCAACTTAACTCCATACGATTCACAGAGATGCTTCCGACTCAAGGCATTAATATGAGAACATGACAAATTTGCTGCCCGAGTACGTAGATAACACCCATTTCACTGTCCCCAGGCCTACAGGTGTGGGTGTGAAATAAGACCTGTAAGAAGCTATGCTCCTTAATTACATGGATGACATCAGGATGTGGTGTCAGATGGAACAATAAATGCACACAAGATATTATGTAACATTATATTTTATTCACCCCATGGAGAATTAGGTAGTTTTCCTATATTCTGTATTGTTCTACCTGAGAGACAGATGTATATACTATACAGAATTGAGAGCAAGTTTTATGGTCCATCAAGCACCTCCAAAGTGAATTGGGTCAAGGGACTATCAATCAATCAATCAATCAATCAATCAATCAATCAATCAATCAATCAATCAATCAATCAATCAATCAATCTTTATATAGCACTGTTTCAACCACAGGGTTTACAAAGTGCTTTACATGCATTTTAAAAAGTGGAGAAATAACAAAAAATAAATTTAGAGAAAATCAAAAATTAAAACAAGATTTGAAGCATGAAAGAGTTTAAAATTAAAAGGCAATACGGAAGAAAAAATAAAATAAAGACATTAAATAAATAGCTCATCATCACAAGTTATTAAATGCAATGGTAAACAAATGTGTTTTCGGCCTAGTTTTACAAGTACTAAGACAAGCAGTAGCTCTCAGGTTTTCAGGGAGAGAGTTCCAGAGTTTGGGACCATAGTAACTAAAAACTGCCTCCCACCTCCTCAGCCAGATATTGGGAATGACCAATAAATTACTGTTGCATGACTTGAGTGATCTACTGTACCTTAGACAGACCTCACAATCATGTCACTGAGGTAGGGTGGGGTAAGACCATGTAAACATTTAAAAACTAATAAAAGAACTTTAAAATCAATCCTAAAAGACACTGGAAACCAATGAAGGACTTTAAGAATAGGTGAAATATGATCCCTACAACTAGTAGGTGTTAGCACTCTAGCAGCGGCATTCTGAACCCGTTGTAAATTGGTAATAGATTTCTGAGGTAGACCAGCCAACAGTGTGTTACAGTGATCTATTTCACTTGAAACAAAAGTATGTACTAGTTTTTCACCGTCAACAAATGACAGCATACCCCGGACTGTGGTGAGATTATAAAGATGATAGTATGCGGTTTTGCAGATGTTGCTTATGTGACTATTAAAGCTAAGATCGCCGTCAAAAAGGACTCCCAGGGCCCTAACTAGTTGTTTGGCCTTCAGGGACATCGACTTTAAGTACACCAGTATTTCCTTCCTCAGCATTTCATTCCCAATAACAAGCATCTCTGTTTTTTCCACATTCACTTGCAAAAAGTTTTGAGACATCCAAGAGTTTATGTCTTCAATGCATTTAACTAAGGAGCAGATAGACTCATAGGCATCAGGAACTAAGGACAGATATAACTGTGTGTCATCTGCATATTGATGGAAGCTGATTTTATATTTTTTTATTATGCTTGACAGCACTAGCATGTATAGATTGAATAATATAGGGCCTAAAATTGAGCATTGGGGAACTCCGCATATGATAGTTTGATGCTTTGAGACATGGGAACCAAGTGCAACACAATATTCATGCCCACTTAAATAAGACTGAGCCAGTCTAAGACTGTATCAGAGAGGCCAACCCATGTATGCAGCCTGTTAAGTAGAATCTCATAGTCTATCATATCAAAGGCAGCACTGAGATCTAGAAGGACACGAATAGAAGGGTTACCAGTAGGTAAGAGACTGTAAGTCTCTGTTTAACCTCAAATCATTTAGCACTTTGAGAAGAGCCGTTTCCATACTATGTACATGTGACAATGACATGATTACTCTTCCAAACTTGGGATTTGAATCCACAACCTGTGGAAATCATGAAATGGAGACACCACCCTAGCTGGCTAAGCTACACATCATTAAGATCCATTCCTGCAAAATAGACTTGTCAAAATTTGACTAAGGTGTGATCCCACTGCAACCTAATAACGTCTTTCTGAACGATAAACCTGTAAGCATCGCAAAGGACACACATGCACTGTGAAGTTCAGCTGTAATTTCACCTGAGGTTGATGCATCAGCAGCTGATTCATGACTGTAACTTACAGTAGCAAGGCGGAGTAGCCTTGTGGGTTGGGTGTGTACAGTTTCAATATTTTGGGTCATCAAACCCATTTGAAGGAATTATTTTTGCCAGCAGTAGTGACGTCATATAGGAGAAACCTCCATATAATTCAAAGCTCTACTGTCAATGTGCATAAATGTAATAAAGTTTTAAAATTTTAAATAAATAAAAATATACTCGTGTTTCTTTATACAAAATGCTAACTAGGCCATGTATTATAACTTAATGCAATACGTATCTGTCTGAGTGGATAAACCTACGGATTTTTTTACACACCTTATCCAAAAATAATAATTGTTATAACGATCTCCCAGTGAAAAATACGATAGATGGCGCTGTTTCCCACTGCAGTATTTCAGTTATCAAAAAGACACTTCAACTGGCAGCCTTTTATTTTTATCACGAGAATGGCATAGTTAAAAATACAGCATATAATTTCAAAATCTTCAAAATCAAAATTTTTTGATGAAGAATTTATCAAATATAATCTTGCAATATATTTTATTTAATGTTTTAGCTATTCTGCAGCTGGTTTCTGACTAGATTCAGGTGATCCTATATTAAAGCTGGGAGAACAAAGCAAAGTAAAGAAATCGAAAACAAACGTGCAAAATTTCAACACATATTTTAAGGACTGAAAACTCAGAAACCTGAGAAAAAGTTTTGTTCCCCTGAACCTGAAGTGGGTGGCCCTGCCCTGGGCGTGGAGAACTCCCATCCAGCCCGAAAACCTGAGAAACGTCAGTAAAAACAGCAACTATATCGGCCTCTTCAAGCCAAAAGGGGCTAGTAACCTGAGTCGTGGGGACCATAGAATGAAACAATGAGGTACGAATTTGAGAAACATTACTATTCATATTTTCACAATTACAAATGGCATTAGTTTCAGCAAGTAGTGTTTTTAATGTCTGCATAATCATTAAGTTACTGACCTTTTCATTCTCTTTTGTATTACACTAAAACTATTGTTCCATCCTCCGCATTTCTGGCAAACATCCAAGACCAACTGGACAGATCACAATACAAACATGTAATATATATTTTAGAAAAAAAAATATTTATTTACATTTATTGCCACTCGACCACCAATAAATGCTTGAATAATGTAAAAAAACAGTCAACATTGCATATTCATGACCTAGACTCATGATTTTTAGGGTGGTTTAAAAATTATGTAAACATTTTCCTAGTATAATGGCATAGCTGGGTCACATATACAACTTCATATACAGTAAAGAAGGCAGTTGCTCATTATTCTCTGTACAACTATTTTCTTATGATTTGTTGCTGAAACACTTGACATCAGTCACAATCCCCACTCTGGGCACACATCTGTACACCTTTCACTCCCTTTTGTGTAATTAATATGCAATGTGAACGATAAATGTCTTGCTGACAGTCCTTTCCTATAGTTCCCTCTCATTTTAACGCTCTGAAATAACCCTTTGGTTGAAGGCAAACATACATCACCAAAGGAGTCCAAAGGAGGCTGTTTTGAAAAAGGCATAAAGTTCAGTAGTTTTCTCCTCACACAAAGTCCTTGGCCCCAGAGGCCACAGACCTGGCAGCACTGTACTTGGCTGCGTAGTCCTTCTCCTTGCGGGGACAGCCGCAGCAGAGCAGGCCTCCGCCGATTATCATGAGAGCGGCAGCAGCCCAGCCTATGTAGACTGATGCGCCAATCTCTCTCTTCTGTGCGGCGACTATCAGAGGGTTGTAGAAGTCCTGGATGATGGTGTGAGCTGTCCAGCAGACTGGGATGAGGCAGAGGACCCCGGAGACAATGAAGACCACGCCGGCACCGATGGCCACCTTAGCTTTGGATGTTTCATCTTCCACGCAGTTGGTGCACTTTCCCCCAGCCACAGCCAGGAGGGTGCCCAGGATTCCTGCCACGATAGCCAGAACGATGAGGGCGCGGGCGGCCTGCAGGTCCTGTGGTAGCGCCAGCATGGAGTCGTATACCTTGCACTGCATCTGCCCGGTGCTCTGCACCACGCAGCTCATCCAGATGCCCTCCCAGATAATCTGTGCCGTCACAATGTTGTTGCCGATGAAGGCAGACACCTTCCACATGGGCACTGCGCATGCAACGAGGGCACCAATCCACCCAATGATGCCCAGAGCCATGCCCAGCATCTGCAGCCCGGTCGATGCCATTCTCTAAAACTTCTGCTCTCTGCTGTCACGTCAAGGAGGAAAAAGGTACAGGCACACGAACAGGAAGATTGCAGTCTCCCCGGAGCTCGTTTCTCAGTAAATTAATTGGGCCTGGATCCATTGCTATTTGTAGGCACCTGTGAAGGCGGAACTTGACACCTGATACTTGTACCACAACCAGCTAGGCGGGTTCTGCTGTTCTTTCTTCTCAGGATTCTACCATCCCCCCTCACCGAAAGGCAAACGTGTGAGTCACTGATACTTAAATTTATGAATTCTTTTTTTTCTTAAACAAAAAAAAAAAAACAATTTCCATATAAGGATGCTTCCTTTATTACCAAACACCCCGACCGGATTCTGTCTGAAAGTTTATACTCTGTTATCATCCTACATTATTCGTCTTGCTGTCGTTTTAGAACTACCCAAGTAATAGGGAACAACAGTAAAGTAATTGCAGCATAGGTTAAGTACTGTGCCTGTATGTACATCCACACTTTTGTAAAATTTTACATATTTTAATTATTAGCCCATTTGTTCAATTTCTTAGACAGCCATGTTGTGTTGCATCCACAGTCATAGGTTAATCATCAACCTCATGCTCAAATGTCTGGCATGACTGGAATCTGCTGAGAGTTATCAGGTCGACGGCCGTGTCATTCTGCTGGCTGGTCATTTACGAAACAGGAACGAATATTTTGTCTTGATGTCATTTGGGGAAGAAAGAACTTTGTGCGCACCTGCATTTATTTTTTTGGTGTTTTGCTAGGATTACTCATTCAGATGCACCTTCGCACTACTGAGCTCACCATTGGTGTGGTAAGCAGGATGTCGGGAATGCCCATTCTAACGGCAATTGGCAGAAATCACATGAGTCACGTCACAGTTCACCCTTCAAAATCAAATCTGCAGGCTGAGGGAACCAGAAAGGCAGCCTGATGTCAGACGAGCTCTGGTCTTATACTGAGGAGCAGTAGAACCAATCCAGATGTCATAGGTCAAAGGAAAAAAAAATCCTGGAGTTTGTCAGGAACATGCAACACATACGATCGAAATAAAGTTTAACGCAGAACCTCAAACCTCAAAGTGCTCCTCACTGCTACTAGGATAATTCCCTGAAATCAGTGCTCTGCGTTAAGCAATGCGTCCTCCCTCTCGTTGCACCTGTTCAGCCCTCTCCTGCAGCTGCGGGACACGTTCTCCGTCCAACACAGCAGGCCATTGTATCGTCTGCCAGCCGAAAGAGCTTTACACACCTGGCTGCTCCCATAGAAGGTGAAGAAAAGGCAAACTTTAAAAAAACAAACCTGAGCTGCTGGGAACAGCAGCCATTGTGCTGGAGTTGTGGATCCCATGTGTGTAGCACTATTACACTTGCAATTACAGCTTAGGTGTCTTTCCTCTCTTTTTCATTTGATTTTTTTCTGTATGTATGGGAGTCTAAATATCATTTCCCTGTCTGGAGCGTTTGTCTTTGTGAGAATGGCCTGGGGAAATTTGTCAGGCTTACAAAACCATTTACACTTATTGTCACTGAGAGAGGCTTCGCGATGGTGATGGGAGGAAAATGCCCCCCACCCCAGTCACAAACATATGACACATTGATGCATTCAGACGCACGAACACACATGTGTCACTTTGCATGTGCTGCGTGAATCACAATTATTAATGATCAGTACAGCTCACAGCTGAATCACCTTTCATACCCACCCCTAACAGAGAACACTAAATGGTGTTAACAGTTTGTAATGAGCAGCTATCTAAAAGCATACCATTAAATGAACGTATAAATTTAAGTGATTTTAATGGTTTATCACAAGTATCAGCAGAAACTTGGGAAGAAATCGGACTCTGAGAAAACTTATTTATGCTAACGTGCAACGTCAAAAAAAGAGTGCTTAACGTTTTGTTATGGGGTCTCTGTTTTTTCAATGGGTCACAGAAGATTTGGTGCTTGTGGCTAAAAGGGTTGTAGGGGTTTTTGACACTAAAGATAAACAGGGCATGAAGGTGGGGTTTCAAACTCTGAGCAGTAGGAGAAGGGAATTGGCCATGGTGAGCCGTCCCCTTTTTGCTAAAGTAGATGGCCAGGCTGTCCCCTTGCTCCTTATGAACTCAGCCAGTACTGAGCTCTTGTAAAAAAACACATCATATTACGCTGTAAGAAGAAGATAATCAAGTAAACAGATTAACACTGTCAGGCATATCATTGTGTCTCAGGTATCAGTACATCAGTCTGCATTCCAGCACCAGTCCTTAAACAACATGAATCTACACTTTTAAAACGCCGCATCCCTTTATAAAGACGAGTATAACGTTAGGCTGCCCTTCTGTAGTAAAAGTATATTTAGAATTTTTAACATTAGAAAAATGTTAAACAAAAACCAAACAAGACTAGGTGAAGTACACTTGGTGCAGTTAGCGAAATGATCCACCTGTTTTACGTTCCTCATCATCGCCCTCTGCAATGGAGGAGAGAGCCAAGTTTGGGCTCATCTGCTGAAATTTATTCCAGAGATGCCACTGCTTCTTTTGTGCAACTGAGTGATATTCTGCTCAAGGCTGAAGGCAGCAGTAGCTGAGCATCACCTGGAGTTTGAACTCACAAGCTCACGGATGTTGGGTCCCATTCTCAAACCATGCAACTAGCATCCCTAAATAAACACAGAAATATCCACAGCGAAAACAAGAACATGGGAAACAATGAGGAAGAACAATAACATAATGAAACCTGTTCTGGAAGAAGAAGTAGGTTGATGGCAATTTTGAGTTTATTGTTCCTTAATCTTCATAGAAAAAGCTGCATGCACTAACATGGGACGTGCTCCGGCACGGATTAGTGGGCGAGTCCCAAAATTCTGGTGAATCCAACTCCACGCAGTAATCAGGACCAGATTAAACCATTTGTTCAGGTTACTTGATTCAGAAATACAAATATAGCATTCACCTTGAAATCTAGAAGCAATAAATGATGACAAAATTCACATAACAGAAGTGTTTCAGTTACTGACGGACTATATGGGAAATGAATGTGGACGCAGCACCAATACAGGATTATTTAGGGAATAGCTGTAGGATTCCACTTAAAGAGACGAACATGTTTAACTGTACATGATAATAACATATTGCTTCATTTGGAGCCGCTCCTTTAAACAATAGGGTTTTGTTTACTGCAGTACATGTGTAACCTGTGGCTGAAATGCCAAGGGGAATTTCATTGTCACCGCGCTTACACAAGAGAATGTGAGTGTACGTTTCGGGAAAGGGGGTGGGTCCTGTCTCTCAGACGGGCTGAAATCGAGTCCAATAGACCAGTCCTGATGACTGCATGGTTGTTTTACTGCTTTACAAACAGTCTTTCTATGTGAGTCAGTAAAGATTACTGTTCCTATATTATAACATTAGGACAAAATAATTACCTTGCTGTTAGGGTAGTTACGCCTGAGTTATGTGAACCTGGGGCTTTTCTAATGAATTCTGCTTAATGAAACTCTGTACCTGCACAACCAGGAACTGCGTGCTGCTTAACAAGTGCAAATGTAACAAAAAAATAAATAAAATAGAAGAATGTATCACTGGAAAATAGGTGTTGACTAGTTAGGTCACATGACTACGGCCCCATCCCCTGGCTGGCAGTGAAGAGGCGTGGGTGTGTCAGTGTATTTGTGCATAAGCAACACAGGGATGAAGAATAGCAGAAATTATTTGAGAACACAGCAACTTTTGGTCATAGCCACATAACTTGATGACATTTATGAATAACTCAGAGACTAGTGTGCTATATTAAGATGTCACTAGATTTGGTACCTACTGTAGTCTCGCTGATGAAATTGGGCTACGTAGTTGCCCTCCATTCTAGTGCATTAACTCCCATACAGAGACAGAATGGTCACCGGTGACATTTTCCCTGGAGTTTTGCTTGCAATCATCGTAACAACCAGCCACACAAAACTGTAGCATCACTACATGCTGATTCAATTCTCAGGTGAGAAAAAAATTGTTCACCAGAAAGTCTGAACAGCAGAGATTTCCTGTGAAGTGACATTTTGGACTGGCTCACACCGGTTCAAGCTACCTTGGTGAAGGCACAGTTTCTGTTACATTGCCAGGCGACCACAAAGCTCAAACAAAAGAATTAAGGCACCGTGTTGCTTGTGAATCCTAAGCCAGGTACACTCAATGCCTGCTGATCTGAGCGGGGAGCAAAGCATCAAATGAACAGGGGGGTTAAAACTGAGACTATAGTATTTAATTTTGTGTAATATTCGTCACACACAACTCTAACCATCATTGTGAGTCACACACAGAACCTTTAAACAGGTGGTGTGTCATCCCCATGGTGATAGTTTCCTGGATGTGAGCCAGGTGCATGTTGAAAGGACCGTGTTGAGAGGTAGCAGCTCACACCCTGACCGGTTTGTCAGGCTCCTGCTCCCACAGCTCATGGGCCTCCTGATAGGTGCTTTTCTGTCCCATTTGGAGAATGAACCAATCACCTGCTGTGCTTTTTTATGGGAAGCTTCTTTGAAACTGGTATCTATTTGCTTGTTTTTCTCCCACGCATGTTGTTTTTGCCCTGAGAAAAATTCTTTCAGTGCTGTTTTCATGAAAGTGCTGCTCCACTATTCACGGTGGATAGAAAAAGGGTCCACCCCCCCCCCCCAAAGATTTTACATTTTCCTGTGTTACAGTCTGCAAATTTCATGGATTTAAATAGTCTTGTTTTGCCCAGATCCAATGCACACAAAAAACCATATGAATGCAGTGAAACCATTTCAATTTGGAAAAAAACAAGTGTTTTAAAAGGCAGAACCAAACCGTCCTTATTTTTTACGTTTGCACCCCCCTATGTCAGTTCTTGGTAGATGCACCTTTGGCAGTAACTACATGCAGCCACCAGTCTTTTGGAGTAGCTTTTTACAAGGCGGGCATACCTGAATTTTGAGACCTGCCCCTACTCCTCTTTGCAGAACTGATTCATGCTGATTTCTGCTGATGAACCTCAACCTTCAAGTCATTTCAAAGATTTTCAGTCAGATTTAGGTCAAGACATTGATTTGGCCACTCCAGAACATCTACTTTCTTCATTCTAATGCACTCCATTGTTGCTCTGGCCTTGTCCTTTGGGTCATTGTGGTGCTTGAATATGAATTTCTGACTCATCTTCAGTCTTTTTGCAGACTTGCATCAGGTTCTTCTCTGGAATTTCCCTATATTTGGCTCCATTCATGCTTCCTTCAATTCTTGACAAGTTCTCCTGTCCCTGCAGATGAGAAATGTTGCTGCAACATTATGCTGCTGCCACCACCACCATACTTCACATTTAAGATGGTGTTGGGCTTTCTCCACACATAACCTTCAGCATTTATGCTAAAAAGTTCTGTTTTTGTCTCATTTGACCACAAAACCTTCTGAAAGTTTTTTGCAAGATCCTTCAGGAGTTTCATGGCAAACTTCATTCAAGACTCCAGATGGACTTTTTTGAGAATTGGCTTTCATCTTGCCACCCCTCTATATATAGGCCTGATGTTTGCAATATTTTTGATATTGCTGTACAGCACACATGATGTTCACTGTTGGCTTTTGAACCCTGTAGGTTTTTCAAAGTTGCCGTTGGATTCCTGGTGGCCTCTCTGACCAACTGTCTTCTCTTCAGTCACTATCTGTCACTATTCTATCAGTTAGCTCTCATAGACATCCCCAGATTTTGCCAGACTGTGGATGGTACCACGCACTTTCCACTTCTAAATTATCAACTCAACAGTGCTGTAAGGTGTCTTCAAAGTCTTGGCTATTGTTTTTATCCCATTTTGTTGCAGATTTATTTTGGAAGGACTTTGGAACCCATGCTGCTTTCATTGGGTGTTAGTGAAGGCCCACAGTAAACAGCTGCTTTTAAGTTGCCAGGTTAATTCCAATGACTCCACACAGATGTTGGACAGTTAAGATAATATGTGATCTGGAAGGCTATTGGTTATTTCTGTGATAGTTTATGTGATGCTATATTCAAGGGGGTGAATACTAATCAAACATACAGCAGCTACTGCAGTTGTTTATTCTAAATTAATGCAAAAGAATTTTTAGAACTTTTTTTATTTTATTAAATATTCAGTGTAGATTAGTAGGAAAAAACAATCTGTCACATTTTAACTCCAGGTTTTATGTGAACACTGGTTAAAGGTGGTGCATTCTTTTTCTCCCTACTGTCAGTGAAACTGTGAAAATTGTAGGATTTTACTGTTCTCCTTTATTTACAAGATTCTGTAGTGTTAGATACAAACACAACCCTTCCAAGCATGAACTCCCACCTGCATTCCTGGTTTAAATCCTAGTCTACCAACCAGCACAGTTGCTGTTCCCTACTGCACAGTGCTCATTGGCTGAGACAGATCACATTTTGTTTCAAAACAGACCAACCAAAGCATTGCAAAGTCATTTAAGATTTACTGCAGGCCCCGCTGAGTGTTGGGCGTTGGCCTGCACCAAGTACACACAGAGCAAGTGGAAAACATATTGACTCAGATGCCATGAATATTCCAGACCTCCGGTTCCCATGCATGTTTATTAGACCCACCTCTGAGCCAGCAAATGGAAGAGAACAAACCTAGGATTTGGGCCAAAATCATTCCAGATCAGAACCCTGGAAAGCCCTTGTGGTCGTGTCCTTCCATCAGATATTTAACCTGAATACCTTCACCTTGAGCCAGCTGCATAAAACTCTTATCTGGGGTCACCTTTTAAAATATTTACATTTAACAAGATGATAAGCACTTTGAGTAGTAATCGCATCTTCTCAGCTCCCTGAGCTATTTTATCTCTGAGTGCATGTGAGATCCTTTGGTATAATATAAGATGTACAGACAGTGTTTCCTGTCTTTGTGTTTAATGTGTTCATGCATTTAATTATATTTTAAAAGCAGTTTCTTTCAGCACATTAAATTCCAATGACTGTCACTCAAATTCTCAAATTTGAGATTGTCTCAGATTATGCATGTTTTTCTGGTCAGCTTCAGAAGGTACCTGTTGGGTCATTGGTATCAGCTTCACTAGCTGCAACTTCTCAAACTCAACAGCTCCACTTAGCAGTTTAATGCCAGACCATGTAGAAGCGCCGTGTGTGTTTAACCCTTTTATATATGCTGCTTACTACTGTGGACAGCTATTTAAATCCTATCATCTAATATTTGGATAATGATTGTAGGTAGTCATAATTCATGCATGAAAGGGTTAACTGCTGCTTGAGGAGTGGCCCCTCCTTCACAAAAAAAAAAAAAAAACCCAAGGACAAGCAGCAATTGATGCTATTGGCTGATTCTTACAGACATTATGATCGTTACTGGTCTCTGAGGTCGTTAATCTCACCTTGTTTACCCTGTACTGTGGTGTTGCAGTGCGGTGTGGTTCAGGTGGTGCAAACCTGAAATTCCCCCAATTTACTACATTGTTAGTAATACCATGGTTTAAACAGTTCATTACTTAAGGCCAAGGCCAGGCAGAATTTTTAATGGAGAGACACCCAAACTAAAATGAAAAATTAGATTCCAAAGAGATGACGATGCCAGTTCTGATCCGGGTACAACCCATGGATTAAGCGTGATAATGACGTCAGTGTGTTCTGTTGTTCTCCCCGTGACCTGGCTGCAGACATAGAGATGAGCATAGAGCCAAGAACAGAAAAACCTTGTAAGCTAAGGTCCTTTTTTTATCTTGACTGATTAAATGAATACAACCACAGAGAGCATCTGGAGCAGAAAGTGATCTGTTCTTTTTATCGCACAGAGAAACCTTCTTAAGCAGAAAGAACAAGATCAGATTGTCAGCATACTGGTTGTGTTGTATTCTTTTGGTGACTTCTCTAGCACAGGAGGTAGATGATGGCTGTAGACGGGGTGGTAAGACTTAAACTTTGTTCAAGACCATCACCTGCAAAACTGTGCTGCAATCTTGACAAGTTCCAGGCCTTGATCAGTTCTCTTCTGGCATCAGCCAGCTGGCTGATATATTTCACATGTGTATTTTAAACAGATATTGGGCTGCCTTTCAGCTCAGCCACTCATAAAGGAACAGAAGGGCCTTGGCTGACCCTTAACAGGCTCCCCATACCTCTATGCATCGATCCTAGGGGTAGGTATAGAGAAAAACACACCACAGATGTTTGGCACATGAGTGATTAATAAACTTCAAGGTTGAAGGGTTACGCTCCGGAGCACAGTCAGAAGTCACAGCACTCAAAGGGTGTATTCAGCTACATCACTGCCATCGGCACTGCAGCTCCACAGCTATACAGAGGAAAGAGCCAGATTGAGAGTCTACTGCAAACAGGAAATGGGTCTTTAAACAGAAGGCACAGCTGGATAAGTGGTCTAAGTATTAAATGTTTACATTGTATGAAAATAGCAGAATTCATGGTTACATGGCAATGCAGGGGTCGACCACCATCTTCTCCCTACAGCTCAGTGAAGAACAGAGGACCTGTTGGCAAACCAACAAACCATGATGATACCAGAGCCAGGAGGCCACAGAGACTTGTAGTAATGGAAGCCCACTCCATTTCTGACCAATGTTCCAGGCTGATGATCTGCTCCATGGTGGAGGTGGTTGCACTAAGGAGGCCTGTTTCTCTTGCCCTCCTTGTGGATACAATGCCCCCCTAGCAAGTTGGGTGATCCAACCATTTAAACAGTTACTGAATATTAACTAGATCAAACTCTGGCTTCCATTATAGTAAAGGCAGTGCTACTAGATGACACAGAAAGACCAACCCCGCACTGATAGAAGGTCTCTGAGAGAGCTGGTCCTGCATGAAGCCTGCAGTTCAACAGAGAGCAATAAACATGCTTTCGTCACTTCCAGGCTTATAAAGGGAGCCAAATGTACAATGGGCAAGAAGGAAAACAAGTCGAGTGAATGACTAGCAAACTGGAATGGCCTCCTCAGCACTCAGGGCGCAAAGCTGTCCCCATGGCAACAGCATGAAATAAGGCTGGTGCTCACTGAAGAGAGTAAAAGCAGCTCAGCAGAACAGTGAAGTCAGAGATTTATGGTCCATAAATCTGTTGGGCTGCTCCCAGTCCAAACACCCCACTGCTTAGTTCACTGCCTTACTTATTTCCAAAACTGATTCTTCAAAGCAACTTGCAAACCAGTTGGGGTTTCCTTTTGATTTTGAATCTTTTCTTGAGCTGACTGAACAATGAAGCCTGTTCCCCATGTGGTACAGATATGAGTGTGAAACACTTTGGTTAGAAGCTCAACTCCTCGTTGATCAGGCCACCTGCTGGCCAGGTAACATATGCCTTCTCCCAGTCAACTGCAAAACCACACCTGTCACATGAAGACCATGACCTGTGAACATGAGACAAAGCCTGCCTCTTGTGGTCACTGATGAAAAGACAGCCATATCTGTTAAGCATCATGTGTCATTCTACTGCACTTACTAGCATAATTTAGCAAACCAGGCCGGCGAGTGTGTTTCTTTTGTTTTTATGTGGATAAAATGGGGGTGACATTAGTGTGCGTGCATGTTATTTTTAGCCATCATGGGACGAGTGGCACTAGCTGGTTGCGAGGGCACAGGTGTTTGGGTGTTGATAGTGAGGCAACGCAGGGGCCTGGAGAGCCTCAGGGCAGCAAGGGAGTAGGCAGACAGAAAGATAATTCCTCTGCCAACAGAAACCTGTTAGACCACTCCCTCGTGAAAGGAGGTGGCTGACAGAAACTCAATTTGCATGCCCTTCCTGGGGGTGGGGGGCTGAGGGCTTCCAGTATCGGTCAGAACGAATAGTTTCAAAGGACGTTTTGTTCCATTCATTTTTTTCCTCTTTCCTCTTTTCCAAAGTAATGCTAAATTAGAGGACATCTCTGCACACACAGCTGCCCTGAACTGAAGAAGGGTTCTCTAAAGTGTGACATGCTAGAACAGATGTCTCAAATTACCATTTCCCAAAGAAACCTTGTTTTCCAGAACTAGTCTAACACACTAAGAGTCTTAAAGAACAGCATAGCACGTGCTCACATCTGACGTAAGCAGGGAAGAGATTCAGAGAATGCACCTGAGAGCCAGGACTTGGCGTGACCTCACCCACACATAGTGGCGTCAGGATCGCACTACTCACTGCATCCGGGAGCCATTTCAGGAGCACAGAGAGGGCTGAGAGAAGCCGCCCCAAACTGGCCCCTCACATGATCACTTGACACAGTCGGCCACATCTCTCTAGAACCCCGCCTCTCACAAACAGTGGATGTCCTTCAAGGCTCCCACTTTCCATGTGGTCTCTTGAAGAGTCCAAGAGAACAAAACAAGGTCAAAATTGTGATTTGTACGTTCAGTCCCCACAAGTATCGGTTCTGAGTCAACGTATATAAATGTCAAATGAAGTGAGTCATCCTGAGGGATGTGCAAATGGACGTCTATGCACATTTGAATAATCACAAATTACTATTATGAACGAAGAGATTATATTTAAGCATTTATTTTCATTCTAGACAAAAATATAACACCGATGGACGATTACTGCCACACCAGCCAGTTGTTCCATGTTCTTGCTATGACCTGACAGTATGTTTGTCTGGCACTCTTCCAAACTGCTGAAGATAAAGAATAAAAGACAAGGCAAAGATTGCTGATGTGGAGATTGCTGATTGCTAATTGCTTGATTGATATTTTCACCCAATATGATTGTCAGTTACACAGGTTTCCATGTTTTACCGGAGCAGTAACAGTTCGTAAAGGGTTAAATGTGTGTCGTTTGCATTACCATGCTGCCTCAGTTGATTAGTTCACACTATAATAAGTTACTGAAAGAATTCACATTAAGCTGCTTTCTCAAGGTTATGGCAGCAGTTTTTCAACCTGGATTTGGACTAGAAACACTGTTAATGAAATTTAGTTTCTGGTACGTGTGGAAAATTACTTTTTGAGGCCAATTAAATAATACCTCTGTGTACTAAAGCCCCTGGTCTCAAGAAATTGCCTCTCATTCTTCTGATTGATCACAAATGGTGCCTGTTTTTTTCCCTAAGAGCTTCCTGTCTGCAAAATGGGTGAACTTAGTGGCCCTTGAGTACGGCAGCTGTTCCATTTTACTGGCCTTGCGGGCTGTGGAGTGATGGCCATGCTCATCTTCAGAGCCAGGCTAAATGTAGTGTTTCTTAAAGTATTAATGAGTGTCAATGTGTCGTGGCTATCAAGTCCTTATCTTATCAGCTGATTATTGGTTTTGCTGTGAACTGGCTGCATTCAGCTGATATAAGAGGTTGTTATGTGATAAGCTCACACATACGATAAGGGCCTTACTATTGCTACGTGTTGTATGTGGATGGTTAGTATACGATCCAATGCATGGGCTCACAGCAAAGTTAATAGGATGAGAGGAATAAGGCGCCGTGACAATGTTTGTGTTATATCAGCGAGGCAGGAGGGGGCGGGGTGGTTAAGGAGCAGGCGGGCGAGCACAACTCCAGGATGCATGTAAGGTGAACAGCTATAGCAAAGGCTGGGTTGATCCGGTTACAGCGATATCTGTGGCCAGAGCCTGCCTGACATTCTTTGGTGATTACACAGCTGTGCCTGTACGTCCTTAATTAATTTTTTTTACACCAGTGCTGTTTTTTATGCCCTTCTTTTATTAAACTCCCGTCTTATTTTTAGAGTATGAGTGGCTGTTTTTACACAATCCTGTCACTGCTTGAAAGACAGCATTCACACACGTTTGTGAAACTTCTGGACTGCCCCCCAGGCACGGAATCACAAACAAAGGATGCAGAGTGAAAACAATAATGAATAAACAAGCATTTCCCTTCAGAGAAAAAGGAAACTGGCCGTCAATGACCAGAGAGCAGGACTTGGTCAGAAATTCAATACACTTTTCAGGTTCTTCTTAAGGACTGGGTTACAAAGGAACATTCAAACAAAGGCGGGTCGGCAAAAATCATACTTCTACAGTAGGTCAAAGGTTAAGATCAAGATGATATACTAGACTTCTGCACCTTTTATATTTCACCGTATGAATGAAAGGGAAAGCCTGGTGAAAAATTAAAAATACACATGTAGCTGATCAACCAGTATGTTTGGTGTAGGAATGTAGCTTTCTTTTGCTTTTTTGAGTTTATAACAAGCTAATTTTGCTAACAGTCACAGAAACAAAGATACAAGTTGATCTCAGATTTAAATTTGCACCAAACATTCCCTTTAAGAGGGTGATTTATTTTAAGACTGGGTTTAATCAGTGTTTTAGAAAGTGTCCCATGATATAAAATACAGGCCTGATCTGTTCACAGTTACATATTACATTTAACTCACTCATTCCAATGCAGATACATAGTTACAGCCACAAACGGAAATGGGATCCCAGGCAGAAATCATTTTGTTGGCAGACATTCAGAAGTTGATCTTGAAAGTGGTTGCATTAGAGTGATTGGTCCTGTATTATTATTATTATTATTATTATTATTAGTAGTATTAGTATTATTATTATTAGTATTATTATTATTGGTCCTGTATTATTATTACTTAGATAATATATTTCTTTTCTTGTGCTGGAAGGACAAGGATGTTGGACCTTAGCTTTGGCGAGATGATGGAAAGGCAAAATATCCATGACACACAATCTGAACTTTGACATTGTGCTTGTACAGTGAATATGTAAACCTTTATCTCACCTTTATTAAATGGCGATATCAGCTACTGAATGTTGTTTTGATGACTTTAGAAAACATATGAATCTGGGCTAATCCTTCTTAAATAAACTATGTGTTATTAGCATTTATAGCTCAAAATGTAAAAACTAGTAAACATTAAGATGGTTTTTTTCCTTTAGGACATTGTGTCAGCGTGATACATTAAACCAGTAAATATGTGTCTTCACTTTATCCTCTATGTGGTATGACAATGTAAGATTAGGGGACTGGAACGATGAAGGGGGGTCATGTAACAAGAACATTCATTCATTCACTATCACCAGCTCCATACCACCATCCCTTGCTCTTGTCCACAACTGACTGCCTGTTTTTATCTCTGAATTTTCCCTTCTGTTCAAACCTAAATCTCATCTCCACTCCCACATACAAATTAAGTCCCTTTACCATCCTCCCATCCCAGTCACATGGATTCATTCACCAGAGAGCCTGGAACAGACAGCAAATGCTTTGCTTTCAGTTTTGCATTAGAAGAGCCTTTTATAAGTGTGTTTATAATTGCCAATGCCAGTGAGCTGGATATTCACACAGATTTGTTTTGGGGTAACTGAGGGGAGAAAACGAAATGATGTTTTCATGTTTTCTCCGTGCTTGTGTGGGTCTCTTCCGGGTACTCTGGATTCCTCCCTCAGCGTACAGACCTGTTACTGCAGAAGTAAACTTGTTAAAAAAGACAAGGGCTAGACCTTGTTGAGGAAGTTTCGAAACAGTCCAGAGGGACCACGAGTGGACAGGCAAGAGCAAAGAATGCACCACTGCCCATCCTGCTGGTCAAAAGCATGGAAGCGGTCACATCGTAAACACAGAAAATGCATCCAAGAGTAGGCATAGGATAAGGGTATGAAAGGTTGGTCAGGGAGGTTAGCTTTTATCTTTCTAGGGGAAGTAGGCACTGACCAACCATCAGCCTGGATCACCTTTACAGTCCCATAATTGATCTGATTTTCCTCTTGTAAGCAGAGCCTGCTAGACCACTCGTGTGTGTTCTTATTTGAATAGGCAAATTGATCATGTGATAATGCAGGGAAATGAGAAAACAGCCCGTGCTGACTTGGGGGGGGGGCTGAACAATCCCTGAGGGTACAGGTCATGTATTGACCCAGTGCTTGAAAACATCGTGCTGCACACATGCGGTATGTCGGTGCTGTACATGGCCTTGAGAGTATCAAATGGATCATGAATGCATTTTGTTCACTTGTTCTTTGAGACTTGCCAGCCAGATATTATGGAGTTCGGCAGGAATCACCCACCAGCTGAGCAGGCAGAGAAAAAAGCTGCATCCCCACATACCTCATGGAGATGTTTGGTAATTAGAACCTCAAGCTTTTTGATCTGATGCCTTTCAACAGTAATAATATTCTGATCGCAGGATTGAGCTTCCAGCACAGATCACTAACATAAAGAGAGAGAGAGCCCAGCCCTATGGACCACCCTCAGCCACCTGATTGTTTATTAGCTCCGCTCACACTAGGGCTTGGCTGGAAGAACGTGTCCTAGTGCTGCTGCTGTGGAGACCCCACAAAGCTCAGGTTGATCTCATTACAACCCCCAGCTGCGGTGCTGCTCAGCAAATAGCCAATGTTTTTCCCAGCAGTTAGTCACTAGTCAGGTCATGGGGGGCCTGTAGAAGGACGCTGACTGAGTACTGAGACCAGACACTTGTACTTGACACTAGAAACTAAAGACACTAGTTACTGAAACTGAGCACTAAGACTGGAAATGACAATTTGACAAGTACCAGAAATGGAAACTGAGTATTGGGAGTGGTGCTGGGACTGGGTACTGGTCTACTAGTTAAGTTCATCTCTTTCTCTAAAAACAGAATTAAAAAGGGTAAATATGCCACGTTACTGCTGGTACAGTCAGCCTTGCGCACTTTCAGTGAAAACAGAAGCTCTGTTCCACGCCCTTCATGCTCTGACCGTGGGCCGGCGAGCTTCTTTACAGGAAAAACAAACCACAATCCCAGAGAGACCTCCGCCAAACACCTGCTCAAAAAGCATTACTTACTTTACCCTAGAGCAATAGTGTTCCTCAAAAATGAACTTTTCTTCTTTCTGGTTTGCAAAATAAACTCCTCTGAAAAAATGGAACGATAGTTCGCTTACTCTAAAATAATTACACAGTGTGTCTTTTAAAATATCACCTTAAAATTTATGTTGGTTTATAGTTCAAACTGCAGATCACCCTTTGTACATAATGTCTGAAGATTTATTAACCCGGATCTTTCACCAGTCTGCAGATATCTGTGTCTCCTGCTCAGTAATGGGAAGTTTCCTTTTCTTTACCTCAGAAACCTGAAGTGTATCTGAGAGTCAAAGGGTTGCCATTGATATATCCCAGCAGGTACATTAACCCCACCCCTTTGCATATCAAGCCAGAGCAATCAGGCCCTGAGGTGTGTCCATGCGGGAGCTGGGGATGAGCAGCTTTAGCTGGGTCATCTGGCCCCTCCCCTGCGGGATGTCGTCTCACAGAGGAACTCCTCCCTCCACCTGCCGAGTGCAATAAAGGCTACTTGTTCCGCATTAACACAGTTCATCACCTCCTTAGGAAGGACTTGGATCAGAGCGGCCGGGCGAGAGTGCAGGTCTCCGGTTCAAGCAGAAAATCAGCCAGGGCAACTGAAGGCTATGTCAGCAGGACTGGAGATAGTGGGCATCGCCCTGAGTGTTCTGGGGTGGATCCTCGCCATCGTGGCCTGCGCCCTGCCTATGTGGAGAGTGACCGCATTCATCGGGGCCAACATTGTGACGGCACAGGTCATCTGGGAGGGCCTGTGGATGAACTGCGTGACCCAGAGCACAGGCCAGATGCAGTGCAAGATCTACGACTCCATGCTCGCTCTGCCCCAGGATCTACAAGCTGCCCGCGCCCTCACTGTCATCTCAATTATCCTCTCTGTAGTGGCTGTACTCATCTCCATCGTCGGTGCCAAGTGCACCAACTGCATTGAGGATGAGGCATCCAAGGCCAAGGTCATGATTGTCGCCGGCGTCATGTTCATCATCTCTGGGGTCATGCAGCTCATTCCGGTGTCGTGGTCAGCCAACACCATTGTTCAGGACTTCTACAACCCGCTGCTGACCGACGCCCAGCGTAGGGAGATCGGCGCCTCCCTCTACATCGGCTGGGGGGCAGCCGCCCTCTTGGTCTTTGGGGGGGCAATGCTCTGCTGCTCCTGCCCCCCCAAGGAGAAAAAATACAACGGCTCCAGGGTGGCGTACTCTGCTCCACGCTCCGTGGCCAGGAGCGGCTACGACAAGAAAGACTATGTCTGATCAACCCCTACGGTCCACCCCGGTCCCCATCCCATCCCAACCCACCCAATCCTCATCATACTCTCAACACCTCTCCTGGGGCTTTCGCTCAAAGCTCAGGGTGGAGATACAAGAAGAGACTCCGAAATGAAGGGACACTACAGCAGTTGCCTCTCTGGGGATCGTTTTCACTCAGCTGCCCCTTATCAAGGCTTGGCTCATGAGGTTCCTGAACTTGCTGGAGTTCTGGGCACTGCGGGGGCCACAGACTGAGCTTGACACTGGTAATGCTTTTCATTCCCAAAGATGAGAGGAAAAACTTTTCATGAAAGCTTAGAGCTTTTTTTTTAATCTCTTAATGCTTATTTGTACTTTGCAATGTCTTTGATATATATTTTATGCTCTACGTTTCTGTACTTGGTCTGCCACTGTTGTTTTCCTGCCCCCATCAATAGGTTAGTAGGTAGTCTCTGTGCGTGCTTTGTCACAACAGCGTACGGGCTAAATGTCCCTGTTGCTAAGGGCCAAAGCTTTCTGATCATAATGTGGACTTGGCTATGAAAAAAAAACACATACAGGCGTGTCCTTGTGGTGCATCCCCAAAGCCAGCAAACTTTATAGCTGACATCTTGTTAGGGCACGTGGCCTTATTTTTGAACAAGTGATGTTTTCACATGTGAAACGGTTTCTCGGTCTAGACTAGAAAGTTTTTTTTGACTGAATGAAGAGAAAAAATTCATATATTTACACTACTTGTAAATGTGAAGATGAAAAAATAGAAGTATACTGTTTTCTTATATTCAAAGATTTATGTCTGTGTATATTTCTTCAGGTTAATCTTTGTGTACTTAAGCCATGGAAACACACTTCACTTCTTCTGCTGACAGTGCGTGATCTGTTTTTGAATAAAAGCTTTACACTGTGTATGGTTTACAAAGTGCATTTTGCTGTTTGAGTCACTAATTAAGAGCAAGGAGACACTGAGTAGTGTACATCTTGGTAGGGGAGGAATGTTACTAAATGAAGATGAGCCCTCTGAGGAAGGGCGAAGGACTAGCAAACTGAGGTGGGGCTGCCATTC
Source organism: Gymnarchus niloticus (assembly GCA_009936485.2). Classification (NCBI taxonomy): domain Eukaryota; kingdom Metazoa; phylum Chordata; class Actinopteri; order Osteoglossiformes; family Gymnarchidae; genus Gymnarchus; species Gymnarchus niloticus. The sequence continues at coordinate 7,506,011 of JAACJT020000032.1, read as the reverse complement.
TCCAGGCATGTCCCCCGTGGTCCGTCCTCTTTTAATCCCATCCAGCCTAGCTGCCAGTAAATATGTCAGTTTTACTTCATGCAAATACACATTCGCACTAAAATCTACCGAAACATCTTTCCAGAAATGATTTCTCTTTCCAAAGTAAAACTTCCCAATTTCTAAATAAATATGAGATGATCTGATTCTGTTTAACAAGTTTGTATTATTTTTATTTTCTAAATAAAGATGCCATGTGTTGATTTCATTTACAGTGTTTCTGTGATTTTTATGTTCTAAAAAGGTGATTTGTGTCAATTTAATTTGTAGTACGAATTTTATTTGCAAAATAAAGATTATTTTGTCTGATTTGGTTTACAGCTTTTTTGTTTTTCTCTTTGCTGTTGCGATGGTGACATAGATCTTAAATTTAACATAAAATTAAGTTACTCAAAAATAAGTAAAAAATAGGTTAAGGTACAGATCTTTGTCTTCCAAGCTGACATTGAATGTACTCAAACTAAGCTAAAAATAAAATTGTTGAAAAAAATATTGCTGAACAGGAAGCATGGGGTTTGATTATAACAAAACGTCTTTCAAAAGAATTCTTTAAGCTTCAGAATTTATGTTTTATATATGTCTATATTTTATGTATAGCATTCATAATCTTTAATAACTTCATTGATGAACATTATTATTTCTAGTCATTGTTTAAATGATTTTTCAGACATATAAATAAACAGGTTATTCCACGGACAGCCTAAGCCATGAAACACTTTTATTCTGCAGGTTTGAGGTTTTAATATTTAACGGTTTCACGTGGCACCCTGAGTCTGACGGGAGGACAGTTTGCTTTCGGCCGTTTTCTTGCCTATACACCTAGATGATGAGCCCCACATGCAGGTATTTGCAATGTCAACAGAAACAGCAGGAGAGAGTTAGTCTCCACCGCTTTTTGAGTACTAGACGTGGTAACTTTCGGGAGCCCTAAATCTTTCCTTAAGTCGAGAGGAATTCCAAGAAACAATAAATTTAAAAGCAAACTCCATGGCTAAGTACTGCCTCCGTGATGCTTCAAACATATAAAATTGTTGCAGTTTCATCTGTTAGCGATATGATTAAATCTCTGCTGAATAATTCACTCTCCTACCACAACCATGATGCTTTGTATGTTTATGAAGATGTTTCACCCAACCCAAAGATGTCAGTGTGTGTCAAACGGGCGTTGGCCTCATAAATGTGAGCCTCATCGTGTAAACTCTCTTCTACACACCTGCAGCTGTGTTGACCCATGGATTCATTAAGCCAGTCACATGGAGAAGGCCCTGTTATGCTTCACTGCTGGGCCATAATAATGAATACAAATAAATGTTACTTATTTATATAGCTGGGCTGGGTATAATTGAATATTATAATATTGTAGCAACGGCTCCCCAAAGAGGCAGAGACAGCTTGATTTTGACACAAGGCACTTTTACTCACAGCAACCAACCAACCAAAACAGCTTCACATATAACTCCAACCTCACATTAAAACACAAATCTGGGGGTTAGCCTTGCTAGCCCACATACACAAACACATGATTGGGCATACATCAAACATTACCCACAATCCCACAGTCAACATGGCACCGGCCCCTGCCGCTGCAATATATTAGGCAGCAAATTGTTGCAACTTTGTTATTTATGAGTGTATCCTGGGAGTTAAAAAAACAGCATCATATGCATTGATCTGAATTTTACGTATATGGGTTCATGTGTAGGACGTTGTCTGTGTCTTACTTTGTTATGCCAGAAAACACTAACAAATGCATTGTGGAAATGCTTGATGGCCTGTTGGTTCCTCTTGTGGTTTCAGCACACTGCACAAGCCTCTGAGATGCTGTAAAAGGGTAATTCCATGTTGAATCATCACACTTTTGGACCTCATTGTCACAGATTTTAACGAAGCTTGGCATGCTGATTTGGTCATATGATTAAGCCATGGAACTGAAATTGCACGTGTCTTGGATCAATATTAAGGGAGATTTAAGCTAACAAAGTTTGAACTTATGGGGGGATGTTACTTTGGAATTATTGTATTGTATTGTATTGTATTATTGTATTAATTATTGTACAATATGCACTTTTTAAATTGAGGGGGCCCCTGTATGCGGTGTGGAGTGGATCAAAGTCAGGAGCAGGAAGATTAAAGAGTAACCATTCTAGCATTGATTACTATCTACAAAATTCCTCAGCTACCTGCATTTTTTCTTGCTCCCTGAAGCACGATTGACCGTTCAGCAAGGTCATGACCCCTGAGTGGCAAGTTATGGCAGGAACGGTCCTTTCCATGTTGCACCATTTAAGTTCTACCATAACAGCACAGACAAACAATAGACCCAAGAGCTGTTTTTCAAATGACTTTGGACCAAGGTTACTTATATATGGGTACAGTGGATCCAAATGTCTCCACACCCCTGTATGAACTGCAGGTTTTTGTTAAGTAAAAAATTAAATCAAAATAAATCATGTCAGATTTTTCCCCAACTTTAATGTGATATTACAAATAACAAAATTCAACTGAAAAAACAAACAAAAATCTTTTGGTGAAAAAAATATAAAAGATAAAATGACCTGGTTGCATGAGTGTACACACCCAGTCTCCAATGTCAGAAGATGGCATGTGCTGGTTGGGATCCCTTGCATGTTGCATTGGCTTGCAAGAGGACCCCAAGGGACAAAAAGATTGGAAAAATTAGAAGAATAAGTGTTGACACCCCATAACTAACTAATACTTTGTTGAAGAGAGTAATGGGACAAATGAGGTTTCAAAACTCATGGTGAGTGGAAGTATCCTCAACTAACCAATCAATGGTGGCACCAAAAGAGAATTCCAAACTCATTATGGATAGGAGTATCCCCAAAAGCTAATCAATGCTGGCTATCCATATATCAATCAGCATTGATTAGTAGTTTAGGATACTCCCACTCACCTCAGATTTTGAAGCCTCGTTTGTCCCATCACTAGCTGACACACATTTTCATTGTAATACTACAGTCAGTCATTTTGGGTAATAGTGTACCAACTTAGCACATCTTAATTTGACGATATTATTTCAGTCTTGCTTACAAAAAAGGTCTACATCCATCAGACTAAGAGGGGATCTCCTGTGCACTGCCCTCTTCACATCATTCCACAGATTTTCAATAGGGTTTAGGTCTGGGCTCTGACCTAAATGTAATCCCAAAATGTTGACCTTTTTCTTCTGAAGCCATTCCTTTGTTGACTTGAATCGGTGCTTTTGGTTGTTGTCATGTTGGAAGGTGAAATTCTGCTTCATCTTCAGCTTTCTAACAGAAGCCTGGATTTCTGCTAAAATAGATTTCCGTTATCTTGACTAGAGCCATCAGCATGCTTCGTATGTATGGTGTTCTTTTGTTCTTTATGTGATTAGCTGTTTTGTCTTTCTGCCAAACATATATATGTATATATATTATTTTATATATATATATTTTAATTATGGGCAAAAAACTCTACCATGGTCTCATTAGACCATAACACATTTTGCCATATTGTTTTAGGTAATTGGATGTACATCTTGGTAGAATTGGTAGGCTTGGATTTTTTTTTTTTGGTCAGAAAGGGCTTTCACTTCAATGGGTTGGCACCCCGTCCAGGTTGTCCACAGTCTTGTGTGGTAAGGCTGCCTGGCATAGGCTCCAGCCCATGACCCTGAATAGGAAGAGCGGTTTGGAAGATGGTTATCATGTGCAGGGAGTGTCCAGTACTTTCTAATTATCCTATAGCTTCTTCAATATTACTGTAGGCCTCTTGGTAGCCTCCATGAGCCTCCATAAGTTTTTGTCTTGTTCTTTCATTGGTTTTGGAGGGATGTCCTGTTCTTGGTCATGTCACCAAGTTGCCCTCTTTTCTCACCTTGGCCTTCATGGTGTTCCATGGTACAGCTAATGCCTTGGAAATTCTTCTGTAACCCTCCCCTGATTGATACCGTTCCACAATGAGATCCCATAACTGCATTGCAAGCTCTTTGCAGCCCTTGTATAGAAACAGATCATTAGGTTGACTTCATTGCTGACAGATGTATGATAATTAGTTTGGAACATGAGATTGAATGTGATTCTGAAAACAGCCACATGCCCCATTAGAAAAGGATGTGCACACTCCTGAAATCAGGTTTTTCTCCTTTTTATTTTTCTTCTTTTTCGCAAAAAGTTTCCATTTGTCTTTCACTTGAATGCTGTTGGATGCAATATCACAGTGAATGTGCTAAAAGATCAAACTTAATTTATCTTGGTTTAATTTTTACATCACAAAAACCATCAGTTCTAACAGGGGTGTTATCCACTATATACGATAATTGCATATGGGAATACATTGCAATGCATGCCTTATCCTAACCTGGAGTATAGCTTGTTATAGACAACTCCCATTATATGAATTTTTACCCTAGCATATTTGCCAGTTATGTTTGGTTTTGTACTTTAGCTACCTCTATACCCAGGGGTCTGTAACATGCCCTTCAGTCAGGATAGTGAGTGAAAACTCAGGTATTTTAATGGGGCTGGGTCTGCTGTGTTCAGGGTCACAGGGAAAAGGCAGGAAGGAGACTACAAAAACATGGGAAAACAGGAAAAGAAAGTACTTTTTGGGAGACTGGGAAAAATAAAAACAAAATAAAAACTTGGTATGGGTGTGGCCATGGATGTGGGGATGAGGGACGGCAGAATTATGGTTGTCGAGAAAAAAATGGTACGCAAACATTTATTGCGCCAGCAAAACAAAGACGAGATTGATTAAATCAACATGATACTCCTGACTCCTCCTCGCATCTCATGTGGCATCGTTTTCTCCTTTGAGCATCTCTGTGTTTAATCGCAGGGTTCTCAACATACAGTGCTGCTTTCATGCTCCTCCTCATTGCTTCCTCATAATAATATGCCTAAAGTAAATGTCAGCTTCCACCCTAGTGAACGTTTCCATTCATTGTATGAGGAACATCATATTGAGTAAACCTTCAAAACACATCTACAATTAACCTATACAAGTAAAAAAATGAACTGTCAAAATTAGACACTGGAGATATGGCAGCAGTAACAATGAACTGGAAATGATACCCAGTCTATTAAAATAAACACTGTTTCCCCTCACTGAAGTGATGTTAATGAGCACGTCCTCTGGTATATACTCTGATGGCTGTCCATACGACAGGGTCACATCCTCAGAACATCATATCCACCCACAGTGCTCCCTTTTCTGGTGGACCAGTAGCAGTAAGGCTCCATCTGTACAGACCGCTGGCTTGTGATTACACCTTTTTTTGACCCAGTATCTCAGAAACTCATATCCACAAGACTTGTGCTTCTACACTCATGTCCAGAGTAGGGACCTTTACCCTAAGGCAGCATTTCATCCAGTGTCACTATCTGACAATGACTTCTCCAGTTTGAGGTCCAGGTTGCTGTGAAACAGAAATTCTTGTGCAACCGGTAGTTGTGCTGATGAGTGTAGGATGTAACAGAAAGCTGACATGAGATCAAAAATACTTTTTGGGTGTTTTAATGTTCTTTGAATATGCTCGGCTTTAACCCATCAATTGAAACTCAGAATTTAGACAAAAAATGCTGATGTTCCGATGTATAACTGGGATTTCCCATCCTGGGTATTGAATCAACAGTCTAACCTCCAATAAATTGTTTTTTCAGACTCATAAACGTTTTACAACTCCCTGTTTCCTGTTCAGACCAGCCATTTCCTGTGCTCAATACTGCAACTCCAACCTGATTGGACTTCCCCAGACTTGTCCACCTCATTCAGAGGGCTGCAATATGACTTCTCAAAGCCTTTGCACTTCACTTGCCCAATGCTAAAGCATAAGGCTGCCATGCAAGCAGCATCATTTTACATGCATTTGGCTATGTCCATCTGAAAAGCATGCAATCATCTGTACAGAATAAGGTTCCTTTCAGTGTCAGGACTTCAGCTCTCTGAGACAGACCTCCAAGCCAGCCAGGGATTCTCTAGATTTGATATTCTCTTGAGTTCTGTTGCTAGGCATGTATCTACCTATACCTGTTGTGTTAATCTGCTTTGGATTGCTGTATTCTTATTACTGAACATATGAAGCTGTAATACAGGCTTGTAAATACGTAGCTTGGAGTCTTTCACAATAAAGAAAGCGAAGTTTGTCTTGTATGCATGTAACATCTTGTGTTCGCCCATAGCGATGTTTCTGTTGCATTTATACAGTGGTTTCTCCATTTATGTTTTCCACCACCACGTGCAATGGCTTGACGCTAGCCTGTGTCAACATTACTGTTCATTCAGTGGGAGAGATTTTGTTTGTCTCGCACTTGCGTTGTCATATCAGCCAAGTTGCACTGAAGGAAAGTTTGCTGCTATGGCAATGAATGGGAATGTAGATGGACACACCTTTTGGAGAAGTTCAAAGGTTTGAGGCCCTACAGTCTAGGGGTTTCCATTAATCTGTTGCTCTTGGGTTAAAGAACCAAACTACCCCCGGAAATTCAATGCCTTCTCTCCCATCTCCTGCATAGTGACTCCAATGAAACTGGGGTCATGTGACCGATACCAATGCTTAGGCGTCTGTGAGGTTTCTAATGGCTACCACCTGCATGTTTTACAAAGAGGACACACCTCATTGGCTCCCTGGACACCACCGCTGCATCTGAATCACCAGCCATTATATCAGGCAATGAAATGAAAGCAGACCTCAGCAGCCAAGATAGCTGGGGTATGTTACATTGTGATTTGTTTTAAAAAGATGTTTTTCACCACAATGATTGTACAACACCATGGCATATTTTTTTCTTGCTCAATTTATATATTGGGCTTTGGGAGAGACCACCATTTAAGCCTACAGCCTGGGTGCTGATGCTAAAGAATTATAATTTTACTTCACCACAGAAATGAGAGAGTCATAACCTGAATCTGACAACAAAGGTCCGAGTTTACCGGCTCATACAGATGCCAGCGAGCTTGGGTGGTGCTAGCTGTTAGGAATGAGCCACGGCGGCCTGGCCCAATTCCCCCACCAAGGAAGCTTCCCATGCTCTTTATTTACTGCTCCTGTAGTCCTCTCAGGCATCTATCAGCTAAATTAAACAAAGCAGAGAATAACTGTTAGTTAAGAGGGGAGTTATGAACAAACACGTAAATTCTGTCTGGAGTGGGGGTCCTGCTAGCTAACCAAGTTTCCTCTTTCAAACCCTAGCCCCCGCAGTCCATGACAGCTGTTAACATGTTACAAAGAACAACACTGTGGTTCCCAAGGTAATTCTCCTGCCGTTACGCAGCCATGGAGACACTACAGACTGAGTTCCATCCCATAGTCCCTCCCTTTGCCTTTGTTGATAGTAAGTTTCCATGTAGGAGGAGTTCTCAGACACCCCTCCCCCCCCCAAACAATGAACCGATTCTCTTTCACTGCACAAACCCTGCAATTTTACAAAAATGTATACTGAAGATATCCTGGGTTTCAGGGAGTATTTCTCAGCTGAAATAAATCAGTAACTCCCTTTAACAAAAAATGCTATATTTTAACAAATCAGCCTACACACTCTGAAATGATCGATGTAATTGTTCTGTCAAGCATGAAACAATAAATAGATAAACACCAAATGCACAGTTTAGTACAAATAGCTAAATGGCAGTTCATCATTGTTGTTGGAAGAAAAGTACTACAAATTTTTGCAAATAATCACGTTCAGCTAAATGTTTACCAAGTGCCCAATTCTGTAAGTGGAAAGACTTCCTGAAAACAGATACATGGATTAAACTGCCAAATATTCCTTCTCACTCAAGTTTTCAGCAACAGATCTCAGCGGGAGAGCCACAGATGGGACATTTAACCTTTCACAGTGTCTTATATTAAGTCCTATACTTTCGTGTCTGCTTTTAGTAGGTGTGTTATTGTCCAGATAGACAGGGAATGTGACCTCACTGTTTTTATTAAAATTTCCTGTTAGTCAAGCTAATACTGCATTTTTTGAAAGACAAGGTTGCTATTATTTTATAAGCTGCTATTTTATTTTTAGTTTTATTGTTTATTCATATCGGGACTCTCAGCTTACAATTTTTGACACATTAGATCATTATAAACCTGGTGATTCTAAGTTTACTTTCTAAGGTTCTAACCTATACTTAAATTACCAAGCTTTCCTGTACCAAACCAGCCCTTTTTAAAATAAATATACCTACGTACCCCTGGGATTTTCATCTAAGCCAGAGACAATTCCTATTATATCATATTTCATCTATATCTAAGTGACAGTTACTGACATAGTTTGAATACTAAAATAGTGTGCTTCATGAGATGTTCCACCATTAATGCTGAAATCCTCAGGTAAAATTCAGACATGGCATTTATGGTTAAAATCTGCAGTGTTGGATCACTATGCTGCTAACATGTGAATCTGTGCTCAGTCTTTTAACAGCACCAAGAAGGGAGATGGGGGTCATGTCAAAAACCATGCAAACTGCCTGATAGAAAAGGTGAAAAAAAGAGCTCAAAACGTTGAAATGTGCTTCCAGATTTACTGGGATCTTGTGCCCAGTGCCACAACAGCCTAGCACTTCGCAAGCCAGCCCCAAGCTCCATCCTCCCCATGGTTACGCACAGTGGCCATGGTTGCCATTCCCAGGGCAACTGACAGAAACAGAGGCTAGGGTCAGTTATTCCACAAATTGTGGCTCTCTGGCTGCAGCAGGAGCTTGTGACATTCGTCTAGCACAGAACACAATACCCCGGAGCTAAATCAGCAGTAATGGCCATGCCGTCTGGAAACAACCACTGAAACTAAATTTGAGAAATACCCAGCCATCTAAGCTTCACCAAAGCAGTAAAGGAATAGAAGTCCTTTTTTCTTCCACACTGAGGCTCATATAGGCTGGTCTTCACATATTCCACATTGCTCTCCATGAGAGACACAGACCCATGTATTTGCAGGTGAGAAAAAGTTCTTGGGTCAGAATGCAGGATCAGCCAGTAGCTAGAGTAGTTAAAGGGTTTGGCCCAATGGCAATCCAACTTCTCTGCCAGCAACAAGATTAGGCCCCATGTCCTTCCACACAGGCATGATAAGCATTGTGCCCAAGCCCACCTCACTATACACAACCCTAATCTACAATGCGTCAATTGCATTTGATACAAGGGTTTTGTGAGCCTTGGGCTTGAAATAGTGTGACAAAGTTTGCATTCCCTCTTCATGTAACTGATCATTTTGGCTACGAACGACATCTTATTTTAGTCTCTGACAAAGATTTGTTTGGTTTTTTTTATGGAGATGGTTGGGATAACATAAAATGATACATTAAAAAAACATATGCAATTCAATCCATTTAATAAACTATTTTAGTTTTTTATTAAGTGCTTAAATATTGGTCTGCACTGAGTGTCATGTTAAAGAAGAAATGTGCAAGGAACACTTCCCTTTCTCTTTTCTTTGGAATGATTAAGAGACAAATTAAAATACCTCAGTTTGTCTTAAAACCAGACTAGATAACTTTGAGATCCCTGGATGAGAAGTCTCACTCTGTACACACATTGTACGTCTTGGGAGTTTATTTCATAACATAACCTTGTGAAATCATTTACGATTCTTAAGTAGGATTAGTATTGTCCTCAGTGACATCCTCTCCTGGCCGCTCTCCATTCTGCAGCCTTTAAAATAATTCGTTCTTTATGTAGCACTTGCACCACCTTTTGGTCAGATGAAAAAAGAACTTCAAACGTGTTTCAAAGTTTGCCTGCCAACAGTCATTTAGCTTCCAATAACAATAAAATATCATGGATAATAACACACAAATCGTAACAAACGTTTTACTTGACCAAAAAAAAAAAAAAATGCTTCCATTTGTTGGGGTGCGATTACTGATGGCAAATTTGGAACAGGCTTAAGAAACGTTTCGAAATACGAACACCTGTAGAAGGTAGATGATGGTGAAAAAAACAAAATATTAAAACTAGAAAGGGCATTTCCTGGAGAAAATGCGTGTGATTGCTGGTTGCATTAGATATGGAAGGATGGAGGGATGAATGAAAGAAGGGTGAGATAGATGAGTGCCTTCAGTAAGAATGCAGTTAAGTGCTGTACTTTTGCTGTAGAATACATTTATCAAGTTTCGTGACTCTTATATGTCTGTAATATGGCTATAATATAACTAATATGAGGATGGAGGAATGAAAAAGAAAGAAAGAAGTCATAGAGGTATAGAAAGAGGTGGAGGGCTTTGTAGTATTGTCCAGAACATGTCTAGTAAGTTTGGAGGTATTATTTCGAAAATTGACCATATGGGAGCAGTTTGAAAAATTTCCCATTCAAAGTCAATTGAAAAAATGAATGGAAAGAGGGATAAAAAAAAGAGGGATGCAGGTGGAATATCAAAAAGAAAAATACAAGGACCCTTCTCCTTAATGGGCTGAACATTTTATGGTTGGAATGAATTTTCTAGCACAAAGACTGTAGGAGGAGTTAAGTGCCAGAAAAGTGGGAAGAATAAGAAGAAAAATAAATAAGTGAGAACATGTGATTGCTGTAACCAGCAATATCATACAATACAATATTGTGTGATTGCTATAACCAGCAATCACACAATTATTGAAGTATTTATCATGTATTTATTTGTTCATTTTTGATGTTTCGAACGTTTCATTTCTGCCATCCGTACTAGATATAGAGCAATCTAAATACACGTTATTATGAATCTCATATTTATGGAAGAGGGACTAGAGCCACATTAAATAAATTTCAGAGAATTCTGAGAAAAAAAATTGAGAATTCTGAGAATAAAGTCAGAACTGTGAGAAAGAAGTCAGAATTCTGAGAAAGAAGTCTGAATCCTGACATTACTGTCAGAGGCTAGCTGCAGACCTCAGGCTACATGCACGACACCGAGCCGATTACACAGAGGTCCTTTCCTTGTTTAGGGGCATAAGTGGAGATGTCAGTGTTGGTGGAAAATGACAGAAATTGCAGCATTCCTCTGCATTCGCGGAGTTTCAGAGGAAACCATTGCACATTGGAAGAGCAAAAGGTAGGTAAAAAAGTAAATCTTGGTTTTATTATCATGCCAGCAGGTTTAACATTAGCAAAAGCATTTGTAGCAAGCTTCAGAGTCTTCAGTGTTTTGTGTCCAGGTCAGCATGTAACATGTAAATCAAATTTGCTGTACTTCCATAAAGAAAACTCTTCTGCAAAACTGTCTGCAAAAAAAATCTGCATTTCTGCTACAAAACCAAAGGACCTCTTTGAATTCTCACTTTTTTTTTTTTTAGTATTCTCTGAAATTAAATTCACGTGGCCCATCAGTACAAGATACAAAATAAATGTTTAAATACACGTATTTAACTGGACCCCTTTTTTATTGCTTATAACATGAACAATACAAAACAACAATATAAACAAGAACAATACACAACAACAAGAACAATACACAACAAAGAAACAAGGATTTTCACAATTAAAATAAAAAGTACAAATCATTTAAAAAATAATAATATAGCAAAAAAAGAATATACAGCCAAAAGTCTTATTAAAGATGTACTGACAATCGTAATTAGTAATTATGATATTTGTATTTTTATTATTTATTATTTTTAAAATTATTTTTAATTATTTTTATTTTTTGATTATATTTGTATTTTTACACAGAAACTCACTATATTGAGCAAATTCAGTCATAAAATGAGAAAAATTAGGAGTTGAACCAGACCACTTTTTTGTGTATATGATATTTCCCCAAAATAATTACCAAGTTAACGAAGTATATCCATTCCCCCCAACTTCAAAATCAAATTCAATTTTTTCCTAATGAAATTTTCTACATCAACCCAAAATATTTTAGTGTACATGCAATGAAGGAATAAATGAAAAATGGTTTCCTTCTCACTACCACAGAAGTCACGGGAGTAATCTATATCTAATTTAAACCGCTCAAGTACATTTTTAACTAGGTATATTCTGTGTAATTTAACTGGACCCTTGGAGATGTGCAGCAACGTGCGCACGTCAAGGGGACGTCGTGACGCGGGACGCAAGACGTAAGACGCACTAACATCGTCCTTTCCTGCCAGCACGCTTTCTGCGCCCGGATTTTGCGTCGCTGCCTACATTGCAAGAAAGAACGGAGTGGACATCACTCAAGCACACGCGTGGTGCTTGCAGAGCCGGCCGTGACACCGCGCACAACCATGAGTCTGTTTTGCCGCCTCCTCCGTGGAGCGTTTGTCTGCGAACGGGCCTCCGGAGCTCGAGCTTTTTGTAATGGGTCTCCTCGTCTGGACCGGGGGCGTCGTGACAGCGCCGGTCCGGCCAGGTGTGTCCTCAGCGCGTCCTTAGCGTGCATCTAATATGAGATGAACTCGTTCTAACATTCTCCTACTGTATCCATAACTAACACTCCCGGTGTTGTTAAATGCAACGAAGAAAAGTCCGTACTTAAAGTGAGTTAAGTAAAAATTCTCCGATTTTTTCTGCTTTTCTCGGTTTGTAACACATTCCAAAGGCAAGGCAAGTTTATATATATATATAGCACATTATAATACACAGAGGTCATTCAATGTGCTATACAGAGATAAAAACAAACAAGGAAGATTAAAACAATACATTTAAGATAGAATATACTAAATAAGATCAGAAAAGTCTGTCAGATAGCTTTTTATATACTGATTTGCTACTGATAAATTAGTGCACCGGGAAAGTACGTTTGTTACGTTGGTTAATGTTTTTGCGTAATTCGTTAGAAATAGGTCCCAGCAATCGTGTCGTTTTTCATTTAAAATGGCATCCCCGGAACAGCAGGCCAAAGACACCAGTCAGCTGGCCACAGTTCCATTGGATGCAGACCTGTGGCTGATTTCTAGGATCAAGGGACAAGCTGTTAACATGCCATTTTTTGCTCTTGTACATGTAATCTAAACTGTCTTTCTACTTAAGTCAAATTTAATTTTGTAGTGCATTTAAAACAACAGAAGTTGATTAAAGTGCTGTTCAATATTAAAATACATGAGTAATAAATTATTTGTAGTAATACTTGTAATAATGATGAAATCTATTTCTGTACTGCTTTTTTATTACCGATATCTTGAAGTGAGTCAAAAGCAAATTCAAAGGAGTCTTTAGAGTTAGCAAACTTACTTAAATAGATGTGACCTTTTTTAAGGTGATTTTTGAAATGATCAAATGATTCCTTGTGTTTTTAGCCCAGTAAATCTGATGTATGACGTTTTTGATGGGAAAGGATCTGACCCTCCGTTGGTGTTCCTGCATGGTCTGTTCGGAAGTAAATCCAACTTCCACTCCATTGCAAAGTCCCTGGTTCAAAGGACAGGGAGGAAGGTAAGCATAACCTCCGACTGGGTAAAGTCTGCATAGTGGAGTTTTTGCAAACATCTGCAAATAGCAGCTGATATTTGACATACTGCTGGACCACAAATGCTACATAGTGTTTCTGCTGAGAAATCTGCCTGTTTTACACAAATTCCATGTGGTTTTGTGAGTTTGTGTGTGCATGCTCCCTTTGAGGTTCTCTCAGCCCTGCTTGTCTGCTAGTGTCCTAATTCTCCTTTGTCCAGTCAGGTGCTGACTGTTGATGCTCGAAACCATGGAAATAGCACACATGACCCTGTGTTGACCTATGAGGCAATGACCAGGGATCTTCAGCATCTTCTTAGCCAGCTGCACATAACAAAGTGTGTCCTGATTGGCCACAGTATGGGAGGCAAGGTGGCCATGACAACTGCCCTCACTCAAGTAAACAAATCCTCCATTTTAAATCGTACAAATGAACTGCACAGAGCTGGAGTCTTGTGGTTGTACTCATGATACAAGCACCAAACACTAGGGGCTTCAATCCTGGTACCTAAGGGCCACAGGGAGAGTACATTTTCAGAACATTGTTTCTTTCAGGACCATAAAGATTTCAGGCCAGTAATTTTAGTTCTTATGACCTATTTAGGGTAAGAATAATATGTAGATTCCAAAACTTATCCAAAATTGGTAACTTCAGTAGTTTACAAAATATTGTGTCGGACATGTATGTCACTATAGTCGACCAGGCATACATGTCCCACAGCAGAAAAACTCATATTTTTCAAAAAATTTAACAAGTCTGGTGCAAAAAATATGTTGCACTAATCACTTCCAAAGGTAAAAACAGTGACAACATTTTTCTTGACCACATCTTTATTTTTTTTTTTATATAAGGAAGCAAATTTCAATTTTCTGGATGTTCTTCAAATAAAAAATTTTGGTCAATCTGGCAATAATGCTAATGCATAAATATCAAAGCCAGGCTTAATTATACAAAGTCAGTAACATACTGAGTTGTTGCATGTAAAATTGAACTCTCTGTCTGAAATAAGGGACAAATTTGTCCCTGGGTCCTCAAAGGGTTAATTCTAGCAATTATTGGTAAAATCAGTTGCCTCATCTGGGGTTCCCGAACTGCTCTTCAGTCTATATAAAGTGCAATTGGTGGGGTTCACACACCCTTGGTCTGGGGTTAAGCATCCAGCAGCTTAATGGGGTGAAACATCAAAGTGTTAGCATTTTAAATCTAGCTAAAAGCATCTCACAAATTGCATAGCAAAATATGCTGACACACCTAACCTTCTGGCCTGAACACAGCCCAATCTAGTGGAGCGGCTGGTGGTGGTGGACATAACCCCAGCACAGTCCATGACACGAACCAACTTCCACTCCTACATCCAAGCAATGAAGAGCGTGAAGCTTTCCAGCAACATTCCACGCTCTACTGCACGCCGACTGGCTGAGGACCAGCTCCGCGAACTTGTCAAGGTTGGTTTGAGGGGGGTCATAGAAGTCTCAATTCCTTCTACTGCAGTTAATGGCCATTCATGGTAGACGCACTTGCATACCAATTTTGGTGCCACCTGACAATTACAACACTATAACACATCCTTTTGCTGAATCTGTTCTTGATGTTGATCATGTTACTTTTTGAATTTCAGTAATACATGTAGTATGAACAGATTTTGGTCTTTTCGCTGGGTTGGAAATGCGGTTGCCTTTCTGGTTTTTGTGGCAGGAACGTTCAGTTCGACAGTTCCTGCTGACCAACTTGGTGGAGCAGAATGGCCACTATGCATGGAGGGTGAACCTGGAGGCCATTTCCAACCACATGAATGACATATTGAGCTTCCCTGACTTCAGTACCACCTACGAAGGTCCCACACTCTTTCTTGGTGGGACTAGCTCTGCCTACATAAGGTAAAACAACCCTTGCTCCTTGTGTATCCTTGTCAGATATGCAACAGAAATGCCCAGGCTCTCCCTTGTTTTCATGTCGGGTTCCTCTGTTTCCCACATCTGCAGCTCAGAGGATTACCCTGAGATCCAGCGCCTCTTTCCTGCGGCTGAGATCCAATATATTCCAGATGCCAGCCACTGGATCCACGCTGACAAACCCCTGGATTTCATTAGCTCACTCATTGCCTTCCTCCAGTCTTAGCGCTGCCTACTGCTGGTAGTTGGGAGGCAAAGCCAAAGAGCTCACTTGCAGGCGTGGTTTCACCCCAGTTGGCAGTTGGTAGATGGAGCCACACAGCTTCCATATGTTTTCTTCTTGCAGACCTAGCCCCGCCCCCTGCTGGCAGTTGGAAGGCGGAAATTAACCCTTTGACTGTTCAAATGCATGTGTAAATGACTGCCATATTTATGTAGGTACAGACATGCAGAGACATCCTACAGAAATGTAGTCAAGTATCTCTGTGTCATTTTTGTTGAAACATATTTACATCTTTACTGGTGAGGTAATAAGGTGTATTGCCACTCGCCAGTTGTACATTCCACACACTAGATGGCGCTACACTAGATATACTACCTATGCAGTTGGGGGGGTTCTTATGGTCCTCTCATCTGTTGATTTGACTGACATTTTACAGTTTAAGACGTATTCTTTCAGCAGTATGAAGTTGAACCTCATTGGCACAAGTCCTGCACCTTTTACAGATACATGTCTATAATTTTTCTGTTACATTAATCTTATCCTTAGTTGGTGGTGATGTATTGTTCAGACTGATTACTTTAAAATGTTTACTGGTTAAATTGTGTTGTCATTTCTGCACTGGTAAAGCAGTGATGTTCATCTTTTTAATGTAACGTGGTTGACCGTTAAGCCCGCCCTCTGCATCCTGTCCTCATGGCGACTTTGTGCAGATGTGTAGACGTTGCTTGTAATGTTTGCATTTAACTACTTTAGGTGAGAATACGTGTAACAGTACATGTGGATTTGTTTGCTCTGGAAACCATATCCAGCCCAGTTCACCTTTGACATTACTGTTGGTTTGATGTTTAGTTGTAAGCTCATGCAACTATCTGTATGTCGTGTGTCGTGAAGGTAAGTGACTGCAGCAGAGCCATTTTTATACAGGCTAGGCATTGAATTTTTTTGAAATTTTGGGACAACCAGTGTTGCTGTTGTCTATGTTTTGTGCAAATGCGCAATGAAAGTTATGGCATACATGGGGCTGGCCTCAGACTTCCAGCTGCCTGGAGCAAAGAATCAGAATCGAGTTTATTTGCCAAGTACAAACGTACAAGGAATTTCGAAAGGCAGAGATCTCGTTGCAATGCCTTTGCAGAAGCTGGTAGCGATGGACAATCAGGTGGATTGAGCACAGCCATGCGGCGTGTCTGGGTATCCAAGTGGGGTTTTATTTGAGTTCTCAGCAGCTGGTTTAATTACACCAGTGATCATTACATAGATGCTCTACATTCTGAGCATGCGTTGTCAAGTAAAAATATGTATTTTATGTTGCTTGTTCTTTATGACTGGTGAAGGTTATTTCCCTGTTCTCAGTGTATTAAGCAAGTTATAAATGTCAAAAATGTATTCAAATAAAGAATCTATTTGTATGTTAAGATTGTTAGGGCAAAATATGCTTTGATGTGATGTATGTTTTTGTCCAAAATCAATAACGGTGGTTGAGAGTAGATGGTTACTTGGCCGTTACCCTGAGTACCCCTGTGGGCCTCTCCATCAAAGAAAAAGAGAACCACAAGCATGTGTACAGAAGGTTATTTGAGAGAATTGGTTTAGCGACTGATGCAAGTATGCAACTTAAATTTCATGGAAATCTGGGATTTTCTTTTCCGAAAACCAAGGTTGGTCTAGCACCCATTTGTTTTCAGCTCCATCTTATCAGACTGATTCGTTATTCTGAATGGAAGAGATTTCAAGAATGCTGCAAATGCAGAAAACCTCATGCGGGTATTAGAAAATCTTGCAGACGTTCGTTGAAAGAGCATGCCGCCAAAGTACTCTCCATGAAAGGTGGTTCTGAGCAGTCACTTTGTAAGTGTTTGTCTTTCACCCAGGCTGTGTTGGTCCAGCCCATCTTCAGTCTGTGTTATTGTTAAACTGTGGGCTTGAGTTGTAGCTGTGCCTCCAACTGGTTTAGTGGTTAAAAATGTCACAGGCCGGGTAGGGCGATTGCTGAGTAGATGTGTGTGGCTCTCACACCTTTCTTTGAGTTCACTGTATCAGCCTCCCTGTTATTCTTAAACGTTGGTGTCTAACAGTAGTACTGATTATCTGGCTATATAATGTCAAAGTCTAAAAAAACGAAGATCGGGATTCTCCTTCTTCCCCAAACTTACTCGTTGTGGCAGAGAATAGCAATATAATGCAGAGCCAGGCTGGCAACAGACTTTAGTCCTCATTTGAAGCAATAGCTTCTAAATTGTACAGTGTCCAGTCTGCAGTGCTCGATAATGGTCAACGAATAACAGTGCTGGAGTCGAATGCCACTGATAATGCCCAGCATATTGATCAACTGGAGGCTGCGTTTTGAGATCTCCAAAAAGGGAATGGGTAGCTGAAATCCGAAATATCGATCCTGAGGGTCAGAGCAGACACTGAAATGTTCGGATTGAAGGTCCGTGCCCAATTACTTTTCCCCCCTCTACTCCTTGTGGATGTCCTTGGAGTGCAGGTACTTTCTTCGCTGCCCCACTTGGACAGGGCACATGGAAGGCCTGTTAATAAACCACCACCAGCTGGTAGGCCACAATCCGCCATTCCCTGATTTCACCGCTCCCAAATTAAGGATTTGCATGTTGAAAGGTTGCATTTTTTTTTGTTTCTAACCCTTTCTCTCGTTAGCAAGACTGTCTGGTGGCACAATTTGGCGGGTAAGGCTTTTGTTAGGGCCTTGATATATATGTATTTTTATTTATTCTCTGTGGACATTATTGATCGACATTGCATTGCCTTTTTTAATGAGGTTGGATATATTAGATGTATGGGAAAAGAGTTAGGATTCGACAATTAGAGGAAGTAATTGAGAATTGTTAGAATATGCTGCGGTTTTCATCCATTGGCGATGGACACCTAGGGCTTGGCTGGGGTGGTCCCTCAGGCTCTGTTTGCTTTTTTATCTTATGGTGAGACCTTTCTTTTGGCTCTTTTTTTGTGTCTGTTTTTGTTGTACATGCGGCAGTTCATGATGTTTGTTCTGCCCTGGCTTGGTTAGGATGTCTTTTGCCCTGTTAATATTTTGTGTCTCAGCTTGGTCACATGGCATGTTTGAAAAAGATTGCTCTCAATGTCAGACAGCGGATTGCATAGCCCTATTAGCTTCTTGCGCTGGAATGTGAAGGATATGAATGGGCCAGTGAAAAGACCCAGGGTTTTCACCAATTGAAAATGGGTGGGGATGGTTGTTTTTGGATAGGTTAATTTAGAAAATAGTGTATCAGAATATATTGTTGCATTTCTCAAAAAAAAAATGCCACAAGCACCAGTATGATCTGAACCCAGAATTTCCTGATTAACCAGACAGGCACTTCAACCATCTAAGCCACAGTGCCTGGCTTAACTAATATTCAATACCTCATTATCTAAGTGAAAATGGTTCTTAGAAAGTACTCAGCACAAATTAGAATATTGAAAAGCTATTTCCATTATTTCTTACAAGGAGAATTAGAACCCATTTCACAGCCATCCAAGAAACCGTTTTTGGTTTGGTTCCTATTTATCTTCTCAATTCTGATTTGGATCAAGAATAAAGTTGTTCAGTTTTCACCCATGTTCAGTTGCTCAAAAGAGACATTGAAATGTATTTAAAAATATACAGAATGCTGTCGTTGAACATTTCCAGTATTTGTTACTTTGGGAAAATAATCTGGGCTTGTTTTCTGCTGCTCAGCTGGTGTCATCTGAAAACTGGTTATTAATTCACGTTAAATTCATTTAAAAATATAGCTTTTTATTGTTTACTTCACAAGTATTGATCAAAATTGAGCAACAACATCCAAAACCTCTGGCTGCCTTATAACTCAAAAGTTCTAGACTTTCTGGGAGAGATGCTGGCTGCACATCGGAATCCCAGGTTGTCAGAGGCAGAGTCTGGTGTGTTCCCCATTCTGCAAGATCCCAGAAATGTAGCCATTAAGTGTTGGCTATGTGCATTGCAACATAAGAACTTGCAATCATGAGATGGAGTATATTTCCTTAACTATTGTGCTACCTGCTGGAAAGCCCCAGGTAAAAACATGTAACATTAAGATTTGAAGCACAGGGGTGGGGCTTACCTAGTAGTAACCCGGGCCCTGTGATTGGCCGATCCATCCACAGTGTCAATCCAAGAAGCACCCCGCAAAACATATGTGTTCTGTGCTCTGGAGAAATGAGTGGAGGTCCACTCCCAAGCATTCCCCATCATGTCATACAGCCCTGTAGGGGGTGAGCTGGTCATAACTGACAGACCTTTAGGTTCCCATTGCCACTAACTTAGTGTTTGTAAAACTTGAGTAGTGCAATAAAAAAAATGAACCACCAGCTAGACATACCATAGTTATTCTGAGGGGGGAAAGCCCTGACAGGGGAGATGCCATGATAGCCATCTTCCGCAGTATCCCTCACTGGGAATTTACCCTGCCACACACCAGCCACCAGATATCATCATTCTGTCCTTAAAACTAAAATTTAGACACTAGAGTAAAATAAAACCACTTCATTCTATCTTTATATGGTTTGAACAGTTTCTCTCACCTGCCATAAATTAGTGCGGTTTGGCTGAAACTTGCTGCCCCAGGGGTAGGTCCTACCTGGAAAAAAAGAGTCACAAAATTGCTGCTAGACAGTGTCCATCAGGGTAATATAGTCCTTCCAGGAATGTGGATCATACACAATATATGTCTCGCCTAGTTAGTCCTATCTATACGGGGGACGTCTGTAGGATGATAGTGACACACCTTCAAGGCCTCCCCGGGCAGCAAACTCCCACTCTTCCTCAGAGGGCAGCCTCTTCCCCCTCCACTTGCAGAAGGCCTGTGCGTCATTCCAGCTCACCTGCACGACAGGCGCGTCCAGACGATTGCTGATACCTGAACCTGGGCCTGCAGGCTGGGGAACAGGCTGCAGGGTCAGGGCGTATTTCCTGGCATGTGTGGTAGTGTAGAAATACCATATATGGTGTTGGTGTGCCAACAGGAAAATGGAAACGAAAGGTCTACCAGGTAATCAGGGAAATAAAATAAAGGTTGGACAGTGTTGTGGAAATAATAATAGGAACCAGCTGAGTCCAAGTTCATGTGTTCCTTCATACTTGGCCAACGGTATGTAAATGCGATCAGACAACTGAGCCGAATGCACACCAGCGAAAGGGCGGGGAATCCTCCCCCCTTATAGCCAAATTGTTTCAGCTTTTCTTTTCTCACACCTTGGTTAACACATTCCTAGGCTTCCAGCACCTGCCTTTCCTTATCTAACAATGTATTATTTTTTACTACTGTACCTAGTCCCTGATCTCCCCCTTCTATGCATTAACTGCTACAAGCTTACTCACACCTATTTATACGTGTGTCAACGTGTGTCCTCATGCAGTGCAAAGTGAGATATAAGAAAATACATTTCAAAATACAATATACTATTTGAAATAATACTAATAGCAAATAATTTCATTATGAAGCCATCCCTTTGCTATGTGTGGTAGTGACCAGCCATGCAGATGGTGAGGGCACTCCTGTTCCCTTCAGCTGAATGTGAAATACGGCACACAAAACTCTGTTTACCCAGTCTGGGCCTTCAGCCCTACTAATCTCTTAAGGCCTTTCGGCCACAAGATAAACCTACCATCCCTACTTTTTGCTTCACCAGGCATATAATTTGTAACACAAGCATAAGATACGTACATTTGGATACCTTAAGCAAATATGACTTGTCATTCCACAAAGGTGAAAGAGCACAACTATGAGGCAGACTTGAGAGTAATTCCACCTTTCTCATGCATGATTTTCACCATGTTGTCAGGCACCAAATTCTAAGGACGTCATGTATATACAAACTGCACATATGTTGTTTAAGTTGAAATACAACAAGGGTCATTACAACCCCGTACTGGATAAGTGGTTATAGATGGATGGATAGGTAGGATGAAAGTACCTGTCTCCAGTACACCTTCTCAATTGGTAGCCACCACGGTGCAGACTGTGGACATACAGATCAAAGATACATGTTGTTGTGTACGTAGATGCTTTGTTTATTACGGATAAATGATCCAACAAGAGCATGAGAGAACAACAGCACGAAGTGAACTTTACCTCAATCCTTTCAGTCACTTTACTCTTCAGCTCCTCAGAAACAAAATCATGGAAAACGAAACTCCAGCCAAACGTCTCAGCCTCAGTTTTATATTTCTTCGTCCTCACAAACTCTCTGATTACAAATGAGAACGTGACATCTAAGGAAATGGTACATCTGTATAACAGATGGCTTGCAGATATTCGTGGATTCACCAGTGAGACACCAACCTGAAATCCAGATTAGTCACGGGGTATATGTCGATGCTGAAAGGTGCCACCAAAACTTCCCTCACTGGCGACTCACCGTCTGTGCCGTCAGAGGCGCTCGTCCCCATTTTCATCTTCCCCCCAGGTATCTGCACCATGCCTCTATCATCTATAGAGTTATGTTCAGACATTAACGTTCACAGGTAATATCACCGAGCATCAAACTCATCATCATGACTATTTACAGATACTGGAAGGTTCGATTAGTTACTCGGGTCGCCACACTGGGAAGTGGACCACTTGTACAGTTTCTTGAGACTGAGTTGAGGCTCAGTTGAGCAAAGCCATTTAAATTAAAACGCCAAGCATGCATCATGTTATTTGTTCGCCTGTAAGCAGTATTCTTTATCAGACTGTCAGACTATCAGCTGGTGAGGTTCAAAAATCAAAACCCTGAACTGATATCTCGGTGAGGTAGGTGAATACCTGATCTACAGGATAGTGCACAAAAACACAGAAGGAGCAAACCCAGTAGCCTCATGGTCTCTTTATGCGGACGTCCTAAAGTGATGATATTAGTTAATATAGCCCTAAATCTCCAATCATTCTTCCTAATTCATCTCGCGACGCGTTTTGTGTCGTTCTTTAAGGTTACGGGTTGAAACTGAAGTAATAACGAAATGGTTCCTAGCAAAATCTGTTCAGTAATGTTTTACTTCGTGTTAATGTTTGGGGCGTTTTTTTTACAATATGCGTTTTTGGGTTTTCTAGATTAAAGTAAAAACTAGACATTTTAATGTCTAATTGCTGATGTAATCATTTCATTGTTTTCCAGAATTAAGTTCCCATGAAGTACATTCGGATACGATAATCGTGAAATTAATTCGCAACTGGAAATTAATGTTCAAATTATGTGTTTGATGACTTTATAGCATAAATAATGCCGTGAATTAATATACGTTTTTATTTCTACACGCGTTATTCTAAAAGTAGCCAAAAAATTGGAATTTCTAACTTGCTGTTAATAGTTGGACAAACGACCATATCTTAAAATGTAACTGATTAGATAAATACAAGTAACTTATTACTCCTCATTTAATAATAAAATAATAATATACTAAATTTCATTTTTTGCTGGAGTGCAGTTGCCCTTGAAATGACCGAGACTAGAACACCTTCATAAGGACCAGACAAAATTGGAAAACGGCGACAATTAAGAAAAGTGGATCCACCGTCATTTTAGGCGTCACCTGACAATATCTCACTGGTATAAAATCTACTTTCACAGCTATCTGAGTAACGTGCTATCATTATCACTTGACAGCACCACGACAACCTTCAACCACATCAAGGACGTCTTTCACAACATTATTAAAGGAGGATGCACAGATGAGCATGCAAAGTTCCGCCAGCTTTCGCGGAGTCGTTGCTCTATAAATGTAGGCTCAGAGCCTTACTGTAAAGCATCTATTCTGTCTTCCCCTTCAGGTCTTCTGGTGTTATCTCTGGCTCTGTGCTCTCTCCCTCCACGCAACGCAGAAGAAATAACCTCTAACTTCACTATTTTTTTTTTTACTGAATATTGTATCTTTATCCTATGATTGAACTCTTAAAATTCATTTTAGGCATGAGTGGAAAAATGCCATTCAAGAAACCACACTGCTGTCCATCAAAAAATGTTCTCCAGAGTGAGTGAATCAAGGAATGTATGTATGAAACCTAACATCGCACCCAGCTGACACCCGGTATTGGTCTGTATAATTGACAAAAACTCATTTAGACAAGAGGGAACCCCATCTTTACATGCAACTCAAAACTAATTCTTACTGAAATTCAGGTACTTTCCTCATGGGTACAGCAGCAATTTCTTCCTGGTATTTTTTATTAACCACACTACCTGCTTTTCCAGCAAGCACTTGCACCTAAAAACTTCAGCCCGCAGTCATCCTAGTGAGAAATTCAGTTCAAATTCCAGGAACTTACCCATTGGTTTTCAGTTGTTGGTACAGCTGATGAGATCCAATTGCTGGTAACACATAGCAGGTTTTTGGAAGTGTGTTCATTACTATCTGAATCCCACTGAAAACTTTTAAATCTACCAGAATTTCTACCAGGGAAAACATCTTACTTCCAGGGAATGAATGTGATAAAACAGCAGGATGAGAAGCCTCCATCCCATAATTTCCCATTCTGTGTCCAAGGAGCTGGTTCAGAACCTCATCTGTAAGGTTTGCCGATCTTCTTGGGGGCTTCTACTTTAAGAACCACATGACCACCTAAATCCATCAGGACATCTACAGCAACACCCTCAATCTCTGCTTCGGCAATGACACCATCAAATCTCGGAGGGCCCACAAAGCCAGCCTCTCATGCACATTCACCCACATGTGAATCAGGTGAAATTATGCAAGGTATGTACAAATAATAAGGAATGACAGATTAACAAAAAAAAAAGAACAAAAATCCATGGCACATTTAGTATATACACTGCAACGTATTAATAAAATACCCAGGGTATCACAGACATCGTCATACACATAGTCACTGTGAAAACATTCTAATTTAAATGTTTATTTACGTGTTGCTATGTTCACATGTGGTACTCACTGTCCAGAGATTGCCCTTAAAATGAACTAAATGAACTTGAGGCATGCTAACAGTTGTCCACATGAAAAAGCAGTTTGACCTGAAGACACTAAATTATTCCTTTAAACTGCAAATCATACCAGACAAATCGACTGCTGCAGACAACTAAAAAAAGGAACAAAAGCGGAGACATGACAAACTAAACTTAAAAACTGCACATTCATCACAAAAAGGACACCTTCAAAGTGATAACGAACCAACCAAAAAGAGAAAATTGAAATGGAAGCTACTTCCATGGCTGCCATGATGACCATTTATCTTACAGGAGGTTACTTGCATGGTGCCTGAAAGAGCAGTCTGATTCATACCATGTTTCAACAATCTGCCTGCGAAAAGCCGCTTAACATTTACCTCCACACAACCGGCATTCTCGACCTGTCAAGAATTCTGTTTGATATTTCAGAAGAAACTTGCGACTTCCTGGGTTCCAACACCATCTTTTAGATGCATTAAATTTGTGACATTACATACAGTATCTCAGAAATCGAGTGACTTGTGTGTTATTATATGGTAACGGAAAAGGAGGGAAACTGTGTAGTCTGCCCGGGATACAGGTCCGTAGGTCTGAGAAGCACAATCCTGCCAGGCCACAGAACCTAGAGTGTTGACTACTGTCTCCACAAATGACTCTAATCCATTGCAGTGCAAGTGGCACACATGGCATGGGATGACTGAACAGAAGGTGGAGATATCTGATTACACAGAGTCAAACACAGGTCTTGCAGCAAATGGCATGTATGCTGGATTTCGGCAAAAGCAGTGGAACCCGTCGTTCTAATGACTGAGGAAGAACCTACGGGTCACAGTTTTGTGCATCGTCGACCGTTACCATCATTTCGGCAGATTATCTTAAAAATTCATGACCTAACAGCAAGTTATAATCACATTATGTCTTCCTCTTAGTTCCGAGGTATTTTAGAGGGTTCTTTACTTTTGTCGATAAATAACCCAGAATAGTTTTACAACAGAAAAAATACCAAAGGAGAATAAGATAAATGGGCAGAGGTGGCCAACGTTGATAAAAAGGAGCATAAAATGATGGCAGTGTGGCTTCAAACATGAGTCACGATCTTCTGGAGAAGTTTGGTTGGTAGGTCGGGAGGTTCTAGGTGGGATGGTTACTGCAGCGGTGATATCTTCAGGGGAATCATGATCCTCGACTCCATATGTTGAATCAGGGGAACTTAAAATGACAACAGCCAAAAGATTAGTGTGTTGATGCCTTAAAAAGGCCACGTCAATTGGCAGATGGGGGCCATTAAGGCAAAACAATTAACCGCACAATAGGGTAGATGTTCAACAGAAATTAAATTGTTTCAAAATCCAGACCACAAACCTCACCATCTTAAACACTGAGGCAATACCATTGTTCGGCATGGCTGGCAGAGTTGTGAGCACAGTGACCCTGCAGTGACTCACCTGTGTAATACACAACCTCATCCCAACCCTCCTGCTGCCAGGCCGCGTTCCTGGTGTCTTCCCGAGACTGCAGATCTTTGTAGGCTGAAAACAGAAGGGAGATGATATAAAAACTAGAGCGAGAACACAGAAATAGAGGACTAATGGACAAAAGTGCTTTATTAAATATGATCTTTATCTGATGTTAAGAATAAGAAGCTTCATGTGATTGGACAGCTGCTCATTCACGGGGTCAACGTGACAGGCAGACACCTCAAGGACATGTCAAGGTCACAGTAGGAAGATGTAACTTTTATACTTAGGTGTGTGATCTACTGTCCTCAGCTCTGTTCCTTAAATTAGTTATAAAAACTGATTCACAAAATTATTTAAGACCCATCATTTAACAGGCTGGATGGAGGTCACCCTGGACCCGTACCCCAGAGATGGTGCACCATGTAGAGGCTCCCAATCTGGGAGAAGAACCCCCCCACCGCCTCATCGTTCTGCTGGCGGTACCGGATGGCTCGGGCCCTGGAGAGCAACACATGTCAAAGAGTTCAGCCACAATAGCAGTCTGGCCTGATCTGCGGCAGTGTAACCCATACACAAGCATGCAATGTTTCTTTGCCTTCTGGTCACCTTCTCCTTCCTCATTCAGATCTTTAGAAGAATTCCAGTGCAATGTGAAATGATTTTAAAACCTGACCATGCAAAACTTAAAAGGGATATAGAATCCAGGCAAATTACTGCACACATCATGAATACGAATCACCGTCAGCACTAAATCAATGCTATGGAATTGAGGCAACATGGCAAAACCGATCCAGTAATTTATTGGAACTGATGGCAGAACAATTGCTGATTATCTCTGGTAGGCAGATTGTGAATAAATGAGGCTTGGAACCGGAGTGACACACACAGACGTCCTCTGATAATGTGACGGTGTCTCCGGGGAGTAACGCTCACGCTGCATCTTTAGGAGATGCGCGGTCCACTTTCAACTGTTCACAATAACGATCTGTTGAAAGGCAATAATAATAGTAATTTCAATCAGGCCATCTCTTACATACATGTTTCTCCAGTAGCATCAGAGTCCAGTGACTGTTTAAAACAAACAGAAAAGAAAACACTAAACTCCCCCCAGGGAATACCCATTAATTCATGTCACTGTCACTCACATGGCTGCGAACTGCATCCCACAGAAAAAAACCTCAATACACAAAAACAGCTGGATAAAACCAGCGCTTACCAGTAATTTCCCCACTCGATCATGGTCCCAGGCTGGAAAAGAGGGGGAACAGACAAACCCCCTTTGAATATCAAAGGTTAGGAACAGATCACTTCAAAGAGGGGAACTCAAAGTTTTATGCCTAAGAAATACCTGTAATTCAATTTGACTGAATTATCCTCAGGGCCAAAATGTGCTGTTCTCTTTTATATGCATTCAGGTGACTGTACTGTAACTACACTGAGACTCCAGAGTTCGTTCAGCAAACACACAATCATGTCATACACTGCAATGAGCTCAAGTATGATTTTGAAAGATTTTAAATGCCTTAGACCCAACAACATCACGGAAGTTACAATGGGAGGGCATGAGGGACGGGCCTCACCCTCAGCTGGTAGGACCTCAGCTCATAGATGTTGGGACCCTTCCTGGGCAGTGGCTCGTTCCAAAAGCTGAACTCCAGCAGCAGCTGGTTCCGACGGGACAGCAGCATCTTGCCTCGCTCATTGCGGTACTCCAAGAATTCCTGCATGGGGCATGAAAGGCAGACATTGGCTCTCCTGAGTGCCACTAACACCACAAGAGGGCACTCTACAAAGCACCTGACAGCTTTTACTCAGCGTCCATGTCACCTCCAGGTTACCACAGTGGCCATGGTTTACTGTGTGTTGGACTGCGAGGCTACAATCTTACAACGAGGAAACGGCTCTGATAACTGCACCTTATTTGTCCAAAGTTTATTCATGACTTCAGTAAGAGCTGGGTAACCTCCTCGATATCGCCACAAATGAACTGTGGGGAGACAGACAGGTTAGCTTACAGATCAGTTTATGGAATTGGCACATCTGACCTTCCAACATGCAGACAAAGAAGCTAATCTAAAACCCTGTCTGACAACAGAAATTTTAAGAGTAACAGTACTTTAAAGACAAGATTCTACAACTATGATTGCGTTTACATTTTATTATTATTCAGTGGTCTCTCGTATTGATGCAGTGTTTGGGTGCTGCCTGAAGTAGCCCCTCTCTCCTAGTGCATGTGAATGTATCACCATAGAGGGCACTGTTGTATTGGTGGAGTGGGTGGGTGGTGTCCAAAGAAAGAGGACCCTCTTTGATTGGTCGAGTGTGTGGGTGTCGTGTAAGCAGGCCTCTCTCCTATTTGTCGAGCGTGTATTTGTTACATAGAAATCTTCCCTACTGGTAGCAAAAACTTCATCCTTGTGTTCCCACCTGCCTGATCTTGCTCTCCATACCATGTGTTCCAGGTGCCCACCAGCTCACAGGGGTAATGTGGGTCAGAGTGGATTGCTGGCAGCACATTCTCACTGTCAGAACAGAAACATCACTTACAACTTTACATATCATCCAGTATGGCCTTACAGGGACCTGAACAGGCAATCTTCTGTTTACAAAAAAAATAAACTGTCAACAGTCCATATTCCTCACAGCACGATCCACACTGCAATATCTATGACTACCACAACCCTTTCAGCAGCTAGGCAGTAAAAACCGAAAAGGTGCTCAGCCTGTTACAGACACGCCAAAGACAAACATCTCAGGTTTCATCTAGACCTCCAGGCCGTCACGGTCCTTGGACTACACAGCTTTGCAACTGGATCTCTTACCAAAGCTTGTTGTAGGCATCCAGGCACTCTGGTTTAACATTGTGAACTGCAATAGAACACAAAAAGATGAGCGACAATATCATGCTACACCAGAAGACTTTCAGTCTTTTGGAAAAGAATCGCCAGAACTTCAGTTTGAACATAATCCATTTACAAAACACACAAGGAGACACCTAGGAACTTACTCTGAATTTTGTACAGGTTACTGTCCTCCTTCTTTGCAAGCAGGTGAGAGTGAGCATCCTTTCTTGGGTCTACCTTTCGAACGAAAAGCGATTTAAACCAACTGTCTTCCCGGTTTTTGTGACTGGATGATGAAAGGCCCCTAGGGAAATGAAAAAAAGTAACATTTATCAAGAGTGTCACAAGCTCAAAAGTCAACTTGTTTCTCTGAGCCATTCAAACACAAAGCAACTATACAGTCACGTCTGAACAAGTATTGCAGAACCCAGGACAAGTGTAGCACATTCAGACCAGAACTCACCTGGCTTGGTGAGTGTAGCTGTGAGTCTAACCTGACTGATTCTAGACTGAGGAAAAATGCCACCCAACTAGACACACGTCTCTTTTCTACTATCATTTAGGGTTTTGTGCAGGTGTCTGTCCTTAGATTTGCAAGAGGTTGTGAGCCAGTAACAACACTGTCACAGGCCCTGTATTGCCAATATGACGTCTCACAGACCCCATGACACCGTGACCATGTCTCACAGACTTGCGGTGGAATTACTCCACGTCTAGAAGTGCAGGAGCTTAACACCTCCTGATCTACCCAACTACCTAGGCAGCTACTTAATATAACTAGCAAGCCCCATGTCGTGCATTATGCGAATCTATAACCCATATGCATTTCACTGTAACTCGCTATGGTGTATTTATGCACAGGGAAACTGAACAGTGCTGCGGCGGTACAGACTCTCCACCGCAACCGGGTTTACGCTCCTGGTCAGCAGCGACATTACAGCACGAAAAGGACACCTCTGATGGATATGACCTTGAGCTAGCCTGTAGTCGGCGTGCTAACTCAGCGGATCCGCCGAGTTTGCTGCTCTGTCCCCTTAAATGCCCCCCGAGTTAAACAAACCCACGCCGCAAATTCGCGGCCGGCATGCGGCCACCGGGGCGACCTCTCCAGGGGACCGTAAACCGCCGCAGGCAGCCCGAACCCTCAGGCTCCGGACGCGGATGAAAGCTGTAACGAGGTTCGCTAGCCTATCGTGGGTGCGCATTCTGCCAATGCATTGCACTGCAACGCATTAACCCTGGGGAAAAAAAAACACCAGGACTCGGCAAGGCACAGGATCGCTAACACGAGTCCCTGAGAAGACAGTCCAACCTGGCGATGAGAAGAAGCTGTCCCCCGGTGTGGATCTTGCTTCGTGCCTGGCTCAGGCCCCTTCCCACGTCCTGAAGGACTCGAGTCGCCATCTTCCTTTGACTACCTCATGCACTCCCAGCCCAAAACATTTCGGGCTGCGCTCACATAACAGGCCGCCAGAGGGCGCCATGCTATCGAAAACATTTTTTTAAACGTTCAACTCACCCTTCTGTTTACGATCTTAATGCAGTAATGTCGTTTATCAAGAGGTCTGCACGGACTGCATTCTTATAAAACTAAATTTGCTACCATAAAAACACCATTCATCAGACGTAATACTGAATACAAGTAAACCTATGCTTTAAGTCATCTAAAATGAATTGATAGCAAAAACAAAAAACTGAATGAATAACGACAACCCTGTATCGATTAACCAACACACATTCGGTCCATGAAGCTACAGATATCAAGAATGCATGCCCTTATGCCCTTAAGTGTGACTGAGCGGCCATATGATGGTGTCCTCCTTTGTGCTTCCTGAGACAAGGCTCTACAGTCTGTAGACTCGTAACAGCTCAGCTTTGTAGAAACGGTTTGGGGAAAAGTAAAAGATGTATGAAGAGAAAAGAAGCATCCAGGAAGGGTCCCCACCGATAGCCACAATATGACCTCAGAATCTGGCGTGCACCAGGTTGACTGGACAAGGACACAGTGAAATAACTGAACACATAACATTAGTCTTACAGGGAAGGTTAGACAAAGACCGCCTGTCATCACCAGCTGTGCCCTGCTTGGGTGAGGATCTATATTCAATAGTGATGGGACAAATGAGGCTCCAAATCCTACCATGGCTTTGGAAACCTCATTTAGCACCAGCATTGAGTGGTAGTTCAGGATACTCCCACCACCTATGGGTTTTGAAGCCTCATTTGTCCCATCACTGTTTATTATCCTGACAAGTTCAGGTTCTTTCCTAAGGACTAGCTCCATGGGGCCAGGTGCTTCATGCCAGACTTTTTCACTTCTCACTCAAACACAGCAAGTACTTTGTTTTAATCACAGTGGTAGCCTATCTGTGATTTCATCTCACAAAAATTAATTAATATTGTAATATTAATGCATTCCACCAGAGGTTTCTCCAAAGGACAGGCAATTAGCTGCAACAAACTCCAAATTACAAACTAATAAACAGAGGTCCCACAATTCATAAATCATTTTCTTTAAATCTTAATTTTAAATTTTAATTTGATCAATGAAATCCCACAGCTTACCAAGGATACCAAACAATGCACAACATGACAACATGCAAAGGGAAAGCATTTTTCTTGGAGTCAATATACATTTGGACATCAGTGGTTTGGGGCCACGGGGTCTTTAATGTCCAGTTTCTGCAACGTCTGCATTACAGACTCGTTCAAATGTTCTGTAGGATTGACGATGGGGTCCAGGAACACACTTCCAGCCACCCTCTTCCCTGTGAGTGGGTCCACAACTTTTCCCAGCTTGTGCACAATTTCCACCAGCTCATGCTTCACGTGCTTGGTCCTCCTTTCTGGCAGTGCCTTCAGGAGGACTATATCTCCTACACTGCATTGCTCCAAGGGATCATGTGCAAAATACGTCTTTCTTTTGTTGTAGTACTGCAGTGAATGAGAGATAGCAATGGCAACGGTTAATCAAACTTAAGATACTTCTGCACCAACATGGAAAGGAAGTGCATCTCAAGTACACCACAGATGGTTACTCATTAAAAAATGAATTAAACTTGACTGAATCAACCCGTGGGTGTGAACCCGAGTTCCCATTAACTCGTTGATACCTTGAGAAGATATTGGTCCAGAACAAGCCTAGTTACGCGGACCTTCGCCGTCTTCTGCATCTTGTTGCCTATCACTCTTCCTATTATCCAAGTTGCATGGACAGTCGCAGTCTTCACAGACATGGTGTATGCGTCCTAAACAGGTTTAGAGGGAAAACCAGAAAAATTCAGATCCCTTTTATAACCAAACTCAAAAGTATACAATGTATTCTCAACAAAACACGTGTTTGTTATGGAATACACAAAAGAACTGGCAATTG
This sequence comes from Gymnarchus niloticus, assembly GCA_009936485.2. Lineage (NCBI taxonomy): Eukaryota > Metazoa > Chordata > Actinopteri > Osteoglossiformes > Gymnarchidae > Gymnarchus > Gymnarchus niloticus. The sequence goes on along the minus strand of JAACJT020000032.1, from coordinate 7,473,960 downwards.
CATAAACTAGCTTGACGCATGAAACGTGAAGTTAAAAAACAGTAATATGCACACCGCTGAACAGAAAGCTACGAGAAATTCTTCGTCTCACTACATTTCAACAGAAAACCAGTCGTCAGAGAGTAAGCTAAAAACACACGACATACTACACACCTATATTTCGTTAATTATGAGGACAAAACCTTGACATTTAATAATGCGTGATTAAATACTTGGATTTTTTAATCAAATTGTGAAGGTCAAGAATTAACCAGTGCTTTCCAGCATGCCACCGAGTGTCACAACCCGATGTAGACTACGCATGCGCAGGAATTGCGTCGTTTCCGCTCGCTACTACTTTACGGCTGCAAATCGGGTCGTGACAAGACACCGATCCGTTCTTTGACGGGCTCCTTTTGATGACGTTAAAGCATGGCAGACAACCGGTAATAGCTGGAAAGTGATTTCATTTATTGTTGATGTTTGAAATGTGACACAAATAATCAGTGAAGCAGAAGGTACACTGTTTTATTTCAGTTTATTTCACACTGCGCGCCTCTATTTTGCTGAAAATATAATATACAAGAACGTAAAAATACGATTTAGGACAGGGAACGAACAGAAATGATTCTACAGTTGCAGCATTGAAACATGCACCTAAATGATCCGATGGATAAATTCTTATAATTGTGTCATTTTGGTCTAGAAAGTAAAAATTTAAAATCACTTCAGCCTGAAATGGTTCACTTTTATGTTGATGTTCGTACTTCAACCACAAAGTGGCGCACAAGTACTGTTGGTTAAATTATTACTCAATTTTTTGGAAGTTGACCATTTGGAATGTGAGTGGAAGAAAGTTCATACACAAAAAATCTCAGGCTGTTTCACGCAAACAATGGCTTTTCGTCTTAAGCGTTCTGCAAGTGCAAGACGTTTCCAAGATCTGGTTTTAGTTTGCAGGGGCTGAGAAAAATTCATGTTTTGTTAGTCATCTGTGCACTGCACAAACTAGTGTAGAAAACATTGATGTGACATACCAGGAAATACACTGTCATAACCACAAAAATGAAAAATAAGCCTCTATGATGGTAAAACTAGAGTGTATTCATTTATTGGAATAAACATTTTGAAGAACAAGTTTAGTTTTGTGTTGTTCAATCAATTTTTTTCCATTGACGTTGAATGGGTTGGATGCACAACACAAAATTCATGGAACCTTGATGTTCTGCAATAGAAACAAGTTTTAGCTTAATTTTTCTCTGACTTTTGGAAAATGTCTCTTTTCACCTTTTATGGTCATCCTGTGAAGTAGATGAAGAATGCTGGCATTAGAGGCCCAGTCTCCTCATTAAGCTGTAGATGGTTCTGGACACCCAAATCCAGGAGGGGTCTGGTACATACAGCAACCATGGCCAGATGTCACTGGGTCATATGGCCGCCAGACAGGTTGAGTAATGGGTGCTAGGCAAAAAAAAACTACATTGGTTTTTTGGGTCTGTATGTGAAAGAGATTCCATACCTTGAATAACCCACACACTGTGACTCAGGCTCCCATAATCCATCCACATATTTCAGATTCTCCCATCTCAGTACTTTAAGTTTTCTTTTCTTAGCATACGCTCTGGTACACTGTGCAGACCATGCATACAGTTACAGTGCCAAGCTTTTATGTATTTTGACCATTTTCCAGCAATATATTGTATGGAGAAACGATCTCATTCACCAGCTATGATATCTTTGAAGGGGTCTTACTGCCTTACTTGGTCAGATGGGTGAACCAACTCTTAGAAGATGTGAAAAAAGCAGGTATTACCCTGAAAAAGTTTCACATTTCTATGATCAGTGTCAAATGTGTCTCCAACATTGCAGTTTGAGGCTAGCCATTTGTCAGAATGTTTCCAGTAAATCTAGCATTCTAATGACCAATTGATCGAGCAAATAGAGAAAAAACATTTTGACAAAATTTACCATCACAGAAGTGTTAATTGATGCTGGTCACAGACTCAATTAGATTCTTCTGCTAAAGTCAATGACTTATTAAAACACACAACTTTTAACCTGATCATGACCAAGTCAGATGGAACATATTGTACCATTTATTCATTTGCCAGGCTTTCTGTGGGTTAAAGTGGCTAAGGGCTGGTGGGGGTGGGGTTGGGGTTCTGGGTGACCTGTGGGTGCAACACTCGAACATAAACGTACCAGGATTCAACAATGGTATCCAACACTGGCCTTAGGATTTGCCATGTTTCTTTGATCACTGATTTATTTTAATCCCAGGATAGAAATGATCATAAAGGAAAAACATTAAAGGAGACCACTGAGCCAATGCAGCCATGGATCAAGCAGAATAAGGGAAGGCTTTACCTCATAAGTGACACTGAGCCACTTGGCCCATGTTAGCCCATGGCTGCAGTATGGACAAATGTTGTTTAACTCTTCTTAGGAAGGCCTGGATTTCTATCACCGACAGACCTGCGGCAGAACTTCAGTCTCATTATTTTGGTACTTTTAAATATTAGAGAAGCCTTATGAAATTAAGGGTGTAAATGGATTTTGTTAAAAGTAAATCCTACATGCCAAGAAAATACAGCAAAGACCAAACTAATGTCCTATGGACTGTGTCGCCGACATGGAATCACCACAATATATGAAGTCTGTCTGAATGTGCTCATTATCATAATTATGTCTTCAATGTCTCAGAGATGTAAATAACACTGAGCAGAACATCTGTTCTGTGTGCCTAACTCTGTCTGGTATGTCTCACTCTTCTTTGCGAAGGAACAAAACAAAATGGCCACTTTCCAAAAACAATATCAGACAACAGATAACAGCTTGTGAAGGGACTGTGATTAGATTCTCGGTTACACTGATGATCAGAGCACATAATATGTTTATACATTACAGCGTGTGATTTTCAAGTCTGTTAACTGATATTAGAAAAATTAGTTATTATTTGCAATCTGTTCCTTCAAAAACTATACCACTTATGTGTCATTTTTACCTTGTCTTACTGATTTTGGAAGTTTTAGTAACAATGGCAAATGTCTAATGAGAAGAGGATCAACAAAGCGAAACACTGTTTTGACCTCTTTGGAACACTTTCCAAAGCTGTACTGATTGGCTCATTTGGCCACAGCCTGGTCGAGGATATCCTTGTTTAATGGTGTTTGAGTCAAGCGCACTGCCCTCTTGCCTATCACCTTTCTGGCACCTTGGATACTTCTGATGACAGAACACTATGAAATCAATTTTTTTTTGGTGTCCCCGAGGTAAAAATTCAGATCCTTCTTCTCTGCTTAAAGATAAACTTCTTTTCTTTAGAGATACTTTAGATAAAAACAGTGATGTCATTGCAAAAAGTGGCCACGTGGGTAATAAATACAGCACCTGTCTGATTACTCTTCCAAGATCGTTTTGCTCATCCCTGATTCAAGTTTTCATGTGGTGACCTGGAAGGTTAAACTATGAAAGATGGCATTCTGGAATTTCCCAAATGAGCTGCCTATTTGTGCAGAATGCAGTGATGCTTAAATACAGCATAACATGCTTAATGCCACATACAGTAGGGAGTTATACAGATTCTGAATGAGGCAGTCTCTAACAGATATTAGGGTACATGACACGATGCAGTAGCTGCCTGCTAGAACATCTGAATTACTGGCTCTCCTTGTTGACATTTCAATGTATGGAGGCCTTTGTGCTCTTGATCCGTTCTTGTTTAATTGTCTGGGAAATATTGCAACAACATGAAAAAAACCGAAGTATTAACAGGGAAAATGGTATTGTACTTGTGCAAGGTCCATCAGAGGGGCATAACAAGCCATCCTCAGGGTAGCACTTAGCAGTAGAAGTAATAACAGTATTAACAGATGTGTTAGCAAAAGAGCTCATCCACACAGCCCAAACAGCACTAAGTGTATGGGGTTTACTTTATACCTTCCTTAACAGAGTAATCCATTAATAAATGCTGGAAACACCCTGACACTGGACTGAAAAACAACATTCGTTGCCAGTGTTTTCTTAAGTGGGTTTGTGTCATGTGACAAGCAGAATTACAGTTTGCAGACAAAATGATATCCAGCGAAACAAACATCATAGAGGATACAGTCAACTGCACTTTGTCACAATAAAATTAATGATAATAGTTTCATTCGTCTGATGAGATTATTTTCATTGCAGGGCTTTTGAAGCAGTTCTCGGTCTACAGAGCCTGCTTTAATCAGCAGCATGGTGGGTCTATAAGCTATAGATTAGTCTGATCGGGGAACAGCTGGCCTTGGAATGCAGCCCAGCTGGTGAAAATCAGTCACATTGCTTCCACATACTGCGGAGGTCATGGGGGCCTTCAAAGATTTCGAATATGAGAAGAATGGACAGAATATGTTCCATGCTCTGAAATCGGTGTCAATATCAAGTCTTCTGTGACCTTGGCTCTTCTCGCCCTCAAATGAGAGAAGAGGATCCATCATGTTGTTGATTAGTGCAGGCCTTTGTACATTGCAGACTCTGATGTTCCGTCCATGAGTCAGGCAGTGTGTGGTCACTGATTACCAAGGGGCGTGGTGCTGTGAGTCCATTACGGCATTCCCTGAGGTAGGCCTGGAAATGTTCCTGCTTTGTCAGAATCCCTTTCAGCTCAGGATTAGTCCTCCAAGAGCCTTTGAGTACCAAGCAAAGACATTTAATATAAACAGCAAAACAAAGGAAGTTTAGGGCTCATAAACACCAGCTTACGATACTTTTCAGTGTAAGCAGTCTTAAGTGAAGGATCTTATTGCAAAATTATTCATTTCTAAGTGTTACTGTTCTTAAATCACATACTCATAATGTATGAGAAACCGTGCACACACACACACACACACACACACACACACTTCACTATTGTACAATTTTTCACTTTAATGTTATGTTTGACTCTCAGCCCCTTCCAACAACAATGGGAATCACAGGGCAGTTGATAACAACTAAAAGTTTTGGCATTTGTAGATTTAAAAAATGTTAAATTAAAATGCATATTTCTCAATGTTTCCTATAGCTGTTACTGAAACCAGAAATGTCTCTCCAAGCTTAAAAAACAGTAAACACCCGTTCACACATTAAATTCACCATGCAGTGGTACCCATATTTCTTCATGTTCTCAGAAGGCACAAGTAGGCTGTTTGTAACTGGCAAGTTCATTCAGTCACAGGTGCTTGTCAAGATTATGTTGCTAAATCAGGGCTCTTGACAGCCCAGTAATGAAGAGTGTTTGTCTGCCTCTGTTCAGAACTTTTCTATGTACTGGTTGTGCGTTTGACTAAACATTACAGTAGAAGAACAGTGACAGACTCCCATCCTGCCCTCCTGATGTCATTCCCACCATCATAGATGTTGGGTTTTGAGATTCCATGATTCTCTGAGTGTTCTCTATGAAATCTCATAGTCAGTCTACTCGACATTTTAGCACACGTCTACGGTACATATGACACATATATGCAAAGGGTCTCTCTGATCAATAATGGCTTGGCTTGAATATTGTGTTTAAATGTCATTTTTAGTATATGCTGCATGTGACCACTGACAGGAGGGCACAACATTGTGAGCTCCTTCATAATCAAGAATTGTCTTGATTAAAACTGTAGCTGTTAAGCTTGATGTAAATATGGAGGTGAGTGACATCAGTACTCGTCTTTTGAAGATGAACTTTCAGAGAAAGTGACATTTTTGTGCTCTGAATTCTTCTTAGTTATACAGAGCAATTTAAACTTCAGGTCACTACAGGAACTTCAAGTTCATTGTGGTATATTAGGGTAGTGATGGGACAAAGGCAGCTTAAAAATACGTGGGGGGTGGGAGCATCCTGAACTACCAATCAGTGTTGGTTTTGAAGCCTCATTTAGCACTTGCTTTGATTGGTTAGTTCAGGATACTCTCACTCACCACGGGTTTTGAAGCCTCATTTGTCCGATCACTACAGGGTTACCTAAAGAGAAAGCAGCTACTCATCCCAGCAAGTGCTGTGTTTCCATGGCGATCAAGGTCATGACACACAGCCTGAATTAAATACCTGCAAATATAGAGCAGTTCCACATTACACATGTGTGCACATGTGATTTTTGGTTCTGGTTACATGACCACAGGCAATGTTCTGGTACCTCAGGTGATGATGAACAATGGCCCAGGACGTGGAAACATTCAGCTTTTATATGCAACTCAGTCTTATATCACATGTCACTATTTCAATGTTTGACTCCAAGCAAAACCGGTGGATGAACTCCAACAACTTAATTAAACACTTTCAGTTTAATGGGAATTTAACAAGGTGGGTTTATGTAAACAGCAAAAGGCTAAGAGATCCTATAGAAACTCTACAGCACTGACTCTTGATACCGTTTTGCACTAAACAATTGAAGAACTAGAAGCATGGAACCAATAATCTTTTTATGTGGAAACACCGTCATGTTTACATTACAGTGCTGTATTATCTGTCTTAAAAGAATGGGATGGCACTTCTTATACTGTAGGTGTCTTTCAAAGGATTTTTCAAAAATACAGTCACCACTATTTCTTAGTTATAGCTAATTCTGGGAATTCTTAATGCAATAAACTCACTGGCTCTGCCACAGTATCCATGTCAACTTCTTAACTGCTTTTCAGTGACTCCTAATTTTCAGCTGTTTACGAAGCCCCAAATTTTACAAGCTTGTGGAGGGGGAAAGGCTTAAAGAGGTGACGTTCACAAACCCCAGGCAGCAAGATAATTAAACCGAGATACAGACTGTGGAAGGGGTGCATGTCATTATATCATTTTAACAGTTCCTTGTAGAAGATTTTAACATGGAGATTGCAGGATTATTCAATCATCAAGATTCTTACACCATCAGAGTTATTTAATAATTGCCCTTTTCACTTCATTTGTATTATTAGGTTAAAATCTTTTTTCTTTTTCTTCTATTACTGTCTCACACTCCTTAATTTCTCTCTCTTTCTCTCCCTCCTCATTTTTACTGCATGCCCACCTACCCCCCACCCCCCAAACAGCGCAGAGACATCTTCCTGTAGACTGATTCTCATTTACAAGCCGAGTCATTTCACATTGGGTCAATCATATTCTACTAAGACAGGATGAGGTCACATTTGCGCTTGCGTGGGATACAATGAAGCTCACAAATTGTAAATGATCCTCAGGAGAAGGTTTACAATTGAAATCAGAGATAACTGCTTTTCATTGGATGACGCCAGGGCTACGAAAAGATTTTGGCTGCCTGAGCAGAAACACAAGCACTGCTGTCATGGAACTTTACCTTGCGCAGTTTGGGTTCCAGTTACGGGTGGAGAACTGCTGCAGGTTAAAATGTAGGAAAACGCTTTGCTCATGAGTGCTACTGCACTTGGAATTAGCGTGAACATCAAAGGACTGGCAGGCCAGGTTTGGATCCAAGGTCGGCTCATCGGCTCAACAGGTGCTCATTTAGAAAGCCTGCCAAACCCTGGAACCTTGTATCTTTTTTCTAGAATACAGGATATATAATACAGAATGACACAGCATGTACTGCGTTGGCCAAGAGCATGGACTTATACCCCATAAGTTCCAGTGGATCATTCAGGTCTATGCTTTCTGCATGATAAAATGCAGGTGCCATCTGTATGTGTGTGGACTTTGTGTGTCGTCCACTTCATAGTTTCTTCCCAGGAAGACGTGCTGTTCTCTATTAATTGGTGACCCGTAGCGATTGCTATCTTATCCTTGGTGTATCCTGTGTTGCTCATCATTCTTGACAAAAACAGATTCCAAATCAGTTAAACTTTCAAAGGGTGATTAATACCATAGCGCACGGGTTTCAGAGTGTATGCAATTGAAGATGTATGTGGAGGTGAAGAGCTGTTTGGACTTTCTCCACTCATTCTATTTATACTGTCTCGTGCTTTTTCTGACTGAAGGAAAATATTTTAGTGTATAAAAAGTGTGTAAAATTTCATATGTACATATTCTGTTTATTGTCTTGAATTGTCTTGCATGTTCTACAGTACTGTGCAAAAGTCTTAGGTAGTTGAAGAAAATGTTTAAGGCCATTTATCTGGGCAGTAATTGTATTTAACATTAGAATATATATGAATAAAGAGTA
>JAACJT020000032.1:7447184-7465773 GCA_009936485.2 Gymnarchus niloticus | reverse complement strand
TAGAAATTATGCACACACCCCCCTCCCCCCCCCCCCACTCCGGGGACAAGTCTAATACATAAGAGGAGTGAAAGCTGGACAGGACATGACATCATCATCCATGGCACAGTGAGGTTTCAGAAGCACTCATTTAGACCAAAAATGTGTAACATTACTGATTAAAAACTGAAAAGATTTTTTTTTTTCCTCTGTGTACAGGACTGCTGAAAATAGATGGTAAGCTCGCATGCATTAATGATCATTAATAAGTGTTTTTGTAACTGCACACCAATCGCAGAGAGCATATTGACCATTATCGTTACTCATTACAGTGGGCGCTGAAGTTGTTCAGCCTAGTGGTAAGTGTTCAGAATTTATTTCACTTATAATTCACTGCTTAACACAAGCAAGGGGGCAGTAATACGAAATGTAAAATGAAATTTTTGACAAAAAACGTTGTTTGGTCATTGTGTGCCTCTGTTTCCTGTTTTCTTTATGCTGAGCATGTTAAAGATTTCCTTCTATGAGAAAAGACAAGACATACCATTTGACCAATTGTATGCACCATTTTAAAAACATCTTGCACTTCATAGAAGTATTTCCAATGTCTTAAGTCTGTAAAACTGAGTGAAGAATTTACAGTATTTTTACAGGTTTTGTGAACCTTAAGTGAATTATAATTTTTTTAACCTTTTCCATTTTTTTTCAGTTGGACCGAGTCTTAGTAAGTATTGTGCTAACTCTTGTTTTTTTGTACTCTGTCAGCATAAGAATTTATCGATTACGTTTACATCAGCCAACTTTTCTGCAGAATGCACAAAATTAGTTGAATGTGTCGTTTTTGATCATAATTCATTGAGACGGCAGAATTATTTATTCTTGACTATGACGTGATACATTTTCGTAATTACTGCAGTGAGTTAAACGGGCATTAAACACTGAGAATAATTACAAATGTAACTTCATCAGGCATTAGATCAAGTCACTTGTTTGGAAAAAAGTGTGATTCTGAAAATATTTATTTCCACTATTAGCAAGTTGCTCTTCTGAAGGGCCTGTCTGCTGTTCACAGGTGGTGTTGGTGCGGCTGGACCGTCTAGAGGTGGGCAGACAGACGTGTCATGTTACACAGTTTCTGATGAGAACAGAACTGGGAACTTGCCTAAGCTACAAATATTTGGCCAGGACTCAAAGCCCTCGCATGTCATCCACTTGGCAGCTAATAGATGATGTCAGAATTGAAGCAATGCTATGGCCTTACCTCTTCTTACATATGTAAATGTAAAAGGTCCTTCGGATGACTACAGATCTGCGTGTAATACAATATCTGGCACTTCAAAATTTGGTGTATTGCAACCACATCCAAGCCAAATGAAACTTAATCACAAAGACAATTAGAATAGTCACCAGCACAGAAATTAAATTTACCTTTTATGTTTTTTTTTTTTACAGTCAGCAGAAGTGGTCCTGGTGCTGGGATTGGTCCCGATACTGGTTCTGGCACTGGAAATGGGTCACTGCCCAAAGTGAAGCCTCTAAAATCACCAGGTGAAACACTCAAAGTTCATTACAGTTTCATACCTGAAAATCTGGTCCCACTGTTTGTATCCCTTGTTCTGTCAGGTATGAATATAGAGTATTGGGTAGGAGGTGTAGTGTGGCAGAACCTTACCACCGCTGTTCGTTTGGTGCCACTCTTTAGCTGACCGTAGATCAGAAGTTCACCAGCCTAGGTGCTCAGTTAGCACTGTTTTTTGGCTTTCACAGCCATGCATATGTCAGGCATTTCCAATCATCTAATGAATCTTAATGAAATGGGCTGGAAGTTGGTGCTGGCCTGCATGTTCCATCTATCTGATGGGCTGTAGCTGGTTTACATGTCAGCACATACACAGCCAGCCATCAGTGCAAGGGACTAGGACCAGACGAACACCTGACCACAGACAACCTTAGACAACATTTTCATTCACTTCTGGTTGTATTCTGGTTTTATGAATGTATGTTTTTAAGGAATTTTATTAATAAGAGCAATAGATTGGTGACTTTGAAGAGGAGGAGAAAACTTTTAGTTTTAAGTGTAATAGTTATAATTTTAGATTTTACATGCATATATAAAATTTTATTTATTGTCAAATTTGAATATGGAGAATAACCAAAAAAAAAAAAAATCTTCATTCTATTCTCTGTCTCTCAGTACCTGGAGCCTGCTGCTTAATAATGATGGTTTCTGCTTTTTCTCCAAGGCTACAGAACTGGAGGAACAGGTCTCTCTCAAAAGCAAGGTGTGATATGCTCATTTCAGGGCTCCTCCATTAAAACATCCCACACTGACTGACTGACTGCAGGCTCACGTTGATGATGTTTGATGGTTTTTTAATGTGTTATGCTTGTGTGTATTGAGCTGTAAGTCACTTTGCAGTGCATTATGATGTAACTGCAAAGCTGAATACTTTGTAAATGTACAGTATTTGTCATTCAGGGAAGATTTCATAACATAAATGTAAAAGTCTTTCTCTTGCATTTAACATAAAATACAAGACTGTGGCAGTATTAAGTCTTAAAAATGCTGAAGGAGTGAATGGTAATCAGAGGGTCATTTGTATTATTGTATAAAATGCTGTCTCATTAGGTTTTGGCACATGAAACTCCATTCATGTAAATATTTCTGATTGGGCTATCACATATGTGGGGCTTTTGGTGAATTATTCATAATTAGTCATTCATAAACCATGCCTGGGCTACTGCAGAATGCCTGCCTTCACCCAGTCCTGCTCTATTCTCATTTAAGCATTACTTTAGATGGCTTTATTTAAAACTAAAGCTTTAACTCAAAAACAGAGCTAAGGGATGTTTGGCTGCTGCTGTGGCACAACTGACTTCCCCAGAGGTAAATCATTGCACTTAGAAATTTATATTTTTATCCATTCCAGTAAATAATGAGGTCATCTGTCAAAGACCCAGAATTCTCTGGGTCTTGTCATGGCACTCAGACATCTGTTAAAGTGTAACTGTATTCTCCAATTTAAAAACCAAACCCTGACCAACAGGACATTGTTATTCTGATAGATTATTATTCCTACTGCAGGCTGGCATGTAAATGACCTGTGGTAAAACATCTTTGTTCTGTTTTGTCTAATGTGTTTTCCCCCTTTCCAGCCCTCCAGGGAATATTGGGAGGAGGCAGCTATGGAGGTAACAACTGTCACTACTGAAAGATTGCAACAACTGTCAATTCACATCGTGACCTGCATGCTTTTTCACTAAGCATCTCTCTCATTTCCAGAAAAATGAACATCAAATCATGATAGAATCATTAATGTGAATTAATAATTAATTGTGTTCTAGGGGGTGCTGGATGTCAAGGCAAATCCTGTGGGAAAAGAAGAAAGTGAGAAAATATATTGAGACCTCAACATATCATGGTGCTACTGCCTGATCCAGAATGTACATTTTTAACTACAGAAATATTTGTTTTGCTTTCATGTACAAATGTTTAACTTTTTTTGTACTGTACTTGAGTAAAGTTTGATCTGCAAGCACACAAATGTAAAGAGGCATTTGACATTCTTGAATAATAAAAAAAATCACTAAATGACAGCCAATCAGAAGGATGCAACAATCAGTGTTTTTCTTATGCCGAATCATAATAAGTATGACATTTATATAGATACAAGCAAAGGCACTCTGCAGAAAGTTGTGTGATCTTAGGCAGGCACGTCCAAAGTTTGGCTCATGGGCCAAATGCAGCCCAACAAAAGATTTTAAATGGCCTGCAACCTGCATAATAAAATGCATCTGAAGTGGCCAACAGGCCTGCAATCCATTGCAATTTATCTTTTCCCCTCAATGGGGGCATTACCCATAAGGCTATTATCAATAGGCTATTAACAAGTTGCGCCACACTCTTGCTTACGATGGCCCACAAGTGCACATGAAAAAAACTTACAAGACAAAAAGCAATTAATTAGAACATAAACTAGATGGTGCAAAGCCCTCTTGTAGATGGAAAAAAATTATTCCAGCTTTCAGTCAGGTCGAAAAAGAAAAGGTGCATAGAATTAATATGAGATAAGTGTCATGGATATATTGAAATATAAATAAAATAAGGAAAAACCGATTTACAGGCCATTTTCCTATGGCACCACTGCCAAACATTCATGTATGATTGTGATGCAGTTAACAGCATAATACAAATTCTCAATTGTACATGATATACACATATATGTTGCATTAAAAAACACTAAAGCAATGTTTCATTCTGCAGTCTTATTTTACAGTTGAAAACTTTTGTGTACATTAATGATTAGATTATGGAATAATATGGTGTCGTACGAGTATATGCCACCTAAAGGTCTAAATTGTTAGGATGTATAATGTTTTAGGGGAAATCAAACCTGCGAGTCCCAGAGCGTCAAAGCCCTCTCCTGACTCACTGTTTGAATGAGTAGTGATGAACATCGGAGCATCGATGGTGGTGGTGATGACTGATCATTAGTACTCACACTTTGAAAAGAAAGTTCCAGAAAACTCTCCAGAAAGTGGGTGAAGTGCAGAATATTGCATAGCATAAAGCGGAGAGAGAAGAGGGCTAAAGAATGCGTGGAAATGATACAGCAGCAGCAGCTCACGGAGCAGAGGACGATGTCAGATGAGGCTCAGCACACGTCAGAGGTATATTAAAGTGCATTTTGACTGATGCTTTTCTTTGTATGATTACAATATTTAAATATACTGTATATGCTCATACTGTGGATTATCATCTACAACATTAGCAATTTACGTAAAATGTGCCGAACAAGCTCCGAGTTGAAGGGCTCCTTTGCGGGAGGATTCCTGTCATATATTAAGCGATTTGAGCGATCAGCAAACTACATATTACAAGCCTTATAAAAGCAACTTCTGAATACAGAGGGAGCTGTATATCCGCAAATTAAATATCATTTTCACCATTCAAATGAAGGTTTGTTTTTGTGCCTGTTATAGTTATTGCAGCGAATTAGTGAATCAACCCTGTAAAGCTTGATGTATAAAACAATGGACAGAAATTCTAAATATAAAAAACTGAACCATTTATTGGACTCTTTTGATAAAAAGAAAATGTAAATAATCATGAAAATCTTTGCATATAAAATTTTTCTGTATTTGATGCATTAGCCATTTGTATTTGTAAAATATCCTCACTATACTGCTTCTCAATTCAAATATAGACACCAAAAATGAAAACATAAATCAAACTAAGTAATACAATCTTTGTCATTTGTATTTTGCTATATTTAATACATATTACAGTATGAAATGTCAGGCAATAATGATTTTGTCACGCCAACACCAAACCAGTCTGCCTCAAACCTGCCACACTCAACCTACTCCCGTTCATCATCCCCTGAGTACTGACCAGCTGTGCCTCGTTCATGATCATCAAGCAGTTTCCAGTCGTGCCTTTTTCAGTTTCCTACATTAGCCCTGCAGTTCAGTTCCTTCCTTGTGAGGTATTGTGTTTCTGTGACCCTTACTAAGTAGGGCTTTGTGCTTGAGTATTTGCCAGTGGATAACCCTGATTGTTACTGATTTCTCCTTCTGTCTCCTGTTTTGGTTCTGTTTGCTGTGCTTGTTGCTCTATCCTGAAATTGACCTATTTGCCTGTGATCATGACTGTTTTTGATGCTCTACTGGCTTTTGGAAATCCTACATGATTCTGATTTCGAGCCTGTCTGTATTGACTACAATTGAACCTTGTGATTCTGCAATTGGATGCTGCCGTGTTCTGAATCACTACAATTTAGAAACTAACTTAAAACACTTGCTGTATCATATGATACAAATATAAGACTATTTTGCTCTTATTTAATAAAATAAGTAATTATGAGTTGGTTCAATCCAGTAAAGAATCTTGAAATATTAGTAACAGTATATATTAGTTACTGTAACCGCTCCAAAATTAGGAGCGGTCGACTTCCCCGTAAAAGGCGTTTCAATCCCAACATAAAGGGAGCCAATTACGTAATGGGCTACTATTGTCTGCAGTAAATGGATCGGTCACCAGATGGCATAAGACACGTGTCAAATTGTGTAGAACTGGTTTTTAAGGAGGGCAGTCTTAAGAAACCCGTATATCAAATATACATTTTGCGGTATAGGGTTAAAAGTATGATAAGCCAGTTTAACATGTTGCTTTTTGTCCCAAGTAATCTTCAATGTGATAGCCAGGGTTAAATAGATCGTTTTATTGATTTTTGTTATAGATCTGTTCATTTGCTGCGTCGCTGTGAAAAACGACCCAGGACATCTCCAAAGCACACCCGGTGGATCTCGGCCGAGAAATCCTTCTGGCCAGCAGGTTTAACCTGCTCCAGCTCTGCGTGGAAGGTGGTGGCAAACTTGATGTCAGTTTTATAAGGTGCGCAAATGTCTCGCTTTGAAGCTACTGATGGTGTGGAAAAGGGGTCCATATATACATCATCTCCTATTGAACACCTCGGAATAATTTCTGGCATCGCCAAGTATTTGCATTGCTTCAAAATGAACATAAAGCACTTTTTCAGCGAGTCTATGTGTATTATTTCTAATAGTTATCTTTTATTATTAGACAATATAGTATTTACCTCAACACACCTTGAGTTGAAAATAAAGCCGCCTCAGTTTCATGATTATGCAACAGCGGCGGTGTGTGTCCCCCCCGCCAGTGACGCGCCTCCTCTTGCCGCTCCACACACTGCAGTCAAGCGGCCGGCCCTCGTTATGCATGTCCCGTCCTACTCCATCTGACTGACTGAGCAGGATCTCCAGGACGGGACAGCTGCTTCTGTCGATCGCCATGCCCAGGGACTCCCACCCGGCTGGGGGGTAAACGATGACGACTCCCTGTCGGCGCCGGGTGAGGGACGGACTCATGGGTGAGGAAGAAGGTGGGTCAAGAACATGCTTTCAAGGCTTGGAGATGGGGCGTGTTTTAATATCACGGGTCTACAGTCCTCACGGTCGTCGCGCCGGGTGGAGCTCGGAATGTGAAATTTCCCCAGATGACCTCCATAAATCAAAGTTAACCATCAGAATTTGAGAAGACGACTTTGCAAATGTATGCGTTTTAGAGCACATTTCTTAGGCTTGGAAAGGGTGATATTAGTCGACCACTCATCAATCGAAGAACATAAATACAGTATCAGTATTATAAATGATCACTCGTTACAATACATTCATCCTCTACTTTAGAGCTGTATTTGAAACTCTGGAACTGTGAAATTATTTTCTGGAACCGACTTAAAAAGCGAAGCAAACGTGTCGTCACAAACCCGTTTAATCTTTCAAAATCTACGAACTTTAAAGGAAAATATAGTACACACAATACAGATTTCTGTTTGTACCACCAATATTACAGGCCTATATTAAGTATAATGCTCACGATGTAATTAGCATAATCTCTGAGTGTGCAATGTGTATCTCGGTTGACTATGTTTGCATTTTCTAAAAGGATACTTTCTCTGAAGTGAAACACTTGCACTTTCGCTGTATGTTTCAGCTGTGGACAGTTTTCCTCTGTGCAAGGGCTGCATGCAGAGGATCCAGGACGCCCGTCACGTGCAGGCTCTCAACAACGACTGGCACGCGGATTGCTTCCGGTAAAGAGTGTCGGTCCGTATGGGCTCGCGATGCACAGCACTCTTCTTATGTGGTGCTGACTGTTCAAAATAAACTCTTCGGAAATGCTTTTAAAATTACAAAGTGGAACACCACACAGAACAACAGAACACCAAAGCATACTTAGGGAGATATTTGGGGCTGATTTTTTTTTTTTCACTCCTGTAAACCTACCTTCTGACTTCTTAAATTATTCTAAATGTATGTCTTCAGTATCATTTCACCATATTGTTTTTTCCTCTATCTCCTTTTGTACTCGTTAAGTTTGGCCAAACCCTGTAGTGAAGACAAGCTAGTACTTGTTTTTCCGCACCCAGGTGTTTATCGCAGGTAGCCTATCTCCGTATTATGCTGAGGTCATAGCTGCATGTTAGTAACTCACAGGCAGTCCGTTTCCCTTGCAAAGAATCCAAAGCAGATTATGGTGATTCGGCCTAAGGGTGGTGATGTAGCTCTGTGGGTTAGTTGTCTGTGACCAAAAGGTTGCAGGTTCAAATCCGGAAGCCGGCAAAAGTGTTCGTATCACTGCTGGGCCCTTGAGTAAGACCCTTAAACCCAGTTGCTTCTGGTGTGCTAGATACCAGCATACCCTGAGCACCAACCCTCAGCTCTCGACTTGCCAAGCAAGATTGGAAACACAAAAACTGAGTTTCCCGATGGGGATAAATACAGTAAATAATAACAATATATTTCACATTCCACTTATATTTAACTTCTTGTGAGCAGAGCCGGTTGGGGTTTGACCTTTGACACACATGATGTTTAAATTCAGGTATTTCCACAGTGCTGTTGAGAATACTGCCTCGTCTCTGTGTATGAGTGCAGTTTGCATGTTCTCTCCGTGTGACATGGGCTTCCTTTCAAAATCCAAAGGCATGCAGTTAGGCTAATTGGTGTCTCTAAATTGCTTGTAGGGTATGATTATGTGTGTGTGTGTGTGTGTGTGTGTGTGTGTGTGTGTGGGCGGGCAGGCACCCTGAAATGGACTAACATCTGCCTGAGAAAGGCTCCAGTCCCAAGACCAGCACAAGCAGTTAGATGATAGATAGATTGATGTTGAGAATACTTCACCAATGACTCATGGTGAAATTTTTAAACACATACCTGTGACAAACGTCTGTAAAATGCTAAAAAGATAACACCACTGATTTCACTGACTACGTGTTATTTTGCTTTGTAATAGAGTGTGGGGACGCCCTCTGGTGGTGAACACCACATTGTACCTCATTTGTGACATAAATATAAAATTATTTAATTTACTCTAGCTATGTAGAATGAGGAAATCTTGGGGTTAAGATGCAGGGTTGGTCAGCATCCATTGCCTCTGTAGGTTAAGGGCCTTGGGTAGGGGTGGTCAGCTGGTTGGACATGAAGAGTTACAAAGGTGAGGTCTCAAAAGACGTGAGTCCAGGGGGCATTGTGAGAAAAGTGCGTGAATGGGGGTGCGGCTGTTCCAGACAGAAAATCGTGTGATGGGGAATGGCTCAATATAATTACTTTGCTGGCCACAGGATTTAAACCCCTGACCTTTTGGAGATAGGCACAGACTTCTAACCTATTTAGCCAAAACTAATTAGAGCCAGCATCCTTGAAGAAGACTGTAGACTAGAGTGTCAGTTATTAGGTGGTACAGTCAGCTCAGATACAGTGCTTTGTCTGTAGTTTGAAATACATTTCTTGTTATTTAAGATGAGAATTTTACAAACAAGGTCAATTTTTGTTCCAGTCATTAATTTTGTTTATCTGTGTCAGAAGGATCAGTACCCCATCATTCCCCCACTGGGCTGTCTGTCTTGATGCCCCTAAAATGCAGTACTCTCAGTACATCTTAGTTTTTAATAAGCTGGCAGTGTTGGTCACTGGCATGTCGTCACACTAGGATCCAAACACAGAACTACTCCAAGTCCTTTGGCATCAACCATTTTCTCTGGGAACAGCATTAACGCTCCTGATCAGGGAATATAAAGCATGTAGGGCCTAGCACAGCTATCTTATGGTATGTCAGTCACTAACCTTCATTCCAGGATTATTCAGCAACTGTGAAAGTGAGACCCTCTGAACGTGTTGTTAATTGTATGTGTCAGTGTCTTATCCTACAGGAGTTGCCTATGGGCCATCTTTGGCTTTTTGACTCAACATTTTGAAATGGGGGGAGGGGCTCTTAGGGCGTTCCAGGACCTGCAAACTGAAGGGGGAAATATTATGCCACGACCCCACGTGAGTCATTGGTCACTTCAGACACCGATTTCTTTGTCTGATCAGCAAATGCACTGGTCAGGTCGTTTGAGTGACCTGACCTTGCTTTTCACAAAGCTTTGTTGCATATTATTGACCAGTCGTATGAGCATACATGTATTATCATGTTTGTGTATTACAGTATTACTCTTTACTAGAATTTCTGGCCAATAGCGAAAAGGTCTATAAAAAAACCTTAAAGCATTTTTGTGCATCAGTTCATGTACATGTGAGGGCCTATTCTGACACTTTTTTTTTGTGTGATGTCATGGTGGGCCGTGTCAGTGGCTGAGTTCTGAGGGACAAGTCCAGCCCACTGTTGCTGAATGGGTGGAAACTAGATTAGGGTTTTGATGCTCTGCTGAGGTCAAGATGTTTCCTCAGGAAGTGGCTAATGACACACAGAAATGAGAGAGAGAGAGAGAGCGAGAGAGAGAGAGCGAGATAGATGCAAATTAGCAGAATAGCCTCATTGGATCTGCTTTAATTACCCTTGTCAGAGTGTCACCTCCGTTCACAGGAGCACCAGTTTTCCATCGCTGGTTGCTTGAGGTGGGACATGTCACGCAGGGACCAGCGCTACAGGAAGTGTAGCATGGGGAAGTAAGTGTGTGTAATAAAGGCAGAAAGACTATGGTTATCTCCTGTAATGTAAGGAGCTTACGAGTTTGTGCAGAGTTGGGTCCAGGGGGTTGAGGCTGGTTGATTTAGCTGCCTTAGATTCACACGTGACGATTCTGTACCTCAGTAGCGCTTTTTGTTTGTGGGAGCAAAGTCTGGATCCAAGTAATCATTGTGAACCCTAGCTGTGCTGTTTAGCGCAATCTGAGTTTTGCAACGATGCCCGGCGTTTGACATGAAAGGGGCTCTGTTGTGTTTCTGTTCTTGATTTATGTAGTTTGTGTTATCGTGTGTCTCTGCTGTGAAGCTGACTACTGAAGCTCATAACGTTTTGGATGTTTGTGTTCGAGAGAAAAGCACGTTTGTTTTGCCAGCTCACCCCTGGGGTGCTGGGTAGCCACTAGCTTTTCATAACCTCAGAACGCAACATTAATGAGTCAGCCGGTTCTGTGTGACTGTGTTAATGGGGCCACTTTCATGTGTTGTGTGATTCTGTAAACATGGTCTGCATGTTCAGTCTAAGTTAGGTATGGAGTGGTAGCTATATTCTGGTGTGATCCTGTAGTCTATTTAAACTGCCCTTCACCATCACGGAAGCTTTGTAAAATCACATGATGTCGGTCAGCCCACTTCCATTCGCGGGGCCACCCTCGGAGTCGTGGCACTCTGCTCGTTGTCCTGAGCTTCTTCATGTTGTGAGCCAATGCGTGAGAGGGGCAGATTTCAAGGTGGTTGTGGCATTTCGAGCCTTTTGCGGGTTTTAGGGTCTCTCCCAGAGTGTGGAGGAGACGAGGCCCATTTAGATAACATCTTGCTGGTTCAGCTTCTACCCTCATCGCTTACATGTTCCTCGAACACAGGTGCTGCGAGTGCTCGGACCCTCTGTCCCACTGGTACTACGAGAAGGATGGCCACCTCTTCTGTAAGCGGGACTATTGGGCACGGTTCGGGGAGCTGTGCCGGGGCTGCTCTGACACCATCACCACAGGCCTCGTCATGGTAAGATGCTCTAGAGCGGCTGATGTAGTTTTCACCTCCATGCTGGTGTTTGCAACACATGAAGACCCGCTCTTATGAAAGCTCACTTCCTGTCAGTCAGTGGCCTGTCTCTTTCCCTATTGGTAAACAGCATGTTTCCCAATTCACTCTGTCTCGTTTCATCTTCCCCCTTTAGCCAGGACAAAGTTCTTTGAAAATTGATTTTTTTTTTTTTTTTTCTTCCCCTGATTGTCCAAGGTTGCAAAGATGGTCTCACCCCATTGGCCTGTTACAGGAATCACGTGATGTGACAATGTTATGGAGAACAGAGTTTGTTTGATAGCTCTACAGGGTGTCACCAGCTGTGGTCTAGGGTGACTATGCTGATTTAGTGGACAGATACTTTACTCTTTGAGAGATCCGCAGACAGTCCTGCAGACGTCCCAGTGGAAGGGCGCCAGTGTCTCTGAGGCAGGACCTTTGGAAGTCCTTGCTGCCATAGTTTCAGATCAGCTTGGGCAGAAAATTGTGGACCAGAAGCAAACCACGCACATAGGTGTGGCACGTTATAGGACAAGCATGGTTTACCTTGAAATCTCATGGCCTAGATGTCATAATCCCTGTCTTCACCCTGCTAGTACTGGTCTGTGAGGCTGAGGTGAGAGGAGCCCTTCTTTGCATGTCAGTCAGGCACTGCTGAACGTAGCCTCTTGCCCTGGAAGGTGGGGGCCGGCAGCCCTGCTTCTGCAGCTCACGTCTCTGATGCTCTGACACTCTCTATAGGTTGCCGGGGCACAGAAGTACCATCCAGAGTGCTTTAGCTGCCTGCATTGCGGCTGCGTCATCGGAGATGGGGAATCCTACACACTGGTGGAACACTCCAAACTGTACTGGTAAGCCCACTAAACACGGTGTGGAGGATGCTGGGAAACACAATACGTGGCTCATACCACGTACAGCTAAGCCTAAATCATACTTAGCTTGTTTTAGAAGACGAAGGAATGTGACTGGCGTTGTGACACCCAGTAATCAGTTGTTGTGTGTTGTTTTCTCCAGCGAGCAATGTTACCATAATAACATTGTCAGTCAGGGGGCACAGCTAGACTCCTCTGGCTCCATGATCCCACACATGGTCACAATGGTGTCCATCCCAGCCTCCCCTGAAGGGAGACGTGGCTTCTCAGTTTCTATCAGCCAGGACTGTGGTTCCAGCACATGTGGGCCCGAGCACAGCCCCGCTGTGCGCGTGTCGAGGTGAGCTTGTAGTGGCCTCTTCGACGGGTGCTCAGGGAGTGAATGTGAAATCTTAACAGCAGTAACCAAGGAAGGCTCTGCTGAGTCTTAATTATATTAAACCAGCAAAATGAGCTGAATAATGTGCTTTTGATGGTATATTTATCAGCCAGTAGGGGGCACACTCTGTGAATTTTTTTTTTTAAATGATGCTGCCCTTGCTGAATTTATCCAGCAAATGGCTTTTATAATTTTTCTGAAAATCACAGATTAGACAGTAACAGAATATCCGAAAGGAGACACGGACGGTATGTTTTTTTTGTTTTGGAAAGGTTCAGAAAGTCAAAAGTCCAAACTGAATTGTGTGTACCTTGAGGAATGAAATGGTAAAAGCTAAGAATTACAGTGTAGCCTTTGGTCGTCTCCTGAGAGGCCTGTGCCGGTTTTTAATGACGTTAGGAAACGTTAGGCTCCTTAGCGACCACCATGTCTCTCTGTCCAGCATGGAATCAGACAACTTCAGTCCAAACCTAAAGAGCTCCGTGCACATTGGAGACCGTATCTTGGAGATCAACGGAACCCCAATTCAGAGGGTTCCGCTAGACAAGGTAACAGAAACTTCCACTCCACCCGGACAGCTGACGACAGTTTCACACCCTCGCCTGCTCCGCCTTGCCCAGGCCTGACTACACCTGCTATTCATCTCCATCAGATCGACCTGCTGATCCAGGAGGCTGGCAGGCAGCTGCAGCTAACTGTTGAGCACGATCCTCACCAGCTGGGAGCTCCTCAGGTTGAGGTCGACAGCAGGCCAGCAGAGCTCTTCAACACAACCAGGCCTGGCCCTGAACTCTCACCCTGTCCAAGTGCAGCCAGTGTCCGCCCGAGAGTCATCACGTAAGTGCTCCACATAATGATTACTATGGAGATTCTCCATCCCAGTGCTCCATCCTGTTTCCGGGGGGTTTGAACTCATACTAGATCCATCTAGGAATTCTGCTCTAGCGGACTGAGCTGTTTGATCCTCTGCCTTATCCTGTCCTACAAAGACCAAGTCTAGTCAAAATCCAGATTTTTGGACATTGTGCACATTTGTCATATTTATTCAGTGGCTGGAGATCTGAAAAAGACCAGTGTTCCTTCATGATGATTGCTGTTGGGTGGTGTTTCTGGGTTCTTCGTTTGTATCTCATTTTATAAGCACATATTAAAGCATTCCAAAAAGTGACTGCTGGCTGTTTCTCCCTTCAGACGCAGCCTCAGCACTGAAAAATCTCCACGCGTCCGCGGCTCCTCCTCCCCGCTTTCTCAACGGAGGGACATTGGGCGCTCAGAGTCCCTCCGAGCTCTGCCCGCCGGCCCGACAGATCGCATTTTCCGCCCCTGTGACCTCATCCATGGCAAAGTGCTGGGAAGAGGCTTCTTTGGACAAGTCATCAAGGTGCTGAATCACTCTAGCACGTGCTGCTCGATTAGTAATGGGTATGCAGCTTCCTGAGATCCAGCTGTACAGAAGAAGCACAACTGTAGAGGAAATTTATACATAGTAGTGCAGGGTGCAGATCCAGTGTCCTGAAACCAAAGATTCATAGGGAGTGATGAGGCTCTCCTATAAACCTCCAACTGCTTGATTTTATGGAGTATCTTTAATAGGTGTTTATTTTACTGGTGACTATCATATTCAGTAGAACATTCCCATCAATAAGATTTGCTATCTAATGTTTACGGGTTTCCTGGTTAATCTCTAGAATGGATCCATGACGCAATTTCCGGTTTCTAGGTTACGCATCGTGAAACAGGTGAAGAGATGGTGATGAAGGAGCTTCTCCGTTTTGATGACGACACCCAAAAGACATTCCTCCAGGAGGTACGTCTACCAGCAGTGTTGCTCTTACCGTTCAGCCTGGCAGATTTGAAGCCCACGACCTAATGTTGATCTGGTAACCATGTGCTGATGGAAATTTCAAGGAATTCCTGCTGTAGTACCACTGACAAAGCTGCTTTGCCTGAGTTGCAATAACGGATGTTTAGCTCTGCGAATGAGATCCATAGTAAAAAGTCACTCATAAAATAGGGAGCATGACGAAAGGAGGACAAGGATTGGTTTACGTCAGCCAGAAGAGATCCAGTAAAATATTTGAATTGATGAAATAAATGTCATCCCTAGGTGAAGGTCATGCGGTGCCTGAACCACCCCAATGTCCTCCACTTCATCGGGATCCTTTACAAGGACAAGAAGCTTAACTTAATTTCGGAGTACATCAAAGGAGGCACCTTGAGGGACATCATTAAGGACATGGTGGGAACCTAATATGGCTTTGGTTCCCAGTTTCTCTCTGTGTTTTTCCCCTGTGTCTGAGATCTGCCTCTCTTTTCCCCATTTTATGGAATAAACAATGTCTAATATTTAAAATGTGTGCCTGTAAGATGTATTCTAAAATTAGTACACAGCCTTGGAACTGTACAAATTACAATTCAGTGGGTGAACGTTGAATGTAATTGTATACATGCTGCTCTGTGGAATGGACCAATGGATGAGAGAGGTTTATCTCCCTGTCTGTCTCCCCCCACCCAAACAGGACAGTAATTATCCTTGGAGGCGGAGAGTAGGATTCGTGAAAGACATCGCCTCTGGAATGGTCAGTGTCGACTGCTGTGTGAGTTTATTGTGCTGTGCTGCCCTCTAGTGAAAGAATGCAATATAAGCTTTAGTTACAGCAGATATTGTGGTTACGGGTCTGAGGTACTGGAATTTTGTGTGTTAATAACCATATACTGAAACAGTGTATCTCTTCTGCTTTTTATCTAACTGCATGAAAGGAGTGTGCTGGGGATCCATCGATGCTGAGGGACTGAACTGCTTTGTGTTCTAATATAGTAATTCCACTGCAAGACAGCCTGGCAGTTTGAAAAAATAAAAGATGCTTAAAATCTTACTTATGGATTCGTTCTGTTGGCGCTTTGGGGTCATCTTTAGAAGGTCAAGTACACTTTGAATCTGCTGCCTCTGGCTTCACCCTCCTCTTTCTTTTCTCTCTCACTCAAATTTGTTCAGGCATATCTGCACTCAATGAAGATCATCCACCGTGATCTGAATTCATACAATTGCCTGGTCAGAGAGGTGGGTCCCGGGTACCAGCAGCTCACTTTCTGTGAAGAGTGTAGGTTGTATTCTGAAGAGCAAACCTTGTCTTTCAAGAATAAAAGTTAAAAACTGCAGAGGTAAAGACACAGACCTGCTTATTGAGCATGACTGGCGGTTCGCCTTCCTGCTGAAAATGTCACCTCAGCTCATTGTACTGCTATCTACTGCAGGACCAGAGCGTGGTGGTGGCAGACTTTGGCTTGGCCCGCCTCATGCTCGAGGAGCGGAACCCAAACAGAAATCCCCCAGCTGGGCTTTTGAGACTGCAGAAGCCTGATCGGAGGAAGAGGTACACAGTGGTGGGTAACCCCTACTGGATGGCACCAGAGATGATTCATGGTGAGCCGAAGGGGAACAGCTGTGACTGCTGTTAAACGCATGTGGTGATTGAACGAATGAGGCTTCAAGACCCATGGTGGGAGGGAGTAGGGATTATCCTGAACAACGAAGCAGTGTTGGTGATAGCCAGCGTTGATTGGTCATTCGGGATAATCCCTCCCACTATAGGTTTGAAACCTCATTTAGCAACACCATTGATTAGTTAGTTTTGGATACTCCCACCCATCACAGGTTTTGAACCCTCATTCGTTCCATCACTAATGAAATGGTAAAATATAAATGCATTTCACAGCAGATATATTACTAGGCAATAATTTGTCCATGTTTTCATACTGCATGTGTGGCAGGGACGTTAGGTAGTGATGTATCTGTAACCCAGCCTTCTTTGGTTGAATTCATTGCCAGGTCAAATCTACGACGAGCGTGTGGACATCTTCTCCTTTGGAATCATGCTTTGTGAGGTCAGTGTCATAACAAAGTCAGCGATTCGGACTGAACAATCCTGACTGTAGTGCCCCAAATCAGTCTGGGATGTTTTTGACCAGGTCTATTTTCCCCCCTAGATAATTGGCAGGGTGAACGCTGATCCAGATTATTTGCCGCGGACTGCGAATTTCGGTCTGAACGTGGAGGCGTTTCTAGAGCGCTACTACCCATCAGACTGCCCTCCAGCCTTCTTCCCCATGGCTGTTCTGTGCTGTGAGCTAGACCTGGACCGACGGTACTGAGCCCTTAAACTCTGATCTGCTACTTGATAGGTCTAGCAGCACATCCTTGGCAGAGTGACGTTTTGTTGAATTTCTCCCTCGTTTTGGAGGAATTTTAAAGTATGCTACTGCTTTCGCTCCCCGGTTCAGTCTCTTCTCTCCTTTGTCCTTAGTCCATCCTTTGCCAAGCTAGAGGAATGGCTCAGCAACTTGGCGATGCACCTGGACATCCGGCTCCCCCTTGCCTTCGAGCTGGACCACGTCCATCAAGCCTTCTGGCAGAGACACACCCAACCCGAGCACCTGATAAACATACCCCCTGAGTAGCCTGGCTATCTGCTTAGAGGGCCAGACTTCACTGGGCCAGATTTAAAGCACAAGCCTGGGGATCCCATTACTCCTCATTTATAGGAACAGCCGCTGCATCCTGGGTATGCATTGCTGCGTGTCTTTAGGACACATTCAGGACAATGTTACTTCCTCTGGAATTTCCTCTTCTACAAAAGACCATTTGTGTCCAGTGGCAGTCCCAGATAGGCACTGTCATGATGGCCAAGCGGAATGATAGGCCGCTGTCTTAGTAACATGACATTAAAATGTCCGCTCGACTTAGGATGCTGGGTAAGGAGTAATACAGACAATAGGTGGAAATGTGACCTTGTAATCTAGAAGGCATCAGTGACAGACTGTGCAGGAAGTTTGTCTGCCTGGCTCTTTGTGAGTATAAACGCTAGCAAAGCCAGCAGAAAACCAGCACCAACAAACATGCATGCCGGTGAACCGTATGTGTGTGCAAACTACCATCACCGGACTGGATTAATGACAGCGGCCATCTTGATTTTGACACAAACTTCTGGTCAGGTTTTTAATGTCAAATCATAAGATGATGTGAATTTGTGTTTGCAAGGTTCTTGAACTCTGCCACACTCTAGCTGGCTCTTGTTTATCCGTGTACTCCTAGATAATGTGACATTCCAAGATCCACATGAAGGGGTTTTTTTTTTTGGGTTGCTATTAAAATAGTCTTGTGTTCAACTGTTATTCACTCTAGTATCCACTAAATATCTATAACCAGGGAGAATGTTATACATTTTTTTTAAATATTCGATGCATAAATATTTTTTATACAGAGCTTGTTTGGGGACATTTCAATAAGCAGTTTACACGAGTCTGTCAATTCTAGTTGTTAATTCACAACGTGTTGGAAAAAGCTTATACATGAAAATGTAAAACTTTAAAAGACAGTATACTTGAATACCTATGACATAAGAAAGTATGATAATGTGTTCTTTTTTACATACCAACAATATGCCGTGGTTTTGTTCAATATATCAATATATTCAGTATGCAGACTAACTATGCAGACATCAGTTAAAGAAAAGCTCTTCTGATGAACCTCCATCTTTGTATGATAATTTGAGCTTTTCTTTTTCTATGTTCTTGCTTTGCCTTTCATCCGTGCTTCCTTCATCACTGGCTGATAGAAATGATGGCTTTTTCCTGAAAATATAGCCACATGACAAAAATTATGCCTGGCTGCCAATATACTGTACAAAGGTTGGGTCAGTTTACCCACTGGCTCGTCTTACCCCCCCCCCCCCCCCCCCCCCCCCCCCCCCCCCCCCCCCCCCCCCCCCCCCCCCCCCCCCCCCCCCCCCTCCCCTCCCCCCCCCCCCCCCCCCCCCCCCCCCCCCCCCCCCCCCCCCCCCCCCCCCCC
>JAACJT020000032.1:7405961-7443219 GCA_009936485.2 Gymnarchus niloticus | reverse complement strand
GTGTGTGTGTGTGTGTGTGTGTGTGTGTGTGTGTGTGTGTGTGTGTGTGTGTGTGTGTGTGTGTGTGTGTGTGAAGAACATTATAAAACTTTGTTGGTTTTATTTCCCCAAATTAAAACCCGTCACTCTGAAAAATAAATTTGATATCTGAGCTTTGTGTATTACTTTACATAGTGGTTCTGTGCAATGTAGCTAGAATTTACATAACTGAACTGAATATTTTAATAAAGGTGGTCAAACATCCCGTCACAACACAAGTAGTGCTATTGACAGTAAATTGCATAAATTCTAGCTGTGCGGCATTTTATGAAAAATATTGTCAGCTATTTGCAGCATTCTGCACAGATTGATGCTTAATTGCTTCCAATGACACAGATTGCTTCCAATCTTAACCCAATAAGAATGTACTCATGCAGCTAACATGACTTTGGACTTGAGCGTCCTGCATTTTTGGTTCTCATTTGAGACTGTGATTTGTTTGTTTGATTTGTTTAACTTGACCATCTTAGTTTTATGATTTGCAATTATTTAATCACCTGTGTCTGGTGTGTAGTATATGTTTCTAGTCACCAAATATACAACATCTAAATTGTATTTTTTCTTAATTATTAAAATGAATTGTTATTTATAGTAGTAGTTTTTATTTTCCTCTTTATACTTTATCCTCTTCTAGTGCTTCACTGGCCATTCTGTTTACCTGTGTGTTGTGTTTTCTTGATCCTTGGCCTTGCAACCATCCCTATCATCCTGCTAGTTCTCTAGCCTCTCCATGGTGGACTCAGACTTGGAGGTGAAATACACCATGTGGGACTTCCCTGCTCGTCAGACACACTGTTTCCTCACCCAAGAAGTGTCATGTGATCGGGTGGGGGTGGAGTCCACTAGCTGCCCGCACACAGCAGAGTCACACCCTTTCTTCCGCCAATGCAACGCAAGCAGGACTTCCACTGATTCACCCATGGAGTCTGAATCACTGTGCAGATTTCGGCTGGGCTCCGTTGATCTGCCTCTCAGCCAATCACGGCCCAAGAGTCCCTGGGGTCACTTCGGCCCATACGACTCAAATGAGGTAGTATGTACAAACCATGGTAACCCCTCCGAAAAAACGTGCTAACAAAAAAGAAGTGTTGACATCATATCCCTCATAAGTCAGGCACAAGGAAATGAACATACACTCTTATAAACTACATAAATTCACATAATATGTTTATTTGATTAACCCAGATTGCTTGCTTTCCGGGCTCATATGCTGTCTGATAAAATAGACGCCTGCATTAATTCTGAGAATGAGTCATAGAGGCCCTCCTGGAGATTTCCTTCAGAGAAACAGAAATCTGCATAACAATGACAATAAACAGACAGTAGGGTTCAGCAATCTAATAAAGTCATACATGACTGTCCTCACACTATCCTGTACAAAATACCATACATAATTGTGGTTTTGTTTTACGGTACCAGACAGTGAATGGCTGTTTTCTCTAATGATGTCACTATAGTCTCAGGGCTACATCCAAATAGCAATGTCTCCCAAACAGCCAATCATTCTCATCATATAGGTAATCCACTGAATTATGACACTAAATGGTTAAAGTCATCTTTTCTTTACAGGACCTAGACAAAGAATATGTCGGTTTTGCAACATTGCCAACCCAGGTGCACAGAAAATCGGTAAAAAGAGGCTTTGACTTCACACTGATGGTGGCAGGTTAGTCCAGCTGAGTAAGATTAAATTTAAGTGAATCCTGCTATGTCATTCTTAGTGGTCTTGTGTAGCTGAGCAGCCGTATATATACTTATTATTATTATTATTATTATTATTATTATTGTAAAATTGTCGCCTACAACCAGTGCGATTTATATCATATTCCTCTACATATCTTAATCGAAAAGTTAGTAGACGTGTAACATTTTAATTAAGAGTAAGGTCATATTTTATACCAGCATTGTCTTTCTTAGCAACTATATTTTTTGTTTTAGGAGAGTCGGGCCTGGGAAAATCCACTTTGGTCAACAGCCTTTTCCTCACAGATCTGTATAAAAACAGGAAGCTTTACAGTGCGGAAGGTTAGATTTGAGCATTTATCTGTCACTTGTTTGTACTTTGAGTTTACACTGTCAGCAAGCGCTTTCTGGTGTTGTTCTTTTGCATTTTTATTGTCTCTGTCGGGAAGAGGGGAATGTTCTTTAATCCGAATGGTAACACACAGTACTCACACAGGTGAAAGTAACAAGGGCTTTGCCTACATCGTACAACTAGTTATCCAGCAGAGGGTTGCAGGATAACCAGAGTCAAATCACAATAACTGAAACACATCAACCAGTGGCCTATCCAACTACAAGCTTTTTGGTAGGTCTACTGCATAACTGTGCTTTGCAGGTCTCAGTACCTGTCCCCGCTCTCTGCAGAGAGAATTACACAGACTGTGGAGATCATCAAACACATAGTGGACATTGAGGAGAAGGGGGTCAGGCTGAGGCTGACCATTGTAGACACACCTGGGTTTGGGGATGTCATCAACAACACAAACTGGTAGGTGAGCTGTGATTGGTTGGTAAGGAGGATGAACAATTATTTAAATTTTATATGTATATATTTTTTCTCCACATAAACCAATATTCACCAGTACTTTTTTCCAGTAGTATGCTGGTGTATTTCAGATAATATCACTGATTTTGGCTGTGTATGAAATAGCATGTTCCATATGTTTTGTTTGGTTGATCCTCATGTTTCCTGGAAGCTGCCGCCCAGTGATAGACTACATTGAGCAGCAGTTTGAGCAGTACTTCAGGGATGAGAGCGGCTTGAACCGAAAGAATATTCAGGACAATCGTGTGCACTGCTGTCTCTACTTCATCTCACCCTTTGGCCACGGGTACAAGAGAAAATGTTCTGCCGTCTCTTATTGGGGACAGGGACAAAAACTTGTAATTGATTATCATTTATAATTTTCTTTTTCCTGTAGAATGGGTCCCTTCTAGAAATTAATACCCTCAGCATAAACTGGCCCAAAAGAATGTGACACCTTTCCCTTAATCTTGTCTGAAGTTAAGTTTTATATATGATTTTGGAGTCTAAGGAATTTAAGACATTTCAGCTTATAGGCATATGGTATAATGAGCTTTGACAATTTGGGGATGATTATGTCTTTGATTTTAGCCTCAGGCCCATAGATGTGGAATTCATGAAGTCACTACATGACAAGGTCAACATTGTGCCAGTGCTGGCTAAGGCTGATAGCCTCACCCCATGTGAAGTCAGGAAGAAGAAAATCAGGGTAAGCCTAATCAATCTGGTCATTAGCTGACCATTAAGTAGTGATGAGACTTCTAAACCTGTGGTGGGTGGAAGTACCCCGAACTTCCAATCAATGCCGGTTAGCACCAGCATTGATACTCCCACCTGCCGTGGATTTTGAAGCCTCGTTTGTTTCATCACTACCATCAACCTTCATGTGCACAGAAGTGGAATGACCAAAGGGTGTACACATGTTCCTGTGAGATGTGCACTGTCTCCGTTCTATCTCCAATATGTACACGTGTTCTCATGTCTGTGTTTAGTCCTCGCTGTGAACATGCAGGTAGCCTAATGTCTGTGATCATTTCATTATTTTATTAAATGCTAACCCACTCTGGCTAAATTATACAGTCAGGCAAAACACTCAGCATGTCATGTGTGAGAACATTTGCTGGACCCTGTGTCTCATGGTCAGCCAATTGCGATTTATTCAGATTTGTTATCTCATCCATGCTCCAGATACAGGGGGAGATAGAGAAATATGGAATCAACATCTACCAGTTCCCAGACTGTGACTCAGATTCAGATGAAGACTTCAGTCAGCATGATCAGGAGCTGAAGGTTGGTCTTCTCTACTGGATGTTTAATCTGTCACATATGTGGCTTGCTGACTGGAAATTCAGCTTCTCACTGCTGAACCTTATCAAATGTTCAATGGCACAATGGTTAATCAGCGTCATAGCATCACTCTTCTGCCACATTTGTTCTCCCCATATCGATGTCAAAATTAAAGCTGCAGAATCGTTGCGCTCTAGAGGCTCCCTTGTGGTTACGTCACTATTACAACTGTTTACTTCATCTTTTTTCCAGGACAGTATCCCTTTTGCTGTAGTCGGCAGCAACATGGTGGTGAAGACCAATGGAAGGCGGGTTCGAGGGCGTCTGTACCCTTGGGGCCTCGTGGAAGGTATGGGGGAGCTGGATTGCTTACACAGACTCACTGATATAAACATGCTTGCATTTATTACACAACGTACATTCTGATTATCAAATCATAACCATCTTATGCTGCTGTTGTTCCCCTATACTGTGGACTAAATCATTTTTTCCATTTAAAAGCTTAAATGTTCTCTCCTTGTAATCTCCCAGTCGCTGCCTGTCTAAAAAAGCCAGACCTTTATCATCACTCAGCAGGTTCTGTGATTTGTTGCTG
The DNA here is from genome assembly GCA_009936485.2 of Gymnarchus niloticus. NCBI lineage: Eukaryota > Metazoa > Chordata > Actinopteri > Osteoglossiformes > Gymnarchidae > Gymnarchus > Gymnarchus niloticus. The sequence continues at coordinate 7,438,771 of JAACJT020000032.1, read as the reverse complement.
CTCATTGGTGGGTGTGATCTGATTGGTGATGTGTGGCCTTGTCTGTTGCCGTGGTAGTGGAGAATCCCGCCCACAGTGACGTTCTGAGGCTGAGAAACAGGCTTGTGCGCACTCACATGCAGGACCTGAAGGACATCACCAGGGAGACGCACTATGAGAATTATCGTGTGCAGTGCATCCAGAACATGACACGCATGGCAGTCAAGGAGAGGAAGAGCATGTGAGTGTGTGTGATGTCATGTAGCGATTTATAATCCTTAACATGTGCACAAAAACACAGAGACAGTGACTCCTAAATGAAATCAGCTTTAGTTTGATAGATTGAAGAAGTTATAAGCAGCAGTTGACTACAGGCTACTGGTTTCAATGCTTCAAAAGTTCTATTGCATGTCTTTATATAGCAGACTGACTCATGGAAGAAAAGTGGACATTCCCATCCCCCTCTCCTCATGTTCTATGGACAGTGACTTGGAGGGGCTCATCTGGGAGAAGGATGAGGAGGTAACAACTCACCAGATCCCATTTACAGGCAGTCACTATTCCAGAAGCAGGCTGATAAATGTAAAGCAGGGAACATCTCCAATGTGATTAGTTAATGACTGGTGTCTCCTTTGTCTATGTGTTGGAGACTGACTGGTATCCCCTGCACCTATGTGATGGAGACTGACTGGGATCCCCTGTGTCTATGTGTTGGAGACTGACTGGTATCTTATTCATTCTGCAGCTCAGACAGATGGAGGAGGTACTACATAGGATCCAGGGGCAGATACAGGGGTGATAGAGTACATTTCACCATCGCCTTCTTTTTGAAGATTGATCTCTTACTGTCCAAAATATATACGACCCTCAACCCATCTTTCATGAATAAACATTTTCCAGCTTCTTTGATCATCTTGCTTCCCATTCACACATCTTAAAGCCCGTAGCCTGCAGATTACCCATTTTTTGTGTTTTAATGTCCAATGTCCATCTGCAGAGCAAGGGTGCTCTGTTCTTGACAGGCTGGCATGAAGCACGTGTGACTTGGCTGCAGTGAGGAGGCAGTACCCAAAGGCTTTACTTCACTTTCCAACAAAACTGCAATTCTGACAGACTTATGGGAACTAGGACTGTCAAATGGTTAAAGTTTTTGATCGTAATTAATCACATGATGTGTGATCCCCACATGATTAATTGCAATTTATTTACTCAAATTTGACCACTAAGAAATTGTATGGCATCCGATTTAAAAGCAGTGCACTGTGTTACAAAAGAACAGTGGACAGAATCAGATTCATCAGAATTTTTCTTGCAATAATTTTGCATCTGGTCTAACCTTTGGTGAAATGCTTGGTTCCAACAAACACTGAACAAATGCCTGTTATAGGGAGTTGCTTTGTTTTTGCATAGATTAACACAAACACAATAAAATGAACTTCCTCCATTATTATTGTTTTTTTTTGCACCACTGAGCCAGTGACTGAGACAAACAAGCCTACAGAAATTCAGATGATTTAACGGCTCCCGTTTCCTGTACGATATGCCCAGAGAGTAAAAACCTCTCACAAAGGTACTGATGTGGAAGGTGTTACCAGGTACTTTCACCTTCCCATTCTAACACCACTGATATTGCTGGCACATGTTTTGATTAATGTGATGATGGACAGTTGATGTGCTTTCTTAGTACTTAGATTCATCCTGGCAGTAGCAACAAATACCTTAGCATTTATGAAGAGTGTTATTTGGGTAGAATGTAGAACAAAACTTATTTTAAAGGCCAGTTGCTGCTTTTTTCATCTTTCAATCATTAAAATGCACCGTGCAAGCAACTGGTCTTCACTCGACCAAGAACTACAGATGGTTAAAAGGGTCAAACTAGAAGAATGCATTAACAGAGTTAAAAAAAAAAAAAAAAATGTTAGTTTTGACAGTCCTAATGAGAGCACATCCATTAACTTTATTCAGAAGTCAAGCATTGGTCATAATGATTTTCGGTGTAATTTCTTGCCAAGCCACTTTATCTCTGTTGATATCAACATTGCTGTCTGAGGAAAAAAATAAATAAATGCATGCAAATCCACTCAACTATTTATCTTTTGCATGAACAGATCAAGAGGGTGATGAGGAGATTGAGCAGGACATAGGGCAGGGATGGACACCTCCAGGCCTTGAAGTTCAGCAAGACACATCAGTTTTCATTCCCACTGAGCTTCATAGCTCATTAAACTATCAACAGGATGAAGCGTCAGATACAAATCAAACAAAGTGTTCGTTGAAGCTACACCCTGAATTTCTGCTAAACCAAATTTCAATGAAGATTTCATTGTAAACATTTTCAAAAGAAAAAAAAAATGGCTATACAATTTCCTCCCTTAAATAATGAAATATTTGTTTAAAATAGTATATGTTGATATATCTCAGGGTATTCAGCTGTGGTAGATTTTTCTTTTCACATTCACAAATTCTCAACTATTTTGAATATGGAATTGAAAGATTGAAGAACATCACATCATTAACAAACACTGTACATTTGGTGTAATTTAAATGTAGCTAAATCATTTAGCCAACACCTGCTCGAGACAAAAGTGAGGGAATAAACATCAGTGTACCCTCTGATCCAAGAAGGACAGTGACGTTCATCCTAAACTCCAACATAAACCAAATGCAAAAAAGTGGACAGGTCTGAGGAGGCTCCGCGCAGACTGGATTTGTTATACTGCTTTCAGTAACTGGGTCTGGCTGCTGGAATTATTCCCAAGAATACAGTGCCCTGTGGTGTTTGAAACTGTAATGTAAAACCTGTGACAGGGAACACAGTGGGAAGCTTTGTTTTGGCAGGATTCTAGGTGTGTTTGAACTGCTTAACAATCAAAAAAATGGAAAACTCAAGGCACGGGGGAAAACAGAAAAAAGATATCTTGAGATATGATTTATTTGTGACCTGGAGGTACAGGCAGCATCTAACGGAAATGTCCTGGGGGGCCAATCAGTCCACAGCTCTGTGACCACAATGGGTAGTGATGGGACAAATGAGGCTTCAGAACGTGTGGTGGGTGGGAAAATCCCAATACTTCTACCCTGCACAGGTTGTTGAAGCCTCATTTGCCCCCTCACTAATAGGAATTTGAAAATAATGATGACATAACCATTGCTGCAAATGTAATAATATTTATTAAGAATCTTCATGATTATAATTTCTTGTTCTCTCTTTATTTAAACATAATGGACAGTTAGATCTAAATGCAGCCCAGAATTTACAGGCGATACACAACTTAAACTTTCTCCATAGGGAAAACAATTATATATATATATAATTTTATATATATGCATTAACGTGGAAAGAGGCCTGTAAAAGTGATCTTAAGGTATTCCATATTGTACATGGTCCCCAAAAAAACCCCACAATCTACATGCAAAAAACAGGCAATGATAAAAGCTTAAAGAATACACACAAATGTGAATGTGCACACAGATTCACACTTACACATACTAATATAAAACACACAACTAAACTCCAGGCATGATGCTTTTAAAAATTCAGAGCAGATTTTGAAAAGTAAGACTGGCCTTTCCACAACACACGCACGCTCACACACATACACACACGGCATGTTTTTCATATTAGCTGCACACTGACTGGCAGAGGAGTGTCAAAGTCTCCCCGCTCCCAACGAAATGCACCGAACTGACACACCAGTGAGTCCAACTCTGAGGTGTGGGAAACTTGAGCTGGGGCTTTCTGTTCACACCTTTAAATGCACTTAAATCCTCCCGTCTCTGAGGTGGGCAGGGCTGCACGACACACCAGCCTACAGAAAAGCTTCTATCACCCAGAAGGTGAACAGGAGACCTAAATGGAGAGGTATAAGAGGGCCTAGTAGGACACCGCATAGCTAAACCCAAGCCTCAATACCATCTCTCCCTGCAGGATAGTGTTGACATTTCTTCTAGGAAAGGACGGCAAACAGCAAGGGGGTACAAGCCTACAACTGCCGCGGTCCCCTGGGGAAATTAAACACTGATGCAACGGCAGAAGAACGGGTATGATACACTGTCAGACATCCAGTTAAATGTAACCTTCTCGAAAAGAGAACACCGTCTGCAAGTCCCAGTGCTTTTCTGAGCCAAGCAGATACCCATTAGAGTACCTAAGAACCAGCCATCCTGTCAGTGAGACTGCCGAACATCACAATCAAGCACTGCATGAAGCCACCTTGCCGTCCTGCTGCTGTCATCATGTGCCAGATGAGGCGCAGTAACACCCTCTGGACAGAAGAGGGCAGGAGAGCAATACACCACTACACAGCGATTAGGCCACAGATAGCCAGTTACTAGTCTGTGAAGGATAACCTAATCATGATTAATAGTCACACTGGAGGCACACAGGCGAGACACAGAGTGTGTGAAGCGAGGGTAAGGCTTCGACCAAAACATTAACTCCAGTGGTACTTTTTAACAATTACTGTTATCAAAACTATTTCGGTCTTTATTCTAACTTCAACACTTGACCTGATCTAACATTCTCTGATGAAATAGCTCATTTTTTCCCCACCCAGGTGAAACAGTGCAACAGAATGCACACACTCTGAGACCAGGCAACTCAAATCAAACACAACAAAACCACCTGAGTCTGAGATCACGTGACTGTCTACAGTGATACCATCTAAAAGAGACCATGCCACTGGATACCATAAAACCCATGTAACAAGGTGAAGGGTGATGCGTAGAATGCATACAGAACACAAATGTAGCAAAACATGCCAGTCTGGGTAATGCTGCAGCCCCCCCCCCCAAATACAGGCCTCAAACTGCACATGCTCAGATGTCACAGTTGCAGATATGTGGATGGAATATTTCATACATACATCTTTCACAAAAATAGATTTTTTTGGAATGTATTTTTTCTGATTGTTTGGTTCTTTTAATGCAGTTTTGTGTGATTATGACCAAATCTACAGTTCTGATTTTCCATCACCGGTTTCAGTCCGTGTGCACGCACGCACGCACGCACGCACGTCTGTAATTAGGTTTATGTGCATTTAAGTCTACAGTCGCTTGCCGCCTTAAGCCAGCTTCAAGCCACTGACAGGAAAGGGTGGCATGGTCACCATGGTGACAGGGTTGAGCACTGCCCCCCCTACCAGCTGGGGGTGACGGGCCACCACCTGCTGCTTGCCCACAAGGGCTGTTGCCTGGGGCCCTGGGTTGGGCCCAGAACCATTCACCTGGGCATGGCTTAGTGTATGGGCAATATGGCTCACCACAGCTGTGGCTGCGGGTGGCTGAGGGTATAAGGTGGTGCCCAGGTGAGCCACCGGATGCACTGTGATGTGACCAATGGGGGTGGAGGCTGAGGCAGAGGAAGAAGAAGAAGAGGCAGAAGATGGGGCAATGTGTGCGACATGCTTGGGACCAGCCTGGATCACATGGCTCACAGCCTGAATTACAGAAGCATGGGAGGCCGAGGCTGCATGGGCAATGACAGTGGGTTGGGTGACCAGGTGTGGGTGTGCAACCATTGGCTGAGGAGGGCCAGGGGGTGGGGCCAGCATTCCAGGGGGTGGGGCTGGATGCTGTAGGGAGACAGCAGCCACAACTGGGGCTGGAGGCTTCTGGGGGACTTTGGGGAGAGAAATGGGTGCTGTGCAGACAGCTGCCCTGGAAGTGTGCTCATCCTGGTCCAAGTTGTCTTCACCTTCTGCCAGAAAGAGAAGAACATTACCCAGTTAGTCCAGCCAGAGAAAGACGAACAAGATAGAAATCTACAAAACACCTTAAGTCCAAGTCACCGCTTCATTATAAACCTGACCTAAAGTGGGATTTTTAAATAATAATATTAAAATCTTTTCAGCATTCTCTGGTCATCACACATGTCCTACTGTAACAGTCTTTACTCTGTGCTCCCCCACGGACCCCCTACATGTAGCCAGATTACCCGAGGCGGTGGAGGTGGAGGCTTGATCATCCTCAGGCTGTGCAGCCTGACGCAGCAGCCGCTCGATCTCCATGCCATCCACCCACTGGCTCAGCTCGTCACGCAGCTCTGCCAGCCGCTGCTGAGTGGCTATCTTCTCCCGTGCCAGGCGCTCCATCTCATGCTCAAACTCCTTCTCCTTTCTCTTCAGTGTCTGCAAACATGAGGGGAGAATACCAGTAGTCAGTGGAGTTTTGTATTGCACCACCTACTGGCTGGTGGACTAAATGACAGGATATGAACACTGCTTAGCAAGACGGTTGGGCTTCAGAGCCTGCCAGATGATAAAACAAGCCCTGCTGGTGTAACATGCAGTGCAGCGGCTGGGCATCAAACACAACCAGCAAAACTTCCCAGATAGGAGGATCAGATCTAAGTCAGCCAGTCACAGGAGAACAGCTGCTGACAAATGCACATATTCTGACATCTGTGGACATGAATGTATGTGTAATTGTATGCATGTTTGTGACACAGAGACACAGCATCAGCTCTCCTGGCTCCATCCCAGCTGGCAAACCCTACAGAGATGCAAGAACTACAAGGAGAACAAAGATGAGCCACCGGGTGGACAGGAGTGACTTCAAAAGAGGGACTGACATCACCAAACATTTCACTGTCCTTTAATCCATTGATTTTGTACCATCAGCAATACTGCTTTCCACACACACACACACACACACACACACACACACACACCTGTCGTTCTCTCTGTAAACCAAACACTAGGATGAGATGACTGGGAAACACAGCAGTGAGTAGTGTTTCTGATCCTATGGCTTTCTGACCCAGTTTTCTGTCAGCTGAGATGGAAAAGCCAGACTAGGCTGGGAGGCTGTAAAATTCATAATAAAAAAAAAAACCTCACACCTGCACAATTCAATTAAGAGACTTGAGGCAATATAGGGACTTGATGGCCTTCCCTTAAAAAATAGTATGTTCACCGGAAGGCACAGGTGGGGCCATGTCAAAGCCTGGTCTACCATCATGGCCACCCGCTGATTCCTTCATGCACACAGGTCATTGTTTGTAAGCTGAAACTCAGCATGGGGTAACAGCCATAAAGGCTATCAGGAAGGGAAGGAAGAAAAGACATGCCTGGCCAGAGGAGGAAGAGGAGAGGAAAAGAGCCTGACGGGAGGAGGAAGGGGAGGTGAGAAGAGGCTGACCGGGGGAGAAGAAGGGGCTTTTCAGTGACTACGTTTCAACAGAATAAAGAATCTCCCGCAGCACATTGTAAAACAGAACTAAAGGGTTTATCTCCAGTGGGACTTTAGCATTAGCGTCTGAACCGGACTCACTGCTAATGACGCCAGGCCCCAGGTCCTCCTGGCTGTTTCCAAGACAACAACTAGAAGCCACCCTTGTTTCCCCGGCAACCACCTTCACAATGACTATGTTACAGCTGGATCCCCCCCCTACCCCCACCTGTTTGACACACCTGTGAACACACAGCCAGGCCGGTTAATTACCTTTTATGGACAAACTGAAACCGATCCAGCTTCCTCTCCTAAACACTACGCCCCTGCAGGAGCTATTCAAGCTGACCAGCACGCCCCGTCTGAGAGGCTAGAAAACCAGCAGGCCGCACCACCCAGACACGGCACTCAGAAACGTCACTGCCACGATTCACTGCAGAGTCTGAGCCAGGAAATCCATACAACCTTCAAGGGGAGGGACATCCTGCTTTCTGTCTGACCCAGGGTGGTGGGGGCCAGTGCACACCAACACAGCAGAATATGAATCTTAGCAAGGAATATGTCTGTCTCACATTCAGGACATTATCATATTAGTCCTCAGCTGTATTGTTACCATCCATCCATTTTTGAACCATTTATCCATGGGGTAGGAGATGCCTGCAGCCTCTCCCAGGCAACACAGGCCTGAGATTCACCCTGGACTGGATGCAAGTCCAACACACACACACACACACACACACACACACACACACACACACACACAATGAGCAGTTTAAAGACACCAGTTGGCCTAACTGCATGTCTTTGGAGTGTGTAAGGTAACCAGTCTAAAGCGGGGGAAGATTCAATGTAGGAGGAAAGAACTATAACACCAGCAGGGAGAGAAGGAGGGACAAAGAGGCTGGGGTCTCAGACCCACGAGGGAAAAGGGACAGAGACACATCTGTGCTCCCTAAGAGCGGGAAGAGAACAAAGGCTCTTGAAGGTTTTGAAGCACCATCACCAACCAAAATGATCTCAGAAGACCTTTTGTTCAGCATTGCCAGGGAAAAGACTATTTCAGCCATAATAAAGTGAGTCTCCTGTCCCATACGGGGAATAACAGAATATTATCTGCCTATAACAAGCTAGGCAACAAAAAAGGATGTTCTCAAATCACAGCTGGGTGTCGAACTGACTGGGGCGAAGCCCGTCACCGTTACCCACTAAGACACTCCAGACTCCCGGATAACCAACCAGTTGAGGGTGAAAAGTACAGTGGAGCTGTCGTCTGTTCAGAGCAGAACCTCAGACATGACCATATCAGACAGGCACAAGGACCCACACACAGGAAGATACAGGCAGACAACTGGAACAGACTAGTGAACAGCTAGGCTTGTGTTTCCTCTCTGCTGATGGGAGAAAGCAGGGAGCCTCACTGACTAACACACAAGCCCAGAGAGAGAGACACACACAGAGACAGAGAGAGAGGGAGAGAGAGAGAGAGAGACACAGAGATGGAGAGAGAGAGAGAGAAGCAGAAGAAGACAGAGCGGGAAAGGGAGAGACCGAGGGACACAGATGGGACATGAATGACCAGGAGAGGGAGCTAGAGAGACAGGGAAAGTGAGAGCGAGATAAATTTGATACACAGGCAAGCACAGAGATATAACAAACAAAACCCACAAATCACACTAGTTAAACATCATGTCATATCGGGGGTATGTCTAGAGGAGGAGAGGTGGGCCAAAGGCAACCTAACAAGGCCTTGGGTTCCTCAATAGCACAGACGAGCCCTCAGCAGGTATAAACTCTCCAAGCAACACACCCATCGTCCGCTCAAAAAGAAAAAAAAAAAAAAAATTATTTTACATATAAATACAAAAAGAACCAACATATTATTCGGTTAACAAGCAGTAACGGAAAATTCGATAGCAGAGAGCTGAGATGGTGTTGAGATTCACAAGTCCACCTCACTTCCCTCCTCCCTCTGCGGGCCCTTCCACACGTGCTTAAGCTCGGGGGGTGGGGGTGGTTGGCCAAAGGGTGACGTCACCCATCTGCAACTAGCCATGTGCTCAGAGCTCACATGGAGAGAGGCGGGGGGGGGGAGCTTCACTGGCTAACAGGGCATGACTGAACTGAGACCATCGGTTTATGAACATATAACGGTTTTTCTGATATAAAAAAAAAAAAAAACTCTTCAAGTTTATACTGAACAAATTATTTTAAAGGTCACCGCTGCTTATCACTGACCCCGCAACCCCCAAACAACACAAGAAGGATATTCACACTATATCCCTTTACAGACCGGTGCTCTGTATCCGAGAGAGGTGGGGAATCAGGCACCTCCCCCCATGTTAAACCCTACCAGGGCCAGGAGGATTTAAACCACAGTGCTCCACTTCCAGGAGCACATCCGCTACACAGAGACATCAAGCAGCAATTAGCCCAGCTGTACTATTACATATTACATTAAAAAAACTGTGTATTAATTCAATACCACTGACAGAGACATAAGGACAGCGAGTATTGTTCTGCTCTTCTGGAAAGGCAGAGGCTAAACTTTACCTACAAATACCACGTTATGGGTGGTCATCTTAAAGCTGAGTCACACCACGCTGTAAATGGATGGGGGAGGGGGGGGGGGTCTTTACAGTGGCGTGATGGGTGACTGGTGGGGGGGAGGGGACCGACCCCCCCCCAACGCAGAACAGTAAAGTGTGAAAATGGCAGAGAGCCAAGGCAAGACCTGCTCAACCTGCATCTTTGTATGATCAGGAAGGCCAGGCGGTCTCTCACCTGGATGTAGCGCAGTGCACTCCTCAGCACACTCAGGTTGGACGTCTTCTTCTCGTCCACGTTGGGGATGTTCCTCTTCAGGGTCTCGAAACACTCCTTCAGGTGTGCGCGTCTGGAGAGCAGTCAAGGGAGAGTGGGACAGCTCGTCAGTCTTAGGAGACATCCCAGCATGCACCACAGCATCTACACTGCTCCGCCCAGTGACTGAGAGGCTCAAAGCTTCTCAGGACAACATGCCTTTCAAATTCATTCTCCATGCATGGTAAGGAGAACTCTGCAGACCCGCAGGCATTCCTGCTGTCATTTTCTCAACATATTCAGGCTGCTTTGGTGCCGGTGAGGCGGCAAACTTATACTGAGCGCACAACATAACAAACCAGCAAGGTCACCACTCCGTATTACGACGCCAGGCTCATCACCCCGCAGGACCCTGATCTGAAGCACACCTCACATTATGCCTGAACTATCATGTGAGGAAACAGACAGCAGGAACGTCGTCCCCAATGGACGGGCCAACACTGTCCCCTGACTGAGCTTTCAAAGGAGCAGCTTGGTCATGAGGTCTGTGAGAAACACCCAGCGAGCCAATCACAGCTTTGGAAAGCGCGGGCGGAAAACCTAACCTGAATATTTTCAGAAACTGACAGCTGGCACAGCTGCTGTAGCCACACAAAGAAAACTGATGAATACAAAGGTTTTATTTCTAAGAACAATTTGTTACTCATAACATTAATGGTATGACCATTTTTGATAAATTGACACCTTGTTCGAATAACATTTCCAGTTTCTTTCAATACCATAAAACATTCTTTGCGAGTCCAAACTTTTGAACGGTGGTGTGTTTGTGACTGACACTGCATTGCATTATGGTACCTTGTGTCTTGACAGAGTATCCAGTTTAGCGGCAGCTTACCAGCGTGTTAGCTAAGCTTCTGCAGCTGAGTGTCAGACTAATGAAATCACGCTCTTAGGGGAACCCTGTGCCAAATAGTGCTAAACCGCAGCTAAGCTAATGACAGGGCAACAGCCCCACAACGTCTTGCTGAGAAGCTCAGTTTGGAAACTCCCCTCTCCCATTCAGACGTCAGAACGCTGGGGCTGACTAACCTGTTTTTCTCCAGTTTGTTGTGAACTTCTCGAGTCCCTGCCCTGCAAGAACGAGAAACAATAACCGGCATCACTTTGCCGAACCAGAAACAGAACGCGCTGGAGGATGTCGTAACTGCCCAGCAACTGCAGACCCACCACTATTTTCGACGTGGATGGACCCACAGCACCACGTCAGCCTGTCACAGGGTAACCCAGATGGTAAATCTATCTGATGCTACTTCCTCCTCCTCTGTGACTCTGAGACCCTCTTAACCCACAAATCCAGCCTGATTTAAGATGGTTAAAAAGCTCTCCCGTCAGAAAGGCCAACACGCACATACATACGCACCCTCCTGGCCTTCTCCTCATGTCTGTCTGCCGGCTGTCCTCCAGCACTGGACTGGGCCGCACCACCGGCGTCACCTGTCCCTGCAGGATCGTGGGGCCAGGGAGCAAGGCATGCTGGGAGGCCGCTAGCACGGCACTGGGATGAGACTGCAGCTGCTGGCTCGGAGGCTGCGGGCTCCCGCAGTCCACCAGGGGGCCCAGTTCCGTCTTCACTTGCGCCAAAAGCGGGCGCTGCTGCGGCGGAGACAGCACATCCTTCCCAGGGGCCGGCAAAGGAATTGCTGACACCACAGGGATGGGGATGACGGTGATGGGCACAGAGGCCCCAGGAGGAGGTATGGGAGAGGGGCGGAGCTCCAGGCGCGACTCCTCTGCCAAAGTCAGGTGGTTGACCGTCACAGGCTGAACCAATGAGGACACTTCTGAACATCGATGCTCCACCTCCCGGTCCAGGGTTACCTTCTCCTGCACGTCACCTTGCTCTGAGGAAGGAGAAGCGAGAACCGGTCATAGGTGACACAGTGACCCTGCCACAGGGGGGCACTATGGGAACGTTACATCTCTTTTCCACCAAAACAGTACCAGTGCTGGAGCCTAACCTACCGCAAACCAGCCTGTGTTTCTACAGCCTTCAGGGCCAAACTCAATGTGAGAACAGAGCAAACTTCACTGACCTGCTCCAGCGTCTGCCGTTTCTTAGGATTACTCCAAACTCTGACAATATATTTTAACACACAGATGTGCCAATACCATATTCCGCCCAAAAACAATGGATCGGTTATCGAAAAGAAGTCATAATCCAAAACAATGTTCGTACAAACCCCGATTCATGCTGCCGCGCCGGCATTTCCTTTCTTAATAATTCCTTTAAGGGACAGGAGTATTTCTTTCGTGGTTTGAACATTTTCATATAGCTGCATTACATATGACATACAGTACAAGCAGCTCAAAAACCGTTTAATCGGAAACAAAAAGATAAACATCAGGTGATCCTGCTGATCAAGATTAAAAGAATCTTTTCCGAAGATGAAAAAGTGGTCGAGACACTGTAATCCAAAGACAATGCAGTGATTTGTCCCGCCCCTCAGCACTTCAGGTCACAGGTTGCTGGATCCAGACCAGCTAACTTTTGGTGCCCGAACCTATTTTTCGGCATGGGAATCAGTTCCTTTGCGGTGAATACCCCGTGAACCAGTCCAGGAATTGGTACGGCACCAGAACATGTCAGTGGAAAAGGGACACTAGAGACCCCCCCATCTATGTGTCCAGGCAGGGACACAAACCCGCACCACAGCCTGACCTCTGACCTCACACTCTACATGCCAGCAGCTTGCATCCGCATCCCACTGTTGACGCTCACCTGTTCTTTACTTATTACATCATCCTCCATTCAGCAGCACAGGCCCCCAGACTCCACAGAACTGGGTGACTTTTTGCTAGGGATTAAGCCTGGCTGCCACAGCACTGCAATCTGGATCGAGGGCACTGGAAAAGGAGCCAGAGGCTAATGCCACCTGCCAGAACAGGGCCTTGTTTGTGTATGGGCAGGTGCGTGGTCCTAAATCTCCACCGCACTTCAACCCCTGAAACATGGGCTAAATGAACACATGTTCTGTAGATGTCCATACCAAACAGATGCATTTGTGGAGCATCAGGTCTTATAACCTGATTGCTTTTATATGTCCCTCTTGCAGATACACATGCAGTAACACTCCTGGGATCTGAACCGGCTGCCGGTGCCTCAGACAAGTCAACGCAGCAATGCCTTCATCTGAGAAAAATGAAGCCCGTTCACTTCTGCCTGTGTGCACACGAGGAACACGCTGCCCGAGAAATGGACGGGTGAGCTGAAATCTGAACACGACCCCGGGTTAATGACAGACAGCCAGCTTATACTGTTTTAAGACAGAATTATTGACTTAGATCATTTACTATGGGCAGCTCTACAGACACTGGGCCCTTCGAGAAACGGAGAAGGGCAGCTCTACAGACACAGTGACAGTCCAGGATTAGTCTCATCAAGTCAGTGGGCCAAAATTATCTTTATAATCAGCCAACTTTGACTAAGGTGTCTTGCTGTGATGGTGGACACCCAGCCTTCATCTCTAGGCAACAAGCCTGACAGCAGTGCAGTACAGTAGTGAAGACCAGACCATCACAGCACAGGCAACCCTGGGGAAATGGGTCTCGACTTGGGGACAATCACAACCATCGCCCATGGTCTTGGTCGGGGATCCACTGAGCACAGGAACCTGTGCACATTGCTGAGCCTCTTCCAAGGATCACGTCTTAAATTAGGCTTGTGGGACGTGAGCCCGCACTGTGTATCGGCATCGGTGTGGAGGATTCTGGGAAAACGGCACCACTAAATATCAAAAGCGCTAAAAGTGCTACCTCAGATGATGAAGTTTCAGGAAATCCATGGACTGCTTAACTACTGCAACTAACTATTAATAATGCCACCAATAAAAATATTAATAATCCATCTAGCTTCTAAATACTTAACATTACCAGGGCTGTTGGGGGGCCTGGAGTCTATCCCAGGCAGCACAGGGCACAAGGCAGGAGTAGACCTTGGATGGGATGTCAGTCTACCACAGGACATATAGTCATATACAAAACTGTACACTAGGGGTAATTCAGAGGCAGCAGGTGTGTGACTGCAGGAGGAAACTGGAGTGCCTGGAGGAAACCCACATTACGAAAGGAAGGAGGACATGTGAACTCCACAGATGCAGAGCGGAGGAAGGAATCAAACCCCCAGCTGCTGGTGTGAGGTAGCGGTGCTACCCACTGAGGCAACCGCAGTCACAGTTCCATATTTAAACAAAATGCAGAGCGGAACGGGAGCACCGTACAGGCCAGGAACAACGATAGGAGCAGTGAACACGGCGATCCGAGCTCAACAGAGGAACCCCGCATCAAACCGGACAGCAGTGCTGCGACAGCCTTGAAGACCAAGGTCATGTCCGGCAGCCTTGCAGAAGCTGCTCAGCAGTGCTTCATGTCTGCAATCTGAGGGAAGCCCCACGCGCAGAGATGCTCCTGGGGAGGCTTCTGTCCCACAATCCACTGCAGCCTACACACAGCAATTCATAGCATCTAAATAAAGAATATCCCTCCGTCTCCTACCCCAGTGTTATCCGAAGACGAGCACTCAGGCTATATTTACATAGTTGGCCAGGCCAGGTCTGGTACCAGCTGTCACTAACTGGGCAAAGCATATTTGAACATGAGTGGGTGGCGCTGAGGGCAATGACAGCATCAGTGGACATAGGCCCAAGCCCAGCGTGGCAGTGAGAGGAATGGCACCCTGAATAGGACTTGTGATCAAATACCAGGAAAAGACATTGCTGCTGGACCCTAGAACATTCAAGAGCACTAGACTGGTAAAATTCACTGTTAGCTGCAACGGGTTGACAGTCTACTAAAGAATCACAGCCCTAATATAAACAGAGTGTCTCTACTTGAGGAATAGCAGTGCTGACTGTTGGACAAATACTGCGTTCCAGACAAAGGAAGGTGCTCAACATGAATGGAGACGCAAGCGGGGCAGAACGGCGGAATTCCAAGAACCAGCAGCAGCCAATTGCATAACAGCACATTGCAAGGGACCGCCCTCCACTCCCGCCCATTTACTGCAGCATAGCCAATCGGTGCAAGTTTTCTGAACAGGAGGGAGCAAAAAAATGGGAAGGGGGGTGGGAGATGGGAGTTGCCATGGAAGCAGTGCTATTAGAATCACCAGATGCAGCCGTCCACACAAATGAGGAGGGCAAGAAGCCCATTCCTGATGCTTGATGACAAGACGTGGAATTCCAAAAGGCCTGCATCCAAAATATCATTGCTGTTGATGCCACATTCCCCATAAGTCCCCTTTGGACTGTAGATCTTCTCCAATCACATTCGTACTTCCCCAGGTATTACTGGGAAAACCTTTAGTACTTAACATTGCCAATGATAATCCTTTATTACTACATCATTACCAGACATGGCTCACATTTCCTGCTTCAGCCATGTCCAAGATAACTACTTTTGGGAATTACCAGAAATTTTTCCCTAAGTGACAGCAGCAACCTCCTCCTGGGACTTCACAGCAGTAAACACAGATTTGTTTAACATCATCTTAAGCAGCACGAGGCCAGGACCACTACTTCCTTGGACTCATTTCGAAAGTATGTCCTAACATGTTTGAAAAGGCACTTCCTGCCTATGAGCAGCATGCTTTTTATTGCATCTGTAACAACTGCGTCATATTTAGCGCCGTACTGCGGATTCGAAACGAGGAAATTATTCTTCAGTCTGACCGCGATCTCAGAACCACCCCCATTAAACTGTTCACAGTCAGGATAACAAGCATTCCAAGCGCAAAAATCCCCCTAGGACGGAGGGGTCCACAGATGCCTATGCTGCTTCTCCCACCAAGAAAACGCGCGTTATATAACGGCGCAGCACACGGCTGCCCCAGATCCTCCCCCCTCCGCGACCCTCGCCGGCACCGATCGCGCGGTGCGGCACAACGCGACACGACACAGCGCCGCGCGGCGCGCACGTGCTGCGTGGGGCGGGTCCCGAACACGCGGTGTCTCCTCGTAGGAGTGGACGGGCCGACACGTCATCAGCCCCCCGAAAACGCGTCCACCACGGCTCGATCATACTAAGCCCTCATGAAAATGCAGATTTTTCAGCTGCAGCCACACGTGGGCCCCCTCGCTGTGAAGCAACAGAACGAGAAACAGGCTAAAAGCCATGGATCGGCAGCAAGAATGTAGTTTTTATGTAACCGTTTGCTTCCGCCCTGCAAAGAAATTAACACGCATAGCCGTAGCTCAGTTATACTTAAAATTCCTGGCTTTGTACCCGTTAGAGCCCTTCGAAGCTGCTTCACTGGCTGGGAATTAAAGCGATGGCGGAGATCTCTCCTAAATCTGTTAGCTTCACGTATGCATCTAACAGGTACATGCAGACTGACCGTGAATTACACCAGGCGCCTATATGAAAAACAGGCGCAGAGGTGTAAAAAGTACGTGAAATCCTGTCACGGAGAGAATGACCCAACACCCACCCCCACATACACGAGCAAAGGGGGGGGGGGGCTGACACAGGTTTAGCCTGGCACCCCAATTATTAAAAATGCGACCTGGAATAACTGGAAACAGTGAGAGAAAAAGGAGTTGGCGGCCAAATGCTGCTCAAAATAACTGCCTGATAACCGATACGTCCACTTGTCATTGTCCAAAAAGGCGTAATTCAATGCCCATGACCATCGGGATGACATGTAACTGGCTGCACGCACAATCCACACACCTAGCTATACACAGCGGTTGCTGGAGACACGCAGCGAGACTCCACTCAGAAACATCTCTTGCAATCAGCCTGACCCCCTCCGCGACCAATGCCCCTCTACTTACCACGTGTGATCTCCTGCTGCTGGGCTTGCCACTCCAAAAACCTGGCTGCTTCTAAAAGCGTATCGATGCTCATCTCGTACCTCTGCGGGCGCTGACCGGCAGGCGAACACGGCAAGTTTGCACCGAGGGGGATCGGCTTTATGTCGTAGCGCAGGACCCCTTTTCCTGTCTACGGGATGGGGAAGGAGTATCCGGATCCCCCTCGTAAAAGGGCTTTCAGACACGTACAAGGCTTGCAACAAAATGGCGATGCAATAACAGAAAACATAACAAGGCAAGAAGCATACCGCTCAGAGTGCACCCCCCAAATCCCCGCCCAGTATCTACTACGTCTTCACCCCCCCTGCATGAAAACGCAGCTGTATGCAAAATCCGGAGCAAGATTAGTTATACTCAGTGGACTGGATTTTGACATTTACCCACCAGCTGAGAATAGTGTACCTTTCAGATGTACATTCACGATGGCTTCCTCGTTCGTAGAACACACACCTATAGATTTGCAGCTAATAACACCTGCACTGTGCACATATTCACTCGTCCCTGTTGCGAGCCTTTGCGGATCGTTATTGCATGATTCTTGATTTATGCGAAAGTAAGCGCAATTTTGTTTTATACACTGGCGACAAAAGTGACAGTCGCATTCCTAATAAACGCTGTTGAGTGTTGACGATTTGTAGTAATTCTCCGTCGCCGATCGAGTTTGTAAGACTGTAAAATTTCCACAGACCGTGCCGGGTTGTAGCGACAGCCCTAACCTGCGGTACATTTGCATTTGATTATACGGGATCGTGCGTGGCAGCCAATAGCCATGCAGAACAACAAGGCATGGTGTCCGTCCACATGGGCAGCCGCTTGGCCGTCCTCGTCCGAACACGCATGGAGCCGAGCTGCCGCCACACCCTCCAGTCTGTGGCTCCGTGCTGGGAGCTTGGACGTCTTCCGA
This sequence comes from Gymnarchus niloticus, assembly GCA_009936485.2. Taxonomy (NCBI): domain Eukaryota; kingdom Metazoa; phylum Chordata; class Actinopteri; order Osteoglossiformes; family Gymnarchidae; genus Gymnarchus; species Gymnarchus niloticus. The sequence goes on along the minus strand of JAACJT020000032.1, from coordinate 7,421,050 downwards.
CTCTGCGGTGTTTAGCGTTCAGATACGCCGTTGACTTTTACGCCTTTTTACTTGGCACTCGTAACGGGGGATTCGGTTCTTTAGCATTTCATTATTCGAATAATAATTCACTTCCCACTAACACTGTGCAGAAATCAACATACGTCAGGAAGGTAACGTGACCCATCGCTCCATTTATATAGCGCTTGTCCTGGCGAGCGTTTTGGTGCCTATGGAACCGTTTTTCCCTCAGAAATATTTGGCTGTACTGTTTTTACTATTCATCCGTCACTTGTGAATAACCACGTATTTTAAGTAATGTCATCATTAGCCTGGAGCCCATCCCAGGAACCACAGGACACAAAGTAGGGAACACCTTAGTCGGGCTCAGGGGAGGAAACTGGAGTACCGAGGGAAACCCCTGCAGTAATGGGTCGAACATGCAAACTCCACACGTGTACACACAGCCGGAATACCCAACCGTGCATGTTTACGGCACGTTTACAATGTTTTATTTAGAATTAAGCATGCATATTGATGGTGTTTGCAGATATAATTTTGCATATTGAAGTACTCGCCTTTTCCCCAGTCTTTACATTTAAATGCATTTAAAACATTCGCTGAGCTGGGCGCGGTGCGCGAACCGGGGTGCCGGAAGCTCACCGTCCTCGTGCTGGGGGCGGAGCCTTTCCGATATTCCTTTTAAAGGAGAACAAGCATTTTTCTGGCCGTTAAAGTCTTTCTCGTCATAAACAACAGTTCAAATAGTACTTTTAATCGAGGTATCTTCGCAAAATTGTAACATTTCGTAAAGCATTATAGTGATTAAGTAGCGTACACAGTAGTCCTTCCTCACTTGCACGTCGCTTTGGATATAACCGTCTATTAAATATATAAATGCTAAATGGGTATTTGGAGTGTTTCTTAACAAAAAGTATGTAAAAGGATATTAAATATTTATGGCGTTTAATAGCCTGGAGAAAATTCGTAATGGTACGAAAACGGTATAAGAAGTGAGCTAGGATTCCCAAAAGGAAAACCTCCGAAAGAGATATGCAGGACCGCCAGCCACCAGACATGATTCATGGGAGAGTCACGTGGCTTTGGTCGCCATGGCTACGATGGTAGTTTGCGTTCAAAGGGTCGGGGGAGGGCGCTCTGCATGCAAGTCCCTGCGGAGAAGTAGCGACATCCATGCACATTCACCCAAACCCACCTGCCTGGTAACACTATCTAATGGGACAAAAAATGGAGGGGTACCCTCTGCAGAGATCATATAATCACTCTCAAAACTACTGCAATACACTCGTCCGGGCCGCGGGCGTCGAAACACTGAACATGCAAATGTAGATTGCAAATTACCGATCCTGATTGTTAGAGCAATTGAGTGTTTCTTGGCTCAATCTACCAGAAACTTATCCATCCATCTTCTGACAGCTTAACCTGGTCAGGGTCGCGGGGAGGGGATGGGCTGGTTACACCAGTCCATTGCCGGACATTCACACATACTATCTACATTTAACATCCAAAGGAAACCCGCAGAACGGAGAGAACACGTAAACTCCGCACACACATAGCGAAAGCAGCATTCGAACTAACAACCCCAGAGGCTTTAAGTAAGAGTGCGGCCCCTGGGCCACCTTCTACATAAATTCATTCAAATTTGTACTGAGCCAGATATTTGTACTACCAAAGTACCATGGTCAATGGTATCCGTTTATCAGTTTAGTTTGGAAACTGTGTCCGCCCTCCTTAAGTCACCAAACCTGCTCTCCCACTCGATCACCTGTCTAACTCCTCAAATACATTGTTGTGCATCTGTATTGTTTCACCCTCTCACTGCTGTTCACCATATTGTACTAATGAACCTGCACTGCCTGGTGCTGGTCAGAGGAGAATGGGCTTCCCCCTTAAGTCCGGTTCCTCAAAAGGTTTCTTCCTGATTTTGAGAGACTTTGCCTTGCTGCTTTCGACCTTCGCTTATTCTCTGCCCGTAACGCTGTGAAGTGCTTTGTGACCATGCTTTTTGTCAGAAGTGCTATATATATATATAATTGAATTGAAAATTCCCATATTTGCAGATAAAATACACAGATCAAACACCCATGTAATAAGACTGCATTTCTAAGATGCTGGAATGTATAAGATATCCGGACTTAATATCCTTGCGAACGAGAAAATCAGAAATCTGATCCACTCATAACTTCCAAAGGGCAGCTCCACAGCTCCACCTAGGGTTCGATGGGTAGATTGGTTATTGATTACACCAAGTACAATTATGCTTAGGGAATAATGAATAGATAAACTGTTAAACTGCTGGATATTCTAAGCTACTTCTCAAATGACAAATCACTTCACCTTAAACTTTTAAAAGAAAAATTTATTAAAATACTGGTGGAACAAGCTGGTCAACTCTGGGTCAGACTAAGCATAATCGGTATAATTGGTGTCATTCCTGTACTAGAAATACAATTCTGGTAATTAACCCTCATGTCATGGTCACGGGGGACTGGAGGCCAGCCGAAGAAGGGTGTTCTTCAGATAGGTGCACAGCTGGTTCATTAGGTCTCGATTCAGGCCCTCCACCCAGTGCATCTCCACAACCACATCTGCCTCATCCTCTTCAGCCAACTCTCCAGCCCCCTCCAGCTTCACATTGGTTAGGCACTTGAACAAGAATGGCTGGCTGGCACTGGGACTGATGGGGGCCATGGTGGAGCCTGAAGTAGGGGCTACTTCCTGTTTATCAGCCTCCACTTCCTGTGTACTGCAAGGCACTTCCTGGGTAACAGGCCCCACTTCTTCTAAGTTTGGGGCCATGCCAGAGTCATCAGTGACCTCACTACTGCCTTTACCTAATTCCACCCCCACAACCCCATCATTCTCCACAGATTCTGAGTCTTCAGGTTGGGGTCCACTCTCCACACTGTGTGGTGCTGTACTATCACCACTTGGTGGCGCTCTAGGCAGCTCCCGCAGCTGTCGTCTCTGGTCACGGCGCTTCTGGCGCACATGGATCCAAGAGTTCTCCACTGCTGTCAGAAAAAGGCTCCGTTCGCACCGTCCACTCGGCACTCTTTTGTGCAGTACCTACACAGTTACAAGCCAGTTAACCGAGCCACAATTCACAGGATGCAAGCTTTGATGTAACACAGAGGCAGTGTGTCATATCTGACTGCTTGCTTTGTGCGTACAGGCTGGGCCAACTTGTGTTTCCCTGTCTTACCCGCAGGTCACTGAGGGTTTTCTCCAACCACGCAGTGACCACACTCAAGCTCCCAGGGACGGAGCAGCCGATGGAGGGGGCCTTGGCCCTCAACAGCCTCACTGTGGGCAGCAGCAGTGAAAACGACAGGGGCTTGCGGGCCTTCTCCAATTTCCGCTTCTTCGACGGCGGGGACTGTAGCCAGAGGGACAGTACATCATAGCTGCTCCGCACACGTGGTATTCGAAAGACACACATTCCACACTGTTCTCACACAAACACCAGCACTGTATACAATAAGCTCCCCTTAAAGTTTAACTTGAAACCTTGAAAGTTTCCATCCCAGCTCTGTATTTTCATGGAGGGCAACAAGTCAATGCTGCCTCTCCACTGACAGCTTCAACAAGTGGGTGCTGACCCAGGACAGGCACGCCACTCAGACCCAAGAGCACATTCTGGCCCACAGAAAAGGTATGCAATGGTGACAAAATGCAGTGTGACTAAAAGGTTAATGGCTGAAGTATCAGGAGAAACAGTTAACCTGAGTGGTGAGACAGCACTTTACAACTGTGCTAAAGGAGGTGCCTGCTAATTAACCAACTAACATCATTATGTACAGTATACACATGCTAATGCAAACACCGTTCTTTGATTCACTTTTAGAATGGTAAGTGGCTAACATGGTTCAGGGCAAAGGCCTGACAGGCCTGGGAAAGGACAGAAATCTTCAAGTACATGGCTTTGCTGACCAAGTTAGTTTTTCACACGGCTGGAAGCAATCAGTAGTTCTGTGAAAAATTCAACCCAAAAAGGTCCAAGGTCCACCTGTATGTGACTAACAGCACTACAAAGTGCAGCAGATCTGGACTCATCATGGACTAGCTGGTTTAGATGTTAGCCATAATTACTACAAAGCTCATCATTCACTGTAATATGAATGACTTTCTGCATCTGGGTGAGAAATCCAGTATATAATAAAAGCGAAGATCAACATGGTGTGACCAGTAGAGGGAGACAAACCCCTGTGAGAGAGACTGCATTTGGCTGCTGTCTACATCCTCAAACAGGCACGGCAGCATAAATTAGGTCATATTTACAGACTGAACAGAGCTGACAGGATGCTGCTCTTCCTGCCCTCATATTCCCCAAATGCACCAGACTCCATTCGCTATGCTACAATGGTGTCCATTTTGGCACAGAGGCTCCTAGGTCTCACTGAGCTGCCATCCTCACCGGCACGCTAACGTCCTCATAGAAGCTCCAGGCCAGTGCCCATCGCATGGTCCGGCCCTGGCAGAACTCTGTGTGGGTCACCTTGGGCACCTGAGGACAGTGGAACACGTGTTGGGAACAGCATTCACTTTAAGCACTCACATCCTACTGGTGATGGATATACACACCCCCTGTTTCCTGAGCTCTTCCTTCAGAGGCGCCAGACTACACTTCTTTCCCAGCATGCAACTGTACCATCTGCAGGAAGCATAAAGGATCAGTGAGGCTAGGCTGACTGGCACAGCAGGTGGCACCGTGCTTGAGGAGCTAACCATTAAATGGTAGGGAACTCCCCATCCAGCCTAAAAATTGTGGACTGCTAATGAGGCCAGAGGTGTACAGGTCATGTTGTTTCCTGGCCCTAGACACATAATTACTCGTGATTTTTCAGTTCGCAAAGCATATCCTTTGGTCTTCATTGAATACTTAAATCTACAATGTGGTGTATAAAACAGATATGGCTCTTGAGCTGAGCAGAAACATGTGACGAAGGTCTATGAAAAAAAATACTCCGTTTCTGCGGTGATGAATGTCCATACGCGCCCCCACCTCAGCCGTCTCTTCAGCTGCAGGCTGTCATGGATGATCCTTTTGACAAATTCCAGCTCACCCCCCTCTGCCATAATTTCTGTCACACCCCCGGTGTTCACAGAGCTGGGTGGGGGCCGCCGTGAGTTCCTCGAGTTCACACCCTGGATAAAGCAATTGGCAGCCATCAGGTTAGCAAACACTGGATGGCCCCAGGTGCATCCTGGGAATTAGTGGGGGGTTTTTTTTTCCCCCCCTCTGCTCTGTTACCCAACAGTCTTTCCACAACTTGTTTGTAACTAGACCATGCTTCTTAATTTGAAGTTTATTCATAACAATGCTGAAGTTGACTTTAATCTCATGTGTAATCAAAAGGCTATTTTAAGCAATGCACAATAATCTGGAGCAAGGCCTGTCAATCACGAGGTGGGGCTTGTCAGACAGGAGGCGGGGCACACCTTGGCCTCCAGCTGATTTGCAAAGAAGGGTGGGTTGCACATGCAGAAGTCATATACAAGGGCTGACTCCTCCTTCAGGGCATCCATTAGCAGGGTCTTCTGAGGAACCTTGACCACTGATTGGATATTAAGATGTGTGAAAACACTGCAGGCACACATGCAATTCAGAGTGTGAGGTACTCAAGTTATAACCAAGTACTTTTCACTAAATTACTGCTAGGTCAAGCTTCCAGCGAGTGACCAGTAACAAGTTAATACTGGTGCAAGAGTTTTCAGAGACATGGTCAGAACCAAATGCCAGAAGGCTAGCCAAAATCCAAACATCATGAGAACATGGTTCTGAAAGAAGAGACCATCTAGGGTTGATAACCATAACAATGGAATAGTCAGCCACCCAGAAAAGGCGTGGACCTTTGATAAGGTCAGAGAGGCCATTTTGCTCCACGTTCCTCTTGGCATAGCTGAAGCAGATGTTGTCCACCTCAGTGGCCAGGAAGAACCAGCCATTCATGGTGGCTCCCAGAAGGGGGTAGATGCAGGATGCTCCAGTGCCTGTATGCACACAGGAACATGCTCAGTTTGACACTGCACACCAAAAACACAAAATATGATATAAAGGATACGGGATGGACTGTACCAATGTCAATGCCCCGGCGGGGGCCATCATCTGGCCCAGCCCCGATCAGGTCCTCTACCCAGTGGATGTAGTTGAGCCGTAGGGGGACGGTGGGAATTAAGCGTTCAAGTGGGATCTCGATGCTCAGACCAAAGTCCTCCTTCAGCAGTGTGCAGGTCAGGGCACGCACTGCCTCTGGATCCTTAAAGTTTATTCTGTGGGGGGAGGGGAGTAGCGTCATCCTTTCACAAAGCGAGAGCCTGCGACTGAGGCAGGCTCGCAGGAGCTGTGAAGCCTTGGGCTCACAGAACCCCCGCAAATACAGGATGGCGCAGCATACAGTATATTTAGAACAACCATCATCATCTCCTCGGAGACCCTTATACTGGGGAAATAGCATCATTGGTGCTCCATATCCATGGAAATCATACTGCATGTGCTGGACAATGAACAGCAGTCTGGAAACGATCAAGAGGGGAGGATCTGGACTGATCAGGAGATGATGATGTCACTGAGTGGGTGGGGCCACAGTAAAAGGAGGTGTAAATCAAGGGAACCATGTACTGGCTGAGCAAGACTGGGTCAGATGTGGGAGTGTGATGCAGTACATTCTCTCTTATTGATCTTAAAGGGGCAGTGAGAACGCTCTCCATCCTGCGCAGACCAGAGTCTAGGGGGTGCAGTAGCTCCCAAAGCAGTGCTGAACTAGCTTTCTTGCTTCATTTCTCATTACTTAATGTGCACTCAGCATAACACACTAAATGGCTCCTGGTGTTTCTGCTTTGTCTTATCTTAAGGGATCAAAGCATGATTAACATGAAGGGCGAAATATGTTATACCATAAACATCAATTCACCCAGGCCACTCAACACACCTACCCCTCCTTTAATCATATAAATTTGTTCGCAAAGAATGGTGCAAATTAAAGCCATGAAGGTGGAAAAACAAAACATCCATAAATAGCTTGTGTCCTCTTTCCCAATTAATTACTGTGCTGCACTTTGAAATAACAGTAAGAACAAGCACACCTTGGCATGTCAACTAAAGTCCTAGGAAATTACAATTTCCTAGTCAGGCAAACGACCATGTTACCACCAACTGCGAGAGGTGCTTCAGGAAGATGGCATACCAAAGCCACTACTGCATGTGATTCTGTCCCAGCATGAATGGAAGCAAGATGTGTCCAAGTACTTGGCAAAAAGTCAACTGCAGTGGGCGCTGGACCCAGGCAAGTATCTGTTATCTCAACTCGTTTCAGAATTTCCTAGACGGGACATGAAGAAGCAGCCGTGGCCACGGCAGAGTTCGGTGGAGGAACTCCAGCTGTTCAGCAGTTGATATTCTTCAAAATGACAATCTACAGCACGAGTGAGAGGTTCAATGCAGACTGTGTGAAATCTGAGGCCATAGTACCCTTGCAGAAAAGGTGAAGGGGGAGAGATTACCCTGCGTGGAGGAGTTGAAGCACCTCAAAATCTTACGGGTGACAATTAAAGGCAGCTTGAGCTTGACAGGCAAACAGGTCTGCTGCAGCTAACTGGGTGCTAATTCATCAAATGCAGCTTGTAGTTTGCTAATAAATGTCATTAGACGTAATGACCAAAACAATAAGACCAAGTATAAATGGCCAACATCACGCCAGACTCACACTGTGACAGGGTGAGGAGCTCGGAGATGGGAAGGGACCTGAAAACACAGCAGAGGCTCCTTCCGTTGAGGCAAATCAAATGGATGCCACCTGGTCAATTTCCAAGGAAGTTGTTCCAGGCAAGTCCCATTGTGGGAAGATCTGGGGGTAGACCCAGGACACAATGGAGGAACTGCATCCCCCCCCCAAAGTATTTTGGGAATATCTGACAATCCCTTAGAATGAGCTAAATTCTGTAGCCACCATGACCCTTTTTGGGAGAAAGGATCTGAAGGTGGATCAATGGTTATTTTAATTAAAAACAAATGAGTATTGCTCATTCCCAGTAGTCTCATACAGTAGCTATTCATATTATGACTTGGTTTTGTATTGCACTGCTTTACTGAGAGGTAAATAAAACCTATAAATACGCCATCAGTTCGTAAAGCCACTTGAATCTTGTGTGTGCTGATGAGGAGATGGTATGGAGGTAGGACTATGTAGCAGGAGACTTCCCTGTACCTCATAACAACAAAAATACTTACTCGCATCAGAGGCTGATGTGTCAGGGCATTAGGAACTTAAGGTGAATACTAATGGGACTAATTCTCTGTCCCATTTAACATCTTTATAATAGCACTAAGTGTTGCTTTATAACCACGGCTTAAGCCCGCTTTTAACACCAAAGAAAACTTCAAGAAACGGGGAGGTCGGTACTCACCCGATGCGACCGGTCAGGCTGGTATGAACGTGCTGCTGAAACTCAGGGTACTTGGAGGCCAGGTAGGCAAAATCCGGAGGCTTGTCTTTGTATCGGTTACGGGGGTGCATCGACTTGTTCAGGGTCATCCTGTACAGAGTTTGGCATCATGTCCTGTTAGGTCAGAACTCACCATGTCGCGCATAAACGAGAATTATGAACTCATTACAAGCAGGTTTCGGATATTTACATTGCAAAACGAAAGTATCAAACACGCGTTGTCGTTATGCGCTTCTGTACTGATCTATATACTTGCCGGACCTGGGTGGCTAAAATTTAAGGGGCGGCCCCTTAACTGTGCTTTTGCACATACGTCTGGTATAATATGCAGTCAGGATAAATACGTCTGCACCTCGACGACATACCCGTCGTTTCAACTAGGCGCCTTAGTTTCGTTAATATGCTAAGTGGCTAATCAACTAATCAAATATGTTACATTTAAACACAAAAACTGTGAAGCATTGCTTTCTGATTGTTTACAAAAGTAAGCGAATACACACGTGGGCGTACCTGCACTAAAACTATTAAAATCAAGCACTGTTTTAAAACCACAGAGTGAACGCAGACTTTAACCCAATCACGTTGAACGAACGTCTCCGTCCTGGAGGTACGACGTCATCTCTCTGCGACGCGACTTCATTACGTCACCACATGGGAACCCAGTGGGGTGGGTGTCGCATAGTTTTTATTGTCTATGATGAATCATCTTTGGGAATATTATGCACATAAATTCCCACTACTCTGAGCAAGATAAGCGGTTAGAAGATGGATGGACGATACGCACAAATATGAATGTGTACTCATCCTTCAAATGGATGATTATTATTATAAATGTTAACCGACGGAATGTTTAAGATTTTACAAACATGAAGTCTTGTGATTTCAATATTTTTTTAGTCCAGTATTTAAAATGTTTATGTTGTATACTGTTTTGTTTGATTATTTTGCATTTTTTAGTCTTTTTGTGGAAAACCATATGACAGAGCCAATTCATTTTAATTAAAAGAACGATAATATTTTGTTCTTTAATATAACTTGAAGCCGTGGTGGTTTTTTTCAGTCAACATTAACAATACGCTTATAGAAATAGTTCATTCCCAGTTTCTTAAATCGTTACTCTACACCAGTATTTTCTTCAGCTGTTCATGAGACACAAAACTGGAATAATGGATTGCAATACCGGTGGTAACAGAAGTTGGTAGTAAAAGGGGCTAGGGCTCGTATTCCAACAAATTTATCATCGGTTTTTGAATTATAAATTACTTGCTAGTTTTTCAGCTCCCTTTTAACATTTAAATTGGAATTTATCTTTGATGGGCATGGAATGAAGATGCCACTGAATATGAATGGGTCAAATTAATGTGGTATATTAATATATTTCATATCTGTAGCCTGTACAATCTGTAGTATCTGACGTAATGAGGGATCTCAGAACAAAATGTCTGGCATACAGTATTTTAAAAGGGATAAAATATAATTCAGTGGAGTATACATTAACAGCATCAAGTACTATGTGAACACCATGACTGAAAGCATCCCCCATGCAGATGTTTTTGCATGCTAGATTAAATGGCAACTGCAAACATTAAGAAACACCCAAGTAGACCCAGGACAATGGGAATCATAGCAAATACACAAATGGGATGTTGTGCAGCCAGAGCAGATCTCGCTGAGTGTCCATCCATGAAGCATTCGTACCCTGTAATCCTAGAGGGAAACTCCAGGCAGCTGTGTGGCCTGTTTGTGGCACAGACCCCATTCTTACAGATAGGAAACACACACAGAAAATTGTACGATTGTTTGGTTTAGCAATGAAATTCTTTATTATATAATTGAATCTTCATGAAAAGGCTAAAATGATATTGGCGTATGCATTTATTAATCTTATTTTTAAACCTCTTAAATCTTGAGTCAGGTTGGACTGAAGATTTAAGGAGAGCAGGGGTGTGCAAGTTAAACGGACTTCAAATGCCATTTTGTTTGAACCTGAAGTATGTGCACGTTTGGGAAATGTGGAACAACCACGGCTCTCTTTAGCACTCCTTCCTCATTGAGTTGCTGTCTCCAATCTGAAACGTAACCAGAGTGTTGGGGAGAGGGAATGGGGAAGAAAAAAAAAAAAAAAAAAAAAAGGGAACAACAAAAAATCCACCCAAGACTAAAGCAGTAACTATTTACTGTAAGAATAAAATAGATCCCAGGGAGGGGAAAATGTCGATCCATACAGTGGCTGTATCTTCTGAAGAAAGTGCACTTTATTTTAAATTCTGTACAGAAACCACGTTTCAGGTGTACTGAGGATATCCCGCAGCATTCAGCCCCTCTAGCCATCTATTACAATTAGCTAACATGGGGGGAGTCTTGGGCACCCTTGTCATGGCTTGTTTGTGTCTGGGCACAGTGGCCCATCGTTGATGGGGGGTAGTTCGTACAGCCAGGCTGCCTTGGCCTGCTGCAGTTCCCTCCATTATTACAGAAAAAAGGTTGAATTTAGACAATATTGGTGAGCACACAAACTCCTGGCTACTATCTGCCTAGCACTTCCTTGGCAACCTCACAGCTCACCCCAAAGCATCCATGACTTTAGAACAGCTGGGTATTTGGCCAAGTCATAAACGGCGGTCCAGAAAAGGCCTGGTTCCTGTTCACTCAAGCAAATTAACACGCATCATGACAAGGGTACAAGGCTCAGAACCCCACACAGCGTTAATGTACCTACTTCCACAGGAGGAGGGGGGAGGAGTAAGCACACTTCAGAAGGAAGGTCACACTGCTACTCAATGTTCCAGAAATGGACCCAACAGATGACCAGATCCCATTACTGTAGATTTGTTTTGATTTTCTATCCCTCTCAAAGCGAGGCACCAGATGACAAAACAGCTGAGGCAGAACAAAAAAAAATAAACTGACAAAATAACCTGACACACAAGAACGTCACTGTCATTAATTTAGCATTTTACCACGCTATTTCTTAATGACCCAGTCACTGTATGCAGCTTGTAAGTCCAGCAGGGTTAACCGCCCACCTGTGCTCTTAACCCTATGCAATTTCTACACAACGGTATGCAAATTTACAGTATACAATTTTGAATTCACCATGCAAGAATACTTTTGTGTGTAACATTTAATAGCTCAGTCTACATCCAGAATAATTTACATAAAAGGACAATGGTTATTTAACGGCGCTTGATGGGAAGTAACCGTGGTAACTGAGTGCGTCCAGGAAGTCAGGATGGAGGAAGAGAGGGATGGGGAGAGGAAGTGGAAGGCCCGCAGGTACAATCAGCGGCATTCCCACACCTTTACTGTCTGATCCACACTGCCAGTCACAACGTATGGAGCCGTCTTGTGGAAATCTGTGGGGAAGACAGAGTGGATGTGCTATATGTGGCACGTTATACATGAGCTGAAATGCTAGCAGTGTAGACTCAAGTCCTCCTAGCGTAGCACTGACAGTGAAGCACATTACCACTCAAGTGCGTACCCAGAGAGGTAACGAAGTGTTCATGGGCGCTCAGGGTCTTCAGGCAACGCTTGTTCTTGTAGTCCCAGACACGCAGGGTTTTGTCATCAGCACAGGATACGATGAACCGCCCTCCTGGGTGAAACATCACTCCACGCACCCAGTTGTCATGGCCGACCTGCAGGAAGCAGTGGGAGGCTGCATGAGCCTTGCACGTGCTTGCTGGGTAAGGCAGCACAGACACGGGCTGCAGCACGCACACCCACCAGTGTCATAAGGCACATGCCAGTGCTCACGTCCCACATTTTGATGGTCTTGTCTCTGGACCCTGACAACAAGAAGGGGCCGGGCTTCCCACCCTTCTTACTCTGAAAAAGAAAGGGGTGGTAGGGAGGGCATAAGTGAGGACAAAAGCTCTGGTTCAGCTGGCTACATCACTGTCAAAGTCAGGGGGTGTGACCAGCCCCAGGAGAACAAGTTCACTGGCCCATAATTTTTCATCCACAGTCCAATGGCTAAACCTTGTTAAAATCAGGGGAAATGGGTGCTTCAAATTAGGAGTCTGACCAGTAACATTGAAATTTCCACCCGTCCTCGCTGTCAATGTACAATGCAGCCTCCAGCTGATTCTCACAAGCTTGCTGGCCAATTTGATTAAGCACATCCAATGACATGTACAACAAACTGCTTTTCTCTAATGTCTGATTACAGGCACGAACTGTTGAGTGGCCCAGTTAGCCCAAAGGGGTGGAACAAGCATGTGGGATTGACGATTCATTCGGGGGGGGGGGGGGGGGGGGGTGGCCGCGGCCCCTGGGGGCCCCCGTAAGGGAGGGGGGGGGGCCTCAGTGCTGTCATGGGGATGTGGGTGTGCACGGTAAGGCCCAGGGGGGTCTGGGGGGCTGTAAGGCCCAGGCCCCATTATATGACCTAGAGGGAAACGGCTGTTCCAGCCAGCAGCTCCAAACCTTCCTGAGTATGAGTTAAGCTGGAAGTGCAGAAGTGTTAGAGTGCATCATTCTAGGGTCTGCGCTGAGTGTATCCGTGCACATGTGTGTGTGTGTGTGTGTGTGTGTGTGTGTGTTTCTGATTGCTATTTGCTGACTGCGGTTGGATCCCTTGACTGAGGAGCAGAGAGATTTCAGATCGGTGGTGAAACAAAGTAGAGCCTTTGGTGATCGTCTCAGATCTTTTCAGATCGGCCAGACCACACGTTGATTCTGGGTCATCGTGTGCAGGCAGCTGAGATCTGGACTGAGCTGCTTCTGTATCTGCATTAGTGGTTGTTTCTTTGCGGTGCTGGAAAGATGCAAGTGACCAAGCCTCTATGTGTCTGAGGGAGCTGAAGAGTGGTCATCCATACATCAAGGCTGTATCGCTGACCTGTGGGGCTCCAGGAAATGTTGCCTGATTTACTTCATTTGTGAAGCAGCAGAAGAGTGCGGCTCCGGTCGTCATTGAAGCTGGAGCATCTGGTCTTAAGTCAGAAGCAGCTGGTTTCTTGCTGCACTGTGCCCATCACATCTGTGCAGGCTTCTCCAAGCTCCAAGCTCATCTGCTTTGTCCGGCGCTGTCTCTGCAGACGAAGGTGCTTAAATATCATCACTCCGTGGTGGCGGTCGGTCCGGAGCTTCATTTTTACTTCACTGTGTCTGTATACCAAAGTGAGACAGCACGGCAGTTAAAGAGCGTCAAGATTTGATGCTGTACCCTGTAATCGAGATAACCTAAACTACCCCAGCATTTATCCAGCTCTGTGGGGGGGGGGGGCTGCAAGCAGGCATCACATGAAGTTAATAGCCCGTTTATCACTGGGGGAGGGGGGCAGCTTTCAGCGCTGTCTTGAAAGGGTTCAGCAGCTCTGTACGTGTGCTGCTCTTCATTTATCTGAGCCACAGTGGGCACGGACTTCTCTCTCCAAGATGTGTACGTAGTACGAAAGAAATGTGACCCCCCACCCCCCATCCTGGGCTCTTTGTCGTCTGGCTCTTTGTTTCTGGGAAAGGTTGTTTGGGGGCGTAGCAGATGTGTCCAGCTGTTAAGACAGCCGAGTGACTCTTTCTAAGTATTCTGACTTGACGTCAGGAGTGTCATCGGGATACTCACAAGCCTCCCCCCCTCACCGAAGGGCTGCTTTTGCTGTGCTTTTGATGTTACTATGCCACTATACTCTTACAGTTTTATACCAGAATCCCTCCACTTTATTGTGAATACAGTTTTATATCAGACATGAGCTTTGTTTTGATTTTTCATGATTTATGCAAAACCGTGATCTTTACCAGGAGAAGCGGAGGGAAGGTGATGGTGATGATGTGTGCATGGGTTGTTTTCTTCTTGGGATTTCACAGTCGTTCTTTTTATTTTTAATGTACAGCATTATCAGTTTAGGGCTTGTGTCTGTATTTCTTGCTAATTCTGCACATTTTTGAATATCCCAGGCTTGTGGGATATGGTTTGGCACAGATACAATGTTTAGCTCATTCATCTGTTATGGTACAGGGGGGTTAGGGTGACTTTTAGATTATAGACACAAGACAGGCACGGACACCGTTGTCTGTCAAATGAGTTTGGGCCAATCGGCTGAGGTAAACCATGAGTAACCCATTATTGGTGCTTTTTTCACTCACACACACACACACACACACACACACACACACACAGAACTGACTGATCTGCTGGTTATGTGGCTAAGGGTAATATACTCATATTCTGTGTCCTGTCAATATGGTTTAAATATTTGGTACTTTATCATAATGGTACAGTTAAATGCCCTGTACTATGTCCTGTCATTATGGTTTAAGTACTCAGTACTGTATCATGCCAGTAGGGCTAAAATCCCTAGTCTATGTCCTGTCATTATGGTTTAGGTACTCAGTACTGTATCATGACAATACAGAGGTTATCATTACAGTAACAGTACCTAACTTAGTCCATCGAGTTTCCCATTAACACAATGTGAACGGAGGGCTGGATGGAGGATAAATGGACAGATTAGATGGGGGCAGGGTGGTTGAGGGAGGGAAAGGAAGTACTTTATTTACTTTCAGAGAAGCCATGAGTCTGGAAGCAATCAAGCCAGAGCGGTTTCACATGACCCCTGTTCAGCCCCAGCTTGGGGCCCAGCCGCCCCCCCCCCCCCCCCACCACCGCCCCCCCCGACCCCGCCCCCCCGGCCCCCCCC
>JAACJT020000032.1:7395214-7405951 GCA_009936485.2 Gymnarchus niloticus | reverse complement strand
CCCGGCGTTTCCCCCACACCCCCGTTCCGCCCCCGGTGGGGGCCCCGCCCCCCCCCCCCCCCCCCAAAGAGGGCCACAGGGGACCCTGTTCCCAGGGTCACTCCAAAGTGAGGGGCTGAGGGAACAAACCGGAGACCTCCTGAGGGAGTCGGGACACAGCGTGACGTACATGTACATATATGTAATCACGTGATGGCCTTCTCAAACTCACGGTGCTTAGTGAATTCGTTGGGCTCTGTGCATGGCGCCAGAGCCTTTGGGCGACATTGGCACAACACCGAGAGAACGTTTCCGAACAGTTTCTGTCTGCAGCTTGGGGTCCTCTGCTCTGAGGGTCCCCAGAACGGCCAGCCCCTAATTGTGGCATCTGAGGTTCATGTTTCTGTCCTTCTGAAAAATTCCTGTGGTTTAGCTTCTGCTGCACCTCCCCACCAGCCCCCTAGAGAAATATTTTAGGGGTTGGTCAATTCCTGGTCTGACCATGAAGACTGCTAAGCTGCACTTGGTCCAGTTCTGATATGATCACACAGTGAGAAGAAAAAGGTTTTCTAGACGTGTCATTTTTTCACAGTAATAATCACAGACCAAAGTTCAACCTAAGTATAGAATGTCACGTTAGCTTGGCATCAGAACACATTAAAGAGGATCTAAATTTTGCAGTTGTTTTTATTAAATGATCACCCATGCATTGATTCTGGAGTTATTCTGTATAAGGGCAGCCCCCACCAGACCTATCTTAGGCACTGTTAGCCGAACAATTCATTAAGCGATAACACTGCTATATTCCAGGGGCATAAAGTGAATGTTTATTGACACAGTTCTTCTCTCATCTTATTTTCAGCAGCCTTGTGTGCCTTCGTGTCATCACTGACGGATTGTTACCCATGAGCCAACAAGCCCCCTCCCCAGCTTCAGAACTCCTCCCACTCATCCACCAGCTCTGGGCCTTAAGAAAGTATGTCCGCCGTCGCTGTTCCACAGCCGTGTTTACAGGGTACATCGAGGGGTGGGAGTGACAAAAAGGAGGGAAACTTTCAGCTTGTTTATGTTTTGTTCACTGGTAATTTGGGGTGGGGCCATTCACTTGAGCTGGATCTGACTGAAAAGATCAGTGATAAAGAGTTAACATGGATGCCCTCCCTCTGTCTTCCCTGGGCACCGCATCGCTGTTTTTTTTGATGGTCTCTCTAGAGATCTGCTGGCCCCAGCTTTTCAGCACCACAGTGCCATCTCCTGGACTTGGTCTTGTACATCTTTGTGTTTCACAGGGTTCTCTTTTCCTTCACAGTTTGTTTACCCTCAGCATTATAAGCAGTGGCCCCCTCCCCTGTCCTCCCCTCACTCTTCACCCATTTGTTCAGCCTTGCTCAGGCTTTGTGCTCCTGTCGGTCGAAGGCAAGTCTTCCATCGCACAGATATTTGGTAATGTTTGTATGCAAGCAGCTTCACTTGTTGCATCAAAACCACACGATGCTCATCTCACATATTTGCTGTAATTCTCCTAAATCTGACATCGTCCACTGTCATGAGGTTAAAGAGTGAGGAAGACAACCAGTGTCTAACAGGTCCGGCCTGAACAGCAACAGCGAGCCTCCATCTGCAAGAGGATATGTTAACAAGGCCGTGGAACTTCCCTCAAGCCCTAGCAGACCTGCGCTAACCGGCCTGTGGCTTTGCTTTTCGCTTGCATTACAGAGCAAATGGGGGTTTGCTGGAACGTCAGCCTGGTCGTCAAGTTAATGCGCTGGATGGGATGGGAGGCAAGGCTCCCTCTTTCCGTGTTTCCTGTCTCAGCGATTAAGGGGGATGAGAGGAGCCAGGAGGCAAGGCGGCCTTAAAAGGCCATGTTTGCCTATGCCAGACTGCCGACTCATCTGATTGTAAACATAACGTCCGCTCTACCCGCTAGAGAGACGGCCGGGCACACAGGCATACATTAGTTTGAAGCAGGCTATACTCCTTACAAATCAGTCACAGGAAACAGCTGTGCTGGTTTTAATTAAAAGGGAAACTTCACGTTTTCTAATGGTTTTCTTTAGAATTACCAAACATTTCTAGTTTATTTCTTCAGGGCTTGAAGCTCTAATGTATCGCTTCAGTCAGGTAGGCCAGGTGCTGCCAACAAGCGGGTCCTTGCAGATCCTCAGCGCAGCATGACAGGAAGACGACCGCATGGACAGACGGACGGGCTGCGTGTGAAATCTGAAATGTCACAGTTTCTCTGCTCGCTGGCTCAGCCCTGAGAGCTGTGGAGATCCAGACCTTTTGAGAGGATGTCTGCTGAGTTTCTTCTGAGAAATGAACCCATAATTCACCTTTCCTCTTCACTTCTGATATGTTCATTTGGGGACATAATGAATGTCACTAAGGACCTGGAAATACAGGGCAAAGCCCTTCGAGTCCCAGCGGCACCATGGGGGGCCTCTGGCAGACAAAGAGATGGCCTGTTAGGTCTGGCCCGTGCTCAAGGGTCCAGGACAGGTCGGATAACCTGTGGTACAAAAGCGTTGACCCGTGTGCCCTACACAGGTGGACAGTCTACTGCAGGTCTGTAGAAGGCAGCGCCAGCATGTCTGAAAGCTGCAGGGCAGAAACCACCTTGCAGCTTTCGTGATCCCCTGTAACGAAAGCAGCCCTGCACCCATTGCGCTCAAGGGGCCCAGTCTCACCTTCGCTGCTCTTTCCTTTTATGTCAGTCGGCAGCAGACTGAGGCTAGAAAAGGGAATGAAGCAGGAGAGGGGCTCAGGGGTGAGGGGGAGGGGGGGTCTGACCTAAGAGGCTGTGACAAACTATCTGTTTCCACCATCGTGGTCTGTAAAGAACCATGAGCCGCAGTGTTTATCAAGAGCCCTGCTACATTTTCCATTATCCCAAAATAAAATCCTGTACAAATTCCTTATATGGACTGAGGCAGATTCCAGGAGAGGGATATGAATGACCCTGAAGCTTCTGCCTCCTGGAAAGGACTCAGAACGGCTATGGAATTCACTTGTTTCTTTTTCCCCGCCTTTTTCTTTTTTGGTTTTTCCCAGTTCCATGAGATAAATTAAATTCTCCCCAAATTAAATTTCAGAGGTCTGCTGTCTCATGAAGGAGTCTGATGGGTGCTAGACGGCCTGGCACTCACATCTGTATGGATCCTCTGTGCTTTGTTCTACTGCACTGAGGACTAGCCAAGTGTCACAAAGTAATATGTTAGTTTTATAATTTATATAAACGATCATCCAGTTTTTAATCTAGAAATGCAATGCAGATAAAGAGCTTCACATGGCTTCCATATAGGGTAGACAACCTTTTGGTTAGTCCACAGTCATCCAGGCTTGGAGCAGCACCCATCCAGTAACAGCACACATGAGAGCAGCTTCCTCCTCCTCCTCCTCCTCCTCCTCGTGTCTCCGTTTTCATCAACCCTCACACCACCCCACACAACTAGAAAGAGCTGCTAGTCTTTCGCTAAACCGACTCACATTTAGCCTTCAACCTGTTAGCCACCCAACATTGTGAGTTCAGTGTTTTGTCACATCCCAAGGAGAGCTCTCATACAATCTGCATTTAATTTTAGGATAATTATATTTCTATACTTTAAAAAAATGTATATTTATTGATTGGGAGGCCATTTCATGTCAAAGCCCTGAGGATGGTACTTAAGTTCAGCATTTACAGATTAAGGAGGATTTTCATTGTGCACGAGTCAATAAGGACTTGCTTTAGGGGGTACAGTGCCCCATCTTTTCATGGGTTAGGGTTAAGCCTCAGGCACGGTATGTGTGCACCACTGACCCTGTTTCAGTCCAGTTCTGGCCGCTCTGACATTCTTCCCCTGAGTTTACACTGAGAATCCAAAGGCATGTCAGCAGTAAGAATAATTCTCAAGAATATCCCAAAGTCAGTTACACTTACAAAGCCAGAACAAGACAGCTAAATAAGATCTTAATGCTTCAGTGAACTGGGGGGGTCATGTCAGCACACCACTCCTCTTCCTCACAGGATGGAGGAAGCAGGATGAACTACCAGCTCACGAGAGCTCACTTCATGCCCTAACAGGTCAGCTGAATGTCGAGCCCCAAAACTGAGGAGCGGACATATTTATATGGGCTTCCAGCCGTCCTGCCATCTCCTGTACAATGACAGAATAAAGTGAAACTGTGCTCCATCAGCATCCCCTCCTGCTCTCTACCTGACTCTAGAAAGAGAGATCAGAGATGTGCCACACCGCTTCCCGACAGAAACACAGTAGCAGTGTCATGCTTTCAGCTGTCATCTGCTGCTTTTATCCAGCCATCAGAGGGGTTTGTCCTCAGGAAGCCCCAAGCTCTTCCATCCTATTCCTGTACTTCTCCCTGATGTGATGTTTCAGAATGCTGGCAGTGTCCATAGGACAAAAGTGCATGCTGGGTGGTGTTTATGTACCTCGTCACCCTCTTAAATGATAGTTACTAAAGAACATGTCTATGAAATTACAGCTGGGCACACAATTGGAGAAGCTGGCCCATTCGTCTAGCTGGTAGGAGGCCTTGTTGATGCTCATGATAGCCGCTAGCAGGAACATAGGCTGATTCTCTGCAGAGCTATGTAGACCTTTGATGTGGCCTACAGAGCAGGTTTTACATACAGAGGGTTAACTTGATTAAGCTGGGTTAACTAACCTCGACTGCACCAAGCAGAGGTAAATGGTGCTGCGATTATGAGTTACAATTCATTGGGAAGAAAGCCTCAAGAAAGCTAAGCCAGTAAACTTGCTTCATAGTGCGCCAAACTTCTCAGAGAACATGTGGAGACGCAGGATTAAAGGGTGCCAAGCTGGCCTTTTGGGCCTGGTGTGTAGTGAGAAAAGTAGGGTCAAGCTCAGAAGGTCAAGCCAGCCTGGGTTTGCAGGCACAGCAGGGGGAGAAAAGGAGTGTGGGAAAACCAACACACAGAATCTCCAGGGAAAATGTCACGACACAAGCAGTCTGAGGTCAATGTCATTTCCTGTCTGCTTACGTTATACTTCTGCAACTTTCCTTCGTGTCCCTCAGTGCAGCTCCATTATTAATAAATAGCACGATTTTTTATTTACTTGCACTTTACGTGTAAAACGTCAGCTGTGACCCCATTTGGAATGACAGTGCTGCCCTCTGTTGGTTTGCAGGATGGATCCTCAGGCCCATGGTAAAGTGTGTCGTCTGCTGATTGACAGGACAGATCATCAGTCCCCAGGCCCAAGGTGCAGTGCTGCATCTCTGGTCAGTTGGGAGTCTGAGATGAAGCACTGTAGCTCAGGAGAGGGGACGCAGCGTCCACACAGTCCTGCAAGGCCAGAGAGACCAGGTGACATTGGGCACCTGAGAAATGTCATCAGCTTCTTCAACCATACCACACGGGAGGGACTCCTGCCCTTGTGTTTGTTTGAGTCACCATGAAGAGAGACTATTTCCGTTTATGCAGCCATTTAGCAAGTATAAATGACTGATTTTGGTTTATTAGGGTTAACCCTAACCCTCCTGATCTTTACTACTGACAGTCACTTGCTCCCATACCCCCAAGGTCCAGTTTTCCCAGGAATCCCTTGGGCAATAACAAGGGGGATTCCTGGAAATACTGTTCTTGGTGGTTTGGCTTTACACCCAGATGTCAGGAGGCCTGTTCACTAGATGGGGCAAAATTGTCACGGCACAGCCGAATGAATCACAGGACCTCTCTGGATAGTTTTACTAGAAAAAAAAAATAGGCCTACCAGCATCCAGAGATTTAAATATTGCAATAAATGCAAACTCTGCGTGAATAAGTAATATTTTATATTTGTTTATGGATCTCATAGTGCTCAGTGAAGCAATGTTCGTGAATATTGTGACATAAAAACATAAAGTACAGGAAAAAAAAATGTCCGTTTAATAAAAACAACCGTTTGTCATAATCACCTTCACACCACTTTTCCTGGCGACGGTCGGGTAGGTTGTTTTTGCGGTTTATCAAGTCATACAAGTTAAGAACACTATATTTACCAAAGTGAGGGCAAATGCGCCTTCTATCGGCAATTACAAGAATTACAACCATCGCTTTCAAACGATCTCACCACAAGGTGGTGTCATTGAGTCGATTTCTGAAATGTTAAGTAATCTTCCTGTAATTCATTTTACGGATAACCTGAATTCCGTTTGATGATTAGGGAACATTACGGTGTTATATTCATCCATGCAGCCATCCACTTTACATCCATAGCGTCCAACAATACTCCCCACCATGGCAACCACAATTATATTACAGTTATGTGTTGGATATGATTATCTAGCCTGTCCAAAAACATGTGCTGATTTTTAACCACACCAAAAGGTTACTAACACTGACCTTAGAGAAGCTAATGTTTCAGTCCCGAGGCTCTCTGAATGTGCCATTCCAGGGTGTGTCAGGTAGACGTGGACTGTATTTTTGAGTCCTACAGAAACATAGTTTTGTTAGGAAACTGTCAATACAGAAATGATCTTCAGTCCCCCTTTCAAGTTGACTGGAACAGTTAAGCCCAAGCAATGTTTAGCAAAGGCTTCTAATTCACAGGGATCTTAAGTAAGAAAGGAGCCAACTGTTTCGAAAAAGATGAATGACTCCAGTGATACCAGACAGCACATCGCTTTTAAGTCATGTGTGGATGCGAGCTGAAAAAGAAAGCTGATGGGGACAAAGGATGATGCCAAGGCGGCCCATTAGCGTAGAGAGAAGGTTTAGTGTGGCCATGTGGCAGGATGTTAAACCTGGGCTCCACAAAAACATATTGTAAACGACGAATGAAATCTCAGCATCAACACCCAATTCACGTAACATGAAAAATACTAAAGGGGGACCTGCCCCTCCTGATCCAGGCCAGGAATATTCAAAAATTATTAACGCGGCCGAGCAGGACACATAGTTATTAATTATGTAAGCACACATTCGTGATGAGGATCACTGGCTCTGGGCGTCCCTGGTTCAGAAAACACTAAATCTATTGGAAGGCTTGGATGTTTGGTGAGAGTAAATGTTAAAAACAGCAAGAACACCAGGTGTCATGCTGAGGTCAGGCATGTGACCCAGTCAGCATGTCTGACTGGGTGTCACGTTTGGTGCTGGGGACTTCACCCTGAGAGCCATGGGGATCCGGTTGCAGGCTCACTTTCAGCGTAACAAACAGAGATAGTAAACAGGCACACATGAATGGAACACGCAGCAGTGTCCACGTGAGAGAGTCTGAGTCTCCCTGGGCATGTTAGAAACACCCTGGCAGCAACAGTGGCTGCGTGAAGCCTGGGTGGCATTTTCTGGGCTTATATGATAAAGGAACAGTTATGCTCTGCCTGGTATTTAGCGTCTGTTAGCCTTGTGCGTGTATCTCTCTCTCTCTCTGGCAGAGCATGAGAGGAGCCTGAGGAGCTGGACGAGCAATGAGTCAGAGCGCAGCGGGGGAGGGGGAGCACGCAGCGGATCAGGTGACGGGAGCGTAGGGGAGGGACAATGACTCACTTCCCCTTCCTTTATGTGCTGAATCAGCCTCCTGTGACACACCTTGCTCTGAGTGCAGTCCAGTTCTGACTCACCTTCCGCAGAGCTGGTGGAAGAAAGGGACAGCAGCAAACAAGATGGTTAAGGCACAGAGACAAATAGACAGCTAGTGAGTAAAAACAGGAAGTCCTCTGGGTTTGGCTAAACAGGGCAATAATATATGATTTGGAGAAGAGAAGGAAGTAAATAGTTCAGTAAACACAGCGGGCAAATGAGTAAACAACTAAGAGTATCAGTGACAAGCTTTGCAAAGAGCCTCTGGACTGTTTATGAAGAGGGCCTGGTTCTCATACACTGCATCAAAGATGCAGCACAGTCAAATGGTCTGTTAGCCACCCATGGGCAAATATTGCCAAGCTGAGTGAGGGTGAGGGTGAGGATTAGGGTCAGACACCACCTGAGCAGCAGCCAGGGGGCGCTGTGTTCAGACAGCAGAGAGACATAAAGTGCTGCAGCCATTAAAAACAGACAGCAGAGCCGTACCTTACACAACAGTCTAGAACTCTCATTAACCTGGTCAGCACCTCACACAAAATGTTGCTTCGTGGTGAAGGATTTAACTGAGATCCCCAATCTGTGCTCCCTCATTCAAGGGACACCCACAGCCTTACCCACAATGCATTAGCACAGACACCAGTGGACAGCTGTGGGTGTTGCCATATCATCAATGCTATTCTAACACAGCAAGTGGCACAGCTGTTAAGGTTTATAATAATATGAAAAGAATTCAACGACTTTCAGGGTGTCAGTGAGCCTAGAGCCTATAGCAGGCAGCATTGGGCATAAGGAGGTGTACAAGCCGGACAAGAATCCAGGCCCTACGGATTACATCTGATATAGTGCTATTCTTGCACTCTGAGTATTCGGCACTGCATTTTGGGAAAGTAGCAGGTCAGTCCCACCTGGTGGACACAGAGCAACTGCTTTGTTCCAGAACTCAACACAAATCAGCTGGTGGGGTGATGAAATATTTAGGCCATTATTTCACAATAATTAGTGGGCAGGTGATCAGGCAGCCGTGGGTTTCCTGCATCACAAGAGAGCAGAGAAACCCGAACCAAGAAAAATGATGGTACCTGAGGGGTTGGTGGGGTGAAAGGATTGATGACCCAGTCTTCTCTGTACTCTGCTACCTCATAAAAGCTTCGTAGTGCAGTATGGTAGTTCAGGCAAAAGCCAGTTAGCTTTACTGCAATGGAAGCATGACCACAACATGTCACTAGTGGGACTGGGTCCCACTTCACCACCAGTTACCCTGGACAAGACATCTGGAGACTGTCACCCATTCCTCACTCTTGCTAACGTGTCTCTGGTGACTACTGCAGGAGCTTCAACAACCCCCCACTCCCCCCAAAAGTGGTTGGGGCAGGGTGATAGTCTTAACCCATCGGTGGGGCGGAGGGGGTTTGATCAGAATGTTTAACATTTGTGTGTGTTTTTAGAAGTAGCCCCACCTCACCCCCTTTGCTGCCCACCCACCACCTCAGCACAGACTGGTTCCAGGTCATTAGAGGGGAGGCAGACACACGTCCAACATCTAAAACTGACAGACATTCCTGAATGGTGCAGCTCCAGAACAGCCATGCCGGTGAGGGTCTTTGGTCGTGCAGGAGTCAGTGTGGCATAACACACAACCAGCTCATCCTTTAATATGATCCATATGATGAAACGTGGCATTTATGTCACTTCTTGTACCAACTTGGAGTTTGGTCCAAAATTAAATATAAAATACTGGGACATGTAAATATAGGAACAGATAGGATTACTGTGAAATTGTATGCATTGTTTTAATGGAAGAGACTCTTGCAGGAACGTGCCTTGTAACACAATACCCTACTGCCACAGGATGGCATTTTGGGGACCCCATGGCCCCCACCACTGCAATAACTGTATGTAACTTTAGTCTTCCCACTTGCCAGCTATATATGCACCACTGCTTCTGCATTACTTAGGGTTCATTTTACACAGGCCCATTGGGGATGGCCCAAGACTCTCTTTAACAATAAAGGGAGTACACCACAATGACAGAGTAACCTTTTTAAAGGTTCATCTCAGCAGTGGCTAACTCCAGAGTGACTCTATTGCTTTTTTCAGCTTTAAATAATGACATATCTTAACCCCAGAATAAGGGCAGCCATTTGCAAGCTTAGACTCATCTGAACTGGATGGATAATCCAAATGCAGACCGATAAACACTTTAACTAAAGGCAGAATTTAAAAATCGCTAACTTAAAAATGTCATATTGGCAAATATGAAGAATATCTAAACGGTAAGGTTATCAGCAACCTCAAGTGACTACAAATTACATATTGTTTACTATTAAAAAACCAGTAAGTATGTTGTTTTTTTCCTCGATTTGTAGCTTTGATGTGCAAACTGTACATGCAAGTTGAAGTTTCACAATGAACCAATTAACAGAAGCTCGTTTCTGTGGATTTTGTCTCCTTTTGGCTCTGTTCACAATTAAATTTGAAGGCTAATTTTTCACGTTCTAGTCCAATTCACAAAATAGTAGCAGTGTGCAGCAGGTTGAATTATTGTTTAATTAAAGGCCGTATCAATGATATTTCCACTTGTGGATTCCGGAATATAACTTTGCTTAACCTGATTTGCTTGAGAAGGACTCTGACACGCCTATGACTCGCATAAGTATGACCTACTCCCACCTCCGATTGGTTGGCACGGTTAATGAAGTCACGTGTGGTTTCTATTAACTATGATGATGTGGCAGACAGACCCTGAAAAAACATGTCCTCTAAAAACAAAAGCAGTCAAAACTACTGAATACTCCTTGAGGTGTGATCACATACGCACGCCCCTACACACATCTATGTTCATCACCAGCAGAAAAATAAACTTGATTTGAAGCAAGATGTTTTTAAGAATCCAAGTCGTAAAGCAGTTACGTGTGCATTAAGGCGCCCATCAACAATCGAGTAAGAACCCAGCTGCTGGGAAATGCGTTGCGCATTATGTGTTTCTCGGTGCTGGTCCCAAGCCTGGATAAATGGGGAGGGTTAAGTCAGGAAGGGCACCCAGTGTAAAATTTTTGCCAAATCAAACATGCGGACAACAAAACATTGAAGGTGTGATGGTGAATGTTGTTAGTGCATATGCCCCGCAAGCTGGGTGTGAGATGGATGAGGAAGAAGAATTCTGGAGTGAGTTGGATGAAGTGGTGGAGAGTGTACCCAAGGGAGAGAGATTGGTGATTGGAGCGGAT